>CAKXYN010000116.1:560000-1160000 GCA_935064755.1 Tragelaphus eurycerus | reverse complement strand
TGCTAAGAGAAACATATTGACACTCCTGTTTCTAATGTTTATTTTTGCCAGTCGTAGCAATTTCAATAGCTTCCTCTCTGTTCTCCCTGACTTCATTTTCTCTGTCATTTTTTTTCCGTCTCCTTTTAGCACTATTAAGTAACATCTGTCACTTACTAACGATAGATGGTGACTGCAGCCATGAAATTAAAAGACGCTTACTCCTTGGAAGGAAAGTTATGACCAACCTAGATAGCATATTCAAAAGCAGACATTACTTTGCCAACAAAGGTCCATCTAGTCAAGGCTATGGTTTTTCTTGTGGTCATGTATGGATGTGAGAGTTGGACTGTGAAGAAGGCTGAGCGCTGAAGAATTGATGCTTTTGAACTGTGGTGTTGGAGAAGACTCTTGAGAGTCCCTTGGACTGCAAGGAGATCCAACCAGTCCATTCTGAAGGAGATCAGCCCTGGGATTTCTTTGGAAGGAATGATGCTAAAGCTGAAACTCCAGTATTTTGGCCACCTCATGCGAAGAGCTGACTCATTGGAGAAGACTCTGATGCTGGGAGGGATTGGGGGCAGGAGGAGAAGGGGACGACAGAGGATGAGATGGCTGGATGGCATCACTGACTCGATGGACGTGAGTCTGAGTGACCTCCGGGAGTTGGTGATGGACAGGGAGGCCTGGCGTGCTGCGATTCACGGGGTCGCAAAGAGTTGGACACGACAGAGCGACTGATCTGATCTGATCACTTACTAAGCGTGGACTATATTTTAGGCATGTCCAAAGATATTTACATATGGAATACTCATATAATCATACATAATTCTCCCAATAACTTTAGAAAGATGGAATTATTATCTTTGACAAGTCAAAGAATTTTAATCATCTGCCCACTCGCGTCATTCACACTGTGCTTAGTCACCCAGTCGTGCCCAACCCTGTGACCCCGTGGACTGTAGCCCACCAGGCTCCTCTGTCCAAGGGATTCTCCGGACAAGAATACTGGAGTGGGTTGCCATGCCCTCCTCCAGGGGATCTTCCCAACCCAGGGATCAAACCCAGTCTCCCACATTGCAATTTGGACCAAGATTATAGATGTGATGTAAATTACTCCCTATAGTTCCCAGTAAAGTGTAATATTTCTTAAAAAGTAATTCAAGTCATTCCATCCCCAGTGGCTGAATGGATCCCACATCATTCACTCCATGTGCTTTGTTGGTGTTCAGTCACTAAGTCGTGACTGACTCTTTGTGACCCCGTGGAGTCCAGCACACCAAGCTTCCCTGTCCTTCCCCATCTCCCAGAGTTTGCTCTAGCTCATGTCCATTGAGTCAGTGATGCCATCCAACCATCTCATCCTCTGTCGTCCCCTTCTCCTCCCGCCTTCAATCTTTCCCAGCATCGGGGTCTTTTCCAATGAGTCAGCTCTTCACAGCAGGTGCCCAAAATATTGGAGCTTCAGCTTCAGCATCAGTCTTTCTAATGAATATTCAGGGCTGGTTTCCTTTAGGATGGACTGGTTGGATCTCCTTGCAGTCTAAGAGACTCTCAAGAGTCTTCGCCAACGACACAATTCAAAAGCATTGCTGCTTCGGTGCTCAGCCTTCCTTATGGTCCAAATTTCACATCAGTACATGACTACTGGGAAAACCATAGCTTTGACTAGATAGTAATTAACCACTATATAGTGGTTAAATGGATCTCACATCATTCACTCTCAAGTGTTTAACTTGATCTAATTTATGATCCACCATGATCTGGGGGCAAGAGCTGATTGAATAAATGCCTCAAGTAGAACCAACACAGGCTGTCTTCAGGGGGGCCCCACACTGTAGTGTCCTGACTCTGCTTAAGGTGGGACGTCTGTGTGCTGATTCTTCCTCCATCTCATTTTAACCATGTTCAAATCTTACCCTCTCTTGAAGGCCTTCTCTGAATGTCTTCTCTTGAACAGTAAGCATCCTCTCTACTGCAACCTTGAAAGCACTATTGTGAATTGTTTCCAGAGGCATCTTAATTAACTTTTTTGATCCTCAGTTTAAAAAGTGAAACAGTAATACTTGCTTTGCAATGAAGGCTAAAAATATTGAAATGAACACCTGACAAGGAACTCGCTGCTCAGCTGGTCTAGCTCCCCATCCCTCCCACTTCCTCCCGTTACGCGCTGCCTCGTATCTCTGTCATGTTCCCAGCTCCTTTAGGGAAGCCACCATATTCTCCCTGTTTGGTATCCTGAAGAGTGAGTCACACAGGGTCTTATAAACGCAGAATATTTTAGCTACAATTGATTTTTGGGGGGGTTGTCTCACCAAAGTCTTATGACACCCTTGTCATTGTACAACCTCAGTAAGTTTCTTTTTCTTTTTAGTGTCAGATAAAGTCTCTGACTTTTTCTTTAAATTTTAATATTTATTTATTTACTTGGCTGCTCCGGGTCGTAGTTGTTGCACATGGGGACTAGTTCCCTGACCATGGATCGAACCAGGGCCCCCTGCATTGGGAGGGAGCATGGCGTCCCAGCCACTGGACCGCCACGCAAGTCCCAGCCTTGGTAAATGTCAGTGGATGTGACTAATAATAGGGTTTCTTAAATCTAATGATTTCATAAAGAACTTTATATGTCCTCATCAAGAAAATGGACCAACTTTGACTTGAATAAATTTTGCCCCCCCAAAAGATAAAATCAGCTAACATATTTTGAGGTCTACATGTTGCCAAGACCTATATCATTCCATACATACTGTGTTTTGTTATGTCTTCCAAAATTCTTGGAGACCTGAATATTATTTCTAATCACAGAGTAGAAAATAGATGTTCAGATGCCTAAATCTGGAATATGGACCCATAGGACACGAGAACTGTGTTCTTAATGACTGTAGCAGATTAACACTCTTTGTTCCTACCACCTTCACTCTGGTTTGTAGAACTCACACTTTACTGCAAAGAGAGAATTCAAAAGTTGAGATTTTGAACAGATGGAGACAAAATTGCCATTCCCCCACCTGACCCCAGTCAAGATGGAGCCGGATATCTCTTTCTCCCAAATAACGAACCCTGAGTCTCCTTACCTGTCCTGAAGCATCCCTCACTGCTTCTCCTCCCTCTGCAGGTTGTGTAGGTTATACAGCTTGGGCCACACTGATATTTTTAAGGCTTGCTTCCTCTATTAGATTATACTGTTTTGTCTCATAAATATTAATGAAGCAACAAACACACACTAGGAGTCTTTGCATAGGTGGCATTGGATAAGAACAGCCTTAACTTACTCTTTTTAAACATCAGTTTGCAACTGAATGAGACGTGTGATCCAGACAGTGTAACATCGATTGTTAAACACCACGTCCCCGATGCCAAATTAACAGCCCAGAGTGAAGAAAAGCTGGCGTATATTCTGCCTTTGGAAAGGACAAACAAATTTCCAGGTAACAGAATGCAAGAGACCACAGGATTGTTTGCAATCATGTTGTGTACGGCCACTGTGGTGTTTAGAATGACAGCTGACATTCTGCTGCTTGCAAAGTACACAGCACAGTGAATTGTTTATGACTTGTTGTTTATATTCCAACAGCACTTATGAGTACACTGAGGCAGGAAAATGCTAATTATGTTTCAAGTCACAACATGTGCAGGCAAGAGATACAGGGCGACATCAAGCTACAATGAGAAGCATTAGGGAAATTTGCGGGAATGCACGAGGAGGTCCGGACAGGGGGAGGTCTGGGCAAACCCTGGCAGGGAATCAGATGGGAGCCGAGGGAGCAAGCACTGTAGGTAGATGGTGTTATAAGCACCGCAACACAACGTTATAATCTTCACAATTCAACAGTGATTATGATCAGCCTATATGAAAATCAAGAGCTTTGCTGCAAACACGGACGCTGGAGAGGCATCGCCTTTACCCCTCTTCTGTCTGATTTCCCAATACGCTGTTTCATTCCCCAAGCATTCTGAGCTGGATTGCACTAAAAAGTGTAACCCATAAAAATGTGTGTACTTTATTGCATTCCAAGAACTTGCCAACTGTTAATGAAAGGTCTTGAGGCCAATCTGCATGCTTGAATTAATAAGCCTGCAACAATTGTGGCTAATAAGGAAATACAGCACCAGGCAAGCTCGGCCGGCAGAGCCAGACTGGCTAGATTCAAAGCCCAGCTCTGCGGGTACTCTCACTGTCACCCCAAACAGGTTATATTAGTGTACTCCACCTCAGTTTGACCATTTGTAAAAAGAGGTTCATATTAGTACAAACTTTATAGGGTTTTTATGAAGCTTTAATTCATTTACATTTATTATAAAAGTATTAAATATAAATCAAGCACCCGGAAAGATATCTGACAGGTAGCAGCTATGGTATTTTACCAAGTTTCAGACACCCTCAATTTCAGAATGTGCCACCAGGAAAGAAACAGAAAGAAACAACGCTGGCATTTAAAGCATGACCCCCTACATTTATGACACATGCTCGTTTCAGACGCGTTAAAAGTTGATAAAATGTATTCATTTTAGAATCAGTGAAATAATGATCATATTAACTCATACAATGCCTTTGATATGTGTATGGTTTGTGTGCATACGTGTTAAGCTGTGTCCAGCTCCTCTGCAACCCCATGGAGTGTGGCCCACCAGGCTCCTCTGTCTATGGGATTTCCCAGGCAAGAATACTGGAGTGGGTTGCAGTTTCCTTCTCCAGAGGATCTTCTGGACCCGAGGATGGGCCCTGTGTATGGGCACTGGCAGGTGGATTCTTTACCACTGAGCCCCCTGGGAAGCCTAACAATTGTATTTTTAAAAAACACATTAAATAAAATAGAACACGTTTTTTTCCCCAAACCCTCCCCCATGTGTAGTATTCTAGGCATGAAAACAGAAATTTCTAGACTCTCACACCCAAGAAGGTCTGGAAGTTAACGCACCCTATCATTTATTTCAGCCGTGAGGGCCTGTCTACAGCACAGGTTTGCTTCTGACGAGTGCGTTGGTCCTATCACAAGTGTTTTCCACTTTGAGAACTGTAGTTATTATCAATCTCGTTACAACTGATATTAATTTAGTACATTTTTATGCCTATTTTTAGACCTCTACAGGGATCTGGAAAGCTGTTCCAACCAGGGCATTGAGAATTATGGTGTTTCCATGACAACACTGAATGAAGTGTTCTTGAAATTAGAAGGAAAATCAGCTATTGATGAATCAGGTAATAAATAATTTTTTACCTTGAAATTTCTCTTTATCTGCTGTATTTTGTCCTAAAAACACACTTGGAATGATGAAGTTGCATGATTTTCAAGGCCCGATGATTCAATATGATCTTGGAAAAAGTTAGAGCAGATGAGAAGTCTATTTCTTGTTTTCTTCCCTCTTCTCTCCATACTGGTCCCATCTCTTGAATTCTGTATTTCATCTCAGACATTTTACTAAGCCTGTGGAATACAGCCGTGTACAGACTAGGTCGTTATGCAGCAGACATAAATATGCAATATAGGGTTTTTTGAATATAACTGCTACGGATAAAAGAAAATTAGAATTGTAAGTTGAAAGTTATTTTCTTGACATACTTGAGGATATTATTTCACTGTTAGGCTTCTCTGGTGGCTCAGTGGTAAAGAATCCTCCTGCAATGCAGGAGACTCGGGTTTAATCAGGAAGACCCCCTGGAGAAGGAAGTTGGCAGCCACTCCGGAATTTCACCATTGCTGTTGAATGATCTGCTGTCAGTCTAATTGTTACTCCTTGGAAAGTTCTCTGCCTTTCTTCTCTAGCTGCTCTAAGCTATTTCTTTTGTCTCTAGTTCACCTTCATCCTGCTGTGTTTAGTCTGGCCTATGCTCTTGTCTTCTTTTCTTTTTTGGTTGATCAGGCGGGAAGTCTTTTTTATATACTCAATAACTTTTTTAAGTGGTATAATTCACTTTTAGGGAACATACATTCAAAGCATCGATTTCTCTAGGCTTCTCTTCCAAAAGAGGTAACTTCATCTAGTTTTCAGGCTTCCCTTGTGGCTCAGTTGGTTAAGAATCCGGCTGCAATGCAGGGGACCCAGGTTTGATCCCTGGGTTGGGAAGAGCCACTGGAGAAGGGACCGGCAGCCCACTCCAGTGTTCTCGCCAGGAGAATACTCCCAGGCTCCCATGGACAGAGGAGCCTGGCGGGCTACAGTCCACAGGTCACAAAGAGTCAGACATGAGTAAGCGATGTGCACTTACCTAGTTTTCAGCTATGGCTATGTTAAAAATATTGTCTCAACCAGTTTCATATTCTTCTGTTCTTCATGTTCTTTCGTATTCTCCTTGGTCAAAAATACTAAGATAGTTTGACTCTTGCAATAGATTTTTCCAGGCTAAATATGGATTTCTGTTCATTATGTTCTCTAGAATGAATTCAGTCCTTTAAAGCTCTAGATACAGAGCTATTTTTTTTTTCCAGAAAATACGAGATTTCCTTTTATTACGTCGTTATTTCTTCTTCCTGTATTGTGTCTTTATATCTTTTTATATTTTTGCTGTGTTCCTGTCTCCTTAGCTGTTTCTCTAGTGGTGCCCTGAATTAGATTATTTGCATCTTTGCCCAAGACTCTCTCCTCTGACAACAATTGCTGAAAAGATGATCCTAAGAAAATCTAAATAATGCACGTTGGCATCACTGACTCAAGGGACGTGAGTCTGAGCAAACTCGGGAGACAGTGAAGCACAGGGAGCCCTGTGTGCCTCAGCCCGTGGGGTCGCGGAGAGTCGGACACAACTGAGCGACTGAACCACGGCAAACGGCTCTCTACAGATGAGTGGTTTCATCCTTTGTAGGACCTGCGGTTTTGGAGCAGTCACACAGTGGCGGGACCAATGACACGGGCAGCCTTGCTGAGCCGGAGCAGGTCGTGTTGTCCTTTAGGGAGCAAACAGCACGGTCAGCGGCCTGGCCCTCTGGAGGCAGCAGCTCTGCGCAGTAGCAAAGGTCCGCTTCCTGAAGTTGAAGAGTGAAAAGAGAGCCCTGCTTGCCATGTGAGTACCTGCGAGTGTCAGGTTCGTATGAGCAGGGCGCTCTCAACAAACTCAGGAGAGAAGGACTGCGATCGAAGAAGTTCCAGCAATTGCACGTGGTCTCTTTAACACAGAAACCAGGGTTTCTTTAACTTTTCATTGCCTATTGGAGCGTGTTGTTGTTGGGTCGCTGAGTGGAGTCCAGTTCTTTTGTGACCCCACGGACAGAAGCCAGGCTCCTCTGTCCAGGGGATATAGCCAGTCAACAACACTGACAGTTTCAGGCGGACAGCGAAGGGACTCAGCCATGCGTACACATGTGTCCACTCTCCCCCAAACTCCCCTCCCGTCCAGGCTGCCAGGTAACACTGAGCAGAGTCCCCCGTGCTGTACAGCAGGCCCTTGTTGGTTATCCATTTTAAATAGAGCAGTGTGTTCGTGCCCATCCTAAACAAGCAAACATCCCTTCCCCTCTTCTTCCCCTCTGGCAACCATAAGTTCACACAGAAATCGATTTTAATTGCTTTGGTGGATATGTAATTAAATCAGATAAAGTTTGGGGTTTTTCTTTTAATTTGGACAGAATCTGCTATGATCAAAGGGTTCAAGTAGTTTTTCAGAAGCTTGGAAGTCAGGCCCTAGGTTCTCAGGACTTGCCTCTTTCCCCAGAGTGGCTCTGTGCCTGGTTTTATTTTAGCACAGAATTCAAGTCATTTCCTGGAACTTACCTGTAGAGCTCCAGGCCTAACACCTCCTTGCATGAGTCCTCTCTCTACCCAGGACACATATTCATTAAAAAATATTTGTGAGTACTCCTGCATAACACTCTATGCTAAATGTCTTATCAAATAAACACCTAAAGAATAAACCAGACATGAGATCTGGCTCTGGAGGGTGATTAGAAGTACACTAAAGAAGCATACGCCACAAGAGCCAGGAGGTGGAAGCCACCCAGAGTCCGTCGACAGATGAACGGATAAAGAAGTTGTGATCCGTACGTACGATGGACTATCACTCAGACATAGAAAGGAATGAATCTGAGTCTGTGCTAGCGAGGTGGATGAACTTAGATCCTTTATGCAGAGTGAAGTAAGTCAAAAAAAGAAAAACAAATACCATATATTAATGTGTGTATATATATATATATATATATATATATATATATATATATTACCATATATTATATGGTATTATATGGTATTATATGGTATTATATTACCAAATACCATATATTAATGTGTGTATATATATATATATATATATATATATATATATATGGACGCTAGAAGGATGGTGCTGATGAACCTGTGTGCAGAGGAGGACTAGAGACACAGACACAGAGAACAGAGTTGTGGGTGCAGCCGAGGAAAGAGAGAGCGAGATGAACTGAGAGCCGCACCAACACATACACCCACAGCGTGTGAAGTAGAGAGCTGGCGGCAGCTGCTGCACGACCCGGGGGCCTCAGCCCGGAGCTCTGTGACAGCCTGGGGGGGATGGGGAGCGGGGCGAGGGAGGGGACCTGTGTACACTCACGGCTGATTCACTGTGCTGTACAGCAGAAACCAACACAACATTGCAAAGCAATTATCCTCCGATTAGAAAAAAGCGGAGTGCACAGTTAGACAATATCGTCAGCTGTAGCACTGATACAAGAGAAACGATGTCCACATGGGGCTTCCCAAAAAAGAATCTTACAGGAGGAAGAATCTGAATTGGTGTAAGGAGATGGAGCATGCAGCTAAGGAAGGAAAGGCGGATGAAAAGGCAGGCGGAGGAAGCAGCTTGGGGCGTGGAGACACGTGAGGAGAGAGGAAGAGCTGGAGTGAATTACGGTTAGTCGACATCCACAGTCCATGGAGTCGCTGGGAGTCGGACACAACTGAGCGATTTCACTTTCACTTTTCACTTTCATGCACTGGAGAAGGAAATGGCAACCCACTCCAGTGTTCTTGCCTGGAGAATCCCAGGGATGGGGGAGCCTGGTGGGCTGCCATCTATGGGGTCGCACAGAGTCGGACACGACTGAAGTGACTTAGCAGCAGTCGACATCCTGCAGCACGGGATGCAGGAAAGAGTAAGAATAGTGTCGATAACACATTAAACAGAGCTTAGGAGTTCGGGCTTTATACAAAGTAAGGAACTAATGAGGACCTTTTATTATTTTTGAATGGGTAATTGGTATAAATAGGACAGAATGCCAAGAAAGTTAATTCGCAACTAAGCAGAAAGATTTGGAAACAGTAGGCCCTGGAGACAGGAAAAGAGACCTTGAGGGCAGCTTGAAAGAGGTCAGGAAAGGGCTCATTCGGGTCCAGATTTGCAAAGTAGGAGAGAGGTTTTGGAGGCAAGCAGTAATGATGATATGAGAAGCAGAAAATTTCGGCCATTCGGAAAAGGGACATAAAGGACAGCAATGACTAAAAAGAGACTGGGGTTCAAGCTCGAGCAAATGAGAAAACGTCATTTACAGAAACTGGGAGCAGGAAGGGGAGGAGGTTCAGGCTGGAGGAAGCCTGGGCATTGGTGATGTGCCAGCTTGCAGCATTCCAGAAAAAGATGGCAAGCGGGGCTGAACCAGGACCAAGAAGTGGGCACTAGAGAGAGATTTCAGAGCCGTCCTCAGCTGACTTCATCAACTGGAAAGACGTGTTCAGAGTCGGAGGTGGTTTAGAGATGCACGTAGACCAAGAACGGACACACACGAGCCGCCTAGCGTCAGAAAAAAGCAAAGAGCGGGCGGAACATGCTCATGTGCTTGACTAGTGTTTGTAACTTATTTCTATTTTCGCTCTGTTACCTGCTTGGACTGGAAAACCCGCAATAGTTGCTACAGATGAATTGTTTTCTTTTCCATTTCCTCATAGATTACTGCTTTTCGGCATTACCTTTGGTCCTCAGCTTTTGGAGCATCTGTCCTATCGGTTACACCAAAAAAGCTATTCTTGGGGACTGTCTCCAAACATGTACTTCCTCTCCCCGGGTCAAGCACCTCGAGCCCCGCTGACCCGCTTACTGGTCATCAACAGAACAGGTGAGTGTGGGAATGGACGCACCAGCTCAATGTTGATTCGTGTTGAGAGACTCCCCTAGACCATATGAACCACAAGGGGAAAGGAGTTCTGTATGTTTTAGAAAAGTGTGCAGGTGAGGCCAAACAGGAAACGAATTCCAAAGTGAAAAATGCAAGGTAGGGGGTTTGTTTTTAAAAACACGTTTTGCAAGTTTACTTAAACTCTGAAGCACGTTGCACACAGCAACATAGGAATTTAGGAAAGGGGTTACTGACTGGTTTCTGAGGTCTTTCTATAATATTTTTTGAGTACTATGCAGTTGTGAGCTTTGGAGAAAAAAAAATACTTTCCGCATTTCTAAGATGGAAGTTTAATATGGTCGAGGATTTTAAGGTTAATTTTAAGTAGCAGTTGCACACAAACAGAAATGATAAGTAAACGCTTCAGCTGTAGGCAAAGCAAGTTTGATGTTTCCCCGACACCAGAATGGATTTTGGTCCCACGGCATTGGTTCTGCCTTTGTAAGGAAATCCTTAGAGTCCTTATTATGGCATGCTTTGAGTGACTTCATTTAATGTTTTAAAAATATTCCCTTTTGTTTTTTACTTCATTTTTGCTTCTTTTGATCTTACCCACATGGTAGGGTCAAGCATTGATGACTTCATACATTCACTGAGGCGCCAAAACATCGATTTAGAAGTGGACGCCCTTGGAACAAGAAATGGCCCCAATGAGTCGTCGTACAACGGGGCCATCACTGTGATAGGCGACGACGAGGTATGCCGGCTCTGACACCCGTCACATCAGAGACGGGCAGGAACGTGCAGTTTGAACAATGCATGCCAACTGACACAAGCAGATGGGATATTTCTCATTTTTAGAGGTTAATTCATTCTGCACATTCTTTATTTGCAAACGAACAAAACAAAGCCTACTGCTGTGTTTAAGTGAGGTTGCATTATGGAGTTTAATAGTGAGTGTTTAAAGTGAAAGTTGCTCTCTCGTGTCCAACTGTTTGCGACCCTACATGAAATTCTCCAGGCCAGAATACTGGAGTGGGGAGCCTTTCCCTTCTCCAGGATCCTCCCAGCAGGGATGGAACCCAGGTCTCCCGCATTTCAGGCAGATTCTTTACCAGCTGAGCCACAAGTGTTGCTGCTGAAAATCATGTGATGTAGTTTGTTTTAGTTCAGGCATAAACAGTCACACAGCTAACGCTGCTGCAGTTGGTAGAGCTCAAAATACTGAACTCGGGAATTAATTGAATAATATGAGTGATGGTTCACGACACTTAGAGTTTTAGCCTTCCATGTTGTCCATCATTTGAAAGATTTCTACCAGGTACTTCCATTACATTTTATATTTGCTTTCTGGAGACTTAGAATGCATATTTGCTATGCTTTAGGATCCCAGATTTTCAATAGCATGTAACACCAAAAGGCTGAATTGCTTTCCTGTACTCATGGACATCATCAGCAATGGGCTACTTGGAATGCTTAATTCTTCAGAACACATTCAGACGGACAGAAGCACGTATTTAGAGGTAAGTGTAGTATTATCTCACTTTTCGTGGGTCATGAGATGTTTTCAGGAAAATACTTGAAATGCTGAAATAACAGGGTAGCTTTTATGAACTTATTCTTGAATGTTTATGTTTTATATGCAACTAAATTAGCATATATATTTATATGTACACACATATGTATATGCATCAGATCAGATCAGTCGCTCAGTCGTGTCCGACTCTTTGTGACCCCATGAACCGCAGCACGCCAGGCCTCCCTGTCCATCACCAGCTCCCGGAGGTCACCCAGACTCACATCCATCAAGTCAGTGATGCCATCCAGCCATCTCATCCTCTGTCGTCCCCTTCTCCTCCTGCCCCCAATCCCTCCCAGCATCAGAGTCTTCTCCAATGAGTCATGCAATATTTAGCAATCATTGCAAAGCATTGTGACTTTAATTGGATCACAAGGCCAATGAACAACAGAAATACAATTAATTGGGAAAAAATGATGAATTTTGGGCTTAGATCTGTTACCATCTGTGGCCCTCAGTAGTGAGACCTAGTTAAACAGCTGGCATCTTAAATGCCAGGCTTTATGACCTTGTATGGTCATCTGGCCCCATCACTACATGGGAAATAGATGGAGAAACAGTGGAAACAGTGTCAGACTTTATTTTTCTGGGCTCCAAAATCACTGCAGATGGTGACTGCAGCCATGAAATTAAAAGACGCTTACTCCTTGGAAGGAAAGTTATGACCAACCTAGATAGCATGTTCAAAAGCAGAGACATCACTTTGCCAACAAAGGTTCGCCTAGTCAAGGCTATGGTCTTTCCTGTGGTCATGTATGGATGTGAGAGCTGGACTGTGAAGAAGGCTGAGTGCCGAAGAATTGATGCTTTTGAACTGTGGTGTTGGAGAAGACTCTTGAGAGTCCCTTGGACTGCAAGGAGATCCAACAGGTCCATTCTGAAGGAGATCAGCCCTGGGATTTCTTTGGAAGGAATGATGCTAAAGCTGAAACTCCAGTATTTTGGCCACCTCATGCGAAGAGTTGACTCATTGGAGAAGACTCTGATGCTGGGAGGGATTGGGGGCAGGAGGAGAAGGGGATGACAGAGGATGAGATGGCTGGATGGCATCACTGACTCGATGAATGTGAGTCTGAGTGACCTCCGAGAGCTGGTGATGGACAGGGAGGCCTGGCGTGCTGCGGTTCATGGGGTCGCAAAGAGTCGGACACGACTGAGCGACTGATCTGATCTGATCTGATGACCTTGTAACAACTGAACTTTTGTAAGTCTAGGTCCAACAATCCACACAAAAAATGCAGATTAAAAAATTTATGAGGCTTCCCTGGTGGCTCAGTGGATAAGAATCTGCCTGCCAATGCAGGAGACATGGGATCGACCTCTGGTCTGGGAAGATCCCACAGGCCAGAGAGCCACTAAATCTGTGGGCCACAACTGCTGAGCCTGTGCTCCAGGGCCGGGAGCCCACACGCCCAAGCTCCACGGCAGGAGAGGCCGCGGCAGTGAGAGGCCGGCATGCCGCACCCAGAGACCCGGCACAGCCACAGACGAAGGAAACAGGAGAAATTATAAAGAAAAAAACTCGATCACAAAGCTCCCTTAAGAAGGAAACAATTCAATGTTGGCAGGAGGCGTTGGGGCTGAGTCGCTATAAAGACAAGTGATGAGGCATATAGAAAGCCAGAGGCGCTCGGTAATTGCACTTACTCTCATTATTGAGGTTAGTGCTGTTTTTCCTGGGAATTCTTCAAGTTTCCATTAAGGAATGTTCAGCTGTGACTAGACCAGGGACCGGCTGAATTAGAGCTAGAAGACGCGCTTGTATGAAATGTGATTGGCCGGCCATGCCCGGATCCCAAGTCAGAACCTCCATGGGGGGTAAAGGTGTGCAGACCCGTATCTTCGCGTCACCCCTTACGTCCCTCTCTGTGTTGAGTCTCCCTTTGCTCCTGTAAATGACGCCTTGGGCATACTCTGTAGCTCACTGGTCACTTTCTGTTGTCAAAAATTGCTCCAGTGCCGTCCAAAACCTCAAGTTCTTGTCCAGTTCAAAGACTTCCGTCAGCAGCAGCCTCGTGGGTGCAGGCCGGGGCGGTGTGAGGCGCGCTCTCCTCCCCTTCAGCAGTCTAACCTCTTGGAGCGGAGAGGAGAGTGGCCTTGGTCTGAAGCACGCCTTTCCCCTCCTGAGTAAAAAGCGGAGGGGCTGGGAGTGTAGCTGGAGGACTGGCAGACCAAGACAAGAACGAGGCGCTGAGGGCTACCCGGCCGTCGAGCTGCGGCTGCCCCGGTCCCCTCTGCTTACCTGGTGGCCCCCGCCGAGGGGACCTGTGTGCTGGTTTAGGGGAGGGTTTAGCTCGGACCCCCGGCCCTCCCGGAGATTAAGACCCGCTCAGCCTTGCAGAACAGAAGTCCGCTCGGGCTGGGGGGGGGGGGGCATTCACACCATCCTGCTTTCTACGGGTTTTTATTGTTCAACATGCCATGGGTCAGGTAGCAGAACAACTTTGTCTCCTGGGTCTAGAACCTATAAGTTAGGGTTTACCTCATAAAATTCAGCTATTTAGGGACATTTTGTAATATATAAATATAAGTAAAATATAACTTGCCTTCATTTCTTAGAATACATTTTAATGTTAAAATCATTTAAATTTGCCAGTAATTTAAAATTTAAATAGTTTGAATTTACCAGTAATAAAGAAAATGCATTACTCTTCAAATAAATATTTTAAAACTTTAAAGGAGTTATATCCAGTAATAGTTTTATCACTGTAGTGTCTTAGTTTCGGCATTAAATTATGTGGTAACTTTAAAAAAAAAAAAAAGGCTTTACTACAAAATGTTTGCTACCTACCAGCCTAGCTGGCTTTGGGTACCTGTGTAGATAATTTCTCTTAGCGTGAACCCTGTCGATTCTCCCCCGCCTCCACTCCTGGTCTGCTCCAATTCTGCAAGCCCGTCTGCCTTGAGCCTAAAGCACAGAGCTCACTTCCGACCCCACTCATGATTTTAACTGTCTATCAGAGTGTCCTGAAAGGTCCCCCACTGGCCACTGTTCATGTCCCTGCCTGACCAACCACCCAACTGGCATCAGGAGTCTCTGTGGGCTCCTCCAGGCTGAGCTCTACACACTCTGCCTGCAGGTCCACGTCCTCTAACATGGACAGAATGTGATGTTTATGAACCGAGTTTTGAGTGAGGGGTCAGCCATTGAGACTAATTGTGAATTTTCCATTCCCAAAGAGCGTCCCTGGTTGCTCAGATGGTAAAGAACCTGATGCAATGCAGGAGACCTGGGTTTGATCCCTGGGTCAAGAAGATCCCCTGGAGGAGGGCACGGCAACCCACTCCAGTATTCTTGCCTGAAGAATCCCATGGACAGAGGAGCCTGGTGGGCTAGAGCTCATGGGGTAGCAAATAGTCAGACACGAATGAGCAACTGACACACACTAAAGATACTCCAGATCTGGAAAGCCCACAGGGGTGACCACAGGCAGAGATCAGAGATGCTGAGGCAAACCTGGGTGCACTTTCTTCCCTTTATCTCCACATGTGCATCTCTATTCAGGCAGTGCTGACCTGCTGCAAGAGCTCAGAGGGGCCCTCCGTTTAGGAGGGGCTGAGAGAGGGTAAGCAGCTCTCAAGGCTCAGGGTCCCGACCTCAGAGGCAACCAGTCACCTACGAGATCAAGGCTTCGAACCAAACCCAAAGCCCTCTTTAACCTGTACAGGGCTTTGCATCGCTTTAACTCAATGCTTTTATGTGGCGTGTGGGCTGACCATTTTTCTCCAAGCCCAGACACCTACCTACTCAATAATTTATACCCGCCAGCACTTTGAAAGCATTTGAGTTTCCTCCATTATGTTGAATGAGAGAAATGATTCCTCCTACATGCTGAGCTGAACTGACTTGGTCTCAGGTTCTGAACGTAGCGCAGTGGCTCCTCCGTTGACAGCCCATGACCTCTGTCTATTAAAAGTCAGCCTCAATGCAGTCAGCGTGGAGCTGGGGAGAAGAGGTTGTGCAATTACGTCTCCCATTGTTAACCATGGGAGCATAGTCAGTTCACGCGATGCAATGGAGTTTGCTTCTTCGTGAATCAATCAGGATGCACGTTCAAATGTCCCAGCCGCTGTAACACACGACTAAGGAAGCAAAGTTGCAAACAGGACCTTGGGAAGTGCTCTGGGTAGTTAGACCACTTCACGCATTGAAATGATTTGGTTTAGAAATAGTATAAATGAAGTCTATACCTGACCGCTATCAGCTCACGTGTTCGGCATGATTTCAGGAGCACATGTCTTACGAGAACGAGTACCTGGGCATGGCCTTCTTCTGGATCCCCGGGGCAGCCTCCTTCAGTCCGTACATCGCCATGGGCAGCATCGGTGACTATAAAGTAAGAACAGCTATCCAGCTCATGTCCTGCTCCGTACCCTGGAACACCCACACGGAGAGTGAGACCAAGTAGATACAGGCAGACAGACGACCGAATCACTGCGCCGTCTGCCTGAGGCCAACACGACATTGTCAGTCAACTGTACTCCCATATAAAATAACAATTAATAAAAGCCGAGGAATAAGAAAAAATGCGACAAAAGGGATTAAGTCAAATTTCTCAAATTTTCCTCCCTGAGGGGAAAAAAATGTTTCCTATACTAAGTGGTTGGAGAAGGCAATGGAAGCCCACTCCAGTACTCTTGCCTGGAAAATCCCATGGATGGAGGAGCCTGGTAGGCTGCAATCCATGGGGTCGCTAAGAGTCAGACATGACTGAGCGACTTCACTTTCACTTTTCACTTTCATGCATTGGAGAAGGCAATGGCAACCCACTCCAGTGTTCTTGCCTGGAGAATCCTAGGACTGGGGGAGCCTGGTGGGCTGCCATCTATGGGGTCGCACAGAGTCGGACATGACTGAAGCGACTTAGCAGCAGCAGCATCATACTAAGTAGTAATGATAATAAAAAGCAAAAGTCCTTATATGTTCTTTTATATTTTTTACTGGAGTATGATGGCTTTACCACGTTGTGTTGGTTTCTGCTCTACAAGGTGATTCAGCCGTATGTACACATATATCCCCTCCCTCCTGAACCTCCCCCTCCCCCCACCCCACCCCCCATCCTTCACCCCACCCCTCCCCTCCCCCACCCCCATCCCCCCGTGCCCTCCCCCGGGTCTTCCTGGAGCGCGGAGCTGAGCTCCCTGCGCTGCACAATTGCTGCTGCTGCTGCTGCTGCTGTCCCTTCAGTCGTGTCCGACTCTGTGTGACCCCATAGCCGGCAGCCCACCAGGCTCCCCCGTCCCTGGGATTCTCCAGGCAAGAACACTGGAGTGGGTTGCCATTTCCTTCTCCAATGCATGAAGGTGAAAAGTGAAAGTGAAGTCACTTAGCGACCCCATGGACTGCAGCCTACCAGGCTCCTCCATCCATGGGATTTTCCAGGCAAGAGTACTGGAGTGGGGTGCCATCACCTGCTGCAGCTCCCCCCAGCTCTCTGCCTCCCCACACCACCCCTCCCCACACCACCCCTCCCCATCTCCCCTCCCCCTCCCCCACCCCTCCCCATCTCCCCTCCCCCTCCGCCACCCCCTCCCCCTCCCCACACCACCCCCCATCTCCCACCCCTCCCCCCATCCCCCGCCCCTCCCCTGGGTCACCCCAGAACCCGAGCTGAGCTCCGTGCACTGCGCAGCAGCTCCCGCCAGCTCTCTGCCTTACACACGGTAGCGTATATGGGTCAGCTCTACTCTCGCAATTGCTATGTTCTTAGCACCCTGTGACCCCGCCCCCATCTTATGACCACACATGTATATGTGCATCGTGCACCTAATTTAAACAATGCTTGAAACAATGGAGGGTCAACCATTTGAATAAAAGCTTGGCGAATATACGGAATATGCTGCTGCTGCTACTGCTAAGTCACTTCAGTCGTGTCCAACTCTGTGTGCCCCCATAGACGGCAGCCCACCAGGCTCCCCAGTCCCTGGGATTCTCCAGGCAAGAACACTGGAGCGGGTTGCCATTTCCTTCTCCAATGCATGAAAGTGAAAAGTGAAAGTGAAGTCACTCAGTTGTGTCTGACTCTTAGCGACCCCATGGACTGCAGCCTAAGAGGCTCCCACACCCATGGGATTTTCCGGGCAACAGTACTGGAGTGGGGTGCCATTGCCTTCTCCAACGGAATATGCTATTTGCCTTAAATGAGAGAGCTCAGGAAGGATAGCTCAGAAGGTACCGTCAGCTGGCTGGGAACCGTGGATTCTGTCTGGCGGGTTCTACTTCCCTGCTGACACCATCCCATCCCCATTCCAGACGGAGGGGAGGTTCTCTGGTGTAACAGCCCTAAGCAATGCACCAGAGTACTTTGGCTTATTGCTGGAAAAGAGTGTCCCTTTAAAGCTTCTTTTTGTGAAGAGTCTATAAAAATGTCAGGAACCCATGATAGACTTTCTGCATCCATGGCGCTTCCCTGCCACGCAGGTTCCCTCCTCGTGTTTCCACGTCCTTAGCGTCCTCCACTGGGGATCCCTCTGCACCAATGAGCCTTGTGAAAGTTCAGCAGGGGCTGCTGGTGGACTCAAATTAGCTTTCACTTACCCTGCTCTTAAACTCTCCTTCTCTTGAGCAATTTCTCCCATAAGAAGCAAAGCAAGATGCCAATTACAAGTGTGCTGTTTACATTCAGCATGAAGCTTAAGAATCTTCCAGGAAATTGTGCACCTTCTTCTCTTGAAACTCTGTGCATCTTGCAAGGCAAGTGTCAGAGGTACCTTAGCTTTGACAAGAAAAGAATAAGAATCTTCTCACCTCGGCAATGCTGTGTAGATCCCTTCTTCCTGGAGACAAGGTGGCATCCAGCATTATCAATGCCCCTGAAACAGGAACAGGGCAAGTCGCAGTGTCACTTGCTAAATTAGCATAATATATAAGAGAGACGTAGGGGAAATGAATGCTTTTGTGCTGCATATCTGCAATTTCTCCAGCCTAAACTATTCAAAACTTTTGACGATTCTTTTGCTTCTTTATCAGAAAAAAGTTCACTCCCAGCTGTGGATTTCAGGCCTCTACCCTTCCGCTTACTGGTTTGGGCAGGCGCTGGTGGACGTTCCCCTGTACCTCTCCATCCTCCTTCTAATGCAAATAATGGATTACGTTTTTAGCCCAGACGAGTTTGTGTTTATCATTCAAAACCTGGCAGTTCAGGTAAGTGGCAAAAGTTATCAAATGGCTTTCCTAGACTACTTTCCATAAATGCAATTACATTATTCATCTTCAACCAAAGAACTTCCCATTATGTTTGTTACAGCTTATATCTGGAAACCTGAGTTTAAGTTGTTGTTCAGGCCCTAAGTCGTGTCCAACTCTTTGCAACCCCGTGGACTGCAGCACTCCACGCTTCCCTGTCCTTCACTATCTCCAGGAGTTTGCTTAGATTCATGTCCATTGAGTCAGTGATACCATCCAACCATCTCATCCTCTGTCATCCCCTTCTCCTGCCTTCAATCTTTCCCAGCATCAGGGTCTTTTCCAATGAGTCGGCTCTTTGCATCAGGTGGCCCAAATATTCAGCAACAGTCCTTCCAGTGAATATTCAGGGTTGATTTCCTTTAGGATTGACTGGTTTGATCTCCTTGCTGTCCAAGGGTTTAAATATAAATTTGTATTTAGATACCATTTACCTTAGGTGACTGTAATATTTCTATTTTCAGACCCTGTGTATAATTGGCTATGTCTCGTCTCTTGTTTTCTTGACATATGTGATTTCATTCATTTTTCGCCATGGGAGGAAAAATAGTGGCATTTGGTCATTTTTCTTCTTAATTGTAAGTATGCATATGGTGCATGTTATTTTTAAACTATTTTTAATAATTCTGAGAATATATATTGCAATCTTTGTAGTAAGCATGGTGGTAAATTAATATTGCTTTCAGAATGTTATACTTTGGGGAAACTATGCTCTTTTTATTTTAGGTCACCCTCTTCGCCATTGTTGCTAATTATCTGAATGAATACGGATTCCTAGGGCTGTTTCTCTGCACCATATTAATACCACCCTTCACACTGATTGGTGTTCTACTCATGTTTTCTGAGGTGAGTAATTTCATGTCTGTTCTGGGCTCATGAAATGTGCTGCTGTTGGAGAAAACCTTGGATATGATACAGTGTACGTAGAGCCCTCAGCCAGTCAGCGTTCGATGCCTGTCTTCAGAAGATCACTTCACTTCCCACAGGTGAGGGTAACAGTCTCCTTCAGGAGGAAGCCCCACCATGCTTTATCAAGGTCAGAGGCAAAGGCACAGTGGTGGAATTTTGCAGTTCTCTTGGTCACCCTCACACCTGGGGGCAAAGGACCTCCTGGGAGGTGGCAGAGATGCCCTTTTTCTATTCATTCCAGACACACGAAGTTTAAGGTTCCTGAGAGACGTGCAGTGGGAAATGGCAACTGGTCACTTGACATAGGAGCGTGAAACTCAGTGTGTGCGTTCAAAACGAAAGCTGAACCCCTGAGATTCACATACTTTTGAGTGATGTTTAAAGCCACGGGACTAGCTTATATAATCTACAGAGTAAGTGTTGTTAGATTGAAAAGAAGATGAAGCATTTGCCTTTGAACTACAGACTTTAAAGAATGGGGAGAGGAGGACTCCACAAACCGAAGGAGCCTGTGAGGGAGGAGAAAAAAAGGAGGAAATTTGTGCACCAGAATCTCATCTCTGAACCGCTCCCCCTGAACACTTAGGGTAAATAAGGATGTGTGTCGGATGGCAACAAAGCATGCTTCAAAAAGGATGGAGGGATTCATCTAATGAGCGGTCTAGAAAGATGACAGTTGAGAAGAAACTGCTGGGCTGGACCACATTAGAGTCCTTGGTAATGTTCACAAGACAGGTTTCAGTGGAAGGGTGGACACAAAGCTTAGAAGGAGCGAGCTTAGTACAGAATGCAGAGTGAAGAGCTAGTGAGGTGGTCATAGACACATAGTTGTAGGAGCTTTGCTAAAGAGAGTACCGGCGAGATGGAAGAGTGGATGAGTGAGAATAGATATAGGTTTAAGAAAGGAGATTCTGTGCTGATGTGAGAGAAATTTTAGATGAAAGAAAGATGGAAGCCAAGTCCTTGAAGATCTGGGAAAAGATGGCATAGAGAGCACAAGCTGTGTGGGGTGGGAGGGGTCCCGTCACTGAAGCTGGAGTCTTCTAGACGCAGATGGAGAGGCGGGGCTGATGGGGAGGCGGGGCTGATGGAGAGGAGGGTCTGATGGAGAGGAGGGGCTGATGGAGAGGCTGGGCTGATGGGGAGGCGGGGCTGATGGAGAGGAGGGGCTGATGGAGAGGCGGGGCTGATGGGGAGGCGGGGCTGATGGAGAGGCGGGGCTGATGGAGAGGCGGGGCTGATGGGGAGGCGGGGCTGATGGGGAGGCGGGGCTGATGGAGAGGCGGGGCTGATGGGGAGGCGGGGCTGATGGGGAGGCGGGGCTGATGGGGAGGCGGAGCTGATGGAGAGGCGGGGCGAGGCTGATGGAGAGGTGGGGCTGATGGAGAGGCGGGGCTGATGGGGAGGCGGGGCTGATGGAGAGGTGGGGCGGGGCTGATGGAGAGGCGGGGCTGATGGGGAGGCGGGGCTGATGGGGAGGCGGGGCTGATGGGGAGGCGGGGCTGATGGGGAGGCGGGGCGGGGCTGATGGAGAGGCGGGGCTGATGGAGAGGCGGGGCTGATGGAGAGGCGGGGCAGGGGGTGGGGCGGGGAGGGTGGGGCATTGACACGTAGACACCAGGGCGTAGGACAGCCAGCCAGCGGGAAGCTGCACAGGGAGGTCGGCTCAGTGCTCTGTGAGGACCCAGAGGGGTGGGCTGGGGAGGGGGGTAGTTCAACGGGGAGGGGATGTACGCATATTCATACAGCTGATTCCCTCCATTGGCCAGCAGAAACCAACACAACATTGTGAAGAGATGATACTGATCTTTGCCCGGTCCAATTTAAAAAAAAGATGCCACAGGAAAAAAAAAGATCATGACCAGAGCATATGGAAACTGAAATATTCTCCTTTCTTAGGGAGAAAGGGTAAATTATCATCTGAGTGAAGTGAAGGGAAGTCTTGGGACTTCGAAGGTAGAAGAAGCCGTGGATCCAATACCTAGGTCAGGAAGAGCCCCTGGAGAAGGAAATGGCAACCCACTCCAGCATTCTGCAGAACGGAGACAGTGCTAGAGGACATCCCCCCCCCACCCCGGACCCTACTTTCCAAGTTAAGTCAGCAGAGTTAAGTTTCTGCCATCTT
The DNA here is from genome assembly GCA_935064755.1 of Tragelaphus eurycerus. Lineage (NCBI taxonomy): Eukaryota > Metazoa > Chordata > Mammalia > Artiodactyla > Bovidae > Tragelaphus > Tragelaphus eurycerus. The sequence goes on along the minus strand of CAKXYN010000116.1, from coordinate 1,138,209 downwards.
GTCTGCTTCTCTTGTGTAACTCAGGAGAAGCGGAGAGTTAGGTTCGACCAGGGTTAGGGTTTTGCCAGATGAGTTGATGAAGCAAAGGGTTCAGGGCAGCGTTTCTGTATAAAGAGGGGTCATGACAACCGACCGTGGCTGAGGAATGAGGAAGGGGAGGAGAGGAGGGGGTGGTCTGTGAGCAGAGGAGTGGTGGGTGGAGCGTCACCAACTCCAAATTATACAGAAAGGATGCTCAGAATAAAACTGGTGGCAGACAGGGCAAAGACCAGGGAGCCTGAAGTCAATTTTGGATATGATCCGGTCCTTGGACGTGAGCAAGATGACGTCAGGATCCTGGCAGGTCATCTGATATGAAAACAATCATCTTAGACAGTGGATGGCTGTGTTGGTTAGAGATTTACTCCATCAGATTAAAGATGCTCAGAAAAGAAGTCTTGGGAAATACAGCTCGAGAAACAAAACAGATCCTTTGCCCCTCATTCACAAAAGAGTTGGGAGACCTTTTTAATAGTACTGATGAAAACCACACCTTTGAGTGTGTGCAGGTGAAAGCCCAGATGAAGAGCTTTGTCTTCTGGCTGAGGGACGGTCACAGGTAATCTCCAGAGCAGGGGGAGTGGGTGATGGAGCAGGGTGATGGTTCCATAGCACAGGTGTGGCGAGAAAGGCAGCCGGTGGGGGGTAAGTCCAGGCACGTCTTGCCCTTGGCTTCAGTGGGTCCCACAGCACCACCCAGGCTTCCACCAGCAGAGCAAATCCTGCTCACTCCTGCACAGACGCATCTGAGCTACAGCCAAACTCAGGTTAGCAGGTAGGTCGCCAAGTGACCTTGGAAGCAAGGAAGGTGCGCAGTTAGGAACTGACTCTTACCTGACGTAGAAGAGGACTCACGTAGAATGCAGGCGAGTCGTTTAATGGGCATCATTTTTTGTGGGAAGAGATTCACACACAGATCAAGGTGCATCTAAACACCCCTTTCTCCTCATTTCAGATTTCTCCTGACTCTGTGGATTACTTGGGGGCTTCACAACAGCAGGTTGCATTTCTGACACTGCTAATCGTAAGAAGATGATTCTATTTAAATGTTCTTGCCTGAGGGCCCAGCTTTGTATGCTCTGTGTTAAATGAACAGTTTTAATTTCGCCAATTCAGCTTTAATTTCTCACTTCCGGAATCTGGCCACTAGTTAATACCCATCATCTGACTCTGAGTAGGAAGCCCGAACTCTCAGTGGTGTGGGTAGTGCTAGTATCAACTCATTACTATTTCTTTTCTTACAATAACTTTATTTATTTACTTAAGAATAAACAGAGAAGCCTGCATGGGCTCTCTCTGGTTGCAGAGCTGGGGCCGCGCTCTAGCTGTGCCGCGTGGCTCCTCACTGCCTGGCTTCTCTCGTGGTGGAGCACGGGCTCTGGGCGCTCAGGACTGAGTGAGCTGCGGGGCTCCCAGGCTCAGCTGCCCTGTGGCACGTGGGATCTTCCCCAATTAGGGATCGAACCCGTGTCCCCTGCACTGGCCAGCAGATTCTTCCCCACTGAGTCACCAGGGAAGCCCAGCTTACTATTTCTGTCATGATTTCTCTTAAGTACAGTAACACAGACTAGGAGAGCGTCATAAAATATTAACTATATTGTCTTTCAGTCTTGAGAAAATGTTACCAAGTCCTTAAAACCCTTGTACATGATCAGGCTCCTTACATCAGTTCCAGTGTGCAAGTTGCTCTTGTACTGATGCTCACTGTGATTGTCTTTCTCTCCCCAGCCTTACCTGCATTTCTTCATTTTCCTCTTTATCTTACGATTTCTGGAAATGAAATTTAGGAAGAAACCAATGAGAAAGGATCCTGTGTTCAGGTTAAGAAAATTCAAATACTATTTCACGTCTTATTTTAATACTCATTGTTTAAAGACATTTTAATATGTCTAATTAACTGCATAGACAGTCTTGTGTAGAATTGTTCTGAAGGGACAGTGTAGAGCTGTTCAGCCACTCAGTCGTGTCTGACCTTTGTGACCCCATGGACTGCAGCACGCCAGGCTTCCCTGTCCATCACCCACTCCTGGGCACATCTGTGTAAGCAGCTGGATAAGTCTAGACATCCAGGAAGGAGGAGTAGCTGAGCAAAAGGATGAAAGTTGGAATAAACACCACCTTCCTGAAGATTGGAGAAGGCCGTTGAAACAAACTTAGAGGCCTGTGTTGAAGGACCGTGAAAAACTAAACTGAAGCTCAGTACTGGAGGGTCTTGGGCAGAGAAGCTTAGGAGGGGTTTTGAAAAGTACACAGTGGAAGATGAAGACAGATGTGCTTTGAAAACCTTGCCTTACTCAGAAGAGGACTCAAGCTCAAGTCCAACTTAAGCGAGCAGAGCAGGAGAGGGGTGGGGAGACAGCTCTGTTTTAGGGCATCGGCTGCCAGCGGAAGTTTGGGAGAGAAAATGGGAGCAGCTGTAACCAGAGGTGTGGGATGATGGAGGAGAGGATTCGGTTGGTAGCAGTCGGAAAAGGGTAATTCTGACACACGTTCCCAAGAAGCGATGGTGCGCAGTTACTGGTGAGTCCGCGTCCTGGGGTCTGAAGGTCGTGCCTCCGGTGATAAGCATTTTGGTCCATCGTTGCCACCAAGCCTTCAGAATTCTGACGCATCTGTGCTAAACTTACAGTTCCTAGGTTCCTTTCACATGCAACCCTGCCTCCAAATCCTTTACCAAAGAAGTGTGTACCGTTTTATTATTTAAAAACAAGTCACACGGATAAGGAGAGTTGTGCTCAGGCAAAAAGCCGGAATGATGTGAAAGTAGCATCACTGATGGGAGCAAGGCTGTTTGAAAGGAGAACGGTGTCGACTAGAAACTTAGAGATTCTGCTGTGGATTCTCTACCATCTGAGCCACAAGGGGCGCCCCACAGCTACTCAATCTGTCCAAATAATTAATCGCAGTACATACAAAATTCACCATTTTGGGGACACGTTTGTCAGCTGGAAACCTCTTAGATTCGCACTGTTTTGCTTTCAGAATTTTGCCAAGGAGCAGTGCTGTTTTTGCAAACCCAGAGAAACCCGAAGGAGAGGATGAAGACGTCCAGATGGAAAGAAGGCGAACAGCAGACGCTGTGGCCACCCCAGACGCGGAGGAGGTAGAGCCGTGAGATCACGCATCGGACACTGGACTGTCAGGGCAAGGGGGCCAGTGCGCACTCTTACTTCTCCAAAAACACGTGAGGTTCTTTAGTTCTTACACATGGAGCCCATCATTTGGCTTCTGTGAGTATGCCTCTTTGTGGGCACCACAAAGAGGAGAGAACCAAGGAAGCCACACACACGCTGGCTTCTTCATGCCTTTTTCAGAGTCATAGTTTTGGCAAATAAAGCTAATCATCCCAAAACCAAAGCGAGACTTTGTAAGTTTTCTACACTGAGTACAGTTTACTGCAAGCAGTTCAGGGGAGAGACTTCTTCTGAGGTGTGTGTGTCTTTGCGTGCCCAGACACGTCTGTTTGTGTGTCTGTGTGTGTGTTTGTGTGCCTGTGGGTGTGTGTACGTGAACACACATCTTCACAGCCCTACTGGTTGGGTGGATGTCTCTATTCCAGTTTTCGGAGGAAGAGCAAGCAGGAATCATGTGCTGCAGCACAGATGTCTTTTCCCTGAAGGAATGTATCAGACTGGGGGAGTTTGCTGGAAAATGGCAGTTTCTAGCGGGGAGGGCTGGTCTGACTCATGGCATCCAGCAGGAGAGATCTGGACCCGGGGAGGAGGGGACACACACTCGTTTGATGGTGAGAATGAAGCTGCATCAGACTTTCCTTGCCTTTCCAGAAACCTGCCATCGTGGCCAGCTGTCTACGGAAGGAATATGCAGGCAGGAAGAAAAACTGTTTTGCCAAGAGGAAGAAAAAAGTAGCCACAAGAAACATCTCTTTCTGCGTAAAAAAAGGTGGGAACCAGTCGTTCTGCTGGCAGAGCCGTCTTAACCTGTGACTGTGAGGTCTCCCGAAGGGCCTGGGAGGGTCTGAATCAGGGGCCATCTGCGGATGAACCCGGAGGGCAGCCAGCCCCCCTCCACAGGCTAGGGCTGAGCCAGCCTGTGGAAAATCTCAGCTATAATTACAATGGTGTTTCCTTGCATAGGAGGACACTTCTGTTCCATTCAGACAGACACGCAGAAAACAGCAACGATGAGAACCATGACCAAAAAGGAGGCGGTCCTTCTGTTACGAAGGATAGGTTTATTTTTTAAGTAATATAATTAATTTCACAACAGGGATTAGTTCCCAGGAAGGAACCCCCTGGGGTACCGCAGTGCATCCATCCTCACAAATAACATGCTTTGCAGCATGTTGGTTGAATGCAAAATGCACTTCAGATTCCAGCTCAGTCTCAGATTGGCTGCATGACCTTGGTCATTTTGCTCTCAGTTCTCTTTGCATCTCCGTTTCCTTGCCTGCAAAATGAAGCTAGTGACAGTGCTCAGGTGTGTGTGTGAAGAACAGATGAAATAAAGCCTGTGGTTTGACACACGGTGAGCCGTGAAACAGCGTTTGTGTCACTTTTAGTGTAACAGTTTGCAGGTATAATTCTGAGTGTACCTGTTTCTTTCAGGTGAAGTTATGGGGCTCATAGGACACAACGGAGCAGGTAAAAGCACAATCATCAAGATGATAACTGGAGACACGAGACCAACCGCAGGGCAGGTCAGTAAACACATGGAAATACGCTTATCAGTGCTCCCTAGAACGAACATTTTCCAATGATCATAGATGCCAATCTTAAAAATATATATCTGGTGTGGTCCTTTCTTATCAATCAATGTGATTTATGCACTGAATGAGGAGGATTAGTGAAAAACGTCTCCCCTTAATTCCAAGAACAGTTGGGCACGAACCCTACGTGTCATCTCTACCATGCCTTTTACTGAGTGAAAAATCGACAGTCACAGGAAACATTGGGAAAGTAAAGGTAAACATTAGCTTTGTTCAAGGTCAAAAGTCTTTTTTTTTTTAGTTATGTATCCTAAGAACTTGTTGAATTGGACTGCCAAGATCCAGGATTTATTCAGAAAATAAAAATATTAGATTAGTGAAAAATTGTCCACATTCCAAAGCAAAAAGTCACATTAGTATGTGAATACAGTGGGGTGCCATGTCTGGACGAAGTTGTGTAAAGTAATGGACAAAGGATTGAAGTATTGCAACTTTGTCTTTTTTGTTGTTCTTTTTTAAGAATAATATTTATTTATCTGCAATGGGTCTGAGTTGCAGCACTGAACTGGGATTCAGGGATTGAACCTGGGCCCCCCGCGTTAGGAGCACAGAGTCTCAGCCCCCAGATCACCAAGGAAGTCCCACAGTATCGCACATTTGAAGGGCAGATGCTGTTGACACTGGTCAGAAGGTGAAGGCCAGAGGGCGTGCTCACCACGAGAAGCTGACGGCGCTCTTACTTTCCCTTCCCCTCTCACTCCTCGGCAGCCAGAGTGGTCCTTAGAAAAATGCAGAAGCGCTCATGCCATCACCCTGCTCATAACCCCGCAGCTGGAGTGCGTCCAGAACCTTCACTGGGGCCGCAAAAGGCCCTGTAGGGCCTGAGCTCCGTTGGTGACCCTGGCTCCCACTAGCCTTCGGTGGTCTTCGCACTGTGAGACCCTGGGGTGTGCCCTCCCGGGGGCTGGAGTGCTCTGCCCTCGGCTCTTCGCGTGTCTGCTCATCTCCTTCTCATCACTTTAAAATCCACGTCCCCAGAGGCCTTTCCCTGTGACACTCGGGGCTAACACCTTTATTGCTCTGAAAGCAATCGGTGGGCGCTGCGAGTCACTCATGTGCGTGCTTGCTGATGTGTTTCCCGTTTCTCTCTCTAGACTGAAAGTTCTAGGAGGCCAGGTTAGCGAGGGCTCCCCTCCTCAGTCCTGGGCAGAGACGACACAGCCCCGACGTCACGGGCTTGCCATCCCAGGGCAGGCCCCAGTTCCCACTCCCAGCTCCACCTCGAACGGCCTCCTGCACAATCCCAACAGACGAGGCTTGTTTGTTTCCTCATGTATGAAACAGGACTATCCAGCTAATGCCCCAGTCAGGTCAGGTTTTTCTGAGGCCAAAATAATTTAAAACACAGAAAATGTAAGCGCTGGTGCACATACCTGTTATGATTATTATATGGCACAGTATCTGGCTCATAAAAAATAATAAAGGCATGTATTTATTGATTCCTACGTGCCAGACGAGTGCTGAGAAGTTTCCATTTACCTTAGTTCAGGATTTCTCAGGTTTGGTCCTGGGAACATGTTGGGGTTTAGGGGCCAGGATGCTTGTTTTTGTTGTTTATCTTCTCTTTTTTTAAACTTAAAAATTTCTTTTTATTTCACATTGCCAACTAACAGTGCTGTGATAGTTTCAGGTGGACAGCAAAGGTACTCAGCCAGACACACGCATGCATCCTCTCTCCCCCAAACTCCCCTCCCGTCCAGGCTGCCACCTAACACCGAGCAGAGTTCCCTGTGCTGTACGGCAGGTCCTTGTTGTTATAAGTACAGCCAAGTGTATGTGTCCATCCCCAACTCCCTAACTATCCCTCCCCCAGGCAATCCCCCCAGTGACCGTAAGTCTTTCTGCATCTGTGAGTCTGTTCCTGTTTACCAGTTCAGCTCAGTCATATCCGATTCTTTGTGACCCCGTGGACCGCAGCACGCCAGGCTTCCTTGTCCATCACCAACCCCCGGAGTTTACTCAGACTCATTTCCATCGGGTCAGTGATGCCATTCCAACCATCTCATCCTCTGTCATCCCCTTCTCCCACCTTCAGTCTTTCTTAGCATCAGGGTCTTTTCCAATGAGTAAGTTCCTCGCACCAGGTGGCCAAGTTATTGGAGTTTCAGCTTCAGCATCAGTCCTTCCAATGAACATTCAGAACTGATTTCCTTTAGGATGGACTGGTTGGATCTCCTTGCAGTCCAAGAGACTCTCAAGAGTCTTCTCCAACACCACAGTTCAAAAGCATCAGTTATTCGGTACTCAGCCTTCTTCACAGTCCAACTCTCACATCCATACATGACCACTGGAAAAACCATAGCCTTGACTAGATGGACATTTGTTGGCAAAGTAATGTCTCTAATTTTTAATATGCTGTCTAGGTTGGTCACAGGTTTTCTTCCAAGGAGTAACCGTCTTTTAATTTCATGGCTGCAGTCACCATCTGCTGTGATTTTGGAGCTTAAAAAGTCTCTCACTGTTTCCATTGTTTCCCCATCTATTTGACATGAAGTGATGGACTGGAAGAAACACAAGTTGGAATCAAGATTGCTGGGAGAAATATCAATAACCTCAGATATGCAGATGACACGACTCTCATGGCAGAAAGTGAAGAGGAACTAAAAAGCCTCTTGATGAGAGTGAAGGTGGAGAGTGAAAAGGTTGGCTTAAAGCTCAACATTCAGAAAACGAAGATCATGGCATCTGGTCCCATCACTACATGGGAAATAGATGGGGAAACAGTGGAAACAGTGTCAGACTTTCTTTTTCTGGGCTCCAAAATCACTGCAGATGGTGACTGCAGCCATGAAATTAAAAGACGCTTACTCCTTGGAAGGAAAGTTATGACCAACCTAGATAGCATATTCAAAAGCAGAGACATTACTTTACCAACAAAGATTCGCCTAGTCAAGGCTATGGTCTTTCCTGTGGTCATGTATGGATGTGAGAGCTGGACTGTGAAGAAGGCTGAGCGCCAAAGAATTGATGCTTTTGAACTGTGGTGTTGGAGAAGACTCTTGAGAGTCCCTTGGAATGCAAGAAGATCCAATCAGTCCATTCTGAAGGAGATCAATCCTGGAATTTCTTTGGAAGGAATGATGCTAAAGCTGAAACTCCAGTATTTTGGCCACCTCATGTGAAGAGTTGACTCATTGGAGAAGACTCTGATGCTGGGAGGGATTGAGGGCAGGAGGAGAAGGGGACGACAGAGGATGAGATGGCTGGATGGCATCACTGACTTGATGGGTGTGAGTCTGGGTGACCTCCAGGAGCTGGTGATGGACAGGGAGGCCTGGCGTGCTGCGGTTCATGGGGTCGCAAAGAGTCGGACACGACTGAGCGACTGATCTGATCTGATCTGATGGGACCGGATGCCATGATCTTAGTTTTCTGAATGTTGAGCTTTAAACCAATTTTTTTACTCTCCTCTTTCACTTTCATCAAGAGGCTCTTTAGTTCCTCTTCACTTTCTGCCATAAGGGTGGTGTCATCTGTGTATCTCAGGTTTCTGTTTTTAAAGAAGTTCATTTGTATCATTTCTTTTTAGATTCTACACATAACGTCTTACAATATTTTTCCTTCTCTGTCTTACTTCACTCGGTATGACAATTTCTAGGTCCATCCATGTTTTCTAAGCTTTTTATTCCATTTTGGCAAGTAGGTGATCAACAGTCTGGCACCAATGTCATTTTGGACCAGATCATTCTTATTAGGAAGTCTGGCACCAATGTCATTTTGGACCGGATCATTCTTATTAGGAAGGGCTGTCCTGTGCATTGCGGGATATTTAGCAGCATCCTTGGCCTCAACCCACTAGATTCTCAATCAGGACAACACAGGTGTCTCCATACGGGCCAGGTGTCCCCTGGCAGGAGGGCTGGAAAAAACTAGCTTATTTAATCTTCACAATATACTTGGGAAATATCCCGTAATTGTAACGATTTTAACTTTGGAAAAGCAGAATCTTCAACAAATACCTGCTCCTATGGATGTTTGGATCAGTAAATGAAGTCAAGCATTTGACAACCAGGCTTACCCGGTGGCTCGGTGGTAAAGAGTCTGCCAGCCAATGCGGGAGACAGACTCGGGCTGGATCCCTGGATCGGGAAGATCCCCTGGGGGAGGATATGGCAACCCCCTCCAGTATTCTTGCCTGGGAAATTCTATGGCCAGCGGAGCCTGGAGGGCTAGAGTCCGTGGGGTCACAAAGAGTCAGACCTGACTAAACATCAGCAACAATTGGACAACCAATAAGCGACCTTGAACTCCTTCATGGACATGGTAACGAAGTCCAAACTCTGATGGAGAACGTGTCCTGTTACAGTGTGGAGGGTCTGCCTTTTCATTTTCAACCATCTTTTCCCCAGAGCTAGCGATCACCTGCTCACTTCTTCTGGACTCCTGGCACCTTGTGAGCAGGAGGACACCACTGAAATAACGCTCAGCGCCTACACACGTGGTTTTGGAGGGAATGTGAGAATGGCCTTGTCTCTGCAGGTCCTGCTCGCAGGGGGCAGCGGAGGGGCGCCCCCGGGGTTCCTGGGGTACTGCCCCCAGGAGAGCGCGCTGTGGCCCGGCCTGACGGTGAGGGAGCACCTCGAGGTGTCGGCCGCTGTGAAAGGGCTGCGGAGGGCAGACACCTCGGCCGCTATTGCCAGGTGGGTGGGGGGGGGGGCCTCACCTGCTCCCCACCTGGGCTGAGACACCTTCACACAGGATGAAGCGGGCAGTGCTGATAGCTCATGCTTCTGGATCATCTAGACCCCAGTTCAGTGTTCTCGCTCTCTTTAAGCCTGGAGAGAAAAAAGCCAAGCGTTATTATTTCTTAACTGATGCACAGTTGACTTACAATACGGTGTTAGTTTCAGGTGTAGAACAAAGTGACTTAGTCATATTTTTTTTCAGATTCTTTTCCATCATGGGCTATTACAAGATACTGAATACAGTCCCCTGTGTTATACAGCAAATCCTTGTTGCGTAACAATTTTATGTATAGTAGTTTGTGTCTGTTAAACCCAAAGTCCTGATTTACCCCGAGCCTCACCCCTTTCCCCTTTGGTAACCGTTAAGTTTGTTTCTCTAGCTCTGTGAGCCTATTTCTGTTTTGTATATGGAATCATTTGGATTATATTTTTAGATTCTACATATAAGTGACATCATAAACTATTTGCCTTTATCTGACTTACTTCAAACTAACTTCTCTCGATCTATGTGCATTGCTCAAAGTGACAATATTTCATTCTTTCTCACGGCTGAGTAATCTCCCATTGCTTGTGCGCACCACACCTTCTTAAACCAGTTGACCACTGATGGGCATTTTGTTTCCATGTCCTGGCTACTATAAATAGAGCCACAGTGAACACTGGGGTGCATGTATGGTTTCAGATTGAGAGTTTTCTTCTTTTCTGGATGTCTGCCCTAGTGTGGGATTGCAGGATCTTTGTGGGATCATATAAGATCATATACTCACTGTTCTCAGTATAGAAAGAAGTCACTGCAGATATGAGTCTGGCTGCCAAGAAGGGTTCATAAAACACCCTAAGTGGTTTCAATTTTAGGATCACTCTGAGCCTCATTTAAAACTCTCTGCATCTGTTCTGACTTGCTGGTTCTCCCCCACGCATCCCCTGCCCTGAGCAGGGTGCTGTGGGTTTGACTCCCGCTGCTTCCCGCAGGCTGGCGGACGCGCTGAAGCTGCAGGATCAGATGGCGCTCCCCGCCAAGGCCTTACCCGAGGGGGCCAGGAGAAAGGTAGGGAGGGGGCGCCCCGCCCCCACCCCTCCTCGCACCCGCGCGTGCTCCAGGCCGGCGCTGACGTGGCTCCTCTCTGTTGCAGCTGAGCTTCGCGCTGAGCGTCCTGGGGAGCCCGGCCGTGCTGCTCCTGGACGAACCGACCACGGGTTTGGACCCCGAGGGGCAGCTGCAGATGTGGTGAGGGGCGTCGGGGCACCCCTGAGCGAATGTGTCCCCTGTAACAGCTGACCCTCAAAAGCATTGCTGGTTATGTTAGATCCAGTGGTGATTTTTCGTGCGCTGACAGATTTCCTTCCCCTTGGACTCTTGTATGAATGCACCTAAGCAACCGCTTTGCAGTTTTCATTTGGAAGTCTGAAATTTCCCACTAAAAATGTCCTTGACGCAATAAAAAAAGAAAAAAAAATTAAACTGTTGTTTATAAAGGGAAAGAAAGATGTCCACATTACCAGAAAAAAACAGTATGAAGAAAAAAATCCTGATGTCATATCACATCCAGTTTTTATTAAGGAGAAAAAGGTAATTGTAACTAAATCCTCACTCTAAAAATTTCATTTTCATCTTAGCTCTTCCAAGTAAGTATTCAAGGCTCACTTTTATATTTAATCAGATCAATCTATTATTAAGTTTAAATCTTTTGCAACATCACCAAATACATAATTCTTATGGAGGGAAGAATAAATTCCAATGTATTCTCTTTTTTGATGTGCAAAATATTCATTTTATCTTATTTAAAAATTCTTTTATTGAAGTACAATTGATGTATAATATTATATTAGTTTCAGTTGTTCAATATAATGATTCAAAAATTTGTTATAGATTATACTCAATATATTCTCTAATCACTTTAAGAATTTTCTGAAATCTCTCCTTCTGTGCTTTGGGGCATATGTCATTATCATCAGGGTTTTACATAAGGTCTCCTCTTTCCTCCTACTGCCTTCTCATAAATATCATTGAAATGCAGCATTTCTGTAGACAAGCTTGTCCCTACTCTCATTCCCTGCATTCAGCCTAAGCCCTGCTCCCAATGAGACACCCTGTCTGCCTGGTTCTTTCCATGCCCATTGTCCCTCCGAACCTCCTGTCTTTGAGGAGTGAGTCTGAATTCCCTATTTGTTTCGTCAGTGCCCGTGGAGACACCGTTACATTATTTTCACACTGTCTGTAGCATCCCCGCTAGCTGACGTTTATTTTCCTTGGGCTCACTTCAGGCAGCTGATCCGGGCCTCCTTTAGAAACACTGCGAGGGGTGCCCTGCTGACCACCCACTCCATGGCCGAGGCGGAGGCCGTGTGTGACCGCGTGGCCGTCATGGTGTCCGGGAGCCTGAGGTGGGTGGGTCCCCGGGCGCGCTCTGAGCGAGGGCATCTCCCCAACACGGAGGTCTCTGCATGGAGCTGGGCTGGTTGGCTGCCCTGGTCTCAGGGCCCCGCGTCCCCAGGGGTGGATTTCCCCTCGCTTCCCTCGGTGGCTGACCCTTCTCCCACCTCCAGGTGCATCGGCTCCATCCAGCATCTGAAGAGCAAGTTCGGCAGAGACTACCTGCTGGAGATGAAGCTGAAGAGCCTGGCCCGGCTAGAGGATCTGCACGGCGAGATCCTGAGGCTCTTCCCCCAGGCTGCTCGGCAGGAGAGGTCAGTGTGGGCTCATTCTGTTTCATCCTGGTCTTTGCTCTGTTTTTCTGTGATGGTGAGATATAAATGCTTCATCTTCTCATTCTTTTTTTAAAAAAAACTATATGGGAATCATGAGGACTTCAGTGAGTAATTCAGTTCAGTCGCTCAGTCGTGGCTGACTCTTTGCGACCCCATGAATCGCAGCACGCCAGGCCTCCCTGTCCATCACCAACTCCCGGAGTTTACCCAAACTCATGTGCATCAAGTTGGTGATGCCATCCATCCATCTCATTCTCTGTCATCCCCTTCTCCTCCTGCCCCCAATGCCTCCCAGCATCAGAGTCTTTTCCAATGAGTCAACTCTTGAGACATCCAATTCCAAGGGATAGCACAGGAGGGAAATAAGAGAACCAAGTCTTGGTTTGGAAGCTGATTCTTGTAAGGGAATTAACATTCTTCCTTTTTCTTATCTTTTAATTTTCAAGGGCCTATTTATTTATTTTATATATTGGACTGCAGTTGAGTTCACAATGTTGCCATAGTTCCAGGCGCACAGCCAAGTCCTGGACGAGCCTGCTGCCCCTTCCCAGACGTGGCGCCCGTTGGCGGCCGTGCCTCCGGGTCCTGAACTCAGCTCTCTCTCCTCGCCTCCAGGTTCGCCTCCCTGGTGGTCTACAAGTTGCCTGTTGAGGATGTGCACCCTTTGTCATACGCCTTCTCCAGTTTAGAGACAGGTGAGCGTGCCTGCTGCGAGTGAGCCTCCGGAAACCGATCACGTTCACGTCTTGCATAAAACCAGCATAAGAAGTGTCAATACATGGGCCTACGATGTGACATTATACTGTACTACATGATAAGGGCTTCCCTTGTGGCTCAGCTGGTGAAGACGCCGCCTGCAATGCGGGAGGCCAGGTTCAATCCCTGGGTCTGGAAGATTCCCTGGGGAAGGGAAAGCCTCCCCGCTCCAGTATCTGGCCCGGAGAATTCCAGGGGCTATACTGTCCATGGGGTCACAAAGAGTCAGACACGACTGAGCGACCTTCACTTCTCATACAATAAGTAAATAGTAAGGTTTTAATCCGGTGGTTCTCAGCCAGTGATTTGGCAGCTTCTGGGGAGACAGGCAGACCTCAGAGGTATTGTGGGTTGGGTTCCAGACCATCACTATGTACTGAATGCTGCAATAAAGGAAGTCTCATGAGTGTTTTGGTTTCCCAGGGCATATAAAAGTGACATTTAGGGGACTTCCCTGGCAGTCTGGTGTTTAAGACCTCACCTTCCAAGGCAAGGGGAGCAAGTTCGATCCTTGGTCAGGGAAGCTAAGATCCAACACGCTTTGAGGCTAAAAAGTCAAAACATAAAGCAAATAATATCGTAACAAATTCAATAAAGACTTTAAAAATGGTCCATATCCAAAAAAAAAAAAAAAAATGATGTTTACACTGTACCATAGTTTATTAAGTGTGCAATAACATTATTTCCAAAAACCGTAATTACTTGCCATATTTTAGAATATTTTCTTGCTAAAAAATGAGCGCCTCCATCTCAGTCTTAAACGAGTGGTAATCTTTTCTGTATAATAATAATATCGAAGACCACGGATCAGCGTGAAAAATAGAGTCAGAACGGAACATTTGAAATGTCTTGAGAATTAGCGAAACGTGACACAGAAAGTCAAAGTGAGGAAATGCCGTCGGGAACGGGGCGCGGCGGGCGCGACAGGCGCGGGGCGGCCGCGCACCCCTGGTTTGTGAAAAGGCAGCACTATAAAGTGGGGCTCCCTGCGTTTTCGGCTTTCACAGCTGGTGGTATGGTTGGGGGTATAGTTGGCGTCTAGTAGGTCTTCTAGGGGCTTCCCAGGCAGCTCAGTGGTAAAGAACCCGCCTGCCAATGCAGGGGACATGGGTTTGATCCCTGGGTCGGGAAGATCCCCTGGGTCAGGAAATGGCACCCCACGGCAGTAGTCTTGCCTGGAGAATCCCACAGATTGGGGAGCCTGTCGGGCTACCATCCATGGGGTCACAAAGAGTCAGACAGGACTGAGTAAACAGCAACAACAACGTCTTCTGGAGGCCAGGGGCGGTGTGATCTGGTAACTGACTGTCCACGAGGAATCGCAGCTCTCCGGGGTCTTCTTTCCGCTCCTGGCTCTTCTCTCGTAGATATTTGCATGTTTGGACTCTCAGTCACAACCCACATGGGTAAAGGTTGTGAACTCAAAAATAGGATCGACGTCCCTGGTGGTCCAGTGGTTGACTCCAGGCTTCCAGTGCGGGGTGCACAGGTTTGATTCTGGTCAGGGAAGATCCCACAAGCAGCCAAAAAAAAAAAAAACCATAAATTTAAAAAATAAAAAAGGATAATTCCAGGAAGTTTTGTTTATAAAGGGGCTCTTTGGCAAGGTGCCAGGAACAGTGCAGTCACCTGAGGCTGGACTTGACACCAGGGTTCCCGTTCTTAGGTCCAAAGGGATGAAGAGAGGAGGCAGTGACCAGACCCTGGGGGTAGAGTCGGGTAGAATCTGCCATCTTGAGGAAAGAAGTGACCTTGAATCAAAGGACATGCCTGGGGTCAGAGAGGAAGTGGAGGGGTAAAAGCTCCGTCTCCTCTCTCTCTGTCCCTCCTCCTGGGCTTTCCACTGGCGGAACCCCCAGGAGGAGCCCCCCGAGTCGGGCTCTAGAGCAAAGAGCAGGGTGGAGGAGAGAGAGGGCGGATGCAGAGCGGCTGGAGGCAGCGGTCCAGCCTTCAGCGCGACCCGCACGGGCAATCCAGAGCCTCGCATCCTGTTTTGTCTTGTGGCCCCTCTGCCTGAGCTCTAAGATGCTGAGAGAGAGGACCACATGGTGAATGTGTGTTCCCATACTTAATCCAAGTTTATTACCCACCTTGTATATTTAAGATCTGTCCGTGTGTGCCGTTGGTATGTGACTTGGCAAATTTATAAAGACACTTGCAGTCCTAATACACGTCCATCCTTCTGCAGTTAAACAGAACTTCGACCTGGAGGAGTACAGCCTCTCCCAGTGCAGCCTGGAGCAGGTGGGTCCGTTCTACACATCCCGCAGCATCCCAGGGGGCTCAGACGGTAAAGCAGCCGCCTGCAGCGTGGGAAATCCCGGTTCAATCCATGGCTTGGGAAGATCCCCTAGAGCAGGAAATGACAACCCGCTCCAGTATTCTTGCCTGGAGAATCGCATGGACAGAGGAGCCTGGCAGGATACAATTCTTGGGGTCCCAGAGAGTCAGACATGACTGACTAACACTTTATTCTTCATGGACTATAAAGATACAAAGTGTGCACACACTCTGCACTCACTCGGGGCTACAGGAAGCAGTGGTCACCCCCATCTCTTTATTTCTTCCTCTGTTGCAGGTTTTCCTGGAACTCTGCAAGGAGCAGGAGTGGGATGATTCTGATGAGGAAGTTGATCTCTCTGTGAGGTGGAAGCTCCTGCAGGAAGAGCCTTAGAGCCCAAATCCACGATTTTTACAATATTTTATAGCGTTAATATACCTTGGTTCAGATATGATTTCAAAATGCTTTTGAAACTCACATCATCACTTTTCTCAATAACATGATGGATAGTAGGACTAAGGGGTAAGGTCAGAGCACTGAGGCTCAGCGGACCAGGCAGCCTCCGAAACAGCAACTGAACCCAGCGTTTCACACAGCAGCGGATTTTAAGTGCACCTGACTATGGAATTTTTATGTTTTTGAGAATGATACAGAACTTAATTTTCTTTCTCTGACCTTTAAAATCTTAACTATTTTCTCATCTTTTTAAGTAGGCAGGTGGGTAAATGGTAAAGATTTCGCCTGCCAATGCAGGAGACATAGGTTTGATCCCTCAGTTGGGAAGATCCCCTGGAGAAGGGCATGGCGACCCACCCAGTATTCTTGCCTGGGAAATTCCATGGACAGAGGAGCCTGGCAGGCTGCATAGGCTCACAAGAGCTGGACAAAACAATGATCAGTCCTGGGTGTTCTTTGGAAGGACTGATGCTGAAGCTGAAACTCCAGTACTTTGGCCACCTCGTGCGAAGAGTTGACTCATTGGAAAAGACTCCGATGCTGGGAGGGATTGGGGACAGGAGGACAAGGGGACGACAGAGGATGAGATGGCTGGATGGCATCACTGACTCGATGGATGTGAGTCTGAGTGAACTGCGGGAGTTGGTGATGGACAGGGAGGGCTGGCATGCTGAGATTCATGGGGTTGCAGAGTCGGACATGACTGAGTGACTGAACTGAACTGAAACAATGAGTAAACAATGGCAAGTACAAACGAAGACAGGACGCTGACAGTTTGCTGAGGGGAGGCGGAGTCTAACGGTTTCACAGTGGCACAGGCTTGCTCTTTTCCATTCTTCACCTGTTCTTAATTTACTCATCTCCCTTTCCTGTCGCTTCTCAGATTTCAGGTTCAGATTTCAGGTTGTGCAGTCATGTTTTATCTGTTGTGATGATACAGGAAATGTGAAACCTGTTAAAATGGTCGTACTGAGAAATTGAACAATCAAGTCAAGGAAAGTTTTTTAAAAACACATCTTACAATTTTGAATCACAACAAACTGGAAAATTCTGAAAGAGATGGGAATACCAGACCACCTGACCTGCCTCTTAAGAAACCTATATGCAGGTCAGGAAGTAACAGTTAGAACTGGACATGGAACAACAGACTGGTTCCAAATAGGGAAAGGAGTACGTCAAGGCTGTATATTGTCACCCTGCTTATTTAACTTCTATGCAGAGTACATCATGAGAAACGCTGGGCTGGAAGAAGCACAAACTAGAATCAAGATTGCTGGGAGAAATATCAATAACCTCAAATATGCAGATGACACCACCCTTATGGCAGAAAGCAATATTATTTTGGGGGGCTCCAAAATCACTGCAGATGGTGACTGCAGCCATGAAATTAAAAAGACACTTACTTGTTGGGAGAAAAGTTAGGACCAGCCTAGACTGCATATTAAAAAGCAGAGACATTACTTTGCCAACAAAGGTCCATCTAGTCAAGGCTATGGTTTTTCCAGTGATCATGTATGGATGTGAGAGTTTGACTATAAAGAAAGCTGACTGCTGAAGAATTGATGCTTTTGAACTGTGGTGTTGGAGAAGACTCTTGAGAGTCCCTTGGACTGCAAGGAGATCCAGCCAGTCCATCCTAAAGGAAATCAGTCCTGAATGTTCATTGGAAGGACTGATGCTGAAGCTGAAACTCCAATATTTTAGTTACCTGATGTGAAGAACTGACTCATTTTAAAAAAACCCTGATGTGGGAAAAATTCAAGGCGGGAGAAGGGGACAACAGAGGGTGAGATGGCTGGATAGCATCACCAACTCGATGGACGTGAGTCTGAGCAAACTCTGGGAGTTGGTGATGGACAGGAAGGCCTGGTGTGCTGCAGGCTATGGGGTCGCAAAGAGTCGGGCACGACTGAGCGACTGAACTGAGCTGATGATTTTGAAGCATGTTTTTTTTTCTGTTTCTTGTGATGTGAGGGTCTGTGACGTGAGGGCCTACTGAACAGTGCTAGAGCTTTATAGGTACCGCTGGCTTCTGTCTGCATATGCTGTGACCTATCCAAGTGACCATCCTATAAACACTTTGAAATCGATGCGGTTTTCTGGTACATTCTTACTCAGCTGAGTCCTTGTTGTTGCTGCTCTCCTTGGTGCTTCTGGTCATGTACTGAAGTGTGTTCCCCACAAACTCATAGATCCATTCTCCAGGGTGGCTGCATTTGGAGGTGGGGCCTGTAAAGAGATAATTCAAGTTAAGCCAGGTTGTCAGGTAGGGCCTTAATCTGAGGACACTTGTGTGTTTCTCTAAGAAGAGGGACAACAAATGTCCTTTGCCAACAAAGGTCCGTCTAGTCAAGGCTATGGTTTTTCCAGTGGTCATGTATGGATGCGAGAGTTGGATTAAAAGAAAGCTGAGCACCAAAGAATTGATGCTTTTGAACTGTGGTGTTGGAGAAGAGTCTTGAGAGTCCTTTGGACTGCAGGGAGCTCCAACCAGTCCATCCTAAAGCAGATCAGTCCTGGGTGTTCATTGGAAGGACTGATGTTGAAGCTGAAACTCCAGTACTTGGGCCACCTGATGCGAAGAGCTCATTTGAAAAGGCCCTGATGCTGGGAAAGATTGAGGGCAGGAGGAGAAGGGGACGACAGAGGATGAGATGGTTGGATGGCATCACCAACTCAATGGGCATGGGTTGGGGTGAACTCCGGTCGGCTTCTGTCTAGACTGCCGCTCAGCTCATCCAGCCGCCGCAGGCAAATTCTCCTCCCAGCGAGGCACTGGCCAATGTGCCTCCTGTCAGCACCGCTCTGCACCTCTCCTCTGAGCTTTGCCTCCAGGAAATGGCACCGACTGGAGCATCGTCCTGCTTGTAACCAACAGGACGAGCGCTCCGGGCGGCAGCCAGCCCCGCCGGGCCGAGGGACAAGGGTGTGGCGGCCACGTGGTTTCTCTTCCTGGCCACCGTGACCCACGCATTCAGGACTTCAGGGTTGCATCTGGGGTGGGCTGCTGGCTCCCTGCTCCGAAGGCTTGACTTGTGTTTTCAAGTTCCATCCCTGGCATGTTTCCCAGAACACTGAGGCCTGTTCCAGATTCTCTTTACTTGCTAAAATTCTGCTGAGACACACTGTATCTTCCCGCAGTGAAGACCCTTCAGGAGCAGTCAAGTCCTGCCGATTTCAGGAGAGGCTCAACAATACATAATTGTGTGGCATTGGTTGATCAAGGCTATGGAAAGGTGCAATATTATTATTATGCACGAAGCATCGGGGGACTGCTGCAATGAAATGAAGGAACAAATCTCCTACCTAATCACCACCCTGCCCACACATATTCTCTGTCTCTCTGTCTCTCTGTCTCTCTGCTCAAGGTTGAATGCGCTAGACCTGTGACCTGTGGCTTATCCTCCTGCCCTGTGGATGCCAGTGCAGACCTCTGGAAGAACAATGCTGCCCTTTGCAGGCAATTTTAGGTAGAGTCCTTGGAATATTTTCACAGTGAATTCACCTATACACAAGTCCAAGGGTGCTGGTTTTTTAACCTGCTAAAGCCTCTCAAAGCCCAGTCCAGGTGGACTTCCCGCCCTCCATCTCAAGCACAAGCTCAAGTATATTACAGTCTAGCCACAATACCCTGCACTCACCTAGAGCCAGACATCCTGGAATGTGAAGTCAAGTGGGCCTTAGACAGCATCACTACGAACAAAGCTAGTGGAGGTGATGGAATTCCAGTGGAGCTATTTCAAATCCTGAAAGATGATGCTGTGAAAGTACTGCACTCAGTATGCCAGCAAATTTGGAAAACTCAGCAGTGGCCACAGGACTGGAAAAGGTCAATTTTCATTCCAATCCCAAAGAAAGGCAATACCAAAGAATGTTCAAACTACCGCACAATTGCACTCATCTCACATGCTAGTAAAGTAATGCTCAAAATTCTCCAAGCCAGGCTTCAGCAATATGTGAACCGTGAACTTCCAGATATTCAAGCTGGTTTTAGAAAAGGCAGGGGAACTAGAGATCATATTGCCAACATCAACTGGATCATTGAAAAAGCAAGAGAGTTCCAGAAAAACATCTATTTCTGCTTTATTGACTATGCCAAAGCCTTTGACTGTGTGGATCACAATAAACTGTGGAGAATTCTGAAAAAGACAGGCCACCTGACCTGCCTCTTAAGAAACCTATATGCAGGTCAGGAAGCAACAGTTAGAACTGGACATGGACCAACAGACTGGTTCCAAATAGGAAAAGGAGTACGTCAAGGCTGTATATTGTCACCCTGTTTATTTAACTTATATGCCAAGTACATCATGAGAAACGCTGGGCTGGAATAAGCACAACTTGGAATCAAGATTGCTGGGATAAATATCAATAACCTCAGATATGTAGATGACACCACCCTTGTGGCAGAAAGTGAAGAGGAAGTAAAAAGCCTCTTGATGAAAGTGAAAGAGGAGAGTGAAAAAGTTGGCTTAAAGCTCAACATTCAGAAAACGAAGATCATGGCATCTGGTCCCATCACTTCATGGGAAATGGATGGGGAAACAGTGGAAACAGTGTCAGACTTTATTTTTCTGGGCTCCAAAATCACTGCAGATGGTGACTGCAGCCATGAAATTAAAAGACGCTTGCTCCTTGGAAGAAAAGTTATGACCAGCCTAGACAGCATATTCAAAAGCAAAGACATTACTTTGCCAACAAAGGTCTGTCTAGTCAAGGCTATGGTTTTTACAGTGGTCATGTATGGATGTGAGAGTTGAACTGTGAAGGAGGCTGAGTGCCGAAGAATTGATGCTTTTGAACTGTGGTGTTGGAGAAGACTCTTGAGAGTCCCTTGGACTGCAAGGAGATCCAACCAGTCCATTCTAAAGGAGATCAGCCCTGGGTGTTCATTGGAAGGACTGATGCTAAAGTTGAAACACCAGTACTTTGGCCACCTCATGCGAAGAGTTGACTCATTGGAAAAGACTCTGATGCTGTGAGGAATTGGGGACAGGAGGAGAAGGGGACAACAGGGGATGAGATGGCCGGATGGCATCACCGACTCGATGGACATGAGTTTGAGTGACCTCCGGGAGTTGGTGATGGTCAGGGAGGCCTGGCATGCTGCAGTTCATGGGGTCGCAGAGTCGGACACAACTGAGCGAATGAACTGAACGGATAATATCCTGCACAAACCACTTAACTGTTGTTGCTCAGTCTCTAAGTCTTGTCTGACTCTTTTGTGACCTCGTGGACTGTAGCCCACCAGGCCCCTCTCTCCATGGGATTGTCCAGGCAAGAACACTGGAGTTGGTTGCCACTTCCTCCTCCAGAGGATCTTCCTGACCCAGGGATCAAACCCACGTCTACTGCATTGGCAGGCGGGTTCTTCACCTCTGAGTCACCAGGGAAGTCAAACTCAACTATCAGATCAGATCAGATCAGTCGCTCAGTCGTGTCCGACTATTTGCGACCCCATGAACTGCACCATGCCAGGCCTCCCTGTCCATCACCAACTCCCGGAGGTCACTCAGACTCACATCCATCGAGTCAGTGATGCCATCCAGCCATCTCATCCTCTGTCGTCCCCTTCTCCTCCTGCCCTCAATCCCTCCCAGCATCAGAGTCTTCTCCTATGAGTCAACTCTTCGCATGAGGTGGCCAAAGTACTGGAGTTTCAGCTTCAGCATCATTCCTTCCAAAGAAATCCCAGGGCTGATCTCTTTCAGAATGGACTGGTTGGATCTTCTTGCAGTCCAAGGGATTCTCAAGAGTCTTCTCCAACACCACAGTTCAAAAGTATCAATTCTTCGGCGCTCAGCCTTCTTCACAGTCCAGCTCTCACATCCATACATGACCACAGGAAAGACCATAGCCTTGACTAGGCGAACCTTTGTTGGCAAAGTAATGTCTCTGCTTTTGAATATGCTATCTAGGTTGGTCATAACTCTCCTTCCAAGGAGTAAGCATCTTTTAATTTCATGGCTGCAGTCACCATCTGCAGTGATTTTGGAGCCCAGAAAAATAAAGTCTGACACTGTTTCCACTGTTTCTCCATCTATTTCCCATGCAGTGATGGGACCAGATGCCATGATCTTCGTTTTCTGAATGTTGAGCTTTAAGCCAACCTTTTCACTCTCCACTTTCACTTTCATCAAGAGGCTTTTGAGTTCCTCTTCACTTTCTGCCATAAGGGTGGTGTCATCTGCATATCTGAGGTTATTGATATTTCTCCCAGCAATCTTGATTCCAACTTGTGTTTCTTCCAGTTCAGCATTTCTCATGATGTACTCTGCATATAAGTTAAATAAACATGGTGACAATATACAGCCTTGACGTATTCCTTTTCCTATTTGGAACCAGTCTGTTGTTCCATGACCAGTTCTAACTGCTGCTTCCTGACCTGCATACAGATTTCTCAAGAGGCAGATCAGGTGGTCTGGTATTCCCATCTCTTTCAGAATTCTCCACAGTTTATTGTGATCCACACAGTCAAAGGCTTTGGCATAGTCAAGAAAGCAGAAATAGATGTTTTTCTGGAACTCTCCTGCCTTTTCCATGATCCAGCGGATGTTGGCAATTTGATCTCTGGTTCCTCTGCCTTTTCTAAAACCAGCTTGAACATCAGGAAGTTCACGGTTCACATATTGCTGAAGCCTGGCTTGGAGAATTTTGAGCATTACTTTACTAGCATGTGAGATGAGTGCAATTGTGCGGTAGTTTGAGCATTCTTTGGCATTGCCTTTCTTTGGAATTGGGATGAAAACTGACCTTTTCCAATCTTGTGGCCACTGCTGAGTTTTCCAAATTTGCTGGCATATTGAGTGCAGCACTTTCACAGCATCATCTTTCAGGATTTGGAATAGCTCCACTGGAATTCCATCACCTCCACTAGCTTTGTTCCTAGTGATGCTTTCTAAGGCCCACTTGACTTCACATTCCAGGATGTCTGGCTCTAGGTCAGTGATCACATCATCATGATTATCTGGGTCGTGAAGCTCTTTTTTGTACACTTCTTTTGTGTATTCTTGCCACCTCTTCTTAATATCTTCTGCTTCTGTTAGGTCCATATCATTTCTGTCCTTTATCGAGCCCATCTTTGCATGAAATGTTCCTTTGGTATCTCTGATTTTCTTGAAGAGATCCCTAGTCTTTCCCATTCTGTTGTTTTCCTCTATGTCTTTGCATTGATCGCTGAAGAAGGCTTTCTTATCTCTTCTTGCTATTCTTTGGAACTCTGCATTCAGATGTTTATATATTTCCTTTTCTCCTTTGCTTTTCGCTTCTCTTCTTTTCACAGCTATTTGTAAGGCCTCCCCAGACAGCCATTTTGCTTTTTTGCATTTCTTTTCCATGGGGATGGTCTTGATCCCTGTCTCCTGTACAATGTCACGAACCTCATTCCATAGTTCATCAGGCACTCTATCTATCAGATCTAGGCCCTTAAATCTATTTCTCACTTCCACTGTATAATCATAAGGGATTTGATTTAGGTCATACCTGAATGGTCTCGTGGTTTTCCCTACTTTCTTCAATTTCAGTCTGAATTTGGCAATAAGGAGTTCATGGTCTGAGCCACAGTCAGCTCCTGGTCTTGTTTTTGCTGATTGTATAGAGCTTCTCCATCTTTGGCTGCAAAGAATATAATCGATCTGATTTCGGTGTTGACCATCTGGTGATGTCCATGTATAGAGTCTTCTCTTGTGTTGTTGGAAGAGGGTATTTGCTATGACCAGTGCATTTTCTTGGCAAAACTCTGTTAGTCTTTGCCCTGCTTCATTCCATATTCCAAGGCCAAATTTGCCTGTTACTCCAGGTGTTTCTTGACTTCCTGCTTTTGCATTCCAGTCCCCTATAATGAAAAGGATATCTTTTTTGGGTGTTAGCTCTAAAAGGTCTTGTAGGTCTTCATAGAACCGTTCAACTTCAGCTTCTTCAGCGTTACTGGTTGGGGCATAGACTTGGATTACTGTGACATTGAATGGTTTGCCTTGGAAACGAACAGAGATGATTCTGTTGTTTTTGAGATTGCATCCAAGTACTGCATTTCGGACTCTTTTGTTGACCATGATGGCCACTCCATTTCTTCTGAGGGATTCCTGCCCGCAGTAGTAGATATAATGGTCCTCTGAGTTAAATTCACCCATTCCAGTTAAATAATGGTCCTCTGAGTTAAATTCACCATTCACTAAGAGCGCGTCGCCTTCCAAAGATCAACTATACTCCAATTAAAAAAAAAAAATTAGAGCGGCGCGCTAGCCCGCGGCTGCAGCGCTGAACCCGGCTCCCAGGCCCCGGCGTGCCGAGCACTCGAGTGGGCTCTGTGCAGGCGCGAGTGAGCGTGGCCCAGCGGGCCGGCCCGGAGGAGGCTTTCGGGCCATCGTCACCTTCGGCTGAGTTTCCGGCGGCCACTTTGATTACCGGCAAATAATTGTAACCATACCCAGCCTCGGGCCGGAGGCCGCCGCACATGGACTCCGCGAGCCGGCACGCGGCCGCGTCCCGCACCGCCCGGCACCAATCGCCGGCCCCTAACGAGCCGATGGAAAAATCCAAAAATTTCCACATCAACGCGCTGCTGGCCGTGGACCCCCCGCGAGCGGCCTCAGCGCAGACTGCGCCACTGGCCCTGGTCCCCCCACGAGCCGCCTTGGCGCAGACTGTGCCGCTGGCCCTGGTCACGTCGCTCGCGGCCTCCACAGCTGGACCCGGCAATTAAATTTAAAAATAAATTAATTAATTAATTAAAAAAGAAAGAAAAGTAGGTGGAAAGTGATTTTGGCAAATCTGTACCAGGACCAGCTCATCTCCATACCAGGGAACAAGGACCCTGAACCATCTCAGGCTGCTCTCCTTCCCCCGTTCTCCTTGTGCTCAGCCTCTTGTTGTTGCTGAGGATTCCCGCTCATTCATTCACTCATTCATTTGTTCAGCCCCCCCTCCCCCCAAGCCCAGGGCGATGCTCAACCGGCTTCCACCAGCCGCAGATGCACCAGCCTCCCTCTCCTCTCCTCTGGTCCCAGGTTCTTGTCTCTGACGGTCTAGGAGCTACCAGTGGAAGATGCTCCACTTTTAGCCCAATCTTCCTTCAAATGAGAGAAGAGTAAGAGCTGTAAGCTTTGAAATAAGGTCCCGGAGAGCGGATCATTCCAAATCATAAGTTAATCCATCAGCATGAAAAAAAAAATGGGATACGACGGACTGTGTTCAATTTAAAAGTTAAACTCTCAGACTGAATTGTAGGACCAGAACATCAAGGGGGTGGAGAATTCTGCATGCGTGTTTGGGGGCCAGTGGGACTGGGTTTTGCTTTGACGGGTGTTTCTATGTATTTGTGTGTGTGTGTCAATAAAACGATACTAGTCAAAACTCAGTAATATCTGCTTTTAAGGAGAATATTGGTATTTCTATTTGGAATGCAGATGCACATGTATTTAGAATTGAATTTTATCTGGACGTGTGTATTATTTTCTTGCCTTAGAAGCTGGCCTGTTGCCTGGCCCCTAAGACAGCCTTCTTGTGTCCATTACACCATAAACCTGACCACACGGCCCCTGCCACCACCAGGTTCGGGACACCTTCTCCGTCCGAGCCCATTTACTCTGCTTCTCTGAAATATCCAGGATCCATCCGTATTCTCTTTTCCTTGTCACAGCTCAGAGATTATCTTTGCTTCTTTGCCAGCTTTCCTGAGGAAGGGGTCTGACTCTCCTGGTTCTGGGAGACTGTTCCCACTCCTGTCCATAGCGTCCATGGTCCATGATGCAGCCTCCTTCCATCCTGGGAGCCAAGCATCCAGCCACCTGGACTGCGGTCCCTCCCAGCTCTCCCCTGATTGGCACCGAGGCTGGCACCAGCCTGGTACTGCTGGGGATGCATCACCTGTCTGCTGGGCACCGATCAGGGCCCTTACCACCCTTCTTGATCCACTTTGGTCAATGAGAAGGGTCTTCAATCCAATTGAGGGCATGCTGGCATGGTTTCTGGCAAGAGGTCACAAGCATCTTTCTCTATAATCTTCTTATACAACCCTTTCCAGAAGGCATCTTCTTTCCACCTCTTCCCAGTCACATAAGGGACAGAAAGCCTTCTCAGCATCATTTATCCCTTAAATGCACCTCTCAATAACTGTGCAGCTCACAGACATAACACCAGCCCTTCGTCCCCAAACCCAAGTGAATGGATTGGTATATTTTCAACTGAGTTCTGTGCTTAAACCATGAACAATAATTATCTTAACTTTTTTTTAAGATTTTTAAACAACTGATTTGTACTCTCAGTCTAGTTCAGTCGCTCAGTAGTGTCCAACTCTTTGCAACCCCATGGACTGCAGCATGCCAGGCTTCCCTGTCCATCACAGAACTCCCAGAGGTTTGTATTATATGCTGACTTATAGGACCATCTGGATGTAAAACTATGCGGACCCATAATGTATCTCCTTCTCTGCTCAGTTGCACAGAGCTTTGATCTGGAGGACCACGGCCTCTCCAGTGCACCCTGGCACAGATGGGTCTGTTTCACGGTTTCATACCATCCTCAGAACATGAAGGCAGGTGTGCACACGCTGGGCACTCACTTGGCACAATGAGAAGCAGTATGACACTCCTGTCTCTTATTTCCTGCCCCCTTTCAGGTATTCCTGGAGCTCTCCAAGGAGCAGGAGCTGGATGATTTAAAGCAGGAACTTGACCCTCAGTGAGGCAGAAATTCCTCCCAAAGGAAGAACCTTGAAGCCCCAAACCCCCCATGTTCCCCTTTGAGCCTGTGGTTGTTTTCTAAGACATTCATCTTTATAGCATCAATGTCATATTTGTAGAGACCACAGTGTAAGCATTGATGTGGTTCTCTGTGGGTGGAGAGGAGGTGTGAGTGCTGGATCAGCACAGTGATCATGTGGGCAGAGGCAAGTGGCTGAGTCCAGCCTGCGGGAATGTCTTAGTGTCTCTACAGGTTACCCTGATTCCATTACTCTGTATAAATGCTGAATAAACAAGGTTACTTTTATAAAATTGTTTCAGTTTCTGAGTATGATAAACAAATTTCTTTAATTTTTTTCTTTTATCACAACCTTAAAAAAAAAAAAAAAGTCTTACCACCTCACCTAGACCCCTTTCCAATTTGGAGAAGGCCAACACCAACAAACTCTAAGATAATTATTTTAACTGCCTAGAGGATTGGAAGGTGGGGGATTGGGAAGAAGAGAACAGAAGACTTCCCAGAGCCCTTTATTTTCAGAACTGCCACCTGGACCAGTTTTTATAGAGAGCTCATGGCCTCAGTTTGTGACCATTCAGCATGAGATTCTATTTTATAGAGAGCTCATGGCCATGGTTTGTGACCATTCAGCATGAGATTCTATTGGACTTACTGCAAACATGCAAACCACAGCTGCTGGGCATTTAGTTCCAGCTGTCTCAGCAATGTCACATCCAGTTTCTTGGAAAGTCCTTCATAAAAGGCCATTTCCTTCCTTTTCTCTGATGAGGGATTTTGAAGAGCAGAGATGCTTAAAAACAAGTACAGAGAGATGGTTATGTCTAGGTGAACGCAAATTTCTGGAACTCTGTGCTGCGTATCTACCATTCAAAAGATGGGACGTTATGGAGAAATGGTGTGAAGAGCCTGGCTCCTTTAAGAAGTCCCAGCAGGGCAAAAAGATGTTGGCAAAGAATTCAGAGAAGGAGGGTGTGAATTCTGGGAAGAGAAGGATGGTGCTGTTGGCGAGAAGGGGGTTTCATCTACTCCTCAAAGCTTCTCTCAGCTGGTCTAATAATCAAATCGACACGTGACAGAGTGACAGGGGAAAAAACAAATGTAGCTTCATACATACGGGAATCCTACACACCCAAGAGGTTCAAAGACAAAAGGGTGAGATGAGGAATAAATACATACGCCCTCCCTCCTGAGCTAAGGAATGGTCGGGACCTGGGCTTCCGAGGGGAGGAGGGGGACTCACAGGATGAGCAGAAGAGCAAGTGTTGAGTGATTCGAGGTGGGCCACTCAGATAAAAGGGGTCCCTGGCAATTGTTCTCCTCCTGGAAAGACCCCCTTCTCCACTTTCCTAGGTAACTGGCGGAGGGGCCTATGTTTCTCTTGAGGCCGCTGGGTCTCAGCTGCCTTCAGCTCAGGATGACCCACGTGCCCAGATGGCACCTGTTGGGGATGCTCATTCTGACCCCCTTCGAGGGGCTGCTGATGAGCTTCCTTCTCAAGTATTTCCTCTCTTGGGATTTTTGTGGGAATCAGATGCAGAAAGCATTACATGGCTTATGTGTTAGATTTTAGTCACCCTGTACAATGAACATGCCTCTTAGTTTAAACGTACAAGGATTTTAAAAGAAAACGAGCAGGGACTTCCCTGGCGGTCCCATGGTGAAGACTTCATCTCCCAGGGCAGCGGGTGTGGGTCTGATCCCTAGTCAGGAAGCTAAGATTCCACCCGCCATGAAGCCAAAAAACCAGAACAGGAAAAATGGAATCGATACTCTAACAAATTCAACAGAGACTTTTAAAATGCTCCACATCAAAAAAGACTTTTAAAAAATTTTCAAAGTAAAAGAAAATGATTTGCTCATGTGGTCTCATCGTGATTGGACTTCCCTGGTGGCTCAGACAGTAAAGACTTGCCTACAGGAGACCCAAATTCGATCCCTGGTTTGGGAAGATCCCCTGGAGAAGGGAATGGCACCCCATTCCAGTATTCTTGCCTGGAGAATTCTCCGCATGGACTGAAGAACTTGGAAAACTATAGTCCACGGAGTCGCAAAGAGTCAGACACAGCTGAGTGATTAACACTTCACTTCAGCTCATCTTGAGTAAAGGAGCTGAGATAGCTTACAATAAAAATAAAGTACTAATAAAGACTATTAGTACATGGGCAAAAAGAAAAAAACAGGAAAACTAACTGATACTGTGAAAATGCACAGTGAGAAGAGAGAAAAAATGGATAAAAATTTAGGCTTATGTAAAATGATAACACCATTCGTGAAAATGGTTTTAAAATGGAGTGAAATAATTTTTCATTATTAAAAGGGCTGCAGCGGTATCTCAAAGGAGCTAGTCAAGTCTGGCCAGATTTCACAGTAAACGGATGCTGGGCAATGCTGCGGCTGCAGAGACCTCTGGGAAAGAGGGCGGTGTGCCTATGGGTCTAGAACATTCCACAAAACAAAGGGGAAGTTAAAAGCCGTCCACTACGAAAACAACTCCATTATGGTGACATTCTATTAAGAAAAACTTTTTTTTCCTGTAAACTGCATGAATGCCGGTATATGAGAACTTGACATCGCATAAAAATTCATCTGCCTTGTCTCATAAACCACAGAGCAGCCATCACACCACTTCCAACAGAAGTAGAATGAGCAATCAGATGATTCTCCTTCATAATAAAAAGCATAAAACTGGACAAAATTGCAGTCAAAACTTGTGGTCTGTACATTCTTGCGTCTATAGTTTGGGTAATGTGCCAAAGCGAAGTTATTCAAGGTCAAGGGAGGAATTTGAAATTTCACAAACTTTGGATAAATATTCGAGACTGATAAAAGAAAATCTTCACAGTCCTATTTGCTTTACAGTTGCTCACTGGGAAACTCAGTAGCCATGCCGTTAAGGTCTGAGTATGACTTCTTTTGTGCCTTTTCCAAGTCAAAAGAATAGGCTTGGCTCTGAACCTATTTATCTTTGATAAATCCTGGAAGGAAAACAAACCGCTTGGGCTCTTCCATAAATTGTCTTTTTAAAAATCAATGAAAATAAAGTGTGTTTTCTCTTTTTCCTTGTTC
This sequence comes from Tragelaphus eurycerus, assembly GCA_935064755.1. NCBI lineage: Eukaryota > Metazoa > Chordata > Mammalia > Artiodactyla > Bovidae > Tragelaphus > Tragelaphus eurycerus. The sequence goes on along the minus strand of CAKXYN010000116.1, from coordinate 1,108,793 downwards.
CTGAGACTTTGGTGCAAAGAAGTCCAGGTTACACCACTCCATCCCATGATGACTTGAAGAACTCCCAGACACTCAAGGTTTTGCTTCAGAAGGATGATGGAGCCTCACTCCACTGCCGTAGCTAACTCCAGTGTTCAGTAAAGCCTTTAATGAAGAGTAGCTTGCCCATTCCTTCTCAAATATAATAGGAAGTGGAGAGTCTTGCATCAGAAGTAGAAAAGAGTTTCTTTGTTGCTTGGTTTCTCTGTTATTTGCTGTCTCAACCTTTTAAAAAATACATTTATTTATTTGTTTATGAGGCTACATTGGGTCTCAGTTGTGGCACGTGGGATCTTCGATCTTCAATGCGGCACTTGGGATCTTTAGTTGTGGCAAGAGAACTCTCAGTTGTGGCCTGGGACCAGGGATCAAACCCATGTCCCCTGCACTGGGAGAATGGAGTCTTCTTAGCCCCTGGACGACACGGAAGTCCCTGGCTATCTCAATCTTAGATGGAAGATTTCTGTTTCAAGATAAATATAGCCTTCCCCACTGACTCCACATCCTTAGAGACTGTGGAAAAGATGAGAAAAATAAATGCAAAGTAAGTATAAAAAAGAGAGACACTTGGTAGATCAGAAAATGTGAAGAATTTCTGGAAAAAGAAAGCTACGAAAAGCACATTGAAATAGAAAAATTACCCCAAATTACAGGTCATAGAGGACTGTAAGAAAAAGGGGCTCCACACTCGGTGGATACGGGGTGACAGGGGCCCGAGGTCAAACTACAGATGGGTTTTTCCAAGGCTGGGCTTACAGAACGCCTTCCAGGGTCCGGCAGCGTTCATGCAGCAGGACTGGGGAGGTGCGTGTAGACAGGGCAATAATGATGACGAGGCTGGCAGGAGGAGGCACTGGGACCAGAACCGCGCCCCTGACGGACGAGTCCTGCGTGCGGCATCCTGAGAACGCGTCCTCTGCGGGTACTTACAGACATGAAGCCGCTGCTGTTCTCCTCACTCCAGGGTTGTTTACACCACATTACTGATAAATTCTTACCCACCGAAGGCATTTCCATGAGTTTCTCATTCCACGTAAACTTCTATTCTCTTTCTATGCTTATATGTACATCTACCATTATTGCTGCTTCTTCAGTGTTTCAACCACTTCTTTCATTTATTCAATTAAATTTTAAAAACTCTTTACGTACTTCTCTAAGTATTGTTGGCCGCACTGGGCCTCCGTCGCCGTGTGCAGGCTTCTCACTGTGGCGCCTCCTCTGGCTGCAGAGCACTGGCTCCAGGCTCACGGGTTCGGGAGTTGTGGTACCGGGCTTAGTCGCCCCTCACCCTGCGGGGTCCTGCAGGACGAGGGATCCAACCCATGTCCCCTGCATTGGCAGGTGGATTCTTAACCACTGGACCACCAGGGAAGTCTTCAATTTTTATTGGTTCACTCACACACTAGTAAAGTAATGCTCAAAATTCTCCAAGCCAGGCTTCAGCAATATGTGAACTTCCTGATGTTCAAGCTGGTTTTAGAAAAGGCAGAGGAACCAGAGATCAAATTGCCAACATCCGCTGGATCATGGAAAAAGCAAGAGAGTTCCAGAAAAACATCTATTTCTGCTTTATTGACTATGCCAAAACCTTTGACTGTGTGGATCACAATAAACTGTGGAAAATTCTGAAAGAGATGGGAATACCAGACCACCTGATCTGCCTCTTGAGAAATTTGTATGCAGGTCAGGAAGCAACAGTTAGAACTGGACATGGAACAACAGACTGGTTCCATATAGGAAAAGGAGTACGTCAAGGCTGTACATTGTCACCATGTTTATTTAACTTATATGCAGAGTACATCATGAGAAATGCTGGCCTGGAAGAAACACAAGTTGGAATCAAGATTGCTGGGAGAAATATCAATAACCTCAGATATGCAGATGACACCACCCTTATGGCAGAAAGTGAAGAGGAACTGAAAAGCCTCTTGAAGAAGGTGAATGAGGAGAATGAAAAAGTTGGCTTAAAGCTCAACATTCAGAAAACGAAGATCATGGCATCCGGTCCCATCACTTCGTGGGAAATAGATGGGGAAACAGTGTCAGATTTTATTTTTCTGGGCTCCAAAATCACTGCAGATGGTGACTGCAGCCATGAAATTAAAAGACGCTTACTCCTTGGAAGGAAAGTTATGACCAACCTAGATCACATATTCAAAAGCAGAGACATTACTTTACCAACAAAGGTTCGCCTAGTCAAGGCTATGGTCTTTCCTGTGGTCATGTATGGATGTGAGAGCTGGACTGTGAAGAAGGCTGAGTGCTGAAGAATTGATGCTTTTGAACCGTGGTGTTGGAGAAGACTCTTGAGAGTCCCTTGGACTGCAAGGAGATCCAACCAGTCCATTCTGAAGGAGATCAGCCCCGGGATTTCTTTGGAAGGAATGATGCTAAAGCTGAAACTCCAGTATTTTGGCCACCTCATGTGAAGAGTTGACTCATTGGAGAAGACTCTGATGCTGGGAGGGATTGAGGGCAGGAGAAGGGGACGACAGAGGATGAGATGGTTAGATGGTATCACTGACACGATGGATGTGAGTCTGAATGAACTGTGGGAGTTGGTGATGGACAGGGAGGCCTGGTGTGCTGCGATTCATGGGGTCGCAAAGAGTCGGACATGACTGAGCGACTGATCTGATCTTATCTGATCTGAACATGCTAAATTCTGAGGTTATACAGATGAATAAGATACACTCTCTACTCTCAAGAAACTCAGCTGAGTAGGAGAGAGAGAGACAAATTCAGATCAGATCAGATCAGATCAGTCGCTCAGTCGTGTCCGACTCTTTGCAACCCCATGAACTGCAGCATGCCAGGCCTCCCTGTCCATCACCAGCTCTCGGAGGTCACCCAGACTCGCATCGACTGAGTCAGTGATGCCATCCAGCCATCTCATCCTCTGTGGTCCCCTTCTCCTCCTGCCCCCAATCCCTCCCAGCATCAGAGTCTTCTCCAATGAGTCAACTCTTCTTATGAGGTGGCCAAAGTACTGGAGTTTCAGCTTTAGCATCATTCCTTCCAAAGAAATCCCAGGGCTGATCTTCTTCAGAATGGACTGGGTGGATCTCCTTGCAGTCCAAGGGACTCTCAAGAGTCTTCTCCAACACCACAGTTCAAAAGCATCAATTCTTTGGCGCTCAGCCTTCTTCACAGTCCAGCTCTCACATCCATACATGACCACAGGAAAGACCATAGCCTTGACTAGGCGAACCTTTGTTGGCAAAGTAATGTCTCTGCTTTTGAATATGTGATCTAGGTTGGTCATAACTTTCCTTCCAAGGAGTAAGCGTCTTTTAATTTCATGGCTGCAGTCACCATCTGCAGTGATTTTGGAGCCCAGAAAAATAAAGTCTGACACTGTTTCCACTGTTTCTCCATCTATTTCCCATGTAGTGATGGGACCAGATGCCATGATCTTCGTTTTCTGAATGTTGAGCTTTAAGCCAACCTTTTCACTCTCCACTTTCACTTTCATCAAGAGGCTTTTTAGTTCCCCTTCACTTTCTGCCATAAGGGTGGTATCATCTGCATATCTGAGGTTATTGAGATTTCTCCCAGCAATCTTGATTCCAACTTGTGTTTCTTCCAGGCCAGCGTTTCTCATGATGTACTCTGCATATAAGTTAAATAAACATGGTGACAATATACAGCCTTGACGTACTCCTTTTCCTATTTGGAACCAGTCTATTATTCCATGACCAGTTCTAACTGTTGCTTCCTGACCTGCATACGGATTTCTCAAGACGCAGATCGGGTGACTCAAATAAAATATAACAGAGGCTATAATGCACGGGTGTCTAGTGTGTTGTGAAAGCAAAGAAGAGGCTAATAGTTCTTCCTGGGGACCATTTCACCATCACGCTGAGCATACTATTGAAGGAGAGTGCAAATTTTATCATACAGTATCTTATTAAACACATCTTATAATACTCACCCCAAATTAAAAGAAAACGTGAATTTAAAGGCTATTTTTTAACCTATGCAAATATCTTTGAAGCAGCCTAGGATTTAAAAAAAAATCACCAAAGCATGGGGGACAATTAAGTGAAATAATTTTACTACCGGATGTGATCATTCTTAAGTTTTACTTGTAGTTTTGCCTAACAAGTTACCTATCAGCTCCCATAAAATACAGTTGCTTCAATTATTATAACATAGCAAATTCCAACTTTGCTAAATCATTCTTTATCTTTTTTATTTATTTATTGAATGTGAACCAGTTTTAAAGTCTTTATTGACCTGATCACAATATTGCTTCTGTTGTTTATGTTCTGGTTTGTTTTGGACGTGAGGCACGTGGGGTTCTTAGCTCCCGGACGAGGGGTCAAACCCACACCCCTTCACTGGAAGGTAAGGTCTTAACCACTGGACCACTAGGGAGGTCCCCATTCTTTGTTGTTAGCTTATTCTTTCTCCTGTGTATCTCTAAGATGACATCACTTGATACTTTGCTGCACAGACAATAGCTGCCTCTCACAACCCAAATTTTCTGTTAAAATGTTAATCCAGTTGCATTTGAGCTTCGGGGTATGATGAAGCACTGGTTTATAGCAGAGCACAGGGGCTGTGGCTGTCTTACTGGATTCAGAAGTCCGCGAGGGTTTTACATTGCCTCCATCTTGCAAGAAATAAGTAAACAGCTGGACCTCTGACACCTCACCGAATCGATGTGTAACCAGGAGGAGCCTCTCCTTGGCACTGAAGCTACACTCTCTGAGCCACTTGGGAAGGCAGAGCCTCACATCTGCTTCGATTCACGATGCTGGACTTGAAAAACATTTTGTTGGTCTGTTTTTTGGTGTGGGAATTTCGTGTACTCTGGTCACTCTGGACAGATTAAATACTTGTGATGTTTCCCATTAAGTTGTTGACTTCCTGCAGCTGTCGAAAAATCTCTCATTAACACTGGCTTCAAACGTCAGAGGCCAGGCCCTCCTCTTAATCACTCGCATCTTGCTTGTCACTGCTGTGTGGAGGCGGCAAGTACACCCACATGTCCTGCCAGGTTGGCCATTTGAAAGTTTGCAGGTCCAAACTGATATCATGCTGTTTAAAAGAGGCAGCTGATCAAAATAATCATCCATTTTGCTTCAAAATTCACTCAAGAAAGTTTTGCTTGGAGAGCAATAAAATACGACCTCGCCTGTTCTTTGCTGTGTCCTTCGTTGCTTCAGTCGTGTCCCATTCTTCGCGACCCCATGGACTGTAGCCCACCAGGCTCTTCTGTCCATAGGATTTCTCAGGCAAGAACACTGGAGTGGGTTGCCATTCCCTTGTCCAGGGGAATCTTCCTGATCCAGGAATCGAACCTGAGTCTCCTCCGTCTCCTTCATTAGCAAGTGAATTCTTTACCACTGAGCCCCCGGGAAGCCCTCTTGTGTTCTGCCACTGGGGACTGTGAGAGTGAAAGGTTACTGAAGGGAGTAATGCAGTTAAGTCCTTATTGATGCCTTCAGGTCAGGTGACCAAGGCTTGTTGGAGCATATGTAAAATAAGAGGAATTCTTTGTGGAAAGAGCCTAAAAAATGGAGCTGGTTTGGCACCAAAATAAACTGGAACCAGGAAAGCAGAACAGATCTGGGGTTTCGTCCTGTACTTCGTGTTCTTAGAAAGTCACAGACAGCTCTAAGGACTTCTGATTCTGCTCAGGGTCCCACCTGGAAAGCCCCCAGAGAGAGGCTCTGAGGACAGCCAATCACCGGACACGCGAGGTCAAGCTGTGGGGCCTGTGGCCAGGCCGCGAGGGCCACCCTTTCCAGGTCACCCAACTGTGACTTCTGTGGTTTGTTTATAAATCCCTTGCCCACCTTCCCACCCCCGTTTACAAAACATTGAGAACAATAAAGCTGTCCTTTTGCTTTGAGACAAACATAACACTTTTGCAGGATTTACTTCTAATTTAGGACAACACAGCCCTTCAGGAGAAGTGTTTACCATTTGCTGTCAGGCTTTGTTCTACAACACCCGTGACCGACATTCCTGGCATCGGCAGCCTCTGAATTTCTCACCACCTGCCCACCTCTGCCAGTTAAGTGTTCCTCCAAACGTGGCAACCGAGAGCATGTTTTTCAGTAACAAACCTCATTCGTTGACTCCTTGGGCTTGTGCAGGTCAAACAGAGGCCCCCGGTGTCCCGTATGTAGCCTATTCATCTTTGGGTCCCAAGCAAACGCTGATGAAGATTTCACTGGAGACACTTGATGGAGCGGACAACACAGTCCTCACCCTCTGCACAGACGGACCCTGAAAAGAGGGAGGTAAAAGCAGGAACTCAAGAAACGGAGTCACAAGGGGGGCTGAGCCCCCCGATGGGGCCTCGGCTGACCCCAGGGTCGTCCCAGCCCAGGCAGCTTTCTGCTCTGCACCCTCGTTCCTGGGGTCTTCACCCCAGACCAACCCCCAGCTCGGACTGCCCTTTCTTATGCACAACAACTACTATTCATTGTATGTACGTGCCACATCTGCTTTATCCCTTCCTCTGCTGGTGAACATTCGGGTCGGGTCCATGCCTGGATCGCCACCATTTTTAAACTGTTTCAGGCAGCCGGTTAAATGAGTATAGTGAGTAACGGACATGCTTAGATGATGATAAATATAAAGAGAAAACATGGAGCAGAGTACGGGGGTGCTGAGAATAAGGGCACAGAGCAAGTGAATCACTCTTTCAACCAGAGTGGTTGGCGCATCAAGTGAGATCGGGGCCAAGGCGTGAAGAAGGGGAGGAAATGAACTGCGTGCAGGAGAAATAGGAGTGCCGGAAGGATGTGTCCTGGGAGCGCGCCTGGGAAGGGCAAGAGACAAAGGACCGTCGGTGGGGAGGCGCTGAAGAGGAAGGAGAAGAGGGCCAAGGTCAGGGAAGGAGGGGACTGTAAGCGCTTAGACCTGGACTCAGAGGATGAACAGTCCCTGAGGAGGCTGAGCCCAATCCCGACACACTGGACGTATTTTGAAAGGGCCCCTCTAGCTGCGGTGTGAGCGGTAACCTGTAAGTCTCAGACATGGAGAACCAAACTCCTCTGATACCCGAGCAAAAGCTATTTGAAGTGGACAGTAACAAAAGACTCAGGAAAGGAGTATGTCAAGGCTGTATATTGTCAACCTGCTTAATTAACTTTTATGCAGAGTACATCATGCAAAATGCCGGGCTGGATGAAGCACAAGCTGGAATCAAGATTGCCAGGAGAAATATCAATAATCTCAGATACACAGATGACACCACCTTTGTGGCAGAAAGCGAAGAACTAAAGAGCCTCTGGTTGAAAGTGAAAGAAGAGAATGAAAAAGTTGGCTTAAAACTCAATATTCATGAAACTAAGATCATGGCATCCAGTCCCATCACTTCATGGGAAATAGATGGGGAAACAATGGAAACAGTGACAGACTTTATTTTCTTGGGCTCCAAAATCACTGCAGATGGTGACTGCAGCCATGAAATTAAAAGATGCTTGCTCCTTGGAAGAAAAGTTATGACCACCCTAGACAGCATATTAAAAAGCAGAGACATTACTTTGCCAACAAAGGTCTGTCTAGTCAAAGCTACGGTTTTTCCAGTAATCATGTATGGATGTGAGAGTTGGACTATAAAGAAAGCTGAGTGCTGAAGAATTGATGCTTTTGAACGGTGGTGTTGGAGAAGACTCTTGAGAGTCCCTTGGACTGCAAGGAGAACCAACCAGTCCATCCTAAAGGAAATCAGTCCTGAATATTCACTAGAAGGACTGATGCTGAAGCTGAAACTCCAGTACTGTGGCCACCTGATGCAAAGAGCTGACTCCTTGGAAAAGACCCTGATGCTGAGAAAGAGTAAGGGTGGAAGAAGAAGGGGACTGAGATGGTTGGATGGCATCACCGACTAGGTGGACATGAGTTTGAGCAAGCTCTGGGAGTTGGTGATGGACACGGAGGCCTGGCGTGCTGCAGTCCATGGGGTTGCAAAGAGTCAGACACGTCTGAGTGACTGAACTGAACTGAGAGACTCGGAAAATTACCCAATCTTTATGGGAAAGAGAAAATTATTCCTCATCCTATTCCCCAGAAAATCATATCTTCGTAATCAACCTGCGGGGACATATGGACTCAGTAACTCAATGCACATGAGTTTGGGCAAACTCTAGGAGATGGTGAAGGACAGGGAGCTGGTGCAGCAGTCCATGGGCCCACAGAGTGCTGGACACAACTTAGTGACTGAACACCATATGGACGTGCACTGACCTTGTCTTCCACCTCTGACCTTCCCACCTTGGCCGGGTGAGTGTCCTTCACAACTTCCTGCCCATTTGCAAGGGTCCAGTACTCTTGTTTGGAAAATCCCATGGATGGAGGGGCCTGGTGGGCTGCAGTCCATGGGGTCGCTAGGAGTCGGACACGACTGAGCAACTTCACTTTCACTTTTCACTTTCATGCATTGGAGGAGGCAATGGCAACCCACTCCAGTGTTCTTGCCTGGAGAATCCCAGGGACGGGGGAACCCGGTGGGCTGCCGTCTATGGGGTCACACAGAGTTGGACACGACTGAAGAGACTTAGCAGCAGCAGGCAACTTACACAGTCTGTAAAGTGATCCGCAGCCTCGACAGCATCTCCAAGCTCTGACTTCCACTCTGGACCTTGGACTCTGTCTTTTATTTCTCAACTGCATTTCACCCCTCATATTGTCCTTTGGGATCAAAGACCAAGTTGGACTACATGGCTAGCTTTTCTATTTTGGTTTCTTCATAAGATATCCGTTTCCATCTCTCTTAACCCACATCCTCTGAGCCCGGAGCAAATGAGTCTTTGCTCCCTGGCAACAAACAAATGTAGGTATTTGGGTGAATGGGACATGGGTTTATTTGGAAAAGGAATAATAATGAAACTAAAGTTCTCTTTCCCAATGTGCTGCTAATACCCCAACCAAAGCCAGAGGGGTTCTTGGGGCAGAGAAGGGTACCTGAAGGCTGTAAACTGAGACAGCGGGGGGCTTCCTCGGTGGCTCCGCCTGCCAAGCAGGAGATGCTGGTCAAAACCCCTGGTCCGGGAAGATCCCACGTGCACCACGACTATGGAAGCCTGTGTGCCCCAGAGCCTGTGCTCCGCAAGAGAGACCATTGCACCCAGAAGCTGAGCTCCTTGACCAGAGAGCAATTCCCGATCGCCGCAGCCAGAGAAAAGTCCGCACAGTGACAGAGGCCCAGCATAGCCAAAAAAAAATCAGTTTAAAAATAAACAAACCGAGACGGTGGCTTCCCCAAACTTAGGAACAACATGTTACTTTTTATTTTTTTTTAGCTGGAGTATAATTGCTTTACAAATTGTGATAATTCCTGCTGTACAACACGGGGAATCAGCTCTACGGACATATGTCCTGGTCCTCTTGAGCCTCCCTCCCCCTCTAGGTCATCCCAGAGCCCCGAGCTGAGTCGCTGTGATGCACAGCAGCTTCGCTTCCCACTAGCCGTTTTACACATGGTAGTGTGAGTATATCAATGTGCTGTCTCAGTTCATCCCACCTTCTCCTTCACCCTCTGTGACCGCAAGTCAGTTCTCCACATCTTCCTCCCTATTAAAGAGAGGAAGTGAACTCGCTCAGTCGTGTACAATTCTTTGGACCCCATGGACTGTAGCCCACCAGGCTCCTCCATCCATGGAATTCTCCAGGCAAGAATACTGGAGTGGGTTGCTGTTTCCTTCTCCAGGGGATCTTCCCGACCCTGGGATCGAACCCAGGTCTCCCACATTGCAGGCAGATGCTTTACCATCTGAGACACCAGGAAGCCTATTCCTGCCCTGCAAATAGGTTCATCGGGACCAATTTTCCAGATTTCATATATGTGCAGGGAACAGCATGTTGGTCTTTAAAACTCTTCTCTCAGGCCCCAGAGAAACGGTTGATGAGGCAGAGTGCCCTAGGAGATGAAGCACTGACATCAGAAACCATCAGTGAGAGCACCCTTAAGGCTAGGAAGAGGGAAACGTGGAAGGGAGGTCTTCCCATTTTCAAACCCACACTAGGGCTAAATTTTGTGTTTCTATATTAGGGACCTATCATATTTTCAAGACATGGATACAAAATCCAAATACCATCTGGGTTATAGCAAAAGATATTTCTACATGTTACAGCTGCTAAACACGGCAGGATTTTAACTGAGTTCTTGGACTGGGCACTCTTGGTTTCCGACAGGAAGACGTAATTAACCTTAAGGCTGGGTACTAGAAAGTCGATTACGTCTCCATGTAGCACTGGTACAAGAAGTCTCAGAGCTGACAGCTTTATTTTACTTTATTTATTTTACTTATTTGTTCTATTTGTACTTATTTTATTTACTTATTTACTTTATTTATTTTACTCTTTAGCCAGGAGCTATTCTTACCTAGTAAAGACAGAATAGAAAAAGGAAAAAAAAAAAAAACCTGCCTCTGACTCCATCCTGTTATTTACATCAACCAAAAAAGCTTTGTTTGAAACTTTCTTTAGAACACTGTAAAATGTCTCCAACTTTCCCAGAAAGCACATGAGATTCTGTTGCCAACTCTTCAAACCCGAAGACAATTTCACAAGAAAAATCCCTCAAACCATCATTAAGATGTCACCATAGGTCATCAACAAAATGCTGTTCTTTTCCGAGCTTGCCTTACATTTTGGAATGGACATAATGAAAACCTTTCTGTATTTTTTTCCTTTTATTTGCCAAGCTAAATTTTCAAAGAGTGCCATCTTTGGGATTTGCTTTTTTTTTTTAATATCCATGGACGTCTAAGCTAGAATGCTTCTAGAAGCTCGCTATGCACTGGCCCTGCACAGATAGAGAAGTATTTGCTCTCTACTTCCAGCCACCTGGGTGGCATCAAAAGTCTCAATCTCAAGTTCAGTGTCTGAGAACTCGACCCAAGCTTCTTGACGAGCTCAGGCTGGAAATCATTCCAACAGGATGGGCGTTGCAAGAGTGTAATGCTTATGGACTGGGAGGCCCTGTCAAGTGTCAGCTTTGTGTCTGGCAAATACACTTAGTCTCCCACCCCAGGGACAGTTTGCTGTCCCTCTTTTGCCAAAGGAACCAGAGCTCCACACACCACGTACTTTCCAGCTCTCATTCATATTCAAACTGGCATCAACCCTGGAACCTGAAGCTTACTTATTCCAACACAAAATACTGTAATTTCTCTTATTTATTTGAGTCACTAAGAAATTTATCACATCAAATGTCATTTTTTGCAGTTTTTTATTGAAGTATAATTGATTTACGATCTTAATTTCTGCTGTACAGCAAAGTGATTCAGTTATACATATGTATATGTATTGTATATGTATTTTTAATGTTCTTTTCCACTGTGGCTCACCCTAGGATGCTGGATCCAGTGCTCTGGGCCTCCCCTCATGGTTTATCCATCCCACATATCAAGAGCTCACATCTGCTAATCCCAAATTCCCACTCCTCCCCTGCTCCACCCCCATCCCCCATATCACATCAGATTTTAAACCTCTGACTTATTCTTCGGAGTGCAATGTACAGCTTGAATCCACCCCAGAGGATTCAACATGTATCCAACATGACAAAGTAGTTTTATGTCCAAATAACCCTCCTGAAGATAACAATCTTAAAACTCAGTGCAAATATTCAAAAGCAGTGGATAACAACCAGAGCCTACAAAACCTGGATGGAATATGACCCTTAAAAAGAAAGGGACGCTCCATATGTGTCCAGCTTTCCTCCTGAGGGAAATCTCCGATACTTACTAATTCCAGGAATTGAGCCTAAGCGGAAAGTAGCAGTCATAGTGAATTCAGGAGACAGAGTGCAGAGTCCACAGCTTTAACAGCAGCTGGAAAATAATCCTAGAAAGGACAGAACCACAGACTGTGAGCCCCAAATTCCACACACAACAGCACTGTAATAGTAAGGTGTGTGAGAAGCCCATACACCTTAAAGAATCCACGTGCCAACCCAGGAGACACGAGTTTGCTCCCTGGGTTGGGAAGATCTCCTGGAGAAGGAATGGCAGCCCACTCCAGGATTCTTGCCTGGGAAATCCCAAGGACAGAGGTGGGCTAAAGCTCATGGACTCACAAAAGCGTCAGACACAGCTTAGCGATTAGAAGCGTTGGTGTCTACCTGAGCAGCCCGTGTGCAGATTAGCGCTCAGAGAATTCTGGTGGGAAGCAGCAGAGGGAGGGGTTGAATTGCTCATGGAGATTCAGAAGCTACCTTGTACTTGAAAAGTCAGCAAGGTTAGAGGGGGTTTTCTGTTTAAACACAGAAAAGCAAAACTTAAGTAGATGGGCCCTTACAGAATTCACCATCAAGGTGGACTGCTGGGTCTCTACCTGCTGCCAAAAGAAAACTCATTTGGAAGGAAAAAAATCTTCTGGAGACCCTAAACTTATCAGTCAAGGATAAAAAGAGAGTTGGTTGACTGTCAACAAAGAGAGACAGCCAACAAGAGAACTGGGACCCCAATCTTGTCTCATCGGCAAGAACCTAAGTTTGAACCGTATGGAGCGGCCATTTCTACAGGTTAGAAACAGTTAAAGGGAAAGGGAAAGCCGCTCAGTCGTGTCCAACCCTTTGTGATCCCACGGACGGTACAGTCCATGCAGTTCTCACAGAATGCCAGAGTGGGGAGCCTTTTCCTTCTCCAGGGGATCTTCCCGACCCAGGGACCGAGCCCAGGTCTCCCACATAGAAGGTGGATTCCTTGCCAGCTGAGCTACAGGGGAATCCAAAAACAGTCAAACACTGGCAAGTTCACGTAGTTCTATCCCACAGGCAACACACACGCTGCAACGTAGATTTTGAATTTCCTTTCCCCTCTGTGCTCACATCTGTAAGACGTACATAAGTTGTTTGCTTGGAAAATGAAAGCCCATCGAACCTAACGCTTTGCATAAGGGAAACAGAACACATGAGTGATCAGGGTCTGCAGGCATTTTTGTTTTGCTTTTGTTTCTGTAACTTTCCAGCCAATTCTCTTCATGGGCGTAAACACTCCCTCCGCCCTGTTCCCAGCTTTTTCCCAGGTGGCTTCTTTTTCTGCTCTTGGCTTTCCCAGCTCTCTGCCTTATTTCCATCATTTTCTTTCTAGTTCGCTTGTGTTTTGTTTTGTTTTGTTTCCTGACCCTTAAGAGACTACACAAGGTTCCGGGTTGCGTGGTGGTGAGAGCATCGGATTGTTCTGTGAAGAACATGGAGAAACAGAGAGTAGGTGGGGGTCCTGGAAACACTCTGTGCTCGAGTCTCAGAGGCCTTTCTGTGCCCCAAACTCCCAGCGAGAACATCTGGGGCTACACGCAGCTGCAGAGAGTGGTCTGTGAAGGAGGGACAAAGCCCTTTTATCTCGGGGGAAACCGTGGTTCTCATCATTGCAGAGTTACGAGCGCACCCTCTCCTGATGGCCTGTTGTGCCTTCCCGGCCCCTCTGCACATTCAGGGGAAAAGTCCTCAATGCAAAGGAGAGAATCCTGCAGGAAGGGCTTTCCTGATGGCTCGGAGTCCACCTGCCGATCCCTGGGTCGGGACGATCCCGTGGAGGAAATAACAACCCACTCCAGTATTCTTGCCTGGGAAATCCCACGGACAGAGGAGCCTGGCGGATTACAGGCCACAGGTTCTCGAAGAGTCAGACACGACTGCGAGACTGAGCACACGCAAGTTTAAAGCATACAGTGCCATGATCAGGTACACGGACACGGACACATCGCGGACATGTAACCAGATCTAAAGTGCAGAGACGGTTCCAAGCAGGAGACGCCTTGGGAAGCACTAGAACCCAGCTTTTCATTAGGGCCTAAAAACAACAGCGTCTATTCCCATCCATTGCAGAAGAGGAGTAAAACTCTCCGAGCTCCTCACTTTAATCTCTGAATCCCCTTTTGTGGAGAAGGTGGAAATGTTAGCGTCTGGGGGGTCTGGTATCTCATGTTTTTGAGTTGATGGCATACAGGAAACGCAGAGAGCCGCTCTCTAGAGGAAAGCGGACCTCCCCGACCCTGGGCCACGAACCAGCCACGGCATCACACCCCTTTCCCTTCCAGGGCTCACTATTGCAAGACGCCTCCAAGCCAAGCTCCATTAACCAAATGCTGACATAGCCAAACTCTCCCTCTGCCCGAAAGATGTCTCTGCCTCAATCAGTACCCTTCTCCCGAATAGGGACATAATCTGAAGACTCAGAATTTCATACAGAAAAGCTCTGTGGTCATTTAAGTGTGTCTTGGGTTTGTTAGTGAAAGTGAAAGTGGAGAGTGAAAAGGTTGGCTTAAAGCTCAACATTCAGAAAACGAAGATCATGGCATCTGGTCCCATCACTGCATGGGAAATAGATGGGGAAACAGTGGAAACAGTGTCAGACTTTGTTTTTCTGGGCTCCAAAATCACTGCAGATGGTGACTGCAGCCATGAAATTAAAAGACGCTTACTCCTTGGAAGGAAAGTTATGACCAACCTAGATCACATATTCAAAAGCAGAGACATTACTTTACCAACAAAGGTTCACCTAGTCAAGGCTATGGTCTTTCCTGTGGTCATGTATGGATGTGAGAGCTGGACTGTGAAGAAGGCTGAGCTCCGAAGAATTGATGCTTTTGAACTGTGGTGTTGGAGAAGACTCTTGAGAGTCCCTTGGACTGCAAGAAGATCCAACCAGTCCATTCTGAAGATCAATCCTGGAATTTTTTAGAAGGAATGATGCTAAAGCTGAAACTCCAGTATTTTGGCCACCTCATGCAAAGATTTGACTCATTGGAGAAGACTCTGATGCTGGGAGGGATTGAGGGCAGGAGGAGAAGGGGACGACAGAGGATGAGATGGCTGGATGGCATCACTGACTCGATGGATGTGAGTCTGGGTGACCTCTGGGAGCTGGTGATGGACAGGGAGGCCTGGCGTGCTGCGGTTCATGGGGTCGCAAAGAGTCGGACACGACTGAGCGACTGATCTGATCTGATCTGATCTGGGTTTGTTAGAATGTGATTCTATCCCCTAACAGCTGGCACTCAGATCACGAAGATCAAGTCACAGCATCACATACTTAAAAAGTTCTCATTCAACATTTGCTTTTACTGTTATTAAATAAACATTGTTTTCTTAGTAATACAAGTTCCTGTGTTGGTGTGTGGTAGTGTTTCCCAGTATCGTGGCAGTTAAGGGACAAAGAAAACCATGGAAAACCCACGATGCTGCTTAGAAGCAAATGATCAGCTGAACAGACCATCACACGTTCAGGTTGTCTGGGTCGCAGCAACCTGTTTCTGCCCCAGTGAAGTGGTCCCCAGCTGGAAGGATTGTGTCCTTTGGGGAGCAAAGTTCCCCTGGAAAGATTTCTTATTATCACCACTTGGGGAAGGGTGGTACAGCTGGTACGTAGTATATAGAGGCCAGTGACACCACTAAATAGAGCTGCCACCCACACCAAGAGCCACTGCAGAGCACAGGGCACTATTCAACGCCTTGTAGTGACCCGTGTGTGTGTGTGTGTGTGTGTGTGCACACATGTGCATGCTAAGTCACTTCAGTCATGTCCTACTCTGTGACCCCATGGACTGTGACCCCCCAGGCTCCTCTGTCCATAGGATTCTCCAGGCAAGGATGCTGGAGTGGGTAGCCATGCCCTTCTCAAGGGGGTCTTCCTGACCCAGGGATCAAATCCGCGTCTCTTGCTTCTCCTGCCCTGGCAGGCGGGTTCTTTACTAACTCTGCCATGAAGCCATGGGTAGGTGCCAATTAAATAAACCAATATTCACTTGATAAGTGGATTGTGAATGAGTCAAGTGCTCAATAGGCAGTGCTAGGAGTGACAGTCTGATGACAGCCCGGCTGAAACGACCTCACCCGTGAGTCCCAAAGTGAACAGAAAATGCGAGTGAATCCACCCTCGTGGGACCTGGAGACAAATGGAGCTTCTACTATCTGCTAACGAGGTCGACTGATGTGCTGGGTAAAGCTTGGACTAAATGTTCTCAAAGATCCTTTCCAGTTCCTGAATTCCATGAGAATAAGAACTGTCAAATGGTCCGATTGTAGAAGTCAGGAAGTTTCTATTCCTTCAGGGCGGCCAGAAAGGTCATGGAACTGGAATCCCGAAGCTGTTTCTAGAAGAGGAACAGAACGCCCCTCTCCCCAGCTGTACCCCGGCTTGTTATTCACAACACAAGACTGCTTTGTTCCCGCACCTTTCTCTGAAAGAACATGCGAGGCTGTCTCTAAAATTCCCAGAATGTACATCTGAGATTTCTTTTGTCTATTCCCCACCCCGCCCCCCTCTCCAGGCCCTCCCAAAGAAACACCCAAGGATGGCAAGAATCTTCAGGATGTGAATTATGGCCTTTGACAACATTTGGTCTTCTTCCAGTTCTGCTTTGGATCTTTGACCTCAATGAGAAAAACAGACACGCCTTGTTTCTACTGAAAGAGGAAATAGGTTTTCTTCCTTTTTTTAACTTTTTCTTTTGTGTTGGGGTTTAGTCGATTAACAGTGTTGTGATAGTTTCAGGTGGACAGCGACGGGACTCAGCCACACATACACACGTGCCCATTCTCCCCCAGACTCCCTCCCATCCAGGCTGTTCCCCACACTGGACAGCAGGTCCTTGTTGTTTTCCTTTATAAACACAGCCGTGTGCACATGTCCATCCCAAACCCTAACGGTCGCTCCCCCCAACGTTCCCCACCTCCCACAAACACAACCGCAAGTTCCTTCTCTCCATCCAAGTCTATGAGATGAGGACGCAGGCTTGCGGCCGGCGCCACCTCCTGGCCCAGCGTGGACGCTAGCAGGGCAGATTCCTCCTTTGCTCTCAGCGTGGCCACCAGGGAGGCCGGAGAGGAAACGTCAATATTTTAAACAGCAACAGGATCGTAGTGTGAGATCCCAAGGACGAAGGAGCCTGGTAGGCTGCAGTCCATGGGGTCGCGAAGAGTCGGACACGACTGAGCAACTTCCCTTTCACTTTTCACTTTCATGCATTGGAGAAGGAAATGGCAACCCACTCCAGTGTTCTTGCCTGGAGAATCCCAGGGACAGGGGAGCCTGGTGGGCTGCCGTCTCTGGGGTCGCACAGAGTCAGATACAACTGAAGTGACTTAGCAGCAGCAGCAGCAGCGGTGAAACACATCAACATAGATGTTTTTAAATTAAAAATAAAGTTGCCATATGATCCTGCGATCCCTGCTGCTGCTAAGTCGCTTCAGTTGTGTCAGACTCTGTGCGACCCCATAGACGGCAACCCACCAGGCTCCCCTGTCCCTGGGATTCTCCAGGCAAGAACACGGGAGTGGGATGCCATTTCCTTCTCTAATGCATAAAAGTGAAGTCGCTCAGTCATGCCCAACTCTTCGTGACCCCATGGACTGCACCTATGAGGCTCCTCCTTCCATTGGATTTTCCAGGCAAGAGTACTGGAGTGGGTTGCCATTGCCTGCAATCCCAATCCTGGGCAATCTGGAGAAAGCTCTAAAAGATACGTGCATCCCTATGTTCACTGCAGCACGATTCACAGTAGCCAGGACCTGGAAGCCACCTAGATGTCCATCAACAGAGGAGTGGATAAAGAAGAGGTGGTCCCTACATACAATGGAATATCACTCTGCCATAAAAAGGAAGGAAACACATACAGAGGGAAGTAAGTCAGAAAGAGACAAAAAAAATCACATAATTAATGAGATATGAGGAATCAAGAAAGATGGGACTGGTGAGCCCATATGCAGGGCAGCAAGGAGAACGCAGATGTAGAGAGCAGCCTTGCAGGCACTGGGGCAAGGAGACGGCCGGGCGAACTGAGAGCAGCATTAAATAGACACATCGCCAGGTGCAAAACAGCCAGCCAGGGCGTGTGCCCATGCTCGCCACAAGCTAGAGGGGGAACATGGGGGGATGGGAGGGGGCTCAAGAGGGAGGGGACAGGTGCATACCTATGGGAGATTCGAGCTGACGTATGGCAGAAACCAACACCATATGGAAAAGCAATTATCCTCCAATTAAAGATAACTTCTTAGAAAGAGGAATGACACAGTGCCGTTTGCAGCAACACGGATGCGCCTAGAGATGATCATCTAAGAACTGAAGCGAGTCAGAGAAAGACGAATGCAGTATGGCGCCGCTTACACGCGGAGCCTAAAATACGACGCAAATGGACTCGCCTACAAACTAGAAACAGACTCACCGCCCAGAAAAGAGGCTTCCGGCTGCCAAGGGGAGGGCGCGTGGGGGGAGGCGCGGACGCGAGTCTGGGATTGGCAGACGCAAGGCATCGCTTACGGAGTGGGTGAGCAGCACGGCCCGCCGCATGGCACGGGAACTTTATCACTATCCTGTGATCCACGAACAATCACGGGCTCGAATCTCAGAAAGAATATATACAGCCGAATCACGTTGCTGTGCAGTAGACTTGAACACAATATTTAAATAGTACATCAACTCTACTTCAATAAAATTAATTTAAAAAAATTTAAATTAAATAACTGCAAGATCTAAAAGAAACAAAAAAATAGAGACATTTTTGAAAGAAGCATGCCATCAAGACTATTCATAATAAGCTTATCTCTGTACCTGATTTGTCACAAGGTAAATTCTTGGACTATGTTTATTTGCTATTTAACAAAGTTCTACATGGACACCTCATTGCTAGGTTGCCCCTGCCCCGCCCCAGGGACACATAACTGCCAAGAGAACAGGACCTTAAGGTACAGAGTGAAGTAACTCAGCCTTTCCCAAAGTGTGTTCCCTGAAACACCAGTTCTTTAACATGTTCGGTTGAAAAGAAAAGAAAAAAGTGTCTTTATTCCAACAATTTGGAGAAATAATGTGTTGTATTTGCCTTCTAGGAGAGGCACTGTGCATACGAGTTTATGAAGGATTGAGACACTTGGAAGTAAAAAAAAAACTCCAGCAGATTAAATTTTGCTTCCCATCAAAATTTTCAAACTTCACGCACCAAAGAATATTCATGTAGAGGACCGCGTAACAAGGAGCACGCAGGAGTCCGTGTTCCAAGGAACACGACATGGAACACACTGCTCACAGGAAAGCCGGTGTGTGAGTTTTTTGTTCTCATTGGAGTAGTTTCCCAGAACCAGGAGATGGGCCTCAGGCTGGACCTGACACGCGGCTGCTGGTGACAATGTGAGCAACTCTGAGCAGAAAGGAGAGGCTGACTCAGTAGGTCCTTGAATCGCTGAGGCCCCATCTTTATCCTCCTTCCCTGGTGGCTCAGACAGGAAAGAACCCGCCTGCCAATGCAGGAGACTCGGGTTTGACCCCTGGGTGGGAACGATCCCCCGGAGCAGGGAATGGCAACCCACTGCAGTGTTCTTGCCTGGAGAAGCCCATTGACGGAGGAGCCTGGTGGGCTACAGTCTGTAGGCTGCCAGGAAAAGACTGACACAGCACAAGCGTTGCCCATGACAGCTATCTGAGCTCCAGGAAACGAGACCACAGTCGTTGCCGGGACAACAGCAACAAAACCAGCCTCCCCATAAACCACTGAGGAAGTGAATCAACCCACTGGTATCCGAAGAGCTTTGCGACCCCATGGCCTGTAGCCCGCCAGGCTTCTTGGTCCGTGGGATTCTCCAGGCAAGGATACTGGCGTGGGTTGCCATTTCCTCCTCCTGGGGATCTTCCCGACCCAGGGATGGAACCCAGGTCTCCTGAGACTCCTGCATTGGCGGGCGGATTCTCTACCACTGAGCCACCAGGGAAGCCCATCTGAAGGGCTGGATTCTATTTATTTACTTATTTATCTTTGGCCACAACTTCCCTCATAGCTCAGTTGGTAAAGAATCTGCCTGCAATGCAGGAGACTTGGGTTCGATTCCTGGGTTGGGAAGATCCCCTGGAGAAGGAAATGGCAATCACTCCAGTATTCTTGCCTGGTAAACCCCATGGACAGAGGAGCCTGGTGGGCTACAGTCCATGGGGTCGCAAGAGTCAGACACAACTATACCACCACTACCACCACCACGCTGCACAGGCAAACTTAGTCGGCTGAACCAGGGATCAAATCCAAACCCCCTGCTTTGGGAGCCTTAACCGCCGGCGGGGAAGTCCCTGAAGAACTGGGTTCTAACGTGACTTTTGTAATATTTTGTCTCCACTAAACTTGGAAGTGTTCTTGCTGTGTCTATCACTCTTCAAAAAGGATTGGGTCTTTATTTCTTCTCTGTCAAATGAGAATGCCTGTGTTGGACTTGGCTTTCCAAGGCTCTATCTGCCTTAAAAAAAAAAAAAAAAAAAAAATTGTTACACAAACAAGTAAAAGAGAAATTCATCACGTTCTCCTGTTTGACGCCTCTATAGAATTTTAAATTTGTAAGAAACTTCTTTGTATGTTTTCCATACTAAACATAACTCCTTTTAATTTCTCGGTCGCTGTTGTGGGATACTGTGCTTTCTGGTTTGGAGGAGAGAAAGGGAGGATGATATACCATAGTCATCGTCTGGGAATTTGCAAATGGGTTTATCTGGCTGAACTTTGTGGAGGGTTAAGCAAATCTTCTTGGAGAAACGCAGTGCGCTTTGCCCTCAAGAGTAGCAAATTATAAACTGACCACATCTCCCTTTCCACTTGATCTTCATCCTCCACAGACAATTCTTCTGCAAGGATTCGGCTCCCTTAATTTTGCTACTTTAAGCAAAAAAAATTTTAAAGCGCCATGGCCCAGAAACCTAGTCTCCTCCTTCTGGGTGTTCAAAGCACTCACATCACATTGAAATTCATCAAGGGATGTATTGTGTGGACTTGTCAGGTACTGCTGTGATTAGAGGTCCCATATTCTTTCCCCCAAAAAGTTCAATCGAAAGCGTCATCTCCCAGGGGCTTCTCTGGTCGTCCAGTGCTTAAGAATCTGCCTGCCAAAGCAGGGGACACGGGTTCGACCCCTGGTCCGGGAAGATCCCACATGCCGCGGAGCACGAAGCCCGTGCACCACAACTACTGCACCTGCGCCCTGGAGCCCGGGAGCCGCCACGACGGAAGCCCGCGTGCTCTGGAGCCCGCGCCCCTCAACAAGAGAAGGCGCTGCTGCGAGAGAACCGCGCACCGCACCGCAGCCAAGCGTAGGGCTCGCCGCAACTAGAGAAAGCCCGCACGCGGCAACGGAGACCAGCACGGCCGAAAATCAGTTCAGTCGCTCAGTGGCGTCCGACTCTTTGTGGCCAAAAATAAGTAAGTAAATTAAAAACAATCTTTAAAAAATATAAAGTATCATCTCCCAGAGCGAAGCGCTCATTTCGGTAAAATCCAGAGGGACATTGCGCTCCTAGTTTCACACAAGGATGCTGCACAGCGTTCCGCCTCCCCCCACACCGCTCTCTGGATCTGTCTACAGTCAAGGAGACGCGCGTGGTCACTTCTGCCGCGCTGACCTAAGGGTCCGGGAATCGCTGTCATAATTGCTAGTAGCCTGCCTCCAAGTCAGAGATTTGAGAGGTGGGAGTGTAAAGGTCAAGATGAAATCCAAAGAGCTTATCTTGGACTCCCTAAGAAAAAGCCAACTTGGCATTGCCAGCTAGCAAGCCTTGTCATGTTCTGTATTTAAGCTACTTTTAGACTTTTGAGCAAAGAGGAGACTCATTGGGAAAGACCCTGATGCTGGGAAAGATTTGAAGGCAGGAGGAGGAGAGGACGACAGAGGACGAGATGGTTGGATGGCGTCACCGACTCGATGGACACGAATTTGTGCATACTCCGAGAGATAACGAAGGACAGGGAAGCCTGGCGTGTCGCAGTCCAAGGGGTCTCAAGGAGTCGGACACGACTTAGAGACTGAACAACAAGAAAATTTTTCCAAAGAAGTTCCTGCCAATCGGATTGAGTCACCACATGCCTCCAGGACCTCGGGCAGCTGCAGGCATTCTGAAAGGGTAGATACGCTGGTCTGACCGACGCCAGCCGTGCGGGCCTTCTTGTTCATCTAGCTGCGACTGCGGCAGAGAGGCGCCTCAGAGGACGGAGACCAGGGTTCAAAGTGCTGGGACACTGCTTTTTTCTTTAGAATCCTGAAAAAATAAAGGAAAAAACAGGATACTGAGAGTTGAGCAGGAACAAGATTCCCTCAAGTAAATTTTCCACTTCATTCTCCGCTAAAATGGTGACTCTCCAAGGATTATAGAAAGTTCCATCTCAGTTCCTGGGCTCTAAGGCCCAGCACCCCCAGAGTTCCTCTCCTCCAGACTTGAAATGCCACTCTTTGTTGGCATCAGGTGTGAGGCAGGCAAGGGTGGCAGAATTCTCCCGCAGGCGTGGGCCAGCTCGCTTCTCTACCTGACATGGAGACTGTGGTAGTTTCTTGGCCTCGTGAGGCTCTCAAATCTCGTTATAAAAGTCCTCCTGCTGCTCCTTACGGGCTTCCCTCTCTTCTCACCAGACCCCTGCTTTCACTGTCTCAGTCTTTACTTAATGTGCAACCCTCAGGTCCCAGGGAGGCTCAAGAAAGGCATTCTAGCATACTCCAGGGTCTCATCCATGACTTCTTAACCCTAAGGTACTCTTAATTTCTGCCCTCTTTGACTGTAGCTACTTTGCCTTATTCATGTGTTGAAATAGTTAAAAAAAAAAAAAAATAGGCAAAGAGAAACATCGCCCTCTACAGGGCAAGTGAATCTCAGACTTTCATGTTGCTAAGTCACTTCAGTCGTGTCCGACTCTGTGCGATCCCATAGATGGCAGCCCCACCAGGCTCCCCTGTCCCTGGGATTCTCCAGGCAAGAACACTGGAGTGGGTTGCCATTTCCTTCTCCAATGCATGAAAGTGAAAAGTGAAAGTGAAGTCGCTCAGTCATGTCCGACTCTTAGCGACCCCATGGACTGCAGCCCACCAGGCCCCTCTGTCCATGGGATTTTCCAGGCAAGAGTGCTGGAGTGGGGTGCCATTGCCTTCTCCCAGACTTTCATAGGCCACCACTTAAAAGCAAAGAACATCTTTTTAAAATGGAGTCTTGAGGAAGGAGACTCAAAAAAGAGGGGATCTACGTATATGTGGCTGAATCACTCTGCAGCACAGCAGAGACGAGCAGAGCTATACACGCTGAGTCGCTCAGGCGTGTCGAGTCTGCGACCCCAAGGACTGCAGCCCACCAGGCTCCTCTGTCCACGGGATTCTCCAGGCAGAAACACTGGAGTGGGCTGCCACTTCCTTTCTCCAGGGGATCTTCCCCACCCAGGGATCCAATCTGCATCTCTTGCTTGGCAGGCAGATTCTTTATGGGAAGCCCCTAAAACAACTATACTCCAATAAAAATTAAATAAAATAAGCAGTGAAATCCTGGGTGTTAGCCCACTCTGATAAAATGATAGAACAGGATGAACGGGATGTTCACTCTTTTCTCCTGTGACATCGAGGTGAATGTATGCAACCTGCAGGCAGTCTTGTTTCCACCGTTTCACTCAGTCCTCAGGCAATCAGGGATGGAATCAGAAGCATCTGGGGGACGTGCCCAGGGCCTCCCAGCCCACCAGTTTTAAAGGACAGTGACCCAGCCGAGGCCTGTGTGAATCCCGTCCTTCCCAGTGTTCCCCTCTCTCTCCCAAGCAGATCAGTACATGGAGCCTGCCTGAGACACAGCGTGAATGGGGCCATGTTTCTGCAGTCCTCCTGCTAAATTAGGCCATATAATTTGCAGTTGATAAAAATAGCCCTGCAACAAGTCTCTCCACCCCTGCTGTCCTTTGAGCCATTGAGACGGCCCCTTTCACACTAATCTTACTGCGACACCAATCTGCACTTTCCACAAGCCATCGAGTCAAGGCCGCAGCACTTGACCTCGAGCCCCAAAGCCCCTCCATCCTAACACAACCCTGTCACGCCTGGCTTTGCTCCACACCACCCCCCAGCCCCGCAGGCCAGTGGGGACGCTCTATTCCTGAAGCGTGTGGTTATGCCCTGTCCAGCTTTGAGCAAACACCCTGTGCTGAGAGAAGTCATCTCTTCTTTTTCCTCTTCCCCTCCGCTTCCTTTAAGAATGACCTCAAGTGCCCAGCGTCCATCCTTGAGATTCCCAGGACCCGGGAGTCAGACTCCATTCACCCCAACTCCGCCACCTCCTAGCTGGGTGTCCGTGGACAGGTCACTCAGCGTCTCTGTGTCTCATTGTCCTCGACTACAACACGAGTACTAACATGAACACGAGTGCCTTCCTCTAAGAGGTGCTGTGAGAATTAAGCAAGTTACTATATGATTCTTGAAACAGTGTCTGACATAGTAACTGCTCTCTAGATTTGTGACCAAAAGTTTCACCATCATCAAAAAATGTTTCATCATCCTTATCAGCATCACTTCCTGATCAAACTTTCTTCAGATCTTCTAGTACCTCAGCCAAAGGTGTGCACTCAGTCGTGTCTGACTCTTTGCGACCCCATGAACTCTGGCCTGCTGGGCCCCCTCTGTCCATGGGATTCTCCAGGCAAGAACACTGGAATGGGTTCCCATGCCCTCCTCCGGGGATCTTCCCGACCCAGGGCTCGAACCTGCGTCTCCTGCATGGCAGGCAGATTCTTTACCACTGGGAAGCCCCTCAGTAAAAGAGGTGAAAGCCAAAGTCCCACCTACAATGGTCTGTAAGTCCGATACAATCAGCCCCTAATTACCTCCTTGACCTTGAACGCTACGAATGTTTCCCCAAGCCCAATCACTCAGCTCACCTGTGCCGCTTCCCCGTCACTTCAGATATGGTCTCACCTCAGGGTCTGCGCACACTCTGCTCTCTGCACCCTGAAATCTCTCCCCCGAATATTTCGTGGCTGATCATCTCACCTCCTCAGGCCTTTGCCCAAATCCTGTCTTTTTAGAGGCCTGCCCACCCATCCCAGAGAGAATCACTGCCTCCTCTGTCCCCCCACCTGGCTGTTTGTCCCGAGGGTCTCCCCACCTTCTCATATAACAGTGTCCTGCCTTGTAAAGCTCCCCACCGCCTCCTCTGCTCTAACAGGAGACCCACGGGGCAGGGATGTTTCTTCTTTCCTGTTTGCGGCAGATCCCCACACAAGGAACAGACGCTGACAGGCGGCAGGAGCTCAGTCAGTGTGGCGTGAACAGGACTTCCCTGGAGGCCCAGTGGTTATGAATCACCCTGCCAGCGCAGGGGACCGGGCTAATCCCTGGTCCAGAAGGTTCCACCCACCAAGAGGCAACTAAGCCGTGCACTCTGGATGCCTGCAAGCCTGGAGCCCAGGCTTTGCAACGAGAGAAACCGCCACGATGAGCAGCCTGAGTGCTGCAGCCAGAGGAAGCCCACTCGCAGCGACAGACCCAGCACAGCCCAAATTAAGCACAAAGACCGTTTCAAAGCATGGAGTGAATAAGTCAGGAGAGCTGAGGCTCAGTCTGGGCCATGTGAGTTCTTCCGAAGGCACCGTGGTGCCTGCATGGCCCCTCTGGTGCTAACTGAGCCTAAATGTGAATCTCCAGTAGCTAACGTTGCTGGGCACCACCATCACCCATCCTTTGGCGGTCTCTGCTTAGGCACATCACAACTTACTGATTACCTGCCCAGGATTATATGGCTCCTCTTAAGACAGTTCTAGGTAGAGAAGGTGAGCAAACATGTGTTTGCTTCATGATAACATGAGCACAGTCAGAAGCTGGAGAGAAGACAAGAGACCAGACAGGGACAAGTCAGGGGCAAGCCAGCTGGCCAGAAGCCCCGGGAGGTGGCACCTCCAGTGTGGGTTTGGTTTGAGTCAGCCACTTCTTTGCTGTTGAAAACTCTTACAGCTTAGATTATTGTATCCAGCAAGGATCTCATTCAAATATGAAGGAGAAATCAAAAGCTTCACAGATAAGCAAAAGTTGAGAGAATTTTGCACCACTAAACCATTTCTCCAACAAAAACTAAAGGACATTCTCTAGACAGGAATCACTAAAAGGGTGTATAAATTCGAACCCAAAACAATAAAGTAAATCTTATCTATCAATAATTGCTTTAAACGTTTATGGGCTGAATGCCCTAATCAACAGACAAAAACTGGCCGAATCGATACAAAAACAAGACCCCTACATACCTTGCCTACAAGAGACAACCAAAAGACTAAAATGGGTCAAATGGATACAAAAACTAGCCCCCTATATATGTTGTCTACAAGAGAACCACCTTAAAATACGGGATATATACTGACTGAAAATGAAGGCCTGGAAAAAGATTTTCTATGCAAATATGGACCATAAGAAAACAGGAGTAGCAATACTTATATCAGATAAAATTGACTTTAAAGATCTTGAAAAGGAGACAATGAAGGTTACACATAACGACTTAAAGGAAAAATCCAAAAAGAAGTTATAACAATTATAAATATATATGCACCCAACATTGGAGCATTGATATATCTAAGACAAACATTAATTAATATGATAGAAGAAATATGCAGCAATACAATAATAGTGGGAGACTTTAATACCCCACTCATATAATCTGGCTGTAATAGACAAAGTAAAGAGCAAAACATATTTACTTATGAGCCTCAAAAAATTCAGTTCACTCAGGAGAGTTTAAAAAAAAAAAAAAAAAGACTTATTTGTTCACTCTGTAAAGGTTTATTGACTATTTTATGGGTTTGGTACCACTTTGGGTACCAAAGTCAAGACTGTATATTGTCACCATGTTTATTTAACTTATATGCAGAGTACATCATGAGAAATGCTGGACTGGAGGAAACACAAGCTGGAATCAAGATTGCCGGGAGAAATATCAATAACCTCAGATATGCAGATGATACCACCCTTATGGCAGAAAGTGAAGAGGAACTCAAAAGCCTCTTGATGAAAGTGAAAGTGGAGAGTGAAAAGGTTGGCTTAAACCTCAACATTCAGAAAACGAAGATCATGGCATCTGGTCCCATCACTACATGGGAAATAGATGGAGAAACAGTGGAAACAGTGTCAGACTTTATTTTTCTGGGCTCCAAAATCACTGCAGATGATGACTGCAGCCATGAAATTAAAAGATGCTTACTCCTTGGAAGGAAGGTTATGACCAACCTAGATAGCATACTGAAAAGCAGAGACATTACTTTGCCAACAAAGGTTCGCCTAGTCAAGGCTATGGTCTTTCCTGTGGTCATGTATGGATGTGAGAGCTGGACTGTGAAGAAGGCTGAGCACCGAAGAATTGATGCTTTTGAACTGTGGTGTTGGAGAAGACTCTTGAGAGTCCCTTGGACTGCAAGGAGATCCAACTGGTCCATTCTGAAGGAGATCAGACCTGGGATTTCTTTGGAGGGAATGATGCTCAAGCTGAAACTCCAGTATTTTGGCCACCTCATGCGAAGGGTTGACTCATTGGAGAAGACTCTGATGCTGGGAGGGATTGAGGGCAGGAGGAGAAGGGGACGACAGAGGATGAGATGGCTGGATGGCATCACTGACTCAATGAATGTGAGTCTGAGTGACCTCCGAGAGCTGGTGATGGATAGGGAGGCCTGGCATGGTGCAGTTCATGGGGTCGCAAAGAGTCGAACACGACTGAGCGACTGATCTGATCTGATCTGACCACTTTGGGTAGTAGGGAGGAAGAGGTGACAAATGTGATCCTGTTCTAAATAATATATTGTGGTAAAGATAGACCTACCAATACAAAATACCAAGATGTGCCTAAAGATGAGGACACCTAAACTGGAGTTTTTGTTTCCTGAACTTTTCATTTCGAGAACAAACCTCCTAATATAGGATGAATTCAACATGATTTTTTTTTTAAGTGTTCTTTGTGATTAAAAACAGAAAGCCATTGGTTAAGAAATTACATATACTCCTCCCCACCATCATTCCCCTTCTTTCTTCCCATTTCCCTCCCACCCTCATTGATCCTTCCCTTTGTCCATTTTCCCCTGCAAAAAAAATAAAAAACAAAAAAAAATTAAAAAAAAAAACTCAGGGATCAGATCTGGTTTTATATATATATATATATTGGGGCTTCTCTGGTCGCTCAGATGGTAAAGATGCCTGCCATGCAGGAGACCCAGATTCCATCTCTGGGTCAAGAAGATCCCCTGGAGGATGGTATGGCAACCCACTCCAGTATTCCTGCCTGGAGAATCCCATGGACAGAAGAGCCTGGTGGGCTACAGTCCACGGGGTCGCAAAGAGTCGGACACGACTGAGAGACTAATATTTTGCACGATCCAAGTCGTACAAGCGAACATCATTAACCAAGAGGCCCACGCTGAAGATGGAAATTGAAATGGTGATTTAGAATTCAGGGTTTCCAAGGAGTGTGGACAAGGGCGTCAGGCAATCAGCGTCTCCAGCTCCATCTCCAAAGAGCTCCTTCAAAGGACGCTGCAGTACTCATGTGAGACTCAGGGTGGCGCTGCTGCTCTGCCCAAGAGAGCCTGGCCTCCTGCCACAGGCCACCCCAGCTTGCAAGACCTCCCTCAGCATACAGGAATCAAACAGTTGCTCCTGTACACGAGCTTGCCATCACCACCAGCACAAAAAAATTACTTTTTGAATGTATCCTTTCTTACGCGTTCCATCTCTTTGGTAGGAGTTGGAGGGCTCCAAGCAGATAGCCAAGGCTTCCCTGGAGGCTCAGTGGCAAAGAATCTGCCCGCTAAGCAGGAAACACAGATTCTGTCCCTGGGTCAGCAAGATTCTAAGGGAATGGCAGCCCACTCCAGTATTTTTGCCTGGAGACTCTCATGGGCTAGTCCATGGGGCTGCAAAGAGTCGCCTGGAGTCGGTCATGACTTAGGGACTCAGTTCAGTTCAGTCACTCAGTCGTGTCCGACTCTTTGCGACCCCATGGACTGCAGCATGCCAGGCCTCCCTGTCCATCACCAACTCCCAGAGTTCACTCAGACTCAGGTCCATCAAGTCGGTGATGCCATCCAGCCATCTCATCCTCTGTCACCCCCTTCTCCTCCTACCTTCAATCTTTCCCAGCATCAGGGTCTTTTAAAATGAGTCAGTTCTTCACATCAAGTGGCCAAAATATTGGAGTTTCAGCTTTAGCATCAGTCCTTCCAATGAATATTCAGGACTGATCTCCTTTAGGATGGACTGGTTAGATCTCCTTGCTGTCCAAGGGACTCTCAAGAGTCTTCTCCAACACCACAGTTCAAAAGCATCAGTTCTTTGGCACTCAGCCTTCTTTATAGTCCAACTCTCACATCCATACATGACTACTGGAAAAACCATAGCTTTGACTAGACAGGCCTTTGTCAGCAAAGTAATGTCTGCTTTTTAATATGCTGTCTAGATTGGTCATAGCT
This sequence comes from Tragelaphus eurycerus, assembly GCA_935064755.1. Classification (NCBI taxonomy): domain Eukaryota; kingdom Metazoa; phylum Chordata; class Mammalia; order Artiodactyla; family Bovidae; genus Tragelaphus; species Tragelaphus eurycerus. The sequence continues at coordinate 1,079,582 of CAKXYN010000116.1, read as the reverse complement.
TTTCTTCCAAGGAGCAAGTGTCTTAATTTCATGGCTGCATTCACCATGTGCAGTGATTTTGAGCCCCCCAGAATAACGTCTCCTACTGTCTCCATTGTTTCCCCATCTAGACTTTGGGAGTAGATGACAACAGTGAAGCAGATAACCACTTGAGCAGTCCCATCAACCCACCAGAGCACAGGACACCCCTCGGCTAATAGGAGAGGAGGGGGCCATGCTGGTTGGAGGTTGGCCGACCGTTGGGTCGTGTTCCGGCCTGCAGCAGGAGAGAGGCCGTCTGCTCACCGTTCTGATGTTCTTTCTTTCCCAGTCTTCGGAGCTGTCTTTTGAAGAAGCCACTGGAGCCTGAGGGCCCAGCAGGCTTGCCTGCCTGATCCTGCACCCAGGGCGTGACTCACTCCGACCCCAGGACGTCAGCTGCCCGCAGTTCTAGCCGAACAGACTCTGTCTGTGCCTGGCGGGCAAGGCCCTCAGTTAATCCTGCTGGTGGTCAAGACCATACCCTGTCATTAGCCCATGTACTTGACCGCAGAGCTCAAAACATTTTAGCAGCATGGGCTTGTTTAATCCTTGTAATTTTGGTAAGTCTGTGGTGACCTTACTTTTCAAATTTCTGCTTTGTGTACCGGGAAACAACCAGTTGTGTTGAGAGACCCTGCGGGGGTCATCCAAGGATGCAGAATTAGAGTCCTGGACCCTTGACCTTCAATCAGGGGTGCTGACTTCTCTAAATCTCTGCCACAAATCCCTCCTCATCCCCCAGCCCTCAGCTCCCAGTCGTCCTTTCCTTGTGGACACAGTGCTCGTTTTCTTCTCTGTTGTGGCTTTTCTTGGTCAGTGCTGTTGCATCTGACTCTTTGTGACCCCGTGGACTGTGCAGCCTGCCAGGCTCCTCTGTCCTCCACTGTCTCCCAGAGTTTGCTCACATTCATGTCCACTGAGTTGGTGATGCCATCCATCCATCCCATCCTCTGCCCTTCTTTCTACTTTGCCTTCAGTTTTTCCCAGCATCGGGGTCTTTTCTAGCTCTTCGCATCAGGTGGCCAAAGTATTGGAGTTTCAGCTTCAGCATCAGACCTTCCAATGAATATTCAAGGTTGATTTCCTTTAGGATGGACTGGTTGGATCTCCTTGCAGTCCAAGGGACTCTCAAGAGTCCTCCAGCTTCACAGTTCAAAGGCAACAACAATTCTTTGGCGCTCAGCTTTCTTTATGATCCAGTTCTCATGTCCGTACATGACTACTGGTAAAACCATAGCCTTGCCTAGATGGACGTTTGTCGGCAAAGTGATGTCTCTGCTTTTAATATGCTATTCAGGTTTGCCATAGCTTCTCTGTCAAGGAGCACGTGTCTTTTCATTCCAAGGCTGCAGTCCCCACACACAGTTATTTTGGAGCCCAGAAAAATAAAATCTGTAATTCTTTTTTTTTTTTAGAGTATACACATTCACACACGTACACAAATCCATGTCTGTTTCTGCAGATTTAAGCCGTGTGCCAAAGATGTTCTGTTCCTGGTACAAAACCCAAGAGTTACCACAACCATCACGTACCTTTACACTGGAACCTGACTTCCGAAATATACACACGATCTCCCTTGTTGACATACACAGTCCAGGATGACCGATGAGAAATCCTGTAAAAACGCAGTGGTTTTACTCATTTAACCACATATCTTCCAAGCTCCCTTAAATACAGGTGACTTTCTCCCCCAGTACTCCCTGTTGACAGCGCCATGATCATGGTCCTTGGAATCTCCCTTTGGAAATAATGCATAAAATCATAATCTCTTCAGAGCCTAGGGTTGGGTGTGCAGGTGAGGACCTCCACTCCCAGTCCACCTCGCTACACTGGAGAAATCCCAAGTTCACACAATTAGTCTTCTTGGAGACAGTGGGATTTCTGTGGTCTCCCATGGCGCACTGATGGTTGACGAAAACCAGGCCCCACGGCAGTTTCCCCAGCCTTGGGTTGTGGAGCAGAGCGCAGCCTCATCGCCCTTCTCTCCTCCTGAATCAGCCCTGGATATTCACCGACGGATGGATGCTGAAGCTGAGGTTTCAGTACTTCAGCCACCTAATGCGAAGAGCCAACTCATCAGAAAAGACCCTGATGCTGGGAGAGATTGAGGGCAGGAGGAGAAGGGGGCAACAGAGAATGAAGTGGTTGGATGGCATCACTGACTCAATGGCATGAGTTTGAGCAAACTCAGGGAGATGGTGAAGGACAGGGAAGCCTGAGTCCATGGGGTCACAAAGAGCTGGACAGAAGTGAGTGACTGAACTGGACTGAACTGAGGTCTTATAGAAACAGTCAACAAGCCTCCTTCCAGTGGGCCCATCCCACCCTACCAAATCACCAGATGTCTCCGCCCAAGGCCCCTGGACACCACCAGCTGTCCCACTGTTGCCGTCAGTGAGGACTTCCTATTCCCAGCCCTTTGGAAGCGAACTTGTCAGTCCCTTGAAGGTCTGATCACCAGGATGGTTCTACAAACCCCTCAGTTCTTCAGCTCTCTCCAAACCAAAGCCATAATAACCCCGAGGCAGTAATTCTTTTTTCTACAATGAGAAAAATCTCAACTTGCTCCAGGAACATATTTTTCATTCCTTTTATTTGTTCAGAAGAGCAGGTGGCTTTGCCCCCAAGTTGAAGTTCCTCCACCACCCCAGGTAGCCTTTCATAGCCAGAGGACCTAAGAAAAAACATGGACTTAGTTTGAAGCCTTTGGGGAACAGAAACCTTGCAGCAAGGAGCCTATGTGCCATTTGTTGTTGAACATGACTGCGTGGGTTAGTTTTCCAGCGCTGTGGAAGTGCCCTGGACCATCTCAGAAAAATGCATTGACTTAGAAGGAGTTAACATGCTGGGCTAGAGTGATGGTTCCGTCGCACCATGCTGGGCGATTCTCTCTGGCTCCTTCCTGAGCTTTGGGACCAGCAACGAGCCTTGTCTTCACGTTGTGACTCCTGCGGACTTTGGTCTGAGGATAACCACCTTAGTTCTTCCTTAAACAATTACACGTGCCAAGCCTAGAAGGGCGAGGAGACCTGAGAGAGTCAGCCCCTTTTCTGTGGATCAGATGTATTCTTTAAAGAACCAACCAGTCCCCCAGACTCACAATCACACACACACAAATGCACACACACACAAATGCACACGCACGCACGCACACAACAAATGCACGCAAACGCACACACTCACACACGGCTATATTGCTTACAGGGCTGGTGCCTTCTCCATCTGGAGACATTCAGAATAGCTGCCTGAACCTGACGGCCCACGTTAACCAGATCAGCTCCCTCAGGATTGCATTGGTGGCTGGCAGTGCTGTTCCCTTATGTATTTAGGTCAAGCCTTGCAAAAGGTGCATTCTTGTTTTTACAACTATTTTTAAGCTGTGGTTATGTATCACCATCCAAACACACCAGGCACTGACCAGATTCTTTACTGTCCGAGCCACCTGTCCACCTATAGAGAAGGGAAGGGAAGGGTTTTTAACTGAACTGAATTTGATTTCAGTCTTGAAATAGGCTAGTGGTTTTTGCTTGTTTGCAAGAGTGTAAGGTGGCCACATCTCCTCAGCTGTAAGTGTACCTTAGAAACCATCACACAGGACTTCCCTGGTGGTAGAGGGGATACGAATCTACCTGCCAATGCAGCGGACACAGGTTCGATGCCTGGTCCGGGAAGATTCCACACACCTGGGCCCGTGAGCCACGACTCCTCGGCTTGTGCTCTAGAGCCTGAGACTCACGACAGGGCGGCACTGCAGCGGGAAGACCACGCGCCACAGCGAAGAGCCTGAGACTCACGACAGGGCGGCACTGCAGCGGGAAGACCACGCGCCGCAGCGAAGAGCCTGAGACTCACGACAGGGCGGCACTGCAGCGGGAAGACCACGCGCCGCAGCGAAGAGTGGCCCTGGCTCGTTGCAGCCAGAGAAAACCCGCACGCAGCTACAAGGTTATTTACATAAATAAATAAAAACTCACCCATTCAGTCAGCTCAACTGGCAAACATTTATTGGTTATCACCTGTGGACCAGCAGATAGGTGCAGAAATACCAAGTTCTAGTAAGATGTGTATGCTCCCCTTTGGGAACTTAGACTCAAGGACACCCATCAAAGACACCAGTGCTGCCGAGGGAGAAACAGACATTGTTCAATGTCCTCTGAGTCCTGTGAGAAGTCACAAGTTCCTAGCTTCGTGATTAAAGAATACAGCTTCTAGGATCAGAGGGTCTCAGCCAAGACCCAGCTCTACTCTCTGCTAGCTGTGTCAACAAGAGCAGACTATTTAATCTCTTTCGGTTTTAGTTTCCTGACCCACAAGGTGGACGTCATCCTGGTCCCTGTCTCTAACTTGCTGCACAATTAAATGAGACAGTGCACGCAAACCACTCTGAGCGACACCCCGCAGAGAGCTAGCTCTCCACCGAAGGCAGTGCTGACCTCCGTCTTCTCCCCTTCCCACCCCAGGAGGTAAAACAGCCAGCTACTTTCCCAGCTGCTGCTCCATGTCCAGTGTCGGGCACAAAGCCATTTCCTGATGCAAGACCTACAAGAGAACCAGATCCCTTCCTTCTCTGCCGGCCTCCACGGTCAGCATGACATTGACCAAAAGACAAAAAAAACCCCAAAGGACCAGGGGCTTCCCAGGTGGCGCTAGTGGTAAGCACCTGCCTGCCGAGGCAGGAGACATCAGAGACTTGGGTTTGATCCCTGGGTCAGGAAGATCCCCTGCAGGAGGGCATGGCAAGCCGCTCCAGTGTTCTTGCCTGGAGAATCCCACAGACAGAGGAGCCTGGTGGGCTACAGTCCATGGCGTTGCAAAGAGTTGGACACCACTGAGGCAACTTAGCATGCACACATACAAAGGACTAACGCAAGGGTGAGATCGAGGCCTGATCCACCCCAGGTACCTTTAGAAGGCCGGTGTCCATTTACACATCTTTGTATCTTGCACTTTCCTGTCCCAGGGGAGAGCTGAGCCTCCAGGAGGGGCTGAGGGCTCTGGATAGCATGGTGTCCTTCCGTCATCAGCCACCCAGCAGCCTTTCTCCAAGGACATTGCACAAATATCCCAGAATCCCCATCTCTGAAGTTCAAGGGCAGATTCTCAGTTATTCCAGGATGCACTGAGCGAGTTTTGCTTTCACAGGCGCTGGGTGGCCATACAATATGCCTGGTGTTCTCACAGTGAGGAAAGAGTGAACTGCTTTCTTTTAGGCAAAAGCAGAGAAAACTCTAACTCTCTCTTTAGGGTGTGCTGCCTAGCACATCACCTGGAGAAGCATAGCTACTTCTGCCAACAGCAGCAAACGCTGCACAGGTCTCGTGCCAGGATTCCCAAGTTCATTGTTCATCTTCCTGCTTCACCCTCAAGACACCAGTGCTGTCAGACAGTTAATTAGAACATGCTCTGGTGCAGAAGCATTCCTGGTTCAGTTTCTTAACCATACTCTGTACTCAAAAGCCCTTAAAGAGAAGCAAAAAGGTTTGAAAATAAAATCAAGCCGATAGGATGTTTCCAAGACGGTGAAGGGTCCAGGATCAGAGCGTCACAGCTAATTGATAACGTTTTCTTAAAAAGAAGCCTCCATAATTGTTCATCACTGATCAGGTTTTGCTGTGTTCTAGGCACTATGCTCAGCGCCTTACTTAGGTTTTTCTCAGCACATCCTTTCGCACTCTTTGCAGAAGGCGCAATTACCTCCCCCGCTTAAACCCAAAATAACACCAATGCTTTAGTGAGGTTTAGCAATTTACACAAGGGCGTGCAGTAAGTTTTTGGACCCCCCTCATTTCTAAAAAACAGCAACAACAAAAACTGTATCATCTGGATAAAGTTTTAGCAACCTCAAAAAAAAAGGAAAAATGTAATCTCAACATTTCTCGGATTGCCTCGGCGGTAGAAGGGCTGGTTCAATGAATCTGATCTCAATGCCTTTAGCTGTTTCTGGTTGAACCATCTTCTTCGAAACCAACTGTTTCTGAAAGCTGGATTGACGTAATCAACCACTCTGAACGTCATCACGCGGTCTACGTGGTTTTACGGCCGTTCCTCTTCCCACCTCCCAGGCTGGCGCGATCGTCTACTAGGAGAGAGGAAGACCAGGAGGTCTGAAGAGCAGAACAGAAAAGCTCAGCCATCTTCCCTTCCTCCTAAATGGACTTAAGAAACCATCATGGTGTGATCTCGTTTTCTCGTTTGAAGTGTAGACATAGCTCCTTCTCAGTAACCAGAGCCCTCGAGGTCCTGCTGATTCCAAAACAGAGTCACAGGATCATCGCAGGTCACGTTTACACAGGCTTTCCAACAAGCTAAACCCTCTACACTCACCTTCCTCTGCTGGCGATCACGTACTGGGCTTAAGAGTTAAGCCTCCCCAGGAGTGTGTACTGCGTGGGCAAACGAAAATGGTCATGGAGACCCAGGCTTCCCAGGTGGTTCAGTGGTAAAGAATCTGTCTGCAATGCAGGAGACACAAGAGACATGGGTTTGATCCCTGTGTCAGGAAGATCCCCTGGAGGAGGAAACGGCAACCCACTCCAGCAGTCTCACCTGGAAAGCCCGTGGACAATGGAACTTAAGGACCCTAAGAACACAACACACACGCTGTCTCTTTCTAAGGTGATGAAAGTTTGGGACCCTCTCTGCCACACAGGCCTGCAAACCTGCCGAAGAAGTCTTACGTCTCACTGGGTCGCCCCCTCACCTTCTGGTCTCCTGTCCTATGTCCATCTGCTCAGCTTCATCAGTGAACCCAGCTGCACCAAGACCCCAAACAACCACAGGTACCACCAGGCCAGACGCCATGACTGAGACCCCTGAGGGCTCTAGGGCCGTGCTGACGGACCACACAGAGGGGATGGCAGAGGGCAGATTTGGCCTCCGGCCAGCTCCTTGATTGTACTGGCCACTGCTGACCTTAAAGTCCGTCCTAAAGGAAATCAACCCGGAATATTCATTGGAAGGGATGATGCTGAAACTGAAGCTCCAGTACTCTGACCACCTGATGTGAAGAGCCCACTCATTGGAAAGGACCCTGATGCTGGGGAAGATTGAGGATAAGAGGAGAAGGGGACGACAGAGGATGAGATGGTTGGATGGCATCACTGACTCAGTGGACATGAGTTTGAGTGAACTTCAGAGGACAGTGGAGGACAGAGGAGCCTGGCAGGCTGCAGTCCATGGGGTCGCAGAGTTGGACACGACTGAACCACTGAACAACGACCTCCTTCTTGAACCTGCCTCCCCCCTCCCAGCCCATCTCACCCTCCAGGTAACGCAACCTCCAGTACCTGGATATAAGCTCCATGGTCTCGGGGACGGGGTAGGGAGATTCAATCTCACGCTCTGCACCGCCACCCCCCACACTTCCAGAAGAGACCCTGATCTTCCAGCCCTTCTCCACCGGGATCCGTCCCCACCTTAGGGCGGCAAGCCCTGAGGCATCTGTTGCCTGTAAGGCATTGACTTCTCTGCTTTGCCTCTATAAGCTGCCTAGCTTTGTGCTTCCCTTGGGAGGACTCAGAACAGAGTTACTCAATTCATTTTTCTGTAAGGATGAATGCTCTTGTGAAAAAGCTCCCATATAGGAGACTGGACTCTTTTTTCTTTCTTAACAAGCATAGCTTGTTTTAAGCAACCCAGACTTTGGAAATTTTTCACTGTAGATCCAGAAAACTAAGACAATTGTGTTTTTGTTACTTTCTTTGTAAAACTATTAAAATCCCGGTTAGATATATCCCTAGATTTTGTTTAATGGTTTTGATGTCAGCAAAAAAAGCACCATTTTTAAAAAGTTTATTATCTAATAAACTTTGGAGGGCTTCCCAGGCCGCTCAGGGGTGAAGAATCCTCCTGCAACGCAGGAGAGGCAGGTTCCGTCCCTGGCTGGGGAAGATCCCCGGAGGAGGAAATGGCAACCCACTCCAGTATTCTTGCCTGGAGAATCCCAGGGACAGAGAAGCCTGGCAGTCAGTGGGGTCATAAAGAGTCTGACAGGACTGAGTGATTAAACAATAACATTACATGGGAATCCAGCTGATTTTCCAAACTGACCTCGTATCCAACAAACTTGCTTTTTCTTTTCTTCCTGAAGGATGTTTTCCCTGGATGCAGAATAGTGAATTTATAGCTCTTTTATTTCGGCACATGAAAAATATTATGCCACTTCCTCCTGGCTTCCGTCGTTTCCAGTAAGAAGCCATAGTTAAGGTGCTACATCTCTCTTGCTGTTTTCAAAGGTTTGTTTGTTTGTTTTCTTTGTCTTCAAGTTTCTGGAGTTTGGCTGTTCTGAGTCTTAGAGTTCCGGTCTCCTGGGTCTTGGCAAAGATTCCTTTGGTGTGAATTTCTTAGGATAGTACACTGGATTTGGCTCCCAGGACAGAGTTTGGCAATTCCCACCTCGATCAGATGTTCTAATTTTACAAGAAAAACTAGAAATAATGGAGTGTTTTTTTAATTTTAAATCCCCTGGTTTTTCGAAACTCTCAACAAATTCTAATTTGTTTACACCGAAGTGCTGGATTAAAAAAAAAAAAAAAAAACAAAAAGGAAAACAATCTCCCCAGAGCCAGAGACCTCAGATCGTTAGCCCTTAAATGTGATTCTCTTTAAAACAGTAAAGTACCCTCTTTGTTTCATTTAATGCTCTTCAAATACTTTAACTTTGACACCAGGATGAAGATTCATACTGTGTTTTAACTTACTTTTTGCCTGCCCTGACTTTCCCATTCTTTACATTCAACCCCCATGAATCACTTTGTTTTCCAGTCTCTCTTCTCAGCTTACAGTTGGGTTCAGCTTTATGATCCTGTCGTGTTTTAGAAACGATGCTACTTAGCCCACTTTCTGCTATTGACACACTAGATATGATTCATCTTAACTTGCTTCCTCTGTGATGAGTGTCTGGGCTTCTGAAGGCACAGACCCAGCTACACAACTACATTCCAGCAAAGATTTAGAAAAGCATGTGGTCGCCATGACTACGTTGATAGGATTTCATATGTCTAATCCTCCGTGGGATGTCTAACCTCTGATAACTCAGTACTTAAAAGATCATCCTCACTTATTTACAGGGACAAAGATTTCCCTGAGAGAAAAACCTTTGAAGAAAAAGGAATTTCCGCTCCCCTTTCTGCCTCCCTTTGGCAGCACGCAGAGGAATGTAAAGCCAGCAAGGCTGGTGGGGTTTTCTCCTTCCCGCACACAGCAGGCGCCCCTCACTCCAGAGCCGCCAGCTGTCCAGCAGCTGGCCCTCATTCCAAGAAGCGGACGCTCAGGCATGTGACCCTGGGACTCACTCGGCTGCCCCCCAAAGCAACTGGAAAAATTTGCTCGCTCGGGCTCTTTCGCAGTCTTGCAACAACTCAAGCTGCCAAAGATCAGAAAAGCATCATGAGAAAACGCCCTGCTTATTGCTTCTGCGTCCTAAACAGGGATGACGGACAAGGGAGGGGCCCTACCTGGGTCCGAGCCTCACGTCTGCATCATGGACCCAGCACCCATCCTGCCCCCCGCGCTTCCCAAGCCCCATGTTTAGACTGAGAGGGGCAGGACTAGAGGGCGAGGTGGCCGCCAGGAAACTCTGAGAAGGAAAGCAGCAGCAGAGCGTCTCTCTGGCAGGCCGGTCATGGGATAATGGACTCTCCAGCTGAACTTCCAGGCACCTGGGATGGAAACTGCACGTCTCCTTGCAACAAAACTGAAGCGCCCAGAAGGATCAGATCACACTGGTCCAGCCAACCTGAGCTGGCCAGGACCGAGGCTGCGATTTCTCAGCCTTGAGGGCCAGCTGTGTCCCAGAGAGCACGGCCCAGGGAGGCAGCCAGCCCGCGAGTTGCGTCTCCAGTAGATTCCTTGTCAGCTTCCATTAGGCTTCACAGACAGGAAGCCAGAGATTCAAGTTTAAGTTTGCCAAAAGCCCTCCCCTGGACCCTACCTAAGCAGTGGCGCTTGCTGAGAGGAAGGAGTAAGAGACTTGAAGTCAGGCTTAGATTTGAACATCGTCTCTGCCACTGAGCATCCATGTGACCCTCAGTTATGCTCCTAAGGCTGAGACGAGGGAGCATCCACGTGACCCTCAGTTATGCTCCTAAGGCTGAGACGAGGGAGCATCCACGTGACCCTCAGTTATGCTCCTAAGGCTGAGACGAGGGGGCATCCACATGACCCTCAGTTATGCTCCTAAGGCTGAGACGAGGGGGCATCCACGTGACCCTCAGTTATGCTCCTAAGGCTGAGACGAGGGGGCATCCACGTGACCCTCAGTTATGCTCCTAAGGCTGAGACGAGGGGGCATCCACGTGACCCTCAGTTATGCTCCTAAGGCTGAGACGAGGGGGCATCCACGTGACCCTCAGTTATGCTCCTAAGGCTGAGACGAGGGGGCATCCACGTGACCCTCAGTTATGCTCCTAAGGCTGAGACGAGGGGGCATCCACGTGACCCTCAGTTATGCTCCTAAGGCTGAGACGAGGGGGCATCCACGTGACCCTCAGTTATGCTCCTAAGGCTGAGACGAGGGGTTTCCCCAGTGGTCCAGTGGCCTAGACTCTGTGCTCTCAATGCAGGGGCCCGGGTTCGATCCCTGGTCGGGAAACAAGACCCCACAGGCCGCCAAGAAGACCCCACATGTGGGAACTAAGACCAGATGCCGCCAAACAATACAAAGAAAAGGAGTCAGCCAAAAAAAGAAGGAGAATGAAATGAGAGCTTCATAGAATACCTGCTGCGTGCATGGCAAGTGCGTGTCCAACTCTCTGTGACCCCGTGGACTGCAGCCCACCAGGCTCCTCTGTCCCTGGGATTCTCCAGGCAAGAATACTGGAGTGGGCTGCCATTGCCTCCTCCAGGGGATCTTCCCCACCCAGGGATCGAACCCACATCTCCTGCACTGGCCAGCAGATTCTTTACCACTGAGGCACCTGGGGCGCCCCTTAGTCCCCCTACTAGGGATCAAACCCCGGGTGCCCTGCACTGGAAAGGCAGAGTCCTCACCACTCGACCACCAGGAAAATTAAAATACGGATATTTTAATTCAATTAATGCTTAGTAACAAATCCATGACATAAATACTTTTATTATCCCCATTTTATAGATGAGGAAACTGAGGCACAGTGAACCCACGTCTGTAGCCAATAAGGGACAGGGCCATTTTTTTAACCCAAACTAACTCACTCCAGAGAAACAACTGGCTTAGAAATAATGTTTTCAAAGCCCTAAAAAGTGGACGTGTTTAATCACATTCAAGATCCCTTCCAGAACAGGACTATGCACTTGGCGCATAAAAATAGACAAGGTGACCTGCCTATTTGCATGGCTTGGATGTCTCTGCACGTCTGTGCACAGAATGAAGTCTGAACACCCCTGCGTCCTATCGAGAGCCATCCTGCCGGCCATCTTCCTTCCCACGCTGGACGACTCAGAGGACCCTGCACATGTGGAACACCTTCCTCCCTTTGCAGCTCCACCCCCATCTCTTCACTGCGGGGTGACCCTGCACCCACAGGTCACTGTCCCAGTTGTGTCTGCCTTTCCAGATCCTGCTGAGATCTATCCGGGCTAAGCACTCTACTCACGCTTTCTTTCCTCATCAGAATGCATTTCCCTCTCCCCATCCAAGGTGGATCTGTGGGGGATCTCCTGCCGATCCAGCGGTTAAGAATCTGCCTCGCAATGCAGGGGACTTGGGTTCGATCCTTGGTCAGGGAACTAAAATCCCACGGAGCAACTAAGCCGGAGCACTGCAACTATTGAGCCCCCTACGCCACAGCCAGAGAGTGTGCACTGCAGCAAAGATCCCACGTGCTGCAACCAAGACCACTGCAGCCAAGAAATAAACAAATGAATAAATGAAGATTTTTTAAACGTCTTAAAAAAAAAGACGGATCTGTGATTCTGTCACCATGAGTGACGTGCATTGAGGGGCTTCCTGGTGTCGGTGAGAAAGGTGCCAGGTGGGGGCTGGGAGGCTGGCTGACGCACACGCCCCCACCCAGCTTCCTCGTGCTTCAGCTGAAATGAAGCGACCGCTTCTTATATGGGCCCTTGGGGGGCGGGTGGGGGTGGGAGGCAGCACATGCATCAGAAAGGAAAACAAACGCTGAAAACGACAACGTTCACACTCACAAATAATGCTAGAAAGATGATGGGGGGAATTATAAAAATAACTCTCAATCCACTCAAACTTATTTTTTTTTAAATAAGCCATCTTCATTTGGTACTTTATTATTGGTAAGAAATTGCTGATGACACGTTTCAGGACTAATGGTGCCCACCAGAGGGTGCAAGGCTGGAGCAAGGTGGGAGAGGCTGCTCCTGGGTCTCCTCTGACTAGGCAGCTCCGAGCTCAGATCACAGCAGGAGCTCCTTACCGCGCCTGGCACTGACCTGACTGCCTTGATCCGGTGTGATTGAAGGTTTGGTCAGACCAGCTCCCAGAGTAGAATACCCTGGTAAATAAGCACTTCTGCACCCTCTCTGGGCACGACGTCTTGTGAGCAGACACTTGAATAACAGTTACGAGAGAAGACGCCCATCCCCAGCCTTCAAAGAGGGCGCCTAGGGGACCCACAAATATGTAGTCAGCATAAACACGAAAAGAAAAGTACAGTCATCCCAGGAGTCTGCCGAGGGGAGAATGAATGGCCAAGGTGGAAGGCGTGAACCACAGGGTCCCCGGGCGAGCAGACGCTGGCTGCGTGTCTGGTTCACCCGGGCATTAGTAGCCCAAGAAGAAAAGCCCAGGCAGCAGTCTGCACTGGGTCTCCAAGCACGTTCTCTGTGGTTGGGAAAAGGGCAGAGAGCAGCGCCCTTCTCTGGATTTCTTTTCCCAGAGTGCGTCTTGGGTGGAGGCTGTCAGGCTCCCCCGGTGACCCTGCAAGAGTGGCCTACCTCCTCGGGCACCCAGATTAGGGTCAAACAGGACCAACGTGCAACATGAGCAGGATCCAAGCTTGCAGAGCTGGTGTGGGTGGTCCAAGGGAATCCAGTTTAACACCGACTCTCAGAATGTGCTGATAGGCGTAAAGCTCCCAGAATGGCGCCTGGAACACCCATAGCAGCTTCCACACCATCTGCCTGGAGTAAGGAGCTTCCCAAGGGGCGCCAGTGGTAGAGGACCCACCTGCCAATGCAGGAGACGTAAGAGACACGGTTCCATCCTTGGGTTGGGAAGATCCTCTGGAGGAGGAAATGGCAACCCACTCCAGTATCCTTGCCGGGAGAATCCCGTGGACAGAGGAGCCTGGCAGGCTAGAGTCTGTGGAGTAGCACAGAATCGGACACGACTGAGTGACTTAGGATGCACGCGCACACCTGGAGTAAGAGGGCCAGTTGCAGTCCACACAGTGATTCTCTGGCCCCACCTTCACCCCCAGGGAACTCCGATCTCCTTTCAGGCCCTTCCAGAAAGGCCTGGGGGTCCCCAGGGCGTGTCCCCCCACACCCCTGCTTAATACTCGTTCATGGGCCTCCAGAAAACAGACCACCTCGCAGCGCCCCAACCCTCCCAGAGCCTCACTTGCCGCGTCAGGACTCGGCTGGATTACGGTAGCTTCCCCCACCAGAGAGAGCCCTGGCACTTAGAGCCAAGCTTTCAGAGCAGCCTGACCCAGAATCCAAGCCAGGCAAAGCCACTTACTCGCTCCGTGACGCTAGGCTGTTTGCCCTTTTTGAGTCAGGTGTTCTTTGTAAATAATAGTAGCTATTCAGAGCCCGAAAGATTTTTCTTTTACCAAACACACAATTTACTAGGTGCTTATCAAATACGAACCTATCTAGTCCTCCAAACAAGCCTATGACGTCGGTGCTATGATTACCCTCATCTTATGGCAGCCACCACAGCGCAGAGGGGTCAAGTAAGAGGCTGAAGGTCACACCTGAACTAGCAGAAGCAGGATGCGAACTCTGGTGTTCCAGCTTCTGAATCCTTGTTCTCAAGCACCATCCTGCCCAAGTGTTAACAGTCACACAACTATTTTTCATACTTCTGTTGAGATGAGAAATTTCAAACACACAGAAGTAATGAGGATTGCTTGCGCTCAACATTCAACCTAAGCAATCAGCAACACTGCGCTGTTTCAAAGTCATTGCTAATTTTCTTCTTAAATTGCAGTGATACCTTTTTTTCATTCTTTTTGATCTTGTTTAACTCAACAGTCACGTTTCAGCCATTTCCTTCAGTTTCCTCCAACAATCATAAAATTAAGACGTCGGGTTCTTATGTTTATAAAGTACATTTACGATGCCATTATTGTATGTCTCTATGTATAGCATATGGAGCACCTTTACTTGATCACTTCCTTGGATTTTTCAGCAACCTCTGAAGATGGGCAGTGAGAGTGCTAGGATTCCACTTTTAAAAATGGTCAGATGAAGCCCAGAGACCTTAAAGAATTTGCTTAAGTTCACGCCATTTGATTTTTTAAAGTTTTCAGTTGATTGGTTCCCGGAACATCAATATATAGTGGAAAAAATAATGGCTCTGGAATTCAGCAGCATTCAATTAGTACAATATATGATGTAAAATCAAAATAGTAATGTGTAGATAATGTGTGTGATCAAATATAGATGGATGTGGTCCATATAGGGGTGTGTGTGTGTGTGTGCGTGTGTGTGTGTGTGTGTGAGGTCCCTATAGGGGTGTGTGTGTGTGTGTGTGTGTGTGTGTGTGTGTGTGACTAACCCACTGAACATACATTCCCTTTCCCCCTTCGAGATAGGATCACTCAGAAAAAAAGTCCCGATTACTCAGGTCACCTTCAATCCTTCCAAATCTTGTCAGCACCAGGATATTCACCAGAGTCCTGGATGCTCCTATTTTCCCCAAAATTGTTGGCTTCCCTGGTTCATAGGTGAGGCTGTCTCAATGTTATCAAGAACACGCTTCCCCTTTTAGGAAAATCCAAGGAAAACCTCCATTATTTTATTTGAACTCTGTTTCCTTTTGAGGGCCGTGTTGGAGATTTTATGATACACTTTTTATAAGAAGAATCATTTGGGTATTATCACTAAAAAAAAAAAAAAAAAAAGAATGTGCCACCAAAATTGCTCCCCCCACTCAAAGCCTTTTCTCAGTAAACCAAACACATCCATGGCTCCATGTCTTCCTTTCATGTTTACCAATAAAGTTTATTAAGAACATCGTAGATAATTCATTTTTAGTTCAAGTCTGTTAGATCTGTAGCTCCCCTGGTGGTTCAGATGGTAAGAATCTGCCTGAAATGCAGAAGACCCAGTTTCAACCCCTGGGTCAGGAAGATCCCCTGGAGAAGGAAATGGCAGCCCACTCCAGTCTTGTTGCCTGAGAAATCCCAAGAACAGAGGAGCCTGGCGGGCCACTGTCACAGGGTCTCAAAGAGTCAGACACGACTGCATGACTCACACACACACACACAAGGTCTACAGAGGCCTAGTTTTGGAGCTGGCACACGGATGCTTCCACATTAGACTTAAACAGCGAAGGAAAGTTTATCTTTTGTGACTGGAAAAATCATCTAAGCCACGCTTCTGTCTTCATATGTTTGCATTTAAAGTTTCCATGGTTTCCGTGGAAACCACACAGAGACTTTTAAAGAAGAAATTCAAGAAAAGCCGTTCCTTTCACGCATCCCATTACACAATGCAAGTCCCTGATTTCAGACCATAAGGCGCAACGCCTGGAGCAGGGTTGGAATGTGGTACATTTTGCTGAATAATAAGTGAATGAATGGAATCATCTAAGCACCTGGTGAAGTGTGTGAAGTGTCACATCCTCAAGGCACGTGTTAGGACTCTTTCTCCACATGTGTGTGCAGTAATTTCAATTAGAGATAACAGGTTTTTCAAATAGTAATACCTTGGGAACCTGTTTTAATGACTAAAGAGTAATAACATTGGATGAAATGATTGATCATCTAAGATTTTTGCTCAGTAGATAAGCCGTGTCCGACTCTTTGAAACCCCATGAACTGCAGCACACCAGGCTTCCCTGTCAATCACCAACTCCTGGAGCTTGCTCAAACTCACGTCCATCGAGTTGGTGATGCCATCCAAACATCTCATCCTCTGTCACCCCCTTATCCTCCTGCCTTCAATCTTTCCCAGCACCAGGGTCTTTTCCAATGAGTCAGCTCTTCACACCAGGTGGTCAGAGTAGTGTAGCTTCAGCCTCAGCATCAGTCCCTCCAATGAATATTCAGGACTGATTTTCTTTAGGATGGACTGGTTGGATCTCCTCGCAGTCCAAGAGACTCTCAAGAGTTTTCTCCAGCACCACAATTTAAAAGCACCAATTCTTTGGTGTTCAGCCTTTATACAAATAGGTATTTTTTAATAAAAGAAGAGATTTCCTGTTTTACTTTAAGTCTCTCTCTCATTCCCGCTTTTATCTTTTTTAAAACAGAAGATGAAGGTAACCTCCGCTTTTACCCATCTACAGCACTGTGATTGGAGCAGGGGATATATTTTGCTTCCTGCTCATCTCTCAGTCCAAGGAAAATCCTGGTTCTCAGTAAGTGTTTATTCCATAAAAGAATTGTTTCCCTGCTTGAGCCTCCACGTATCAGAGAGACACATTCTGATTTTGCTCCTCTCTGAAATGCTCCGGTTCTTGACGAGAGGTTTTCTTCCCTCTCTAAGGCTCTCTGATTCTGACTCCATGGGTAACCAGCATTGGCAACATAGCCTCAAAATAGGCTGAGCCCTGTGCAATTTACAACATTTGACTGGCTCACAAAAGCAGTCATTTCAGAGAGATTAAAAGCCAATAGAATCATGACATAGAATTTCTTAAAGTGTGAGTTTAACATCTGTCTGTTACAAACTGATCAAGTGATCAAAAAATAACAATGATGTTAGATATTGGAACAGCGTGATTAAGACACTCTATGAAATTCACACATTCAGAAATTTATCTCAACTCTTTTAATCTGGATTCTTATCAAGACTTTGAGAAACATTTCTAAAATTGAGCACTCACTAGGCCTTAAAGGATATCTCAACAGGTACCAAAGAACTGGTAAAACATATACCGTATATTCTCTGGCCATAGTACGATAAAGTAAGGACTCAATTTTAAAAATAGTCAAAGTACTCTTGTATATTTAGAAATTAAAAATGGCACCACATCTTGTGTGTACGGGCCAAAGAGGAAATCATGCTAGAAACTGGAAATGATGCCAGGCTCAGCCTGGACGGGAGGGGAGTTTGGGGGAGAGAAAGGATGCGTGTGTATGTGTGCCCGAGTCCCTACGCTGTCCACCAGAAACCATCGCAACACTGTTTATCAACTGTACCCCAGCAGAAAACAAAAAGCTTAAATTAAAAAAAAGAAATAGCGTCAAGTTGCTTTGTCATGGCCTGATTTTTTCCATTTTATTGAGGATGGTTTATCATCTGATGTCACTAGTAATGGAGAAGGCGATGGCACCCCACTCCAGTACACTTGTCTGGAAAAATCCCAGGGACGGAGGAGCCTGATGGGCTATAGTCCATGGGGTCGCCAAGAGTCGTACACAACTGAGCGACTTCCCTTTCACTTTTCACTTTCATGCATTGGAGAAGGAAATGGCAACCCACTCCAGTGTTCTTGCCTGGGGAATCCCAGGGACAGGGGAGCCTAGTGGGCTGCCGTCTATGGGGTCACACAGAGTCAGACATGACTGAAGGGGAAAACTATAAAGTCTTAATGAAATGGCTTATTTTTTAACAGCTTATTCATTTCACTCATTTGTCCATAGATTCTGTGTCTAGATTTTTATTCAGATGATAAAGAATCCACCTGCAATTCAGGAGACCCAGGTTTTGATCGCTGGGTCGGGAAGATCCCCTGAAGAAGGAAACAGCAACCCACTCTAGTATTCTTGCCTGGAGAATTTCACGGGCAGGGGAGCCCAGCGGGCTACAGTCCATGTGGGTTGCAGAGAGTCCAACAGGACTGAGCAACTGATGCTAACGCTTCCTGCACTTGACTCACCGGGGCTCAAGTAAGAACAGTCACTTCCAGCACATGGAAAAGTCAGTCCATTCCTGTGTGGCTCCAAGGCTGCCTCCATCCAAGGCCCTTCTGGAAGAACCTGCAAACTGTGGACAGCAGAGGGACACCCCTGGGAAAACGAGAGACAAAAAGATGGCATCTCAGGATACCAGTGCGCTCCATTCACAACAGGGTTCCCGACGCCAGCATCACGTCTGGATGAACCTGCGAGGCAGTCCTACCGGGACAGGCATCTCCACTACGAGTGGATGGGCTTCCCAGGTGGCTCAGTGGGAAAGAACCCACCTGCCAATGCAGGAGACTCGGTTCAATCCCTGGTCTGGGAAGAGCCCCTGGAGAAGGGAATGGCAGCCCACTGCAGGGTTCTTGCCTGGAGAATCCTATGGACAGAGGAGCCAGGCAGGCAATAGTCCGTGGGGTCACAAAGAGCTGTGTATGACCTGAGCAGATCTGATCATGTCTCTTTTCAGTTCCAAGTCAACAAAAACACAAGAATAAGGCATCGTTCAGAATAGCCAGTGTGTCCCAGTCACAGCTACACACACCAGGGCGAGGGATGTATTTTGCTTCCTGCTTATCCCTCAGTCCAAGTAAAACACTTCTCCACCGTCACATGCTTGAGTGCACAAAGGAGGGAAAAGCCATGCCGAGGTCAGCAGAGCTAAAATCTCTTCTTCAGGACTCCAGTTCCAAACGGCTTAGGAATTCCATTAGCAACATCACAATGTCAACATTCCAAGAAAGTCCAGAGCCCCTGGAATCAAGGGCTAGGATGCCAGAGAAAGGATGGAACGCGATCCCCGTGAATCTGGGACTTGGTGTAAGGGCAAAGGCTAAGAAGCCAGAAGTGAAGAGAGAAAATCTGTCCACACTACTGAATCTGAACACCATCCGAAGAATGTCCCGTTTCAGTAACTGGAAGGCCTACCAGGTCAGCAGAAGCTTGATGCCATATGACGACATCAGGTAATTATCCGTCCCTTTCTTCCTTTATGTCCCTGGAGACCCGCTCTGGGTGTCGGTAGCAGAGCTGTCCTTAAGCAGAGGGTTTAAAAAGCTCACAGCTGCAGCAGCAGTCCTTTCAGTTCAGTTCAGTCACTCAGTCACGTCTGACTCTTTGCAACCCCATGGACTGCAGCAAGCCAGGCCTCCCTGTCCATCACCAACTCCTGGAGTTCACTCAAACTCATGTCCATCAAGTCGGTGACCCCATCCAACCATCTCATCCTCTGTTGTCCCCTTCTCCTCCTGCCCTCAATTTTTCCCAGCATCAGGGTCTTTTCAAATGAATCAGCTCTTCACATCAGGTGGCCAAAGTATTGGAGTTTCAGCTTCAGCATCAGTCATTCCAATGAACATTCAGGACTGATTTCCTTTAGGATGGACTGGTTGGATCTCCTTGCAGTCCCAGGGACTCTCAAGAGACTTCTCTAACACCACAGTTCAAAAGCATCAATTCTTTAGTGTTCAGCTTTCTTTATAGTCCAACTCTCACATCCATACATGACCACTGGAAAAAACATAGCCTTGACTAGATGGACATTTGTTGGCAAAATAATATCTCTGCTTTTAATATACTGCCTAGGTTGGTCATAACTTTCCTTCCAAGGAGTAAGCGTCTTTTAATTTCATGGCTGCAGTCACCACTTACAGTGATTTTGGAGCCCCAAAAAATAAAGTCTGACACTGTTTCCCCATCTATTTGCCATGAAGTGATGGGACCAGATGCCATGATCTTTGTTTTCTGAATGTTGAGCTTTAAGCCAGCTTTTTCACTCTCCTCTTTCACCCTAACCAAGAGGCTCTTTAGTTCTTCACTTTCTGCCATAAGGGTGGTGTCCTTTAACAACATAAATAAGAAAATTGTTTCTTTTTTTTTTTTTTTTTTTGAAAGTGGATGTCTTTGTGGTACGGTAGAGGGGATGCAGACATTTTTCTTTCTGTATTAATTTCATTTAAAGTTATTAGAGTAAAATTAACTAAGTAAAAGCTGTTGCAGCAGGTGAAATGCATTCAGCACCACTAACCTGACTCAACGTGGCTCCAAGGCCACAAGTGAAAAGCGAAAGTGAAGTCGCTCAGTTGTGTCCAACTCTCTGCAACCCCGCAGACAAGACTCCTCTGCCCATGGGATTCTCCAGGCAAGAACACTGGGGTGGGTTCCCATTTCCTCGTCCAGGGGATCTTCCCGACCCAGGGATCAAACCTGGGTCTCCCGCATTGCAGGCAGACGCTTTACCCTCTGAGCTACCAGGGAAGCCCCAAGGGTCCCTCGTAAAGAATCCTTCTTGTAAGAAAGGCTCGGAGAGGGCTTTGGAGTTTACCCAGAGCACAGCTGAGTGGAGAAAACGAAGTCGTTCGCCACCAGTGTCTTGCTCTGCTCTGTTATTGTTTGAAGCATTTCACGTTGAGATGAACTCAGCTTCCCTCCGGGGAATGAAGAGTCAGCTCGAAGGCTTTTCTCCCTCGAGGGGTCACCCCTCCCGCCCCTTCCCAATGCGGAGCAGAGGCAGGGCGGGTGCGCAGCTGGGCCGGGTCCTCGGCTGTGGCTGCGGGCGGCCCGCTCAGCGCCTGGGCGGGGGCTCGCTCAGGTGCAGCTGCCCTCTCTGCCCCATGGCGCCGTGCTGGCCTCCGCCCGAAGCCCGAGGTCCCCTCGGCCCTCAGATCACCCGGTCCCTGTGCAGGGCAGGCCCCTGACCACAGGGCTGGGTCAGGACCGAGCACTCAGCACCCCGGCAACCTCTCGGCAGGGCCAGAAGGATCCCAGCATCCAGCCTTCTACCTCCTGCAACCCTGGCAGACACAGGGGGCCCGGGGTGGACCACTCTGTGCACACTCTCCTGAGTTTGTCGCTCCATCATCCTGCCGGGTTTGGTTAAACCAGGTGGAGTCTGGGAGGAGATGCCTGGGGGAGGAGGCCTTGTCTTCTCAGTGACCTTGCCGGGGTTAGCATCCTAGCTCTTCCCTCCCAGACACGCCCCCGCGTGGGGGTGGTCTCCACTTCCTCTTCCTATGGGGTGGGCACTTCCCCAAAGCCATTTCCTCCAGCTGCTATGCACTATGGCTTTTTAAAAACTTATTGTTTCATTGGAATATAATGACTTTACAATCCTGCATTAGTTTTCACTGTACAACAGTGTGAATCGGCCGTAAGTATACACATATCCCCTCCATCTTGACCCTCCCTGATCTTGTCCGGCTCTGTACATGTTAAAGGAAACCCTTAGGCATTTAGAAAACCCTTTCTCTCTTCAGAAAGCCCAGTTTCTACCTTGCTGTGGATTCCTTGCCAATGGGAGATGAGGACTTTAAAATGACTTCACTCTCTCCGCTTTCTGCTTCAATAACCCTAATTGTCTCCAGTTCAGTAGAAACTACATCAGCTGATGACTTACTGGATGTAGGATAAATCAAAGCGGCTTTACAAAGTTATGGGAGCCACACAGGGAACAGGAGGAAACAACGCATAGCTGAGGCTGGTGACTGTGTAAGCATCACCGCCTGGAGATTCGAGGCCCAACAGCCCGAAGGCAGGCTTACCAAACCCAGACACACAAAGTCTGGAAAGAGAGCAGGTAACCTTCAGTTCAGCTTCTCAGGTGGGTCAGTGATAAAGAACTCACCTGTCCATGCAGGGGACACAGCAGATGCAATAAACGGGGGTTTGATCCCCGGGTCAGGAAGATCCCCTGGAAGAGGGCACAGCATCCCACTCCAGTCTTCTTGCCTGGAGAATCCCACAGACGGAGGGGCCTGGCAGGCTATGGCCCATAGGGTTGCAAAGAGTCAGATGTGACTGAAGCGACTTCACGCACGCATGCAGCCTTGAGCTGAGATCCCAGTACACTGGAGACGGCCTCCCAGGGAGGAGCCAGCCCAAGGAACAAGCACTGCCATCATTTACCCCTTCTTAGCATCCCATCCACCTAAACTAACTGGACGCCAGAGGCAAGGGCTCCCCTGATAGAATCCAACCAGCAGCTCCATGATGGGGAACGATGGACAGTGGATGGGCTGGATGAGATCCAGTCTAAAAGCTTTTCCTGAAACAGCATGGGGAAGGGATCAAGTACAAGTGGATGAAGGAGAAAATCTTGTCGGTATTTTTCAGAGTATGATCTCCCTATAAATATGCCTGTCATATCCATAGTTCCATTTCTACCAGTGTCTAAGTGTCTGCTTCACCCATTCAAGTATGGATTTCAACCAGATGCCCAGTGATCTGTGAAGTGTTCTGGTGAGGATAACCATAGCTGGCCCCAAGGGCTTCCTGCGTGCCAAGCACTGGGGGAAAACTTATTATTTCCTCCTCACAAGAAACTTCAAAGGTAAAACTTCTTGTTAGCATCTCCATTTTACAGATGGGGAAACCGAAACTAAAAGAATTAGAAAACTCGTCCAAGGTCCTACAAGCTGGTCCACAGTCCATATGAGATAAAAGGCCAAGCTCTCCAAGATGGGGGGGCTTCCCAGATGGCTCAGCAGTAAAGAATCCGCCTATAATGTGGGAGACACGGATTCTCCCCCTGGGTCGGGAGGATCCCCTGGAGAAGGAGATGACAACCCACACAGAATTCTCCCATGGACGGAGGAGCCTGGTGGGCTACAGTCCACGGGGTCGCGAAGAGTTGGACACGACTGATCGACTGAACAAGAACAACAACTCCAAGACAGGCAGGGAACGGGGCAGGACACGTGGACCCTGACGTCAGCATCTGGATCATGGCGCCGGTCGCCAGCTGCAGGGGGGCCCAGGCCGCCAGACGGTTTTTCAAGAGAAGCTTGTAATCCACGTTGCATAGGAAAGTTCCCATTTCTTGTGCAATTTACATTTTTTGTTCAAACTGATTTAAAGTATACAATCAAGAGGTCCAGTCTGCAAACCTCTGCTCGATTGTAACAGAGAAAACCCACCCAGGACCCCCATACCTCCCCCCGCAACACACACACAACTGCAATGCTTGTCAACAGCCTTTCAAGAGCTGCAAACCAGGAATGTTTGTTTCCTGTCCAATAGGCAACCATTGTGTTTGTAAGTTTGATGATAAAAGTGTGATAGACAGTTTGTGGTGACCAGTATGAACTGTCTCACGCTAAGAACATCACATGCGGCGCTTCCTTTTCTCTTCACAACTACTCTGCAGTTTACATATATCTCATTATTCACGTCTTCCAGACAGAAACAGAGTTCAACGATATTTTCAGAAATACTGTATGATATCACTTATACGTGGAATCTAAAAAGTACAACAAACTAGCGAATATAACAAAAAAGAAGCAAAAGTAACAAAAAAGAAGCAGGCTCACGGGTGCAGAGAACACGCCAGTGGTTACGGCTTGTTCTGGTAGAGGTGGGGAGAGGCGAGATGGGGTGGAGACTAAGGGGGTACAAACTGTTAGATAGAAAATAAGCTACAAGGAAAATGTGATAAAAGAAGATACAAGGATATACTGTACAACAAGGGGAATACAGCCAATATTTTTCAAAACTTTAAATGGAGTCTATCCCTTAAAATTGTGAATTACTGCATAGTACACGGTGTTGGAGAAGACTCTCGAGAGTCCCTTGGACGGCAAGGAGATCCAATCAGTCCATCCTAAAGGAGATCAGTCCTGGGTGTTCTTTGGAAGGACTGATGCTGAAGCTGAAACTCCGATACTTCGGCCACCTCATGCGAAGAGTTGACTCATTGGAAAAGACCCTGATGCTGGGAGGGATTGGGGGCAGGAGGAGAAGGGGACGACAGAGGATGAGATGGCTGGATGGCATCACCAACTTGATGGACATGAGTTTGGGTAAACGGGAGTTGGTGATGGACAGGGAGGCCTGGCGTGCTGCGGTTCATGGGGTCAGTCGGACACGACTGAGCGACTGAGCTGAACTAAACACCTGTAATTTGCACAATATTGTACAGCTCTTATGGGGCTTCCCAGGTGGCTCAGTGGTAAAGAACCTGCCTGCCAATGCAGGAGGTGTGAATCCGATCCACGGGTCAGGAAGATCCCCTGGAGAATGAGATGTCACTCTTACACTTTAAAAAAATGCTTATCACAATCCTCAAGTCTTAAAACAGATGACCGTAGAGCTAAGGACTTGATTGAAGCTCTCTGACTCTTAAAATTAAGCTTTTTCTACCAAAAGTAAAAGACTTTCCCCTGCACGGCTCTGAGATTCTAGGCACACACACCAGAAATCCACTGGGACAAGTTTTTCTTCCAAGTGGGTCACCAGTGATAACCGCAAGTGAATGAATTTTGCACTGCAGGCTTCTCACCAATCATTCAAACATCACGCTCCCTAAGAGCACCACGGACACCTTTAGAACCAAACAGAGCGGGAGATAAGCAAAGCGGAGCATGGAACAGCCTGTTCTCGGACGCCAGCAAGCTGGCGGAAAAACAAACAGACTCTGCTGAAAATCAATAGGAAGGCAGAGACCTACTGAAGAAGTGTTAAGAGGAGCCTCTGCACATTTTTGGCTTTTTCAATCCCTGATGTACAGAGAAAATGTCATTTTTAAAGAGTAGCTTTTAAAAATGGGTTCCACTTGCTGGAACTGAAAGGATAACATTAAATAAGTAGCTTGGATCATCCCTGCTGGGCTTCCCTATGCCTCAGATGGTAAAGAGTCCACCTGCAATACAGGAGACACTGGTTTGATCCCTGCATTGGGAAGATCCCCTGGAGGAGGAAATAGCATCCCACTCTAGTATTCTTGCCTGGGAAATCCCATGGACAGAGGAGCCTGGTGGGCTACAGTCCATGGGGTCGCAAAGAGTCAGACACAACTGAGCGCCTAGTTTCTCTCTGATTGTTCTTAACCAATTTGTTCTGGGGGGGTCACACTGCCTCACTCAGGATCTTAGCTCCCCAACCAGGGATCGAACCTGAGCCGTCCGCAGTGGAATGCAGAGTCCTAACCCCTAGACCGCCAGAGAAAGGCTTGAATGTCTCACTCTTATCATTCAGGCCTCAGATCCAAATTCTCTTGCCCAAGGAGGCAGACCAGTCAATTCGGAAGGTCGTTGCTGTTCAGTCAGTCCGTTGTGTCTCTTTTCGAGCCCGTGGACGGCAGCATGCCAGGCCTCCCTGTCCCTCACCATTTCCTGGAGTTTGACCAAGTTTGTGTCTGTTGAGTCAGTGATGCCCTCTTTTCCTTTTGCCTCCAATTCCCCAGCAATTCAGAAGGTGGCCCTCACAATGACTGTCTCTCTCCCTTGTTAGTTTCCCTTCCAGCGCTTTTCACAAAGGACAACTAGTCTCTTTAGAATTCACTCACTGATGCTCTGTCTCCACTCCACCCTAACACCCAACACAGCATCTGCAACACCCCAGGGAACAGAAAACAAGTGCTGGATAAACAGAGCCCCAGGCCCCCGTCCTGCGGCGCCAACAAAGCACACACCAGACTCACAGCGAAGGGAGCCGTGTCACCGCCTCGAGTGTGAAAGCAAACAGCCAGCCTCACTTATAAAAACAGGCTTTCAGCTAAGATCACAGAAGATAGTTCCTAACTGATTATGCTGAGCTGGGGAGTGAGATGCAGAGATAATAAACACAGTTAATTGAAAACAGATGCAGAGCAGTCCATCCCCCACGGGTGACTTGACCGAGGGCCCTCAGACTACTCTTCTCGCCAACATTTTATGAGCATAATTTTACATGCCAGAAAGCGTTCTCATGAGGGGACATCTCTGCCCCCCCCCCAGCAGTCACTCGATGGTCAATCCATCTTGACAAGGAGTCCTGAGGGTACATGCTCATTTGCATTTCTGCCCGGGTCTGGTAACTGGTACTGCCCAGCTCCGACTTCATAAATAAGAATCTGTAACAGAGGGGCACGGTCTAAGATCCTTGAATAGGGCACCAGAGACCCTATAATAGCATCTTTATTGAGTGTTGATTTCCTTCTTGTGCCAAAACACGCCTCCGGGTGATCGGTTCAAATGATACAACTTACTAGCAAAGCTGAAGGTTTCTGGTGATCAGACACAGAGCAGATGTCCCCTGAGTGCAAGAATGTTGTTTTTCTAAACAACTGCCCAGAGACTCACAACTGCAGCACACAAACTGCTGAAGCTGCGTCTTTGCCGAGGAGCAGCAGGGAAGCCCAAGTGCACAGAGGCTTCAGAAACCAAGTTTAAACTCATCAAAGAAAAGCCACACGCTTTTTTAAGGTATGGAGACAATTCCAGGTGCCCGTCCAACCTCAGGGAGGACAGTCCGATGCTTGGTGTTAACCCAGGGCTCCCAGAGGGACACAGTGGTGTCTAAACCTTAACATTCTCTTCTAATTATCACATTCAGGACGTTGGGTTTCAGATGCAACTTCTCTGGCTTTCAGGGAAGAACTTAAGCTCACCAGAGATGTGACCACTTAGCGCTCCTTCAGATGAGCGAACCACAAAATGCAAACGCAAAACCACGTCCTCTCTTCTGAGCCTTTAGTGTAGGCAGACGCGCTTGATGAATCTCAGACGCAACTTTCATTGGTACAAGCAGCACCCTGACTCTCTGCTCCTGATGAACTCTGGGTGTCACTGTGGATCTGAGGTGTATTAATCATGCCTCCAACTCTCTTCAACGTAGTTCATATTTTTGATCTACTGTCTTTTATTCTCCTCAACCTTTACCCTATATTTTGTTCTCTACCCATCCATCTATCCATCCATCCACTCCCTCCATCCACCCAAGCATCCGCCCATCCGTCCATCCGACCACCCACCCATTCACCCACTCACCCACCCATCTACCCATCTGTCCATCTGCCCATATGAACTGAGCATCTGTTTCTTGCCAGATACAGTGCCACGTGCTGGGGGTGCGCTGGTGAACAAGATAGAGTCTAAGCCCTCATGGAACATAATACCTAATAGGCATGAAGATGGACCATTTATTGCACTTGTGGTCATTACTAGACGGGAGATGCTTGAAAGGGGCTGGGGACCAGAGGGAGGGCAGGTCTACACAGATGGGTGGGAGGGGGGAGGTGTCATGGACCACTCCATGGAGGACTGGCAAGGAGGAGGCCCCAGGAGGATGGGAGCACAAACGAGGAAAGGGGGGAAGTGTGATATTCCAGGCAGAGTGAGAAACAGAGCCCGAGGCACAGAAACCCGGGCCGGGATGCTCAGCGCTGGGGGTGGGGAGGAGCGGGGAGGAAGTGGGCAGGGCTGTCAGGAAGCTCCTGGTGGGTCCTGCCAAGTGGGATGACTCGGAGGTTTGAGGGTGACCCAAGAATTGTGTTTGATATTCCCCCAAAATAACCTTCTTTTCAACTGGTCTGCCTGCAATGCAGAAGATGCAAGAGACATGGGTTGGATCCTTGGATCAGAAAGATCCACTAGAGAAGGAAATGGCACTCCAGTGTTCTTGCCTGGGAAATCGCACGGACAGAGTAGCCTGGTGGGTACAGTCCATGGGGTCGCAAAGAGTCGGACACAACTGAATAAGTACATAACAGCAAATATTAAGCTTACACCATACAAACGAAACACTAGCTCTTAAGTGTCCTGACTCATAAGAACTATTTTCTTTCATTCATATACATGAATGTGTGTAGATACGTACGTGTACACACACACACACATACACACACACACACACAGACACACGCACGCACCTGCTCTCCGATCGCCCTGTACTTGGGCACTGGACACGTCCACTCATCTCTCCCTCTACGACACGCAAGGATAAGGGATGGTATCCATCCGTTTTCTCTCCAGTTTACATTCTTTTTCCTGAAGTTAGGCTCTCTGTTCACCGCCTTCCACTTAAGTCCACAGGCCAGGCCCCACGTTCAGGGGCAGTTGACGCCCTCAGAGCATCGGCGCTGATGGGGGTTTTGTGTTTAGAGCACCCCGTGAGAGGAGGAAGAAGGAAGCCCTGTCTGAAGAGCAGCCCCGGCCCCTCGGTCAGAGGCTACAGAAGGGGGAAGGGGCCCAGGTCACAGGCAACAAGGCCAGGGACGCAGGCGACGACAAGGCTGTGGAGGACAGAGCTTCTCTTGGCAAGAGAGAGTCCCGGAAGGACGCCAGGGGTAAGGCCAGCCGTCCTGGGGCATCTGCAGTGGGTAAGGCCAACCCACCCTGGGGAATCTGCGGACTATTTTCCATTTCAGGAACTGGGGCCCGGGGGTGAGGGCAGAGCTGATGGGATGGGACCCAGGGAATGGAGGCGGGCGAATTCAGGTTATAAAGTGCAAGTCTGCACAGCTGCAGTGCTCAGGACTTAGCGTCCGACCCCAAGGCTCTCACTTCTGCATTTAGGTCAAACCCAGGGTTGGGCAAAAGCAGACGGCTCCCAGGGACACCGACGGCCAGGCAGGGCAGGGGGTTCAGCAGCCACAGATTGCAGGTGCCTCACCCTCAGGGAGAGTCTGCTTCTGGCCCAGGACACACGAGCCCTTCCCAACATGCTGCCTTCATGTCTGGGAACTGGGCTCTTCCCACAAAGCAGGGACTGGGCCAGGCACACCTCATTCAGGCAGGAACAGGTCAGCTGCCAACAAGGCACCTCTTCAAGAATGAGGGGCAGACACATCCCTCGTGGTCCAGCAGAGAAGCAACTGTGTTGCAATGCAGGGGACTCTGGTTCCACTTGCCACTGGGCTGCCAAGCCTGCCCACCACGGAGAAGATGCCCCAGGATGCAACGGAGACCCGACACAGCCAAACTTTTTAAAACAGAAGAATGGAGACATGTCACCTAGTGCCAGCGGCAGACACCAGAGCGGGGCCATGGTCGGGAGCGGGAGCTCAGAAGAGAGAGGAAGACAGAGAGGCAAGCATCTCCACATTTCCATCTCCTGCTGTAGCCAAAGAAGCCACACCTTCCGCAGAGACATCCACATGATGCTTCTGCTCAGCGTGCCTCCTGGATGCAGGAGAGAAAAGCGGGGGTGTTTTTAAGTGAAAAGTTATCTTCAAGCCTCACTAACTGGATGGTGCAATCCTTTTTGATCATTAACTCAGAGCTGTCACTTATACTGAGTCCCAAACAGAGTGACAAATTCCAGTTGCCAGAGCCAGGGTTACATAAGTCCTCTTGAGTGCCTCCTGTTCCCGCTGTCACACAGAATCAGGAAGGGCTCTTGGTGATGCAGACCCAGCTCATGTTTTGCAAATTAGTGTCTAGTCCCTGAAAGTCTTCTTGGTTTCAGTCACGTGGAAGCCAGTGAAAACTGTGAGGATGTGAACCAGATACAACTGAGCTTGGAAAGCTTTTGCAAGCTTTGCCAAGTCTGGTCCTGCTCCCCAGCACTGAAACTAGTCCTTCAGAAGCTTTGTGAGGGGACTTCCCTGTGGTCCAGTGGCTAAGACTCCACGCTCCCCATGCAGGGGGCCTGGGTTCAATACCTGGTCAGGGACCTAAGATCCCACGTGCCACAGCTGGGACCTGGAGCCACCAAATAAATACATACAAACATTTAAAAAGGGAGACTTGTGGGAAAGGGAAAGAGGAGAAATACAGCAAAAGTAGGAGAGAGGAGACAACTTATCTTAGGACAACAACTTCAACTTTGAAGCAAAGGAAGTGCAAACTCTTCGTCGCCAACAGAATTCAGGATGGGTGTCAACTTCAAAGGCACAGGAGACAGACATCTGGCTCCTCCTGTCTCCCAGCTCAGACGCCTTCTGAGGGTCTGCACACGAGCCCACAGCATCCCAGACCCCTGCACGCAGCCGAGTCGATCCTCTCCGGGCTTCCAACCTTCTCATTCACCTCCCCCTCCAGCTCTGCTTCGAGATCAAAGCCTTGGGGTCATGCACCACCCAAGTGCACAGTCAGCTGCGTGACAGGGACTCTAGGGAGCCTGTAGGGCACAAAAGTGGGTTCGTTCTGTAATTTACTATGTGGTGAACACCCGCTCTGCTCCAGACACTGTTTCAGGTGCTGGAATCACCTCAGTGAATGAAAACCAGAGGAGATCGTCCACAACACAAATGCAGAAATCATTCAGATGAGAGACGAGGGTAGCATGGCCCTGAGTGGAAACAGTATCAGGTCCCCCTCTGAAACACGTGGTGCTCCGGGAAGGAGTTCAAATGGAAGCCCACACGTGTTGGACTTCCTGGCCGGCTCAGATGGTAAAGAATCTGCCTGCAGTGCAGGAGACCTGGGTTCGATCCCTGGGTCAGGAAGATCCTCTGGAGAAGGGAGGGGCAACCCACTCCAGTATTCTTGCCTGGGAAATCCCATGGACAGAAGAGCCTGACGGGCTACAGTCCATTAGGTCATGAAGAGTTGGACATGACTGAATGACTATCCTTTCACTTTCACACATTAAATATTATTGTATGTGCCTAGATGCTCTGTTGATAGACTGACAATGTATGCCTGATTAATGACATAAAATATATAATTTATACTTTATCATTAAAAAAGGCTTCCCAGGTGGTTCAGTGGTAAAGAATCCACCTGCCAATGCGGAGGTGCAGGAAACATGAGTTCAGTCCCTGGGTCAGGAAGATCCCTGGAGGACAAAATGGCAACCTATTCCAGTATTCCTACTGGGAAAATCTCATGGACAGAGGAGCCTGGGGAGTTACAGTCCATGGGGTCACAAAGAGTTGGACACGACTGATCAACTGAGCATATCATTAAAGTAACACACTACTGCAGAGAAGGCATTTATGGACCATGTTCTATTCTCCAGCTCATCTCCAGCCTCTCAGAGCAGTGTGGGCAGAGGGAGAATTTGAACACCACTTTCATCTACATATGGTCCCATCTGGGCTGAATCAGTGACCCCTGAGAAGGTCAGGGCTTGGTCCCCAAGGGGCCGGTGGAAGCTTTGGAAGCTGTGGTGGGAGCCTGCAGTTCAGACTCTGCACCACATGAGCCGGGCTGTGTCTTACTTTCCTCCCACTTGAAAGTGATTAGGACTTTCTTCCATTTGGGGCTTTTTACCCACTTCTGTCCCTGGAAGGCTCCGGAAATTACACAGCAAGTTATCCAACAGATGCTCCTACAGTGGCTGACAGTCCCTCACAGCTGCTGGCTGCCCTCCCCACATGTTGCAAGCCTGACGTGGCACAGAGGAAGGAAGACTCGAGCCCACGGCCCTGCCGCCTGTGGAATGCCCAGCTCCAAAGCCAGGTTGTCTCTCCCGGCCTGGGGAGGCGCCTCTAAACTGCTGGGGGTTCCTCCAGGCAAGAGATCCCGGCAGGAAGTATCCAGACGTGTAAGATGTCAGGGCGGAGTGGTGGGGAGAGGGAGACGCAGAAATGTTCCAGAAGAAACGGGCTTGCTTAGAAAAGTGCGGTTTCTGCAGCAATTTTTGGAACCTCAGTGCAGAGATGGCAGGAGCGGCCGCATTTGGGGAACCAGCAGGCACTCCCCAGCCCTGGAGTCATGTGCAGCATCACGTGCGGCATCACGTGCGGCATGACATCTGAACCACAGCCCTTGCATTCGACCGCCTCTGCTCGGGGGTATCTGAGATCTGGAAGACTGCAGATCAAAGGAGCGCTTGCTCCAGCGTGTCAGAGTCAGGGCAACACAACACTCAGCCCAGCACTGAGTCCGGCCAACGTGCTCAAGACTGGACGGCTGAGCAGGACGTAGCTCAGTTTTCTCAGAGAAGAGCAGACGATTGAACGAGAAAGGAGAGCAGAGAGCAAAGGCTGAGAGAGGGTGAAGGTCCACCCCTCACACAGGGCTTTGTTCACCTCATCCTACATCCTGGTGCCCTGGTTCTTCTTGGGCAAAACGGAGCTCACTGTACTCAGCTTGCAAAGTCACTTCAGTCACGCCCAAGTCTTTGCGACCCTATGGACCATAGCCCTCCAGGCTCCTCTGTCCATGGGATCCTACAGGCAAGAATACTGGAGTGGGTTTCCATTCCCTTCTCCAGGGGATCTTCCCCACCCAGGGACCACACTCGGGTCTCCTGCATTGCAGGCGGATTCTTTACTATCTGAGCCACCAGGATGGGACCATAGTAGACGAGACTGGCGTTCAAATTCTCCCTCTGCCCACACTGCTCGAAGAGGCTGGAGACAAACTGGAGAACAGAACATGGTCCATAAATGCACTCTCTGCAGCAGTGTTGTTTTTTTTAAACCAAACCTCACCCAAACCCGCCTCCCTGCAGCTTCCTTTGTTGGTTCTAGTTTCGTCCACAGGGTCTGCTCAGACGAGCTTGACCCCTCTTCTTCATGGCAGCCTTCAGATATTTGAGAGTGGCTGCGTGTCCTCCGCTGGATTCCCTCATCTTCCCTAACCATTCCCACTCCTTTCAGCCGCGCCCCAAAGAACAAAGAGTGTTTTAGGGTTTCCACACCATCGTCACCACTCTCCTCTGAAGGAGCCACAGTGGGTCCAGGTGCCCTTGAGCTGAATTCAAGGACTCACCTGTGATGAGACCAAGAAGAGAAAACTGGGTCCATTCCCTTCTTGTTCCAGATTCTTTGTCTACTGATGTAGGCGGGGGCCTTGCAGACAGGTTCTCAGTCACTCGGTCACGTCTAACTCTTTGCAACCCCATGAACTGTAGCCTGCCAGGCTCTTCGTCCATGGGACTTTCCAGGCAAGAATCCTGCAGTGGATAGCCATTTCCTTCTTCAAGCCACTCACACAGTTCAGTTCAGTCACTCCGTCGTGTGTGACTCTGTGACCCCACGGACGGCAGCACGCCAGGCCTCCCTGTCCATCACCAACTCCCGGAGCTTGCTCAGACTCGTCTATCGAGTCAGTGATGCCATCCAACCTTCTCATCCTCTGTTGTCCCCTTCTCCTCCCACCTTCAATCTTTCCCAGCATCAGGGTCTTTTCCAATGAGTCAATTCTTTGCATCAGGTGGCCAAAGTATTGGAGCTTCAGCTTCAGCATCAGTCATTCCAATGAATATTTAGGGACTGATTTCCTTTAGGATGGACTGGTTGGGTCTCCTTGCAGTCCAAAGGACTCTCAAGAGTCTTCTCCAACATCACCATTCAAAAGCATCAATTCTTTGGCGCTCAACTTTCTTTATGGTCCAACTCTCACATCCATACATGATTACTGGAAAAACCATAGCTTTGACTATATGGACCTTTGTCGGCAAAGTAATGTCTCTGCTTTTTAATATGCTGTCTAGGTTGGTTATAGCTTTTCTTCCAAGGAGCAAGCGTCTTTTAATCTCACGGCTGCAGTCACCATCTGCAGTGACTTTGGAGCCCAAGAAAATAGGCTCTCACTGTCTCCACTGTTTCCCCATGTGTTTGCCATGAAGTGATGGGACCGGATGCCATGATCTTAGTCTCCTGAATGCTGGGTTTTAAGGCTCGCACAGCGGGCAGAAAATTTGTCCTGCCACCTACTTTCCTAAAGTTTGCAAACTAGGAAGTGTTTTCCCGGTTTTAACTTGTTGACAAAGAAATCAAAAGAGGACTATTTGGTGACACAGAAGAATAACGCAGCGCCCATGGATAAAGCCTTACTGGGACACAGTCAGCCCCACCCTCTCATTTGTGTATTTGCACTGTCTGTGTCTACTCTGCTGCTGTGATAGACGAGATGGCCCACGAAGGCTTAAATGTTTATTATCAGGCCATCAACAGAGAAAGTTCTCCGATCTCCACACTCAAGTCAAAGAATAATCCTGCACAAAGGCAGAAAAGCGAGAGGTTTACTTAAGTCATCCCTTAATAAACCAAATTAAATGACCATGTCAGAGCCCCTAAGAACCTTCGCTACTCAGCTAAACCCCCAGAGCAAGAATCAACTCAACCTGTGTGGCCTCAACTCACGAACAATGAACGTGGCCTGAGACACATCCACCAAGCTGGTCACATTCCAGAAAAGCAAATCGGAACATCGTCACAAGGCTTCCGTGGCTCTCCTAACAAGTGCTTTCATTCTGGGCCCTGGGGTGAGGGTCTGCTTCTTTCTCAGCCACACAAGCCTCCTCCTGGTTATGCTGGGGTCAAACACGGACAGATCAGCTGTGGTTGTGGTGGGAAGGAAGGGGTGCGGTGCCGGGGTCCTCCGAGGTGCCCTTTCTCTCCTCACCTCCCAGGAACAGACTGGAAGCTGCCGGTCCCCCTGACACCTGTTTATCCACCTCTGGTCTTGAGTCTGAGCTCCGTGAAAGCCCTGGGACGAAGCTGGGAACTGACTCCTCCAACAGCAAACAGGTTCCGAATACACAACGTGAGTCTCCCAAGGGTCCCTTTCCTCCTTCGTCCTTTGCAGACTGAACAGTGAGAACGGGCCCCGTCCAGGGGTGAGCTGAGCACAGTGCTGAAGCCAATGCAAACCAGAGGGACAGGAGTGGGTGGTGTCTCCCTCCCCCATGTCCCTGTCCAGCCCTGACACCTGGTGAGACCAGGACAGGGAAGAAAGGGAACCCCGAGCGCAGGTCCTAATGCACCCAGCGTGACCCTCACTGAGGATCCCTACAGAGAGAAAAGAAAAATCCTCAAAACCGGGCAGTCTCCTGATGGTCCTAATGGTTTCTTCCACGTCAGGCCTGGTCGGCTCCTCCCCTCGCCAAAGCTAACTTACGGTTACCAAAGGGAGAGCACTGGCCGGGGGCGATAAACTGGGAGCGGGGATGGACATTCACACCACTCTACACAGGGTAGACGACCAAGGGCCTCCTGCGCAGCACAGGGAACTCTGCTCCAGAGTCTATGATGAACTATAGGGGGAAAGAGTCTGAAAAATAAAAAGATGCATGTTTCTGTATAACTGAGGGCTTCCCAGGTGGCTCAGAGGGTAAAGAATCTGCCTGCAATGTGGGAGACCCGGGTTCGATCCCTGGGTCGGGAAGATCCCCTGGAGGAAAAAATGGCAACCGACTTCAGTATTCTTGCCTGGAAAATCCCACGGACAGAGGAGCCTGGTGGGCTACAGTCTGTGGGGTTGAAAAGAGTCGGACACGACTGAGCTACTAACACTTAGGTATAACTGAATCACTTTGCCGTACACCTGAATCTGAGACAACATCGTAAATCAACTACACCCCAAATAAAATTTTAAATTAATAATAATCTGCCACAGAGGCGGGTGATGAGTCGAGGTTCCATAGAGAGAGGCAGGGTCATCACTATAGCTCACGCCCTGACCCTCCAGCCACTGACCCACTGACCCAGCGACACATGGGGGCTTAGGGTTAGAGTGTGTGTTGGGGGGGGTTGCCCCTTTGATCTGCATCCTGGGGATACAGAAAATGAAGAGAGGTACCCAGAAGCCCAACTCATGCACGAGAGGCCTGAATGAGAGCTGTCCCTTCTAAGAAGCCCCCGCCTGCTCTCGCTGTGATCCCGTGGCTCTCAGGAACCTTCGTTTCTTGGGCTCCTCACACAGGTGCACGCGGCCCACCTGCCCCAGCAGGGCCCCTTCCAGAACTTCATGGACATGAAGGCGGAGAAGAGGCTGGCCGGCCGCAAGGAGCGTCGCAGCCGCTTTGGAGACATCAACACTCACAAGTGCTATCAGTTTGAACAGATCTTCTGCCCTTTCCAGGCCCTCGCCACCACGGTGAGCAAGCTTTTCTTCCGCACAGGGTTGTAACGTTTTTTAGTGAGAATCGGGACAAAGTCCAGGGCTTCCTTTCTTTGGAGGGATGCATTAGTCAGTTCCTGCCACAAAACAAATTACCCTAAAGCTCAGTGCTTATGGTGGCAAGCATCTTTGTTTCTCCCTCGCTAGCTTACAGAGAAATATATTCATTCCACTTTTGCTCACTGCAAGTCCACAGGGTAGGAAGAGTAAGAATTGAGAATAATCCCAACTGTCACAAGAGACTAAATCTGGTCTATCCACAGGTCTGCGACCCCAGATTTAGGGGAAAGAGCTGAAGGCAGGTGGCCACAGTTGTGTTCAGAAGCACAGCCATTTCCAGAAGAGGAAGAGGTCTGGGGAGAGGGGGATCTTTTGTGATAAAGGATGATGGATCTGGCTCCTTCTTCCTCACCTGTCACCTTCAGGACCCAGGTCAATTCAAGTCAGACTGTTCCGGGAGGCAGGTCCTTGGAACTCTTACTGTTACGTCTTTGTGGTACTTCCTAGAGCTGCAGTCTTACCATTCTAAAGTTTGAGTATGCATACGAATCACTTGGGGGATGTCCCTGGTGGCTCAGAAGTAAAGAATCTGCCTGCCAGTCCATGACACAGAGATGTGGGTTCAGTCCCTGGGTCAGGAAGATTCCCTGGAGAAGGAAATGGTAACCCATTCCATTATTTTTGCCTGGATAATCCCATGGACAGAGGAGCCTGGCAGGCAATAGTCCATGGGGTTGCAAAGAGTCAGACTTGACTTAGGGACAAAAACAACAGGATGAATCACTTGGAAAGCTTGATGAACATGCAGATCCCCCAGGCTTGCAGTCATTACCATAAAGGGGTCCTGGGTGTCTTGGGTGGGGCCTCGAATTTCCCTTTTTGATGAGTTCTCTATCCCCCACGTTTATGCATCATCACTCAGCAGGACTTCCCATCCGGGCTCACTCCATCAGTGCCGCTAGGGCTGAAGGCCAGTGTGCCAGGCCGCCTGTAACCCATTCTCAGCTCCATCGTGGACACTGGCACCCGGGTCAGAAATTTCTACCCATCGGCAGTTCCCATACCTCCCTGAACCTCACAGTCACCTGGGCAATCATGCTCCTCCCCATCTTCCCTCCCCCAGAGCAGAGATCAGAAGCTCTGGGTGTGAGTCCCTGGGCAGCAGCATGCTGTAAAGCCCGGATGGTAGAGTGGCCAGTTCATCCCAGTTTCCCCAGGACTGACTTGCTCAGTTTTCCTTGGACTTTGTAGCTTTTAACACTAAGAGTCCTGTCCCAGGACCCTGCAGTCCTGGTTTTAAAACTTAGTATCTTAAGTCCCTGGAACTCACGCAAACCGTGTGATTGATCACCTGTCCACTCGTGATTCCAATGTGCAGCCACTCAGAGAACTCTGCACACACCAACCTTCCCACAAACCAGCCCCAGCGCCTCCTCTCACAGGTCACTGCTGCCCATCTTCCCAGCCGCTGACCAGTATTCCCTGCGGAAGGGCCACGTGCCCAGAGCCAGGCATGCTGGAGCATCCAGACATGGAATTTCAACCCCACCCTCAGGAAGGGTGAGCAAACTGAGCCACACACTACAAACACAAGCAAAATGGAGCGGTAATATCAGCAGCGCCATAAACTGATGGGCCCAGAAGGAGATGAGGGCTATCCGAACGGGAGATGCTTTCTGCTAAACCCAGTACCACCCCCCATCCCTGAGGCCTTGCTGAAGGACGATGTCCCCAGGTAGGGATGGCCTCTCGACGCACAGGGCACCTAGGAGAGTGGATCCCCGTGAACTGAAGACCATAGGATACTTGTGTGGACTCCTTAGTGTGGGGCAGGTATGGTGCCGGAGCCCTCACAAGGCCCTGGGCTTCATGACCTCATCATGTGAGCATCATCCTCGCTTTATCCATGAGGAAACAAAGGGCTAGACGTTAAGGGATTGGCCCAAGACGGCTGCCAGTCACAGCTGGGGCCGGGATGTGAGCCTGCTGTGCGGAGCAGGCACCCCCAGGCCCCCACGCTCCAGTCTACTTTTTTAAATTAAAGTACGTATATACAGTGGAATATTACTGAACCATAAAAAGAACCAAATAATGTCATCTGAAGCAGTATGGATGGACCTAGAGATTATTGTACTAAGTCAGACAGAGACAAACACCATATGATATCATTTATAATCATTTATAGTGGAATCTAAAATCTGATGCAGATAAGCTCATCTGCAGAACAGAAACAGCCTCTCAGACACGGAGACCGGCCTTGTGGCTGCCAGTGTGGGGAGGAGCCGAGGAGGGTGGACAGGGAGTCTGGGGTCAGCGGGTGCAGACTAGCAAACAGGGACGGGAAAAGCAAGGTCCCACTGTGGAGCACGGGAAGCTGCTGCTTTTCCATTTTTTCAGTTTAAACTTTTCATTTGGTATTGGTATTTGGTACTTTATTTCACATGACCGATTAACAATGTGGATAGTCTCCGGTGGACAGCAGAAGGACTCAGCCACACGTATGCACGAACCCGTTCCCCTCAAACTCCGCTCCCGTCCATGCTGCCACATGAGACTGAGCAGAGTTGCCTGTGCAGTGCAGCGGGTCCTTGCTGGTTACCCACTTTAAATAGAGCCGGGTGGAGCAGACCATTCCAAACTTTCTAACTATCCTCCCCCCCCCCCAACTATGAGCAGGGAGCTCCTGTTTAGCCATTATTCTGTGCCCGACAGGAGATGCGAAGACTGGTTTTCCCCCGAGACCTGGCCCTGAGCCCACACATGCAGAGACTGGGCATCTCCTGCCCCACCGAAGAGGGTCTTCAGGACTTACCCTTGTCTTCCGCAGAACTGGGCTTGGGGAACGATGCCAACAACCACGAAAAGGAGAAACCATCGAGCCATGTGAAGACACTTCTATTCCCCCCAATAGTTAAGGCAACAAAATCTAGTGACAGGAAATAATAAACATTGCAAAACTGCATTGTGGCCTCTCGCTGCAAGGACTCAAACAGCTCCCCAGGACTTGAGAATTGCTCATTCTCTAACCCAACTTAAGGCATTCCATCAACATGCCTCTGTGAACAATTGGGCACTTAGAAGCCACAGTGCCCAATGAGAACCAAATCCTCCCTGAGTCCACTTGTCTCAGATCTCTGAAGATACTTGGGAGGAGGCGAGTACAGGTCAATAAGTCAAGGATCCCACTCTTTCCATCCTTCTGGTCTACCAGCACCAGAGTGTTGTATGGTGACCTTGGGGTTAGCTCCTCATGGTCACCAAAGAGTTGGCACTGCACCTACACCACATCCTCACAGGAGCACGTCTAACCCTGAAAGGCTGAAGTTTCTGCCCACATCACACACACACACACACACACACACACACACACCGCAGCCAGAAGGAGAACCTCCCCCAGCCACCGCTGAGCAGATTTCCCAGCAACTCTTCTTGGCAAGGATGTGGCTTGCCCATGCTGTGACCACAAGGGAAGCTGGGAAGACAAGTACTGGATATTTGCTGGGGGCAAGTTCTACCATTAGGAAAACTGCTGATAAGCGATGAGTGTCTGCTACCCTGGGACACTCCCTAGTTTGCAGCTCAGACCCTTAGAGAGAAATTCCTGCTTAGGCTGAGTGAAGACCTGGCTTCTTACAGTTTCTAAGCATACATCCTAAGGTTGCTCCTCCATATTAAATAAGCTTTCATTTTTCATTTTAAAAGTGACGTATGTTTATAATAAAAGTTACTCAAAAATATAAATAAGAAAGGGCTTCCCTGGTTGCTCAGTGGTAAAGAATCCTCCCACAATGCAGGAGACTCAAGCTCAGTCCCTGGGTCAGGCAGATCCCCCGGAGGAGGGCGTCACAACCCGCTCCAGTGGTCTTGCCTGGAGAATCCCACGGACAGAGGAGCCTGGGGGCCACAGTCCATGGAGTCACAGAGAGTCGAAGATGACTCAGCGACTGAACGGCAGCAATATAAAAGAGAACAACTACCCAAG
This sequence comes from Tragelaphus eurycerus, assembly GCA_935064755.1. Lineage (NCBI taxonomy): Eukaryota > Metazoa > Chordata > Mammalia > Artiodactyla > Bovidae > Tragelaphus > Tragelaphus eurycerus. The sequence goes on along the minus strand of CAKXYN010000116.1, from coordinate 1,040,118 downwards.
TCACAACACTGAGCAACAACCAGCGTTTGCATCTGGAAGCTTTTAGATCGCTTTTCCGTCTTTTGTTTTTATTGTTCTCCGGGCCTGGATCCATTTTCCAGACTTATTTTCTGGTTGCCCCACAAGGCATGTGAGATGTTAGTTCCCTGACCAGGGATCCAACCCATGGTCCTGCACTGGAAGCCCAGAGTCTTTAACCACTGGACAGCCAGGCAGGCCCTGCCTTCTCTGCAGTTCTGACAGGGTGTTTTTTTGCCACCACTGCCCAGCACCTCTCAGAGAGCCAAGGGCCTCCCTCCGGGTCCCCTTCCAGGTGAGTGTGGTCAGCAAAGTCACGGCCCCTGTTTGCATTACAGCTCTGTCGCCAGGCAGGGGGGTCTACCCTTTCCTTTGAACTTTTGGCTATACTAAACAACTTCCCCCCAAACTAAAAACAAAATCTATTCCTTCTTAATTTGTAATCTTTAGGCTTTTTTGTTGATTCCCAGAGCTTAATTTTTTCACATCAGCAAGCTTATTTCTGAGCACACACGGCACGGTCCTCTCTGGCATACGCCTCCTTCAATCCCAGGCAGACAGCTTCCTTTGCAACTATGCGGATTAATTCAATTGTCTACTTGTTTTTCCTCTGACTGCTATGATTCACAATGACATAGGCAGAATTTTATACTTTAGCCTTTCCCATCTCTCTTAAGCCAGGGATTCAGACACGATGGCTCTCGGGTCACACCTGAGCTTCCTGGTTTTTTATATAAAGTTTTACGGGAAAGGCAAACACGTGCATTTGTTAGCACATCTTTTAATGTGCCTTTGGGGCCATAGCAGCAGAGTTGACCAGTTACAACTGCGACTCTACAGCTCAGAAAGCCGAAAATATTCACTCTCTGGCCCCTTATAGAGAAAGCTGTCTGTCCTTTCTTAAACCAAATTCCCTTTCATGATTTCCAATTAAGGGATTCTACTTCACTTATCTCCACTTTGTAAAAATATCCTTGAAATCTGAAGTCCATGACTACATCCATCCACCAGCAGAGGAAGTCAGGAAGATATTCAGGTCCCTTTCTAGGAGGACGTGGGGTCGACAGCTATCTGATGCTGCCCCAGCACACCCTCCCTGCACACAGGCTAGTGTGCCTTCTGGTGAAGAAACCGTCCTGCGTGTATCATGCGTGACCCTGCAGTGTGTGGAGAAGCTTCTGTCTTTCTCTTTATTCTAACCATGAGCCACCACTTCACACCAGCTTCCACTTCCAGGTGGAGAATTCCATACAGAAAGACCGGCTCTGCGTGGATGCCGGGGAGGGCTTAACCTCAGCTACCTGACCTGGTTTCTTTATGCAAGGTGCAAACTTCCTCCCAGACTCGAGCAGAGATACAGCTCCAGACAATCACAATGGAATGCAGGGAGAGCGTGAGACCCAAGCAGGAGACTGCCCACACTCAGACCACGTGCCCAGGCATGAAGAGGAAGAGCTACCAGTGAAATTCACAGCTGACAATGAATCTGCTTTACATCCATCTTTGCAAAAACCCATTAATGCACCGAGCAAATCTGCACAGACAAAGCTTTGCTCTAGGACTCGAGCAAGGCAGGACTCAGATGAAAATAATAAAAACCACACCACCAGTGTATCCTGAGTAATTGCTTTGTTCTGCACACTGTATTCACAGATTTTGTGGGGCTTCCCTTAAAAAATTAGCAATATTTATCTCCTGATGAGTTGGGCTTCCCCGGTGGCTCAGAATCTGCCTGCAATGTGGGAGACCTGGGTTAGATCCCTGGGTAGGGAAGATCCCCTGGATGAGGGCATGGCAACCCACTCCAGTGTTCTTGCCTGGAGAATCCCATGGACAGAGGAGCCTGGGGGGCTGCAGTCCACGGGGTCGCAAAGGGTCAGACATGACTGAGCGACCAAGCGCAGCACGCAGCACGTCTCCCAGGGGCTTGGTGGTAAAGAATCTGCCTGCCAGCAGTGCAGAAGACACGGGGTCTGGTCCCTGATCCGGGTAGATCCCACACGAGGCAACCAAGCCCTTGGGCCACAACTATTGAGCCTGTGTCTGGAGCTCGGACTGCAGCTACTGAAGCCTGTCCACCTGGAGGGTGTGCTCTGCGACAGGAGAAGCCGCCGCAACGAGAAACCCGAGCAGCGCAACTAGAGAGGAGTTCCCACTCGCTGCAGCTAAAACCCGCACAGTAATGAGGACCCAGCACAGCCAAAATAAATACAATTATATACAGTTTAATCCACACTGTTATTCCCCTAAATTAATCCACTATCATTAAGGATGAGAAAACTGACCTTTAAAGAGATTATAATGGCATCAGGCAGGCACTGGGCGGCCACCCTGACAGCCCAGACGCGTCCCCCAGGCTTGCCCCAGGACAGCAGCCCCGTTAGCATCGTTTATCTCACACACCTGTTTAGAAACCTGCACGTGTCCTTCCCCCTCCCGCCCTGTGGCTCATGGGTCCTCTGCTCTTGCCTGCACTCTCTTGATAAGATAACCCGTGCATACGTGACAAACGTTAATGCAGTCACCTGTCGCTGCTGGTACATAACGTCTTTCAGTTTTCGCTGCTGCCTCTTAGACCTGATGTCTCAATGTGAGCACCTCCCCTCCTGGTCTCAGAGGGGGCGAGGACCCGGAAGAGAGACGCTGGGCTCTTTATGTGCAGGGTCCCCAGGGACAGGGCCCGGGGTGGACGGGCAGAGAGGAGGCGAGCTCTGGGTACTGCCAGCAGCTTCGAGCTGGTTCAGGGAGAGCTTTGCCACTCAGGACAGGACAGCCTTGGGCGTGATGCCTGTGCAATGTCGAGGAGTCCAGCTCCTGGTGAACAACCTCGGTGTGATTTTTTAGGCCTAGCCGTCCGCAGTTGCAAGGCTTTTCCTGGTAGGTCCCAGGCCAGGCCTGCTGGCAGTCACGCACCACAGACTCTGAAGGGTCCCCCTGGGCTGCCGGCATTTCACTCCCTTGTCTCTCAGCGTCTGGAGAGGGAGGATCGGCTCCAGGACCCGCTGCGGATGCTAAAATTATAGGATGCTCAAGCCCCTTCCTCAAAACTCTCTGCTTGTGACCTTCACACACCCTCCTGGTCACTTCAATTATCTCCAGGTTAATTACAGCATCTAATATACTGTTGACACTATGGGAACGGTTGCCAGTGGGGAGGGAGGTTGCGAATTCAAGTTTAGCTTTTTGGAATTTTCTGGAGCCTTTTCCCACAGTGAGTTGAATGCAAGGATAAGGGGTACGCAGACACGGAGGGCCCACGGTTATGGGAGTCCCAGCCCTGGCGCTTCCTTTCCTGGTGTCTCTCTCCGAAGCCTTGGGTGGGGACGGGCTTCTTCAGGAGCTAGGCTTCCTCTCCGGACTGAAGTGGGGGTGGGGGGACCTTGAGACCCCGCCCCACCCTGACCCGTAACTCCGCCCACTCCCCGCCTTGCCCTCCCCTGGCCGTGCCTGAGCCAGCCTCGGGTCCCCTCCCAGAGGCACAAGCCCTGGCCCGCTCTGATCCACACTGGTGGTCGCTGCTGCAGGGAGGAAGATGGATGGAAGGGGATCAGCCTTTCCTCCGTTTCTGTTTCTGGGCCCGTCGCAGTCGTGTCTGAAGGCTTCACTCCCTCATTCTCGGCTCCTGCCCTGGATCCGCGGCTCAGCTTCGGTGTCCAGCTCCCTGGGCTCCAGGCAGACGCGCCCGCAGCCCTTCTCCAGTGACGGGGGTTGACAGGGAGCCTGGAAAGCGTCCAGCGCAGGACAGTCACTGCCATGGCTTTTTCCTCACCTTTTCCAAGGCTTGATTCTAAACCTCACATCCAGACCTCTGTGCACATGTGTGAGTGTGTGCGCATGTGTATGTGTGTGTTCATGTGTGCACACGTGTGTGAGCACGTGTATGTAAGTGTGTTGTGTGTGTGCGCGCACGTGCATGTGTGTGTACGTGTGTGTGCACATGTGTGTGTGCATACACATGTGTGTGAGTGTGTGTGTGCACCATGAATTCAGGGAAAAGCTGACTACAGCCCTCAGTCTGCGACATGCCCCCTCCCCGCCCCTCCGGAGAACCCCACCTTTCTCTCTGATGCTCACTTTTCTCCCCAAAGTGGAGAAATTCTCCTGCCCAAAGGGCGGAGCCCCATCTAGCAGACAAGGCCGGCCTGGGGAACCACATACCACCGTCTCTGCAAAACTGAGCCCCGAGCTCCAGGACACAGATCTAGCAACAAACTGCTATCACAGAGCTCTATTTTTCCTACAAAAGTAGCTAATGACAGAGATCTACCCTATAACACAGGGAACTAAACGCAATAACCTATAGTGGAAAAGAATCTGAAAAAGAATATATATGGATATATGCATACACACACATAGATATATGTCTGTACCTCAGTCACTTTGCTGTGCGCCGAGACTAACACTGTGAATTACCTGCGCTGTGCTGTGCTGCTCTTACTCACTCGGTTGTGTCTGACTTTTTGGGACCCCATGGACTGTAGCCCACCAAGCTCCTCTGTCCATGGGGATTCTCCAGGCCAGAATACTGGAGTGGGTAGCCTTTCCCTCCTCCAGAGGATCTTCCCAACCCAGTAATCGAACCCAGGTCCCCGCTTTGCAGGCGGATTCTTTACCGCCTGAGTCATCAAGGAAGCCCAAATTAACTACGCTTCAATTTAAAAAGTGAACTGAAGAACAAAAAATAGCCCATCCCATTTCTTTATGATTTTGTTACATCAAGAATTTTCAAACAAGTCTTGCTCCTCATAAGCAGGCCTGGGTCTCATTATCCACATCCTTGTGAAGCCAAACAAAGCAGGAAAAAAAACAAAACCAAGACTTGCTCACAGTTTTGTTTTGTTCCCATTTCTTGCTGACTGGGACTAAATGCTGCCATATGCTGAGAAAACATCCAGCGTTTGCATGTCGGGTTTTTTTTTTCTTGTTTAGTTTTATCTGGTCGAGTCACGGAGCCGTTGGCTAAGGAAGCCTATAATCTGTACTTCGTGAATAACCATGTAATTGAGCAATTGCAGTCACGGCTTCGGGCTGCTGTGTGGACAGTAGTCTTTGGGGTTTTTTTCTAATTTTTTTTCTGGAATGCCCAGAAAGGGAGCACGTGAGTTGGTTCTCGGGGCTCCAATCCAGGAATCTGCAGCCTTCTTCCAGGAGTGATGAAGGTGAGGAAATATGGCCTCAGAAGCCCAGGGAATCCAACTTGGGAGAGTTTCCCAGGGTGATTTTCTGGGTTGGTTTGTTTGTTTTGGTTGGAAACAGGAAAAGCTAGGTCTGTGCAGAAACCACTTCAGTGTTTGGAAGGGTCTTTTCAGAGCTCTGTGTCATGGGAGTAACTGTCTGCAGACAGCCTCCCCTCCTCAGTGCAGCAACACAAGCCCACTGATTGATGTCTCAACACACAGAGCGGTGGGTGGGTGGGTGGAAGGGTGGGTGGATGGATGGGTGGGTGGATGGGTGGAAGGGTGGAGGGGTGGGTGGATGGGTGGGTGGGTGGGTGGATGGGTGGAAGGGTGGAGGGGTGGGTGGATGGGTGGATGGGTGGGTGGGTGGATGTGTGGGTAGATGTGTGGCTGGATGGGTGGATAGATGGGTGGGTGGATGGATGGGTGGGTGCGTGGGTGGATGGGTGGGTGGGTGGATGGGTGGATGGATGGATGGGTGGATGGGTGGGTGGGTGGATGGGTGGGTAGGTGGTAGAAGGGTGGATGGGTGGGTGGATGGATGGATGGGTGGATGGGTGGGTGGGTGGATGGATGGGTGGGTGGGTGGGTGGATGGATGGGTGGGTGGGTGGGTGGATGGATCGATGGATGGATGGGTAGATGGATGGACCACCGAATATGCTCAGCACCCAGAATTGCTTTAAGTTAATCAGATACATGAGAAAATATAATGCTTCAAGGTGCCAATCTTTCAACACTCCAAGTAACACAATGATTCAGCCCAAATCCTCAATATTACTTTGAGGAACGACACTCATGAGTGAGATGTGAGAGTTTTCAGAAGGTTGCAGGCATTGACATTTTTTGGTCCCAAATGACACCGACTCTGCCTGCATAAAATACTAGTCCTGGCAGGAAGTACCAGTGGCTCCTCACCACTTAGGAATGAAAGTAAGCGCCAAACAGGAAACCACGTTTATTTTTTACTACAAGTCAGCCAACCTCCCACACCTGTGCTGTGCATTTCCTCTGTGGGGCGTCATAAAGGGCAGCAAGAAAGTGACACTTGCCCCCTCCCTTTCTCCCAAGAAGCCGTCTCCCTGCTGGGTAGCGTCTGTGAGGGGAAGCAGGGGAGCGCAGCTGATACAGTGAGGGGAAAGTCTCCATCGCCCAGCCCTGATCCCTCAAGAGAGTCACTGAGCAGCTGGCCCTCCCAGGGATGCTGGGGCTCCTGGCAGTGGCTCTGGGGACAAGGCAGCATTTGATGAAACATCCCATCCAGGACTCAACTGAGTCCCCAGACAGAACAAGTTGCTGCTGGAAATTATCCTGTGATGAGATGATTTGGAAGGAAGCGATTGGCCCTGAGAGCCACTGGCCGCGTTCCCTACTTCTCGCTCACCGGGCTGGATAAGGTTTGCCTTCAAAAGATGACTTTGCCCACGATTCCTTCAGGAAGGTTCTTTATCCCGGGGAGCCTCTTCTTGAGAACAGCTGAACTGTGAATACCTGTTCTAAGTTAGACCACTCTTTCAGCTCCATTTAAATTACTATCATCATGCTGGCTTCCTTAATGACGCACCTTGGGAGGCCAGAATGTCTCTGAGGTGCAGGTCCTTAATGAGGAGCTTCGTCCAAGAGGTATAATTTGAGCCGTCTGCCATGAAGCGGTCCCGACTGAGCCGGGCCCGGTCCCTGCTGGCGCTGAACTTCCCCTGCCCCTGGGGAGCACTCAGCTTGGTTCTGTCCCTTTTCCTCATGGCCCAGGCACTGACGTGTCTTTCTGCTTGGAGCTGCCCGTCTGGTCTTCACGTAAGAACAGCATCATAGTTGAACACGAATAGACAAATTGGAGACACGTCCTTCTTCATATTCACAGGAGTAAAAATATGACCATCAGTTTGTCCAGTTGAGGACCAATTTGCTTTGTTTTTTTAATCTTTTTATTGTATTGGAGTAGAGTGGATTCACTCTGCCGGGTTAGTACCTGATGCACAGCAAAGTGACTCACTTATATACACACACACACATGCATATGTATGTATTCTTTTTCACTATGCTTTCTTACAGGACCCTGAGTAGAGTTCCCTGTGCTACGCAGTGGGTCCTCGGTGTTCATCTATTTTATATACAGTAATATAATATAAATCCGGCTAATCCCAGATTCCAGTTTTATCCTGGCCCTCCCCGCACTTGCCCTATTGGTAACCATAAGTTTGTTCTCCATGCTTGGGAGTCTTTTTCTGTTTCATCAATGAGCTCATTTGCATCATTTTTGTATATTCCACACATAGGTGGTATTGTATGATGTTTGTCTTTATCTCACTGACGTCACTTAGCATGACAACTTCTAGGTCCAACTATGAAGGGGCCTTATTTCATGCTTCTTATGGCTGAGGAATATTCCAGTGTATATATGGGCCGCATCTTCTTTATCCATTCCTCTGCTGGTGGACATCTAGGTTGTTGCCATGTCTTGGCTATTGTAAATAGTGCTGCAATGAACACTAGGTGCGTATATCTTTTCAAATTATAGTTTTCTCCAGATACCTGCTGAGGAATGAGATTGCTGGATCACCTGGTCGCTCTCTTAGCTTTATGCTGTTCTCCATGGTGACCACACCACTTACCTTCCCACCAGCACAAGGGCTCCCTTTTCTCGACAGCCTGCCCACTGTTTGTCATTTCTGGACTTTTAACGATGGCCATTCTGACAGTGTCAGGTGGTAGCTCACTGGACTCGCAACTGCATCAGAGCTCAGCCCGCTCATTCCTGCCCCACGTCCCCACCTCCTTCACAAGTGAGTCCCTTCACACCAAGGGCCCTGGTCACAGGCATCTCCATCTCAGAGCCAACCCTGGCATCATGGCAATCCACCAGCCTTCTCATCCATCCCCCTCCAACCTGGACCCACTCTCAGGTCTGACTTCTCTGAGCGTCTGCTTAAAACGGAGAATTTAGCATCTGGAGAGAGAACAGCCAGGGCCTTCAGGAAAGAGTGCCAGCTGTTGTTTGCAGCTTGTCAAAATCACAACACCTCCACCCTTCCCTCTGGCCAGTCTCTCTTTACGTCTCCCTGTCCCCTGTGACGCTGCAAACGCCACGTCGTCACAGTTAAAGGTTTGTTTAGTCAGGACGACGTTCACCCAAAACAAAATCTCTCGTGAGTGGTTTTCTGCTCGCCCGTCACTCCCCTGCCCACTGACCTCGAATCTCAGACCAAAGGAAATGGGACAACCCGTCACGGGCAAAGCCGAGCTCGGGCCTCAGCGGCGGTGCCCAGGCTGGACGGGCCTGTCCTCACTCCCGCCGTCCTACTAATTGCTAGGTCTCTGCTCCTGTGGACTCACTGGCATGTGGGCCTGATCTGGTCTTGATTTAAGAGGAGGAAATAAGTCACAAATCTTTATGGGCAAAGATAATTGCCATGGGCCATGTTTTTCCTACTCTGAGTCTGCTCCTCATCGACACTGGACGTCACCCCCCAGAGCGGGCGTCCGGGCCCTGGGCCTCGTGGCTTTCAATGCAGCCATTGGCTAGACTTTGATTTCCTCCTCCTCCACCTCCTGCCTCAGAGTTCCCGGGCTTAAAGAAGTTTCCCTTAACTCTGCTCAGTGTTGTGTGGCAGCCTGGGTGGGAGGGGAGTTTGGCAGAGAACGGATCCGTGGATGGTAGGGCTGAGTAGCTCTGCTGTGCCCCTGGAACCATCACCGCAGTGTCAGTCGGCCGTGTGAAAGTGAGAGTGTGAGTCGGGCTCAGTCCCGCCTGGCTCCTTGCAACTGCATGGACTCCAGCCTCCGTCCATGGGACTCTCCAGGCAAGAACACTGGACTGGGTTGTCATTTCCTTCTCCAGGGGATCTTCCCGACCCAGGGGTTGAACCAGGGTCTCCCACATGCAGGTGCATTCTTTACCTTCTGAGCCACCAGGGAAGCCCAGTTGGCTAGAATTCAATATAAAATAAAAAGTTTAAAAAATAAAGAAATAAAAAATAAAAGAAGTTTCCCTTTAGAGAAACAACTCCCAATTGTCCAGAGAAAGGCTTGCATACTTGTCCGTTGTCCATGGACAGAGGAGCCTGGCAGGCTGCAGCCCATAGGGTCCCAAAGAGTCAGACACAACCGAGCAACTTAGCCCACATGCACTGCCTAATTTTTCAATTCATAAATTGATGCATGAATTGGCCTCTTATTTCTAAATCTAATTATGTTGTGAACTGGTCTAGGGCTCAGGCACAACTTGGAAGTTGTTTAGGGAGACCACAACAGCTGCTGAAGAAGCTGAGGGTGGGGAAGGTGTAGCTACTCTCTCATAAGCTCCCTGTCAGAGTGTAAGGAAAAAGAACCTCAGACCAAATTCTTCCCATCACATGGACATTTACTCGACAAACGTTTCTTGGCAAGCAGACACAAAATAGTTCATGCAATCAGTTCTGTAGACACAAATAAAGCCCCAGCTCCATGTCTCTTGGGCGTGATGAACAGTTCATTTATTAGAAAGGTTTGGTCAAGACAGACACAACTCTAGAAGCAGGATTCAGCTCTCTCCACTGGACTCAGGCCACTGGAAATGTTCCAGTGTCAGAGGCTGAACACAAAATTGCTCGCTCTGAGCTGACGGGGGACAGCCTTGCAGGACTTTCCCAGCCTGGTCTTGGAAGATAAGGGCGTCTTCAAAGCACTTTGTTGTTGTCATTATTTAGCTGCTCGATTCTTTGAGCTAAATAAATTGAGCTCTGCTCAATTTAGCTGTGTCCAATTCTTTGCGACCCCACGGACTGTAGCCCACCAGGCTCCTCTGTCCATGGGGTTTTTCCAGGCAAGAATACTGGAATGGGTTGCCATTTCCTCCTCCTCGGGATCTTCCTGACCCCAGGGGTCAAATCTTCATCTCCTGTATCTCCTGCATTGCAGGCAGATTCTTTGAGCTGAGCCATCAAGACACGGGTGCTTATATGCATATACATTGGCATTAAGAAATGGATTCCTTTATAAAGGAACTAGTTGGTTGAGTCTGGATTTGAGTTGTCTGAAGTAAAAGTTCTAAGAAGTCTCTTCGCTTCTCTTGACAAACATGAGCACTTATTTGTCTTTTTTCAGCAAGACTCAAGTAGGCCCTGATGTAGGGCTGGCAGGTTGAAACATTATGATTCCATCCATCATGTTCATAATTCCTGCATTTGCATCTCTAAGGAACCAGATCAGAATAAACAAACCCCTGGCACTTTCTCAAATTTTGGTCTCTGTCATCCATCTCTTAATGATTTCCAGAAGAGGCGGTGGAAAAAAGAAGCAGCGGTTCACCCGGGGTCAGCTTCCAAGAGACTGGCTGATGCTAGCGTCAGAATCATTCTTCAAAGACATCTTCAGAAGGGAGCGGTGTGTGGGTGTGTAACGAGTAATCCCCTTATCCCGAAAGGATACGACACTCCACAGAGATACTTACAACCCAGTGCTTCGGGTTTTCCTTTCTTTCTTCTGTGGCTTTGCTGTTTAATCTTGTTAGGAAGGTCCCCAGCTTGTTCCACTGAAGTGAATGTCAGCATGACCTTTGGAATAACAAGACTCAGAAGTATATCTGTACCATCTCTTGTTGGGAAACCAGGAAAAGCAGTCCTGGAGGATCATTCGCTGCCCCAGATGTTTTCTTCTCACAGGTCTGGTTGCCCAGTTGTTTTATTTACAAACGAGAGATTAGCCAGTAGGAAGAGCAAAGTGAAGTGAAAGTGAAAGTCACTCAGTCGTGTCCGACTCTTTGCGACCCCGTGGACTATACAGTCCGTGGGATTCTCTAAGCCAGAATACTGGAGTGGGTAGCCTATCCCTCCTCCAGTGGATCTTCCCCACCCAGGAGTCAAACCAGGGTCTCCTGCATTGCAGGCAGATTCTTTACCAGCTGAGCCACCAGGGAGGCCCAGGAAGAGCAAAGCCCTAGCTTTTCAAAGGTGCAGATTCTAGGGCCAAACCGTGAACCAGTCGAGTGTAGGGGTAGAACTAGGAACTCGAATGCGATTCTGATCATATGTGACTCCTCCTCACTCCTTAGAGTCCAGGGTACTGTGGTTTCTCCTGGAAGCAAATGAGACAAGGTCAAAAGAATAATCCAGAGGCAAAGTCTGCTGAAAGTGGCTAAAAGCAAAGCCCCATAGAGAACCACACAGTATTGGGGAATATGCAAAAGAAGAAGCTACCAGGACTTCCCAAGCTGTCCAGTGGTGAAGACTTTGAGCTACCAGTGCAGGGGACCCAGGTTCCATCCCTGGTGGGGAACTAAGGGCTGTGTTGTGTAGTGAGGCCAAAAAAAAAAAAAAAAGAGCTACCAGACTTGCTGCCATTTATCGGGGAAATCAAGTCTATTCACACGGTGAAATGTTACAGGAAGAACACAGAGTAACACGCCGATGGGAGAAAGGAGACCAGCCATAAATGCTGAAGGTACGAGTGGTGAAAGAACAATCAGCATTGGAAAGGGACTGTTTCTTGCAAAAAAAAAAAAAAGTTTGTTTTTATATCAGGAAACCCCACATCTTCATTAGCAATATTGATTTGGTGACAGTTATATATTTAAAAAGTTAGGGCTTCCCCAACAGCTCAGTGGTAAAGAACCCACCTGCCAATGCAAGAGATACATGCAGGAGACGGGGGTTGGATCCCTGGATTGGGAAGATCTCCAGGAGAAGGAAAAGGCAACCCACTCCAGTATTCTTGCCTGCATAGTCTGAGGAGTCTGGCAGGCTACAGTCCATGGGTTCGAAGAGTCAGACGTGGCTGAACACATACATACATATATTAAAATTAATTAGTTCCAGCCCAGAAACAAAAGCATGAATGTGTGGGCATATAAAGTAGGATGTAGCATTGTCAAAGTGAAGGGGGAAGGACATGGTATTTAACAATTATGTTGAGATTTTCCATTTTGTGAAAGGAGTGAGATCTCTCCCACATACACAAAAATAAATCCCAGCTGGATTAAATAATCAGAGACAAACCACAAGCTACAAAAGAATGAGAAAAAATACACAAAATATTTTTGTAGCTTTAAGGATAAGGAGGACTTCACAATGAAGACCTAAAACTGTGAAGGTCAAAATGAGAGACTCTGACTGACCTGAGAGCACCAGGACGGGCAGCTGCACACGGACCCCAGCACAGGACACCCGCACACGGAGGGCGTCCAGAGTCAGAGACACACAGTCAGACCCCAGCGTGGGACACCCGCATGCAGAGGGCGTCCAGAGTCAAAGACACACAGTCAGACCCCAGCGTGGGACACCCGCATGCAGAGGGCGTCCAGAGTCAAAGACACACAGTCAGACCCCAGCGTGGGACACCCACATGCAGAGGGCGTCCAGAGTCAAAGACACACAGTCAGACCCCAGCGTGGGACACCCGCATGCAGAGGGCGTCCAGAGTCAAAGACACACAGTCAGACCCCAGCGTGGGACACCCGCATGCAGAGGGCGTCCAGAGTCAAAGACACACAGTCAGACCCCAGCATGGGACACCCACATGCAGAGGGCGTCCAGAGTCAAAGACACACAGTCAGACCCCAGCGTGGGACACCGCACACAGAGGGTGTCCAGAGTCAAAGACACACAGTCAGACCCCAGCGTGGGACACCGCACACAGAGGGTGTCACGGAGGGTGTCCAGAGTCAAAGACACACAGTCAGACCCCAGCACGGGACACCCGCACACAGAGGGCGTCACGGAGGGTGTCCAGAGTCAAAGACACAGTCAGACCCCAGCGAGGGACATCGCACACAGAGGGTGTCCGGAGTCAAAGACACACAGTCAGACCCCAGCGTGGGACACCGCACACAGAGGGTGTCCAGAGTCAAAGACACACAGTCAGACCCCAGCACGGGACACCCGCACACAGAGGGCGTCACGGAGGGTGTCCAGAGTCAAAGACACACAGTCAGACCCCAGCGTGGGACACCTGCACACAGAGGGCGTCACGGAGGGTGTCCAGAGTCAAAGACACACAGTCAGACCCCAGCACGGGACACCCGCACACAGAGGGCGTCACGGAGGGTGTCCAGAGTCAAAGACACACAGTCAGACCCCAGCGTGGGACACCGCACACAGAGGGTGTCCAGAGTCAAAGACACACAGTCAGACCCCAGCGTGGGACACCTGCACACAGAGGGCGTCACGGAGGGTGTCCAGAGTCAAAGACACACAGTCAGACCCCAGCACGGGACACCCGCACACGGAGGGCGTCATGGAGGGTGTCCAGAGTCAAAGACACACAGTCAGACCCCAGCGTGGGACACCGCACACAGAGGGTGTCCAGAGTCAAAGACACACAGTCAGACCCCAGCACGGGACACCCGCACACGGAGGGCGTCACGGAGGGTGTCCAGAGTCAAAGACACACAGTCAGACCCCAGCGTGGGACACCGCACACAGAGGGTGTCCAGAGTCAAAGACACACAGTCAGACCCCAGCGTGGGACACCTGCACACAGAGGGCGTCACGGAGGGTGTCCAGAGTCAAAGACACACAGTCAGACCCCAGCGTGGGACACCTGCACACGGAGGGCGTCACGGAGGGTGTCCAGAGTCAAAGACACACAGTCAGACCCCAGCACGGGACACCCGCACACGGAGGGCGTCACGGAGGGTGTCCAGAGTCAAAGACACACAGTCAGACCCCAGCGTGGGACACCCGCACACAGAGGGTGTCCAGAGTAAAAGACACACAGTCAGACCCCAGCGTGGGACACCCGCACACAGAGGGTGTCCAGAGTCAGAGACACACAGTCAGACCCCAGCGTGGGACACCGCACACAGAGGGTGTCCAGAGTCAAAGACACACAGTCAGACCCCAGCGTGGGACACCGCACACAGAGGGTGTCCAGAGTCAAAGACACACAGTCAGACCCCAGCACGGGACACCCGCACACGGAGGGCGTCACGGAGGGTGTCCAGAGTCAAAGACACACAGTCAGACCCCAGCGTGGGACACCCGCACACAGAGGGTGTCCAGAGTCAAAGACACACAGTCAGACCCCAGCGTGGGACACCCGCACACAGAGGGTGTCCAGAGTCAGAGACACACAGTCAGACCCCAGCGTGGGACACCGCACACAGAGGGTGTCCAGAGTCAAAGACACACAGTCAGACCCCAGCACGGGACACCGCACACGGAGGGTGTCCAGAGTCAAAGACACACAGTCAGACCCCAGCGCGGGACACCGCACACAGAGGGTGTCCAGAGTCAAAGACACACAGTCAGACCCCAGCGTGGGACACCGCACACAGAGGGTGTCCAGAGTCAAAGACACACAGTCAGACCCCAGCACGGGACACCGCACACGGAGGGTGTCCAGAGTCAAAGACACACAGTCAGACCCCAGCGCGGGACACTGCACACGGAGGGCATCCCACAGTCAAAGACGCCAATACAGTCAGACCCCAGCGTGGGACACCCACACGCGGAGTGTCCAGAGTCAAAGACACACAGTCAGACCCCAGCGTGGGACACCCACACGCGGAGTGTCCAGAGTCAAAGACACACAGTCAGACCCCAGCGCGGGACACCCACACGCGGAGGGTATCCAGAGTCAGAGACACACAGTCAGACCCCAGCGCCAGACACCGCACACGGAGGGCATCCCAGAGTCAAAGACGCCAACACAGTCAGACACCAACAAACCAATAACAGCCTGAAAGAAATGTCTCCAGCAAAGAGAAAGAAGCGATATCCAGAATGCCGTGTTTATTACAAATTGATGATAAATGGGTAAACCTGGAACAGAGAACCAGCAGAAATGAGACCAGCTGAGGGGCAAGACCCAGCAGCAGGAAAGGAACCCGAATCCTGAGCACACACAGAAATACGCTCAACTCCGTCTGAACTAGAAGGACAAAAATGGTTATGGCAAGTATTTTTGTAATATTGATAATATCCACTGCTAGCAAGAAGGCAAGATCAAAGACACCGCCACCCAATGTTGATATGATTATAGCCCCATAAATATTAACTCATCAATGCCCACATCTCTGGAATCAGAAATTCCATTTCTAAGAGTCTATCCTCTGAAAATATCAGTACTACCAAGAAAAGTTCATTTAAAAAAAAATTATGCAGTAGCCTGTTGCCAAGATATAGAAGCGACCTCAGTGTCCATCAACAGATGAACAAATAAAGAAGATACGGTAAACACATGGGCTTCCCAGGTGGCACTAGCAGTAAAGAACCTCTCTGCCAATGCAGGAGACGTAAGAGGTGAGGATTCGAGCCCTGGGTTGGGAAGACCCCATGGAGGAGGGTATGGAAACCCACTCTGGTGTTCTTGCCTGGAGAATCCCACGGACAGAGGAGCCTGGCGGACTATATAGTCCACAGGGTCACAAAGAGTCAGACACAACTGAAGTGACTTAGCACACACACACGCACACAGGCAATAGAACACTGCTGCTGCTGCTAAGTCGCTTCAGTCGTGTCTGACTCTGTGCAACCCCATAGATGGCAGCCCACCAGGCTCCCCCATCCCTGGGATTCTCCAGGCAAGAACACTGGAGTGGGTTGCCATTTCCTTCTTCAAATAGAATACTACTCAGCTATAAAAAAGAACATTTTTTTTTTTCCATTTGCAGCAACAAGGATATACTTAAAGGGCATTATGCTAAGTGAAATAAGTCAGGCAGAGAAAGACAAGTATTGTATGATATCTCTTAAATATGGAATATAATAAATACGACAAACTAGCAAATATAACAAGAAAGAAGCAGATTCACAGACACAGAAAGCACACTAGTAATTACCAGTGGATTGGGGGAGGGGGCAGTGGAGGGATGGGGAGCAGGCTGTCCTGTTCAACACGGGGGGTACGATCAACCCTGTGAAATAACTAAATGAAGTGTAGTCTTTAAAAATTGCATAAAAAATTAAAACGAAAAAATAATTTAAAAAAATTAGAAACATCCAAAGGTAGGATTCTTGGTCAAAGGGTAGGAAGATTTTTAAGTCCTCTATTTTAAACTGGCCTATTTAAAAAAAAATACTCTGTACATGTCCTACACAGGACTCAGGATAAAAATAATTACACTACCCCTATAACTATTCATTCAGTGATATGAGAGTTCTGCTGTGTTCTGTAAGCCATGCCCAGCCTGGGCCTGACAGTCATTATGGAATAAACAAAATTTCCCAGCCTTGATCAAACACCAAATTCTAATGAAAGAAATAACTTCAGCTATTTATGAGAGTATGAGACTTAATCCTAAGGGAAATCAACTCTGAATGTTCACTGGAAGGACTGATGCTGAAGCTGAAACCCCAAAAGTTTGGCCACAAGATACAAAGAGTTGACTCATTGGAAAAGACCCTGATGCTGGGAAAGATTGAGGGCAGGAGGATGAGATGGTTGGACGGCACCACTGACTCAGTGGACATGGGTTTGAGCAGGCTCTGGGAGATAGGGGAGGACAGGGAAGTCTGGCAGTCCACGGGGCCACAAAGAGTCAGACACGACTTAGGGATGGAACAACATGAGACTCCAAGAAGGACCAGGCTTTGTCTGACGAAGATGAAATTAAACTAGCAAGCGGAGAACGGGATGATACCCAACTCTTCTGTGACTCCATGGACTGCAGCCCGCCAGGCTGCCTTACCCATAGGATTTCTCAGGCAAGAACACTGGAGCGGGTTGCCATCTCCTCCTCTATTTCCAAGTCACCTTAAGCAAGCTATTTCAGCTCCCTGACCTCCAACGAACATGTTTGCATAACGAGGAAAATAACACCCGTCCTTCTGAAGGATTCTCATGCAGATTCATGATATGAACTAGGAGGTCGAGCTCTATGGAGACCCGGAGTACTATCAGGGCTGAGTCTGTTGTGCAATAAAGTGAAAACTGAAAGATACGCATGCAGCTAACTGCTTCCTTTCAGGAAATGGTTTCTCCTAATTCTTAGAAACACCAGCGACGGTTTACCCCATCTCTGGCCCCTGTGTGTCAGCAGCGCCAAGAGTGAGCAGAAAGGACAACCCTCCTGAGCTCTCAGGAACCAGGATTAAGCTTCAGGAAATGAGTGCTTGTTGCTTTGTTTCCGTCTCAAGCTGGGGTTCTGACATACATCTAATCTTCGCATCACCTCCTGAGTGCGTGTGGTGGGTACTTGAACAGGGTGGGTCCGGAAACCCAGGACATGTCCTTGGGGCCCTCTGCAAAGCCATGAACGCCTGGGATCCATTCTGGGCATGGTCAGCCCCTGGTCACAGGGTGAGAAAGGGGTGGCTGCCCAGGCTGGTCCAATCAGAGCATCTCTTCTAGACTCTTGCAAAAGGTCAGCCTCTCTGTTGACCGAGGCTGTTAACTTTGACCCTGAAACGGTACAGCAGCCTGGCCCCGCCTCCCCGCAGAGGATTTACAGCCGAGGTGAAGGCGAGCTCACGACCTGTTCCATGGCTCTGGCCCTGGCTTTCCTCTCTGTCTTCCCCTCTCCCTCTGTCTCTTCCTCTCTGTCTCTCTGATCAATCTCTTGATAAACACGCACATAAACAGGGGGGCAGAGAAAGTCACAGAACGTTCGTACTTGTTATGAACAACTTCCCCCCACCGCTGTGTAAGTTGAGAAATCAGTGACTATAGTAAGCTTTCTCACGCACACCTCCCGCTCTCCACCACTGCCGGGAGCCTGCGTGAGGAGGTCCTCCTGTGGCAAAGGGCATGAGAAGGAGGCTCAGCATACGCAAAGGAGGGATCCAGCCTCAAGAGTCCCCCTGAAAATTCTCGAGCATCTACCCCCAAAACCAGAGCCTGCCTACTTTACTACTTTGTGCTCTCACCTACACCTCTGACTTTACGGGCGGCTGTCCCCCACCACCTCTTTTGGAGAAGGAGTTAACTTAGAGCTCCAATTAATAATAATTCCTGGGTGTGATAAGAGTGTTTCAACCTACAAACTTCTCTGAAGGTTCTCTAGCCTGCCTGACAGGCTTGTCCGGCCACATGTGATTGCTCACAGCATCCCAACTGTGAGAGGCACGAGATGCTCTAAACTTTCTAAAAATAGATTCTTTTAAGAAGTTAGGAAATTATTAGTGTAGTATAGTGGGCTGATTAGAAATTGTATTGGTGAAGGGTTTTTCATTTGTTGAGCCAATGTTTGCTGCTAAGTCTCCACATCCCCTGCCCTTATACACATTAATGAATATATAGAAGAAATAAGTATTACCCTTTGATATTAATCACATTAGACCTTCAGCTAAGCAAATTCTTTCTTTAATTAAAATCCACTACTCCCCCACTCTATAGGAATGTAACTTTATCTGGTACCTTTGGAAGGTGGCGTCTGTTTTAAGAATAATCACCCCTGGAGAAATAAGTGTTCTGGATGACTTACCGCTGTCACAAGGAGAGGGTCATAAATTGTCAGCAGGCCCCCTGGCCAGAAGATGATTAACACCCGCAAGACCTCTGTATACATTTGTATGAAGCACCTGACTTTAATAAAAGTCAGGACTGCTGACCCCGCGTGACTTTTGTTTAACATCTCAGTGTATAAAAACAAACCCTGGAAAAATAAAAAATGGGATCAGTTCCTCGAAAGACTGGTCTCCCCATGTCGCTCTTTCTCTCGCCTTCTGGCTGAATCCCCATCTGGAACGTGAAGGCTCGTCAAGCCTACTAATTATGCCTGGGCTTCTGAGATCTGACCGGGGAGGCCTTAGTGTCTCCTCTCCTTCGGGAGAACGGGAAGACGCCTGCGGCCTTGGTATGTGACGTAAATTCCTTGCCTTGGGATTTTATTAGCTTTCCACGTAAACTAAGTTATTCAGCCTCTTTTCTCCACTGAATTTTCCTACTGAGCTATCCTTATTCTATTACTCTTTATATCTCTAATTAATATTTAATTAAAGCCAGTGTATTTGCCCACACTGTCTCTCCTTCGAATTTCCCTGGATCCACTGGGGCTGGACCCGGCACGCCAGCAGTTGATATTTTATGAGCCAACAAAGCAAGCTTGTGGCTGGACAAAAACAGCACACCAAAAACAGACAGACTGCTTCCCAGGTCAGAGTTCACCTGGAAGCAATAGAGAACTCTGTATGGCTTCTCTTGGGCACCAGTGCAAATTTTTGCAGCAGCAAACACATGAGCAGAAGCACGTGACCTGGGGCTCATCAGTCAATATGACAAATGACTTCAAAGAAGACCCGTGTCCCTATTATGGAAAGTCCCCAAACAAGTGTTGTAAAATAATGACTTGCAGAGCCAAGTTCATACAGATGTCCTCCCAAAATCCCCTGCCCCACAAAAAGTAGCTGAGAAGTGAGTCTGATGGGTGGGGTGAGAGAATGAAACTTTCAGCAAGGGAAAAGTAGAAAAGAAAGAAGCTTTTATTCCTGGATTGCCACTGGCTTTCCTGCTCCTGGTTCTTTTTTTCCTCTTAAGTTACATGAGGTTAACCTGGGATGGAGGAAGAACCATGAAATTAAAAGATGCTTGCTCCTTGGAAGGAAAGGTATGATGAACCTAGACAGCTTATTAAAAAAGTAGAGACATCACTTTGCTGACAAAGGTCCCTGTAGTCAAAGGTATGGTTTTTCCAGTAGTCATGTACGGATGTGAGAGTTGGACCATAAAGAAGGCTGAGTGCCAAAGAATTGATGCTTTCAAACTATGGTGCTGGAGAAGACTCTTGAGAGTCCCTTGGACTGCAAGGAGATCAAACCAGTCAATCTTAAAGGAAATCAGTCCTGAATGCTCACTGGAAGGACTGATGCTGGAGCTGAAACTCTAATACTTTGGCCACCTGATGTGAAGAACTGACTCATTTGAAAAGACCCTGATGCTGGGAGAGATTGAAGGTGGGAGGAGAAGGGGACGACAGAGAATGAGATGGCTGGATGGCATCACCAACTCAATGGACATGAGTTTGAGCAGACTCTAGGAGATAGTGAAGGACAGAGAAGCGTGGCGTGCTGCAGTCCTTGGGGTCACAAAGGGTCAGACATGACTTACGTACTGCACAACAGCATGAGACACAGATGCAGACTTAGATAGACTGCTGAGGTTGTCTTGAGTGAGGTTCCAACGTTTATAACAGAGGAAGTCTAAATACTTCTGATAGATGTTACGAGTCCCCTTTCTTAATGAGGAAACAGAGGGTTAATGAAGAGAAGGGACTTGGTCAAGGTCAAATGGTTCTCCACTTCTCCCCCCACCACCAGGCTCATCGAACTCAAAGCCTGTGGTCTTTGCACTGTGCTGAGGAGCCCAGGGTGCGTCCAAGCCCACAGCGGTCTGAATTATCTGGGTACACTGTCTCATTGATTTCCTTCTTGGCTGCAGTCAGCAAGTTATCCAGTGAGAGAATCTCGTTCCTTCCTTCCTCTGCTGCTTCCCATTCTCCTGGTCAGGACTGGGATTCCATGCCCGGCCACAGTCCTTGAAATCTCTAGATCATAGTAGCTCAGAGAGAGAGGAACCTGGGGAAGAAAGCTTTGCATACCTCTCTTCCCAGATTCAAGGCTGGAAACTGTTGACCCCTGTATTATCTGACTGTGCTCTTAAAGATTAAATGGCAAGAGATAAACTAAGTCCTTCCAAAGGTCAACTCACTCCATCTTACCTCCCACCTTACCTCACAGAGAGGCATTTCTGAAATCAAGGATGTGGGCCCTGCTGTTGAACAGAATTAATGAGTTATCCTTATTTGAATTATCCTTATTTTAGTAAAAATTAGAGGAGGGCTTCCCTGGGGGCTCAGTAGTGAAGAATCCGCCTGCCAATGCAACAGACGCGAGTTCAATTCCTGGTCCGAGAAGATCCCACACGCTTCAGAGCAGCTAAACCTGTGCACCCCAACTCCTGAGCCTGTGCTCTAGAGCCCGGGAGACACAGCCACTGAAGCCTGCGTGCCCCGAGGCTGCGCCCCTCCATACAGGAAGCCACTGCAAGGAGAGGCCCGCGCGCTGCAACCGGAGGAAGCCCGCATGGACTGAAGACCCAGTACGGCCAAAAATAAGGAAATAACACGTTTAAAAAGTGGAGGGACAGCAAGATGTATCACCCAGAATCCTCCCATTCTAGCACTACCAGTGTTAGGAGTTTGGTACATTTTTTCCCATCCTTTTTCTTAAGCATCTGTTTCAAATAAAGATGTTATGAAGAGGTCTAATTTTGTAGCATATTTTCTTTAATAAGCATTTTCCATGTTGCTGTATGTTCTTTATAACCATAAACTTAAGGCTGGACCAATCCTAAGGCTATAGTATCATTGTGATGGACACTTTCAGGGGTTCTTCGCAGGGAACTGAGTCCCTTTGCTGTCCACCTGAATCACCGTAAGTCCACTTTAACTTTTTTAAAAAGGTAAATAAGCCCTAGGGATGTTATGCACAGCAGGATGACATAGTCACTATTGCTGTGTGATACGCAGGAAAGTCAGGAGAGTAGAGTCTAAAAATTTTCATCACAAGGAGAACATTTGCTGTCTTTTCTTTCTATTGTATCTACAAGCGGAAAAAGTGAAAGTCGCTCAGTCGTGTCCAGCTCCTTGTGCAACCCCATGGACTGCAGCCCACCAGGCTTCTCTGTCCGTGGGATTCTCCAGGCCAGAATACTGGAGTGGGTTGCCATTTCCTCCCCAGAGGATCTTACCAACCGGGGATCGAACCTGTGTCTCATATCTCCTGCATTGGCAGGTGGATTCTTTTACCCCTAGGGCCACCTTGGAAGCCCCTTATTTCTCAGTAATGCTGGGAAAATACATATACAGTTAGTGGGTTTTGAAAAACACACACATCTGAGTAATTGCCACCACACTTAAGATGTGGAGCTTTGTCTTCACTCCAAAAAGTCCCCCATCTCCACCCTCAGCCCCAGACAAGCACTAAACCGTCTCTGTGGATGAGCTTTCTCTGCCACAGAATTTCATATAAATAGAAACATACATTTACTCTACTTTCAGGCATCATAATATTTTTGAAGTATAGCCATGTTGTTGCATATGTTAGTCATTTTTGTTTCTTTTTATTGCTGAAGTATTCTACTGAATGGACGCATCAGTCTCTTTACTCATTCACTATCTGATGAACATCTGGGTTGTCTCCAATTTTTTTTGTTATTATAAATAAAACTGCAATAAGCATTTCTGCATAATTGTTTTTATGGATGTATGTTTTCATTTCTTTTACGTACATAGCTAACAATGAAATTTCTGGATTGTATGGTAAACGTATAAACATAATAAGAAGCTGTTTGTAAAATGCTTCTACAATTTTACATTCCCCGCAGTAATAAGTTAGGTTCTTGTTTCTCCACATCCCCACCAACACTTTTTGTTGTTAGCCATTTCAATGTGAGATGGATGGAGGCACGATCAAAATTTCAAACTTTTTTTACTTTTGGAAAGAGGTAAAGTATTATTCTACTATATAAAGATATAACTTGTGCCATGCCAAATGATACTGGTTAATTTCTGTGATGTTCGTTTCATTAGAAAGCAGACTAGAAAGAAAAAAGCAACGGTGGAGGTAGAGATGCGGGAGTATTAAAGAAGTGGAGGAGAGTCTATCGGTGGGAAGAGGGGTCCTATGGAGACACTCCAGGAGGATTAGCTGACATAACAGCAACCCATGTGAGCCGGAATTCAGAGGTGGGCAGATGTTTATCACTCCCAAGCTTAGGTTCCTGGATTTAAACTCTATAAAAGGAGTTGCTTATATGTGGAATCTAGGAAAATGGTACAGATCAACCTATTTGTGAAGCAGAAATAGAGTCACATGGACGTGTGGTCACAGGGGCGAGGAGAGGGAGGGGTGAATCAGGAGGCCGGGCCGGACGTGTGCACACTGTTGATGCTGTGTGTAAAGCAGACGACCGCCGGGCACAGCTGCTCAGCACAGAGACCTCTGCTCGCTGCTCTGTGCTGGCCTGAGGGGGAAGGAAGCCTGAAACAGAGGAGCCAGACGCGTCTGGTACCCGATTCACCGTGCTGCACAGCAGAAACTAGCACATTATAAAGCAACTGTGCTCCAAACGAAAAGTTAAAAATAAATAAGTTTCACCTTTATAAGTTAAAAAGAAGGGAGGAGTCCATAAAATTGGAGCAGAAGCCCAGAAATCACACTTATGACAGCAGACAGAGATTCCTCCATATTTATAAACTTCCCAACGGTAAGACTCAGCTTAGAGTTCTGTGAATTTTATCAGTCTTTACTCATGGACTTGTGAACCCTTGTCTAGAGTTGTGAATAGCCTGTTACTGAAATGAGCTGTGTGTTTAGGGTGAAAATACCCTCTCCCTTGCCAACGCCAAACCACGTGTCTCGTTTTTTGGCCGTAACCAATCATGAGGTCAGCAGGTTCAGCCTATCCTAGCCTACCTAACAGAAGCATTAGGGAATATTTTGCAAGTGGCCATGCTTCAGATCTTGTATGTTAAACCCAGGGCCTGAGATTTGTTGAATCAACACACTCACAATACAACATGTGAGAGCCATAATTCCCATGCGGAAAGACACAGTGGTTAGTGTACATCAGAGGCTTTGCCTGCTTTCAGAACCTCACACAAGTTAAATAATGTCTTTGTGCCTCTTGGGTTTTTTCCATCTTCATAAACAAGGACCAAACAAAGGACCTCCTTGATGATAACTGAAGGGGGGAAATTTTCAGAAAACCAACGCTATTTGTACAATGATCATCATAAATTAACATTTATTCTGTGCTGGTCAAAGTCCAGGCACTTGTTGTCCTGAGCTCTCACCATGCATTAAGCAGCCCATTCTGTCATCAGACAGTCCTGCCCCACACGCCCTTCCCTTGGCACCCATGGGGAATGGGCCCCAGGGGTCCCTGTTGATGCTAAGATTCAACGATGCTGAAGCCTCTCGTGGAAACACCTCCTAAGTGAAGAAGTGTGCTTCCCAGGTGGCTCATTGGTAAGAAATCTGCCTGCAATACAGGAGACCTGGGTTCAATCCCTGGGTCGGGAAGATCCCCTGAAGGAGGAAATGGCAACCCACTCCGGTGTTCTTCCCTGGGAAATCCCATGCACAGAGGAGCCTGACGGGCTACAGTCCACGGGGTCACAAAAGACTCAGACACAACTGAGCACCTAAACAGCAGAAATAAAGTGAACAAGCAGACCCTCCACATCTGCAGATTCGACCAAAGCGAAAGTCTTATTCGCTCAGCCGTGTCCGACTCTCGCGACCTCGTGGACTGTAGCCCGCCAGGCTCCTCTGTCCATGGGATTCTCCAGGCCAGAATCCTGGAGTGGGTGCCATGCCCTTCTCCAGGGGACCTTCCAGACCCAGGGATCAAACCATGGTCTCCTGCACTGGAGGCAGATTGCTTACCATCTGAGCCAGCAGGGATTCAATGAAGCACAAATCTAAATTTCACAACTGGAAATCCTCAGTGGGCTGAATTCCCAGAAATAAAACCCCGGGACACGGAGGGTGGGTACTGCACTCCCAGTAGCTTGCCCACAGTCAACCATATGAGGCGTGTCAGACCCAGGAACCCAACACAGGCTTTCTCACCCCGATGCTGGCGTCCTGACCCACCCCCCAGCCACAGCACACAGCAGGATGAATTTGCCTCCAGCACTGTCTTGATGAACTGAACTGAGTAAGCTTATCTCACATCGCTACAAATGCACAGAGGTTGGGGCCTCAGTGTAAGTCACATTTTTTGAAAGCGTGATCCAGCAAAGTTCCCGGGCGAGTTCTTTTATTCTCCTTCCTTTTCCAGCCCTGAATTTCCCACCTCTTGGGTTTTGGTACTATTTTAGCAGACATGGGGTGAAACTGAAGGAAAAAAACAAATGTGAGGAGTACCTTCTAGGAGAAACATAGCATCATTAAAATGCCTACAAGGTGGAAAAGGAGTCGAAACACAGTTATTACACACAGATTACACGGCAATTCATCTGAAGCACTAGATTCTGCAGCAAGGTCAACATATTCCAAATACTCTTCACTTTGGGCCTCTCCTTTTTGGCCCTTCTTTCGTTTTTAACAGCAAAAGTATTGTATGCTTTTGTCTCAGAGAATGATGTAAAGAAGGAAGTAAAGAGGGAAAAAAATAGTATTTTCCTGGCTCTACTGTTTTAAAAGCTTTGGATGGCAGGAGCCTGGAAAGGACTCTCAGTTTTGACACAATACTTCTTGGAAAACATCCTGAACAAGAGGAAAGCCAGGTAGGAACTGTGCAGACAGGAAAAAGGAGACAAGCTTGGGCCAACAAAAGAGGACCAAACTGGATGGCAGAGGTCTCATCCAGGACCCTGACAACCAGATTAAAGAGGAGACGTGCCTACGGGACGTTTATTTCCCCAGATTTAAATACAATCCTGGAGCAGAGAAAGAAAAAAAAATTAACTGAGGTGAAATGCTTTCCACTCTGGTGAAATAAGGGTTGGAAAGAGAAGTTAGACTGAATCTCAAAAATCTATCGTAAGTTGTTTTCCCTGTATACTTGGGCTTCTGGGCTAAGATTCCATTCACACCTACAGCAGCTCACACAACCGAGTGCAAACCAGGCGCGCACTCCTGGCAGGCTGCTGTCCCCCAGGGTTTCTCAGGGAAGGAGCGAAAGGAAGAGGCCACAGGCAACGAGTCAGGGAAGTTTCTGGACAGCCGAAGGGACGGGCCACACTCTCCTGCCAAGTCAGCCCGGGTGAAAGGACAGCTCGTCTCTACAGATGTCCCACAGCAGGAACGGCAAGCGGTTTCGAAACACTTCTCAGGGAAAGGGCCAAGATGTTACATAAAGTTAAAAACCAATTTGTAGCCCAAACCCCAAGACAAGCGAGCACTGAACCCTCTCGGAAGGTGCTGGGAGCCCTGCCTCCCTGCACGCTAACCTCCACCTCAGTGCTCTGCAGATGCCAGGCCACGGCTCGCTTTTCTCCTTAAAAGGAGCTAGACAGGCTTCATTTTTAGCCCAAAAAATGATAGGCGAAATCCATAGAAACACAGGTGCTGAATCTAGCTCCCCTCTGATTGCCAAACATCCCACAGATGCATCCAATTTCCTACAAGCTTTTGACTCAATCAATGGCTTGGAGACGGTGCAGGGACAGAAAGGACAACAGAGGTGCCTCCTGCAGACAGAAGATTCTGGGTCCTTACGTGCAAGGTGTGTGTTCCAAGGATCCATGGGAACCGCGGCGCACGAGCTTGTTAGAAATGGATGGTGGGCCACACCCCAGGGCGCAGCACAGAGGATTTCCATAGCAGAGAAAAAATATGCTGATATCATAATGATAAGTGCGTGTTGTTATTTCTGCCTGCAACGTGGGATACCTTGGTTTGATCTCTGGGTCGGGAAGATCTCCTGAAGGAGGACACGGCAATCACTCCAGGGTTCTTGCCTGGAGAATCCCATGGACAGAGGAGCCTGGCAGCTCCAGTCCATGGAGTCACAAAGAGTCGGACACGACTGAGCGTGCACACACACACACTAACGTCATTATAAATTTGTCCAAACCTATAGGATGCTCAGCATCAAGAGTGAACCCAGGGACTTCCCCAGCGGTCCAGTGCAGAGGACTCCCTGCTCCCACTGCAGGGGCTACAGATTCAGTCCCCGGTCGGGGAACTAAGATCCCGCAGAGCAAGCGGCACCGCCAAAAGAGGTTTTTTGGAAAAGAGAGTGAACACAATGGTGAACAGGGACTTGGAGCCATGGCGATGTGTCAGTGTAGGTTCGTCCATCGTACCAAACGACCTGCTCTGGTGAGTGATAGGGATCTCGGTGGGCGGGGGTGGGGAAGCTGTGTATGGAGAGGTGGGGGAGGGGAGGAGGGGGCGGGGGGAAATGAGAAAACTCTCTGCCTTCCTCTCAACTTTGTTTTAAATCTAAACTTCTCTAAAAAACATTGTTGCTACTGTTGTTTAGTAGCTACGTTGTGTCCAATTCTTTGCAACCCTATAGACGGTAGCCTGCCAGGGTCCTCTGTCCATGGGATTCTCCAGGCAAGAACACTGGAGTGAGTTGCCATTTCCTTCTCCAGAGAATCTTCCAGACCCAAGGATCGAACCCAGGTCTCCTGCATGGCAGGCAGATGCTTTGTCCTCTGAGCCACCAGGGAAGTCCAAAATTCATGGGCAGTTCAGCCAGTTCTAGGAAGGAGAGGTTTACATTACTGTTTCTCAAACTTCATTCATTCTAGAAACAGTCACTCTCTTTTAATAACCATTTCCATATACAACCCTTATACATTATTTTTACATTAGTCAATGTACAATGAATTTGGTTTCTTTAGAAGCAAACTTCTAGTCAGTAAATAAGACCAATGAAACCAGAAATCTGATGCTCTAAATTGTGTTTTGTTTTTTTTTCCCTAATCCACTTTAAAGGGAAACTATTACTATGGAAATAAAAACAGTCACACCTGCATAAAAATGTGACTTAGAACTCCAGAAGTCCCTTCATTCCTATATTTGCATCTTATTAGCTCTCAGTGGCAGTTCTGTTTTGACATTGAATGTCTTCCTCCAAGCAGCGGGGGCAAAACTTTTCGCTCATCCAGATCAGTCAGGGACCAGAACTGACAATCGATTTGCCTGAAGTAATGGGCCTGCTGCAAGGCAGGAAGACTAGAGCGTGGCTCCGCCGCAGGGCTGAGCGTCCACACCCCACCCCAAGCCCCCGCCGCTCCAGGACTTGGGTCTTGTCCCTGCAGGTGGAGAGCACCCCTCCCTTCATGTCAGGCTGATTGGTGCGTCTACCGCAGAGCGAGGAGAAACTATTTCTAAGTGGCAAGGTCTTCATTTTGCAGCTTTCTGACATCCGAGGGGCCCGATTTCTTTCAGAGCCGCTCATCAAAGTTCCTCTTCATGGAACCAAAGGCACGTCTTACTCCTCCTGCCACGCTGCTCGTCACAGAGCAGATTTCAAAGGCTGAGCTTCCCAGGCCAAATTCTATCCTCCTTAAATATGTTTTTAAAACACAGCTCCTACAAAAGGAATGTGTGAGCAAGCTCCCATGACTGACAGCCTCTGGCCCAATTATTTCTTCTCAAAGTTTTTTTCTCTGTGACTTTCCTAGCGATATTCTAGTGATTCTTGGCAATATTAATTCATGTCTGAGGAATGAGGGTGAATTAGCAGTGTCTTTCTGCTCTGCTCTATGGCAAGAATGAGAACATCCTTGCACACTATATTATCAATTCTCAGTTCAACTCTGGAAATATGCTTTCAGGGTCCCAGACAATCCACAGGTGGTAAATGCTTCCGGGTCACAAGAATTCCATGTGACATATTGCAGTCTTCACAAAAGAGGGATGTGTCTTTTCCACCCAACAAAAAAGTTGTCAATGTGTATTTTTCTAAATCATGTGTCCTCAGTGGGGGCAAAGTTGGATCTTGGAAGCAAAAATATCTTGGCTATGAGAATGGTATGTGGCCCTTCAAAGCTCACCTCAACCCAACAAAATCTTCTTCACCCTAGAATTTAATTTCTCTCATCAGAGTGAAATTTAATTTTAATCAATTTAAGTAGTTCATTGAATTTAAAATTCAAGTTTAATTTTTTTTTCCTTAGGGGCAGTGATAATGGCGGTGAGGGGAAAGGTTGAGAAACACTGAAAATGCAATGAAATTGTATTTCAATTTTACTTCTCCTCTGACCTATAAATTCTTCTATTTTCCTCCTAGAGAAAAGATTCCCCAAAGAAGCATTTAATTTACACGGAGTTGCTGATACCACCATCTTTTTTAATACTGGAAAAACCTGAATGTTCATCAGTTGAAAATGGTTTTAAAAAATGCAGTACATATGTATTATGAGATGCCATGTACGAGTGCTCCTTGGAAGGAAAGCTATGACAAACCTGGACAGAGGATTATAAAGCAGAGACATCACTTTGCCAACAAACGTCTGTCTAGTCAAAGCCATGGTCTTCCCAGTAGTCATGTACTGATGTGAGAGTTGGACCATAAGGAAGGCTGAGCACTAAAGAATTGATGCTTCTGAACTGCGGTGTTGGAGAAGACTCTCGAGAGTCCTTTGGACTGCAAGGATATCAAACCAGTCAATCGTAAAGGATATCAATTCTAAATATTCATTGGAAGGACTGATGCTGAAGCTGAAGCTCCAGTACTTTGGCCACCTGATGCGAAGAACTGACTCATTGGAAAAGACCCTGATGCTGGGAAAGATTGAGGGCAGGAGGAAAAGTGGTAACAGAGGATGAGATGGCTGGAGGGCATCACCGGCTCGATGGGCGTGAGTTTGTGCGGGTCCTGGGACATGGCCAAGGACGGGGCGTCTTGATGCGCTTCCAGCTCCTGGGCTTTACAAAAAGTCAGACACAGCTTAGCACTGAACAAGAGCAAAGGACACACTGGCATTTTCCGTTCCTCCTGGAAGTAAATGAGACGCTCCTAACAAAATCATGGCACAAAGTTTACTGATCACTTTAAATTTTTTGTCTACTTATTGAAAAAGCTGTTTTAGACATCAGCAATTACTTATCACAGATTCCTCGTGTGTCTTAATGAGAAAGAAAATATAAGAGATATAAAATGTTCAGAGTCTGAAAGATCGAAATCGTTTTTCAATGCAAGTCAGTAGCCATCACGTTTCTCCAAAATCACCCGTCAAGCGACCAGCGATTCTCCTCCAGGATTTTCTTTTAACGCTGACACCCGTTCTGCAGCTTTTGATGTTGGCGCTTTCTTCATCAGCAACAATCCATCACAACAACCTTTCATGGCTTTGAAATTTTCTTCATCCAGTCTGTGGAACTTCACAAATTCTCCTGCCTTCAATCACATGGCTTAGCATGGGATAAAAAAAGGAAAAAAGCCCTCTTGTGTGCATTTCCAAAATAAATAAATAAATAACAGCTTTATCGACTTAGGAATCCCTTCCTTAGGTCTCATGAAGCAGTCATCATCTGGCAAGAAAAAAAAAAACAAAACATGGAACTGTGATCATTTCTCTAATGATGAAAACTTGCTTCACAAATATCCAATTTATGCACCAGCTGGCAATAATTGCAAGATGCATCATTGATTTCAAAGATGTTAAAATATGTACTATATACATCCTAGAATTGATGACATATAGTGTCTTACTTGGGGCCTCCCAGGTGGCGCATTCATAAAGAATCCACCTGCCAACGCGGAAGACACAAGAGACTCGGGTTCGATCCCTGGGTCAGGAGGATTCCCTGGAGTAGGAAATGGCAACCCACTCCAGTATTCTTGCTGGAGAATTCCATGGACAGAGGAGCCTGGACACATTAAGTGTCCTGTTTGAGCCTCCCAGCAGACCTGTGAAGTAATTACTGTGTTTACAGACGAAGAGGCTGAAATGTAACTAGTGAAAAGAACTCTCCTGAGGTCACAGAGCCATTGAGCTAACACAGATACTCAACTCCAGAATCTTCTGACGCTATACCCAGAGCACATGATGTCTGCACTCTGGCTTCACAAATCGGCAGAGTCATCTTCATCCCAGGCACCGTTATCAACACGATGGTCATTGTCACCACCAGCCATCTCGGGCACAGCCCTCATCATCAGTGTCACAGTGAGAGACGGGGCCTGGGAGTCTCTGCTGCACTGCTTGCACCTGGACGAACGTCTCCCTCAGCAACAAAGTGCAAAGTAACTGAGAAAGTGCTTCCTGGCTCAGTCACGTCCAACTCTTTATGACCCCATGGATTGTAGCCCACCAGGCTCCTCTGTCCATGGGATTCTGCAGGCAAGCACTTGGAGTGGGTTGTCATTGCCTTCTCCAGGGGATCTTCCTGCCCCAGGGATCGAACCCCGGTCTGCATTGCAGGCAGATTCCTTACCATCTGAGCCACCTAGGGACTGAAAATATTTATAAATACGTGCATGCGTAGCTGGGGCAAATGCTGGGCAATGAGATACAAAGAGACCAAGAAGTCCAACTGCCGCTTCTGAAGAGCCAGAAGTGAAAGCAGGGTGCCTCCTGCCCAAAACACCACATCAGGGGTGGGCAAAATACCCAAGCCATCCCTCCGTCCTGATTCCTGGACACCTCTCTACCCTGACCCCAGGTAAGAACCAGCTCAGCCCACCTGAGTGGCAAGGAAAACGGTTACTTATTCTTGCTCCTTCCTGCTGCAGCAAGGGCCCCGTAAAGCCTTGCCTGAATGTCCTGTCCAGCCTCTTATCAATTTCTATTGATTAAGGAGGCCAAGAACCCTGGTCGGTAACGACAGTAATCAGCAGCCCTGTCGTCACCATCGTAGCTAATATTTACTGAGCACCTATTTACCATGTGCTGCGTTCTATGCTAAAGTTCAGTTCAGTTCAGTTCAGTCTCTCAGTTGTGTCCAACTCTGCGACCCCATGAATCGCAGCACACCAGGCCTCCCTGTCCATCACCAACTTCCAGAGTTCGCTCAGACTCACGTCCATTGAGTCAGTGATGCCATCCAGACATCTCATCCTCTGTTGTCCCCTTCTCCTCCTGCCCGCAATCCCTCCCAGCATCAGAGTCTTTTCCAATGAGTCAACTCCTCACATGCTAAAGTTAGCCTGTTTTGTAACTACCCTATAGATACATTTATTATAACCTCATTCTACAAGCACTGATAGTAAGACTCAACAGGATCAAGTAACTTGTTTAACATTATTCATCTGAGGCCCAAATTCATACCCTGGCCATCTGACTGTAGATACCACACTCATAACTACTAAGGATTAAGCACAGGACCCAGCAAACTGTAGGCATTCAGTAAATGATACGTATACTTGTGCCTAGCCCAGTGACTGGTATGTGGAAAATAAACAACAACAGTAGGGGCTTCCCTGGTGGCTCAGTGGTAAAGAATCCGCCTGCAGCGCAGGAGACCCGGGTTCAATCCCTGGGTTGGGAAGATCCCCTGGAGGAGGGCATGGCTACCCACTCCAGTATTCCTGCCTGGAGAATCCCATGGACAGAGGAGCCTGGCGGGCTACAGTCCACGGGGTCACAAAGTGTTGGACATACTGAGGAACCAACACTGAGAGCCTTCCACTCTCCGATGGCAAGATCTGGGGTCTCCGTAAGCTGGATGGAGACACACGCGATGTCTAGCGTCTTTACCACGTGTCTCTAGTCCCTAAGGCAGGACTCACCCCACAGCAAACGCTCTTTTGTTTTCCCCTACGTGTGATGCTTGTTCACTTCAAACTCCCTGTTACAAAAGCACAACTTTGCCACCTCTCAAACTCGACATAAACACACCCAAACACAACGTCCTCTCCTCACTTGCTCCTCCTTTTTCTTAGAAGGTCCTTTAACTGCCTCCAAGTTCTTCAGTACCCCAGGCACGCCCTCCACTATGGTTGGAAACTCTGACCACTCTCCTGAATTCTGCCTGAGTCAGCCTCTTCCCCAAGCCTCCCTTCATCCTGACCCGTCCTACACACTGCTTCCCAGAAATGTACAGGATTGAAAAAGCCTGACTCCATGTGGATCTGCTTCTACTTTAGCTTTTGTGCTCTGTTGCCTGGGCTGAGTCATGCTGACTCGGCACCTTCTGTACAAGAATGCTGCCTATAGCCTGAGATATATGGGACAGCCCATTCCCAAGGCTCTGACCTTTAAGGGTGTAACACTTTTCCATTCATACACAGATAGAGAGCTGCAGAACAGAAAACAACATTTGTCTTGTTGGAGGTTTATGGGAAGATCTAGACCTGACCTAGGTGAGCAGCTGCAAGAACAAAGGATTCCAGCACCGAGAAGTTTGTACCAACCACCCCCACACCCCTTCTCACCTGGCCTTTAGAAATGCTCTCCTGAAACCCTTTGGGGAGTCTGGGCTTGGGCACAGCAGCCACCCGTCTCCCCGCATGGCCCTGCTATAAACCTTTCTCTGCTTCCAACTGATGTTCCATTTTGTCTGACCTCTTGCTTTGGGCACATGAATTTGTGTTCAATAACAAAACCCACGGAGAAGGCAATGGCACCCCACTCCAGCACTCTTGCCTGGAAAATCCCATGGATGGGGGAGTCTGGTGGGCTGCAGTCCATGGGGTTGCCAAGAGTCGGGCACGATGGAGCGACTTCACTTTCACTTTTCACTTTCCTGCATTGGAGAAGGAAATGGCAACCCACTCCAGTGTTCTTGCCTGGAGAATCCCAGGGACGGGGGAGCCTGGTGGGCTGCGGTCTATGGGGTCGCACAGAGTCGGACACGACTGCAGCAACTTAGCAGCAGCAGCAGCAGCAACAAAACCCAACTATTCACTCCGCTGCTTAAAAACGCGCCATGGTTCCTTACTTCCCGTCTGCTACTGCTAAGTCGCTGCAGTCGTGTCTGACTCTGTGCGACCCCAGAGATGGCAGCCCACCAGGATCCCCCGGCCCTGGGATTCTCCAGGCAAGAACACTGGAGTGGGTTGCCATTTCCTTCTCCAATGCATGAAAGTGAAAAGTGAAAGTGAAGTCGTTCAGTCGTGTCCCACTCCTAGCGGCCCCATGGACTGCAGCCCACCGGGCTCCCCCATCCATGGGCTTTTCCAGGCAAAAGTACTGGAGTGGGGTGCCATTGCCTCCTGTCTAATAAAGACCAAATTCCTTAATGAAACTTGGGAAGGCCCGGCCCTTCTAGCTCCTCCAACCTCGGTTTCCCCCGTTTCTGTCCCTCTGCATGGAACACCACCTGCCCTGTGCTCTTGCGTCTCTGTCAGTCTCTCCATGACCCACGCTGCTTCCCTGTCATGCAAGGTCACAAGTCGCTTGAACGCCAGCATATGTGCTATTTACCTTTAGGCCTGCCTGGGCCACCGCACACAATACGAGTGCCTGGTTTGGAAAGGGGTACTTAATACGCAGCCCAGAAGAAGGACATCTACTAGATTCACACTCAGGGCTCTCTCTCCCTCTCGGGGACTCCACCCCAGGGAAGGGGAAGATGACCCGGCTGACTCACGAGTTTGGCAAAAGGATCTGAATGTGCTCAGCTCGGCATCCCTTTCTCCATCCTTCCTTTGAGGAAACAGCCACTTATACTTAACCTGTATTCGCGCTGAATTCTCTTTTCTTCTTGGCCATCCAGAAAGTTTATTCAGGCAGGATCATACCAGCAGAGAAGACTTCCACTTTGGGGGAGGGACGTTAAGTTTGAACCAGGGATATGTAAACAAACCTACGGGCCAGATTAACTCCTGCCCTCTGACAGAGCGCTTTGTGAGTAAGAAAGGTGATATTTTTATCTCCATCTGTCTGCTTCTTACATCAATTTTTCAACTCTTTCCAATTAAGGCAGGTTAGAGGGATGTTATATTTTAGGTTGTCTTAAGACCTAGTGTCTCATACAGACAACGCGTGTCTTATATGTGTCCTTGATTTAACTGACTTGAATTCTATCCCAAAGACTTATTTTCAGCTTTCTTATCCTGAGTGAGATTGAGCAAACAAAGCCTTACTTTATAAATAGTACAGCAGCAACATGGCATCTTTCAGCTGAGGAAACTGAAACATTTGGGGTTTGCGAAACATCATTTGTTATTTCACAAATAGCAGGCGGTTGGGAAAAGCCAAAAATGGATTTTCCATGTCAAATTTCTCTTCATCTATAAATCCATCCCTTCTTGGGGAAATTTATAGGTTTCTGGCTTCCTTTTCCCAGTGGTCATCAAATTTAATTTCCCAGGAGCTTTTTTTTTTTTTTTCCTTTCTCTTTTTAATATCTACTCGAAACTTGTAAAATTTTCCTGATTCTTGATGTTCCATATTTTCTAGCTTATTCCTTCCTTCTACCTCCACTCTCCACTTTTATTCCTCTGTAGATTCTAGACATGACCAGACCTCCTGCTTCTCTAAGATCTATGTTGAGCCTTTGTATTTAACATCTCAAAACATCTGCCAACATTTTTCATCCTTCTCTCCAGCCTCTGATTATACATATGCCTCTCTCCCTCCAAAGTGAGCTTTTGACTTCTGCCTTCCGTAGAAGTCAACCCAGGAGACCCCCTTTCCTCCATTCCTCTTGCATCCTTTCTATTTCTTTTTCTCCCCTGGCTCCTTCCCACTTGCCTTTAAACATACCCAGATCCCCTCATTTTGAAAAACCTCTCATTTTACACTTTGTTCCTTGCCCACCTCTAGCTGCTGCCCTCTGGTCAATTCACTAACAAAGCTCTAAAAACATCATCACACAGGTTCTACCTGTATTTCCACATCACTGAGCTATTCCACGATTCCATGACCTTTTGCTTCCAACCCAAGCATTCAGTGGAAAGAATTACTCTTAAAGTTCACCAGCAGTTTGTTTATTGACACATTCTTCAGCTTTTACTGAGTCCTTATTCTTCTTGATTTCGTTGCTTCTTTCAACACTGAGGGCCACTGTCCACCCTACCAACACCAGCAGCTTATTTACTTGTTTTTTCATCTTAGTCTCATGTTCTTTCTCTCAGAACTGGGGTCCAGCCCTGAGTGTTGATATACGTGACAGCAAGCACTCCTGGCTGCCACGGTCACTGACCCAACAGTTCCCATGTGTCAGTGAGAGGCGCGGGGATGAGCAGGTGGGCCGTGTCTGTTCCCGGGTAAAGGGGAGACCTCTTAGGAGCTCAGGGAAACATTTTACTTCCTGTACGAGAGAGGCCCAAGGAGAAAAGCACTTTTTTCTGGCCCATCCCTGTTTCCTTGGAATGTTCTCACATAAGAACATGAAGTCCTGAGCTGTGCCACCTCGTCACCAAGAAGGAAGGTCCACAGAAGGGCACAGAAGCCAAGACTGTTTCTGACATCAAGGAAAGCTTCCAAGTCAATGCTGTAACTTCTGACGTGTTTGAGTAACAATAGGTCTAGATGTAAGTAATAACTATTGGCTATATTTCTAGTACTTGCAGCCAAATACATTGAAACATTCTTCCAAAATGCTCTGCCTTGTCCACTCTCAGAGAACACGTTGTAGTGTCTATGCCGACACCATCAAAATTCTTATTTCCAAATGTCTCCCCCACCCTCGACTCCCCAGATCCTAGATGTTTCCACTCGGATTCTCACACCATCGGCTTAAAGTGGCGAGTTCAAATCTGCGTGGATCAGTCTCCCCCTAAATTCAGCCAGTCTTTAGTCAGCTTCATAAAGGCTGAGAAGCCCTCTGAGCTCTATTGGAAGAACGTGCATGTCCAGCCAGCTAGTTGCGGTGGGGGATGGGGCCAGTGTGTGGACACGACAGACAGAATTCGAGGTCCCTGCCTTAACGAGGCTGCTCTCTGTCTGGGCGCCAGGTATTTCACAACGGATGTGGGCATAGAGGCATAGACGACACACAGGATGCCCAGCAGGAAGTGGCCAAAGATAAAGCTGAAACGAAGACCATCAGGAGGCCACGAGAGACACCTTCCTGAAGAGCGAGGCTTTGGTAGGGTAGATTGTGTCAGATTTTAAGCGGTGGAACAGCATGATCGGATTTGCATTTTGCAGAAATAGCTTCTGCGACAGCATGAAGAATGGATCAGAAGATGAAAGCCTGAGATACCGGAGCTCTCAAGGCAGTTAACTGAGCCAAGACGCAGTTGCCAAGATCCCTTCTTAGCTAAGGTAGCCCTGCCAACGACGGAGCAAAGCACAGCGAAAACCCCACCGGCACGGGGCGCCTCCACAGGCACTCCTGACTCCGGAGCTCCCTGAGGGGCTCGGGGACTGTCAGAGCTGCCTTGCAGTCAGACGGCCCCCTCTGCCCAGGAAATCTTGTGCATTTAGCCTCTGCATCCCAGAGAACCCAGCTGACACCACGTACATGAGTTAACGCCTATTATTTGATTTGCTTAAATAAACATTTAATAAACATTAAAAAGGTGAGAGGCTGGTGATTTCCTCAACTAACCAAGACCACCTAATACAGCGATTCTTACTCAAAGCAGTTCACGCTCTATTAATTAATGTGCTCAGTCTTCCCTGGTTCTTTACTTCCCTTAACTTAGAATATAACCGCCTTCCATCAATATTCCCTCCAAAATATCATCCATTTCTATTGTCCTACTTTGTTCTTAAAATTTACCATGTAATCAAATATTACAGGAAAAATAAACAGGGATGAATCAATAAATCATGGCTAACAGAATTCATTCAAGCCCCTTTGTGTATGTCATTACTGATTATTTTCCAGATTCAACTATATTTGACATAAACCACAATCATTCAACACATAGCTCCATATGGCAAAAGCTCTGTATGGTGAGATGAACATACAAGGCATGTATTATGTCTGTTCCCAGGACATCATGGTCAGAAGCATTGCCAATAGGAGTAACTGAAAAGATTCTTGTTTCTGAGAATCAAACCGTTTAGTTAACAAAGACAGTGATTCATTTTCTCTTTCTTCCTTTTACCAATCATCACTGATCCCAGATTAATCTTCCAAGAAAAGCACATAGAACTACAAATATGTTTGCATTTCCTTCTCACAAGGAAAACAACAAAGTAGGTAAAAATCTGCTTTCTCAGATTCTAGAGAGCCAGTACTGTATTACTGGTATCCTATTCAACTTTCAGGGGTCAGCAAACTACCAACCATGGACCTAACCTGGCCCACCACTTGTTTTTATGTATAAAGTTTTATTGAAACACAGAGATGTAGTGAGTTTATGTATTGTCTCCGGCTGCTTTCTTACATCAATGACAGTAGTGAATCATTGCAATGAAGACCATCGAGCCACAAAGCCTAAAATAGTTATTATCTGGCCCTTAACAACAATAAAAATTGCCTTAGTTAAAACAGCGTGGTATTTAGTCTCATATTAGGTATTTATTCACTCATCATTTTTCATTCATAACATTTTAACTGACATCTTAATATAACTACTAATGTGTCAACCTGAAATTAGCAATCATTTTTGAAGATCACAATGAATGCTCTCCTTTACTTTTTATTAGTCAGTTCAGTTCAGTCACTCAGTCATGTCCAACTCTTTGTGACCCCATGAATTGCACCACGCCAGGCCTCCCTGTCCATCACCAACTCCCAGAGTTCACATAAACTCACGTCCATTGAGTCGGTGATGCCATCCAGCCATCTCATCCTCTGTCGTCCCCTTCTCCTCCTGCCCCCAATCCCTCCCAATATCAGAGTTTTTCCAATGAGTCAACTCTTCGCATGAGGTGGCCAAAGTACTGGAGTTTCAGCTTTAGCATCAGTCCTTCCAAAGAACACCCAGGACTGATCTCCTTTAGAATGGACTGGTTGGATCTCCTTGCAGTACAAGGGACTTTCAACAGTCTTCTCTAACACCACAGTTCAAAAGCATCAATTCTTCGGCACTCAGCTTTCTTCACAGTCCAACTCTCACATCCTTACATGACCACAGGAAAAACCATAGCCTTAAGTAGACAGACCTTTGTTGGCCAAGTAATGTCTCTGCTTTTGAATATGCTATCTAGGTTGGCCATAACTTTCCTGCCAAGGAGTAAGTGTCTTTTAATTTCATGGCTGCAATCACCATCTGCAGTGATTTTGGAGTCCAAAAAAATAAAGTCTCTCACTGTTTCCACTGTTTCCCCATCTATTTCCTATGAAGTGATGGGACCAGATACCATGATCTTTGTGTTCTGAATGTTGAGCTTTAAGCCAACTTTTTCACTCTCCTCTTTCACTTTCATCAAGAGGCTTTTTAGTTCCTCTTCACTTTCTGCCATAAGGGTGGTGTCATCTGCATATCTGAGGTTCTTGATATTTCTCCCGGTAATCTTGATTCCAGCTTGTGCTTCTTCCAGTCCAGCGTTTCTCATGATGTACTCTGCATATAAGTTAAATAAGCAAGGTGACAATATACAGCCTTGACGTACTCCTTTTCCTATTTGGAACCAGTCTGTTGTTCCATGTCCAGTTCTAACTGTTGCTTCCTGACCTGCATGTAGGTTTCTCAAGAGGCAGATCAGGTGGTCTGGTATTCCCATCTCTTTCAGAATTTTCCACAGTTTATTGTGATCCACACAGTCAAAGGTTTTGGCATAGTCAACAAAGCAGAAATGGATGTTTTTCTGGAACTCTCTTGCTTTTTCCATGATCCAGTGGATGTTGGCAATTTGATCTCTGGTTCCTCTGCCTTTTCTAAAACTATCTTGAATATCTGGAAGTTCATGGTTCACGTATTGCTGAAGCCTGGCTTGGAGAATTTTGAGCATTACTTTACTAGCATGTGAGATGAGTGCAATTGTGCTGTAGTTTGAGCATTCTTTGGCATTGCCTTTCTTTGGGATTGGAATGAAAACTGACTTTTTCCAGTCCTGTGGCCACTGCTGAGTTTTCCAAATTTGCTGGCATATTGACTGCAGCACTTTCACAGCATCATCTCTTAGTATTTGAAATAGCTCAACTGGAATTTTCCAGGCCACTTCAGTGGCCACTGCTGAGTTTTCCAAATTTGCTGGCATACTGAGTGCAGCACTTTCACAGCATCATTTTTCAGGATTTGGAATAGCTCAACTGGAATTCCATCACCTCCACTAGCTTTGTTCGTAGTGATGCTTTTTAAGGCCCACTTGACTTCACATTCCAGGATGTCTGGCTCTAGGTCAGTGATCACACCATCATGATTATCTGGGTTGTGAAGATCTTTTTTGTACAGTTCTTCTATGTATTCTTGCCACCGCTTCTTAATATCTTCTGCTTCTGTTAGGTCCATGCCATTTCTGTCCTTTTATCGAGCCCATGTTTGCATGAAATGTTCTCTTGGTATCTCTAATTTTCTTGAAGAGATCTCTAGTCTTTCCCATTCTGTTGTTTTCCTCTATTTCTTTGCATTGATCACTGAGGAAGACTTTCTTATCTCTTCTTGCTATTCTTTGGAACTCTGCATTCAGATGCTTATATCTTTCCTTTTCTCCTTTGCTTTTTGCTTCTCTTATTTTCACAGCTATTTGTAAGGCCTCCCCAGACAGCCATTTTGCTTTTTTGCTTTTCTTTTCCATGGGGATAGTCTTGATCCCTGTCTCCTGTACAATGTCACGAACTTCCATCCATAGTTCATCAGGCACTCTATCTGTCATATCTAGGCCCTTAAATCTATTTCTCACTTCCACTGTATAATCATAAGGGATTTGATTTAGGTCATACCTGAATGGTCCCTACTTTCTTCGATTTAACCCCGATTGGCAATAAGGGGTTCATGATCTGAGCCACAGTCAGCTCCCAGTCTTGTTTTTGTTGACTGTATAGAGCTTCTCCATCTTTTGCTGCAATGAATATAATCAATCTGATTTCAGTGTTGACCCTCTGGTGATGTCCATGTGTAGAGTCTTCTCTTATGTTGTTGGAAGAGGGTGTTTGCTATGACCAGTGTGTTCTCTTGGCAAAACTCTATTAGCCTTTGCCCTGCTTCATTCTATACTCCAAGGCCAAATTTGCCTGTTACTCCAGGTGTTTCTTGACTTCCTACTTTTGCATTCCAGTCCCCTAGAATGAAAAGGACATCTTTTTTTTCTTACCCAAGTAAGACGGTAGGTATTATGAGAGGGCATCAGAGGGCAGACACACTGAAACCATAATCACAGAAAACTAGTCAATCTAATCACATGGACCACAGCCTTGTCTAACTCAATGAAACTAAGCCATGCCCATGGGGCCACCCAAGATGGGTGGGTCACGGTGGAGAGGTCTGACAGAATGTGGTCCACTGGAGAAGGGAATGGCAAACCACTGCAGTTGCCTTGAGAACCCCATGAACAGTATGAAAAGGCAAAATTATAGGATACTAAAAGAGGAACTCCCCAGGTGGGTAGGTGCCCAATATGCTATGGAGATGAGTGGAGAAGTAACTCCAGAAAGAATGAAGGGATGGAGCCAAAGCAAAACAATACCCAGCTGTGGATGTGACGTGATAGATGCAAGGTCCGAGGCTATAAAGTACAATATTGCATAGGAAACTGGAATGTCAGGTCCATGAATCAAGGCAAATTGGAAGTGGTCAAACAGGAGATGGCAAGAGCGAACATCGACATTCTAGGAATCAGCAAACTAAAATGGACTGGATTGGGTGAATTTAACTCAGATGACCATTATATCTACTACTGAGGGCAGGAATCCCTTAGAAGAAATGGAGTAGCCATCATGGTCAATAAATGAGTCCGAAATGCAGTAGTTGGATGCAATCTCAAAAACGACAGAATGATCTCTGTTCATTTCCAAGGCAAACCATTCAATATCCCAGTAATCCAAGTCTATGCCCCAACCAGTAACACTGAAGAAGCTGAAGTTGAACGGTTCTATGAAGACCTACAAGACCTTTTAGAACTA
This sequence comes from Tragelaphus eurycerus, assembly GCA_935064755.1. NCBI lineage: Eukaryota > Metazoa > Chordata > Mammalia > Artiodactyla > Bovidae > Tragelaphus > Tragelaphus eurycerus. The sequence goes on along the minus strand of CAKXYN010000116.1, from coordinate 998,748 downwards.
ACACCCAAAAAAGATGTCTTTTTCATTAATAGGTGATTATTATTTTTCAGTGAACCTAATCTTTTAAAAAATCTACATCCCAAAAGACATTTAAAATTTTGAGTATTGCACTCAATATTTATCCATGTTTTAGGCTAGCTTTAAAACAAAGAGATTAATCTCCAAATGAGGCTGGAAATAAAACTATAGCCTTAAGAATAATTAAAAGATAATTATCCCCTAACTGCCATGTTTTCCTTTCTTTCCTTTTGGAAAGATCGCCTCTCTAAATAAAAGATGTCAGCCTTTTAAAATGCCTTTCATCCCCAGATCTTTTGACGTCACAGACCTTCTTTTTTTAATGGAGCAACATCTTCCTAGGAACTTCTTAATGAATCATAGCCTGAGAATGAAGAGGAAACGGAGGAGGTCTGCCCTGAAAGAAGGTGATACAGGGAGGCTCCAGCCTTGATTTGGGCTCTAGGCAGTGAGGGCTGCACAGGCCACAAGTCTTTTCAGTAAAGACTCACTGAGCACGAACTGTGAGCTGGATCTTCTACCAAGGAATTGTCTGCAAGACACCACACCTTTCAGCCTTTTTCTACTTCTATACAGAAATATATGTACAAATATATTTTAATGGGTAATAATGTATAAGTTGCAATTACTACATCTTTTTACCTAATAATATAGACACATTTTCATGAAAATAAATAAATAGAGGAGCTTCCCTGATGGCTCAGTGGTAACAATTCTGCCTGGCGATGCAGGAGACACAGGTTCAATTCCTGATCCTTGGAAGATCCCACATACTGCAGAGCATCTAAGTCTGAGCGCCACAACCACTGAGCCGGTGCTGGAGAGCCCAGGAGCCTCAGTGGCTGCCGCCTGAGCGCCCTGGAGCGCGCTCTGCGCAACAGGAGACGTCATCGTGTGTACTGCAGGAGAGGGCAGCCCCTGCCAGCTACAACTAGAGGGAAGCCTGCATAGCAACAAAGACCCAGCCCAGCCAAAAATAAACAAAATTATTAAAATTAAAGTTATTTTAAAATAAATAAAAATAGAGCTTCATTTTATAGATGAACCATCATTTTTCTTAAGCAGTGTTCAATTTTGGAACACTGAGTTTATTTCCTTTTTTCTTCCCTATACAGCATTAACCATTCTTTATCTAAATACTCATGTACACCTTTGATGACTTCCTTAAATTTTTTAAAAATGGAATTTAGAGGTCAAAGTCTGTGGCGACTGTCAGTTTCTTATCTCCATTCCAAATCTGTTCCTCTTCCCCCTGCCTTGTGAAACCAGAGCTGGCCCCGTACACGTTTCTCCTCCACCAGTTGGCACCACGCGGGGCTTTGTCAACAGAGGCTGCTGGAGAAACCCCGCAAGCCAGTGGCGGTAGAAAGACCACGGGTCCCGGCACACAGCGGCTGGTGATAACACGGGTGTGAAGTGAGGGGCCACAGGTGAGGCTGGCGAGGAAGCCCTGGCCTAGATGCGGAGAGACAGAGCAGAAGCAGAAGGGAACGCGTGTTTCCAGGAGGGAGAAGGAGTGGCTTGGACGGACCTTGAGGCTGGTGACACGCGCTGCCCCATCCCGCCCCCAGAATTCTCTCTGCCCACAGCCTCCGCCACACTTAATATCTGGCTTGCACGTGCAGTTTGCCCTTGACCTTTATGGAGCAGAGGAAAGCGTGTTTAGACAATTTCTACTTGAGTTAGGAATATTGCTTCCTGAATGGAGCTCAGACAAAATGGGTGTGGAAGAAGGGAAGTCATAAGACTCGTGATGGCTCCGCGCCCACACCCTTTGCCAGCCCAGAAACGCAAACCACGCTTCCTCCTCGTTGTTACCGACGCAACGCCAACGGGTGCCTGACTCCATCCTGGCCACGAGGCCTAATTAGGCACGTCCGAAGCGTCTTAGAAACTGGAGACCTGCTAGAATATGATTGCGAAAAAGAAAATGGTTCCAAAACCCTAAAACTCCGCCAGCACCCTCAGCTGAGCAGAGCAGCTGGCGATGGGATCATCCGGGCACCCCTCGCGTGGGCGCGGCTCCGCAGGCCACCGCGTTGTATTGCTGACGACGATCCTTTTCTGGCGTCTTCCTTTTCAGTACTTTCCTGTCTTCGTCCCTCTCATGAACAGTCTCCAACCTTCCCCAGTGTATGACAGGAACCAAGAAGCAATTGTATTTCTGGCAAACACATCTCTCACACCACGTGCTGCGGGCTGTTCAAAGCGGGTTATATACTTAAAAGTCCCTTAGTGAAAGTGAAAGCTGCTCAGTCATGTCCAACTCTGCGATCCCGCGGGGTATACAGTCCATGGAATTCTCCAGGCCAGAATACTGGAGTGGGTAGCCATTCCCTTCTCCAAAGGATCTTCCCAACCCAGGGATCGAACCCAGGTCTCCAGCACTGCAGGCGGATTCTTTACCAGCTGAACCACCTTAAGCCACACAGTCACCCTATGGGGGTGTGTGTGTGTGTGTATGTTCTTCACTTAGTTGTGTCTGACTCTGCAACCCCATGGACTGCATCCGGCCAGGTTCCTCTGTCTATGGGATCCTCTACGCAAGAATACTGGAGTGGGTTGCCATTTCCTCCTCCAGGGGATCTTCCTGACCCGGGGATCTTACCCGGGGTCTCCTGCATTGCAGGCGGATTCTTTACCAGCTGAGCCACCAGGGAAGCCCAACCCTATGGGGTAAGCTCTATTATTAGCTTCATTAACAGATGATGGGGTTGGCAGAGGCCACAGGGATCTCCTACCAAGCCACAGGGGGAGGAACTCGAATCTGAACCCACAAGTCCAAGTGCGTCTGAGAGTTCTGACTCCAGGAGGGCAGGAGGGGGTTAAAGAGCCAAGTTCACAGAAGGGGGACGTTCTGTGTCTGGGCGGGCAGCTCCTGGCAAAGATGCTTCTTCATACCCAGGAAGGGCTTGGGGGGTGGTAGGGTGGGGGGCTGCCTCCGCCGTCAGACCAGCATGTCTGCATCCCACCAGCTCATTAAAAGGAGGAGCCAGGAGTTCAGGGCCGGGCAACCACCTCGTCCTCCGTCTTCCTCAAAGGGAAAAGGGGTGGGAAGGGGTGTGAATGACCTCACAGGATACCAGGGGAAAGCCTAACACAGTCCTTCAGTGATTCATTTGGGCGGACCCGCTTTCGCACCCAGCTGAGCACGAAGTTCGGAGTGGGGTCAGCGGGAGGGCCCGCTCCTTCCCGGAAGGACACATTCCCACTCGGTAGACGCGGGCACAGCGGTAAACGCGCTCCATCCAGACAGGAAGTCGTCAAGCCTCTAGGTAGAACCGGCGCCTTCTTTTCAAAGGTCAAACTTTTTCCGTGGCTGAGCGCGGCTGTTCCCTGAGCGCCTACTACGCGCCAAGCGCGGGACACGCGGTCATTCTGGATCTGAACGGGGCTCTGCGGGTAGATGCAGAGAGCGAGAGGGACACACACACACACACACACACCTGGCAGATCTTAAGGGGAAAGGCCTTCAGGGAGCTGTCTTGTTTCTAGGAAATAAACACGAAAATCGAAGGTCTCTCGTGCGCAGCTTCGAGCCCCCTCAAGCGCCTGGCTGAGCCCCGAGCGGGGCCCGCGCGCATCCGGGGCGAGAGGTCGGCGCGCGGCGGCCGGGCGACCAGGTGGCCGGGCAGGGCCGGAAGAGGGCCCGGAGTCGGCGGGCAGGCGGGCGGCGCCGGGGGCAGGTGCCAGCGGCAGTGGGCGGGGGCGGCGGCGTCACCCCCTCCCCCGGGGGCCGGGCGCGCACACCAGCTCGGCCCGAGGAGCCAGGGGCACGGGCGTACCCGCCGCCCGCCGGAGCAGCCGGAGCGACCGCATCCTCGGAGAGACGCCCCGCGCTCCGCGGCCGCCCTCCGCCGCCGCCGCCGGGAGGCGAGCGCCGCCCGTCCCCGCGCCCCGGCGCCCCGATCCTCCACCTGCCGCGGCTCCCGGGGCGCAGAGGGTGTGAGAAGCAGGGGCCCGGGGACACCGGCCCCCGGGGGCCACTGGGCGCGGAGAGGGGCCGCCGCCCCCGCCCGCGCGCTCTGCGCCCCGGCCGCGACTTCAAGGGCGACCCCCTCGGAGGGGGCTCTGCGCGCGCGGCGCGTCCGGCACCAGGGCTCGGGCGCCTCCGCGCGCACCCGGCGGGGCCATGCCCGGGCTGCGCCGGGACCGCCTGCTGACCCTGCTGCTGCTGGGCGCACTGCTGGCCGCCGACCTCTACTTCCACCTCGGGCCCCGCGTGCGGCGCCGCCTGCAGCCCCGGGAGCGCCCGCTCGGCTGCCCGTGCGCCCGCCGTACCGCCTCCCCGCCCCCTGCCCCAGCCCCCTTGGCCCCGCGGCGGGTCGATCCCGGCTCCAAGCTGCGGGCCCTCTTCGCGCACCCGCTGTACAACGAGCCGGAGGAGCCGCCGCTCCTGGGGCCCGAAGACTCGCTGCTGGCCGGCCCGGAGGCGCTGCGCTATTACCGAAGGAAGGTGGCCCGCTGGAACAGGTGAGCCCCGCCCGGCCCCCGGCCGCGCCGCCCGCCCCGCGCTGCGCCCGCGCCCATCTCGGGGCGAGAAGAAGTTTGCAGGCAGTAGCGCGCCCGGAGATGCTCCCAGACCCGCTCCTGAGCCCCCGGGGTTCACCCCAGGCCCCTTCCGTTCCCGGGCCATCTCCTCGCTTTTTCTCCCGCTCCTGATGTGGGATCTCGGTTTTCCAGAATGAGGTTTCCAAACAGAGCGAGTCCAGCGCTTCTCCGCACCCAGCACTTAGCTCTAGACCTGGACGCCTTTCAGAAACCGGGGCTACTCCAGGAAACCCGCTCTCCCTCTTGTTTATTCCCCTGCCCGGGGTCAGAGGTCAGGAGAGGTCAGCGGGCCAGAAAGTCAGTTTCCCCGAGTGGTCGCCACTCTGTTAAGTGTAAAGCGTGGCTTGCCCCTTTCTCCCGAGTGTTATAACCTACGAGCAGTTTTATTATTGGGGTGGGGGGGTTGGCTCACTTGGAGCTGAGACTCCATGCTTGCATAGACTACCTGGGAATTTTTTTACATCCAAGACTAAATATAGAGGGGGAAATGCCAAACACAGGTAGGGTAATATCAAGAAGGATTGTGTGTGTGTGTGTGTGGAAGGGGCGGGGAGGGAGGGTGTTGGAGAAGCTGGGATGGTCAGTTCCGAGACCCCCAGCTGATGACAGAGGCCTTGGAGGAGTTAGGACTCTGAATATGAATATGGACTGGTCTGAGGATAACTCAGCTCACTTTTGGACACATTCATCACTTTTCTTAATACAAGAGATTTCCAAATGAGCCCTCTTGGCTGGTTTTATGGTCCCCCCAGAGGATGGGCAAACATAGGTCTCTGGAAATTCAGCGCTTGTCCAGGTAAAAACTGTTGGCTCCTCATTCTATAGCGCTGAGAGTGGCCAGGGGTGGAGGGGGCCTTTGTAAAGTGAAGAGAAAAAATGAGAGTTATCAGCTGAAGTCACTACAGTGCATTTCAATTGCAACTCTATGGCTGACAATTTTATATTAGAAAGTGGTTCCCAAGTCTCTTGCTAATTGAATGCAATAAAAAGACAGTTTGAGATTGCTTCTCAGATGCTGTCATTTTCGATATTACCTTTATTTCATCAACCACATGAGGATCGGTGAACGACTAAATTATGCCCTTGGAAAATGATCGACACGTCAGTTGAGGATTTGAGGGGGGACGCGGGAGACGGCGCTGTGTCAGTATTGATCAGTATCCACTTATTCACACAGCTGCAGCCTTAAATTCTGTATGCTACTTTGGTCCTTAAGGAGAGTCAGAGGAGTATTTTGGCAGAAAAGCAAGACTCTTTGTCACCAGTCTGTCCTACAGACCATTTTGAGCTTGACTTCTGTGTCATTACGTGTCAGCAAACTTCGTTTCCTGATTAGGAGTGATCTTGGCCGTTTAACAGTGGATGGGTGGGGGCTGCGGCCCTCGCCGTACTTGGAGGTAACAGGATGGGTTTGTGTGGTCGGTTGAATGTGATAGTTGTGATATTGACTCATTAGTGAAGTGAAAGTCGCTCAGTCGTGTCCGACTCTTTGTGGCTGTAGAGTCCATGGAATTCTCCAGGCCAGAATACTGCAGTGGGTATCCTATCCCTTCTCCAAAGGATCTTCCCAACCCAGGAATCCAACCGGGGTCTCCTGCGTTGCAGGCAGATTCTTTACCAGCTGCGCCACCAGGGAAGCCCATTACTTCCTCTTAATCCATGAGAGCTCAGATGAGGTTTGTGGGCTGTAACAGGAGGGGGAGCTGTTCTTCCAAGTGTTGAAACTGGACCCTAGAGGCAGAGAAGCTTCACCCAGAGTGCATGGTAAGTGTCCAGGCAAGGATGTTAATAAGCATATTCTGGCTTATGTGGTGTGTATCAGGGCTTCCCTGGTGGCTCACCTGGTAATGAATCCACCTGCAATGCAGAGACCCGAGTTCGATCCCTGCGTCAGGAAGATCCCCTGGAGAAGGGAACAGCAACCCACTCCAGTATTCTTGTCTGGAGAATCCCATGGACAGAGGAGCCTGGTGGGCTGCAGTCTATGGGCTCACAAAAAGTCGGACACGACGGAGTAACTAGCACTTCATCAGGCTAGAAATGGAATGTGGGGGACTTCCCTGGTCGTCCAGTGGTTAAAACTCTGAGCTTCCAGTGCAGGGGGCCCAGGTTCAATCCCTGATCAGAGAAGTAAGATCCCCCGTGCCGCACAGCGTGGCCAGAAAATAAATAAATAAAATAAAATAAAACCATGATGTAGAAGAATTCTTAACAAAAGATAATAATCATAAATGGAACGTGGAAGGCCCACTAGCCAGGGTGCGTCTGCATCACACTCAGAGTTCCGTTATGAGAGACAGCCACAGTCACCTACGTGAGTCGGTGCCCTGTCGACGTGAGCGCACGTGAACGCACCTGCCGTGATAGGCAGGGCCAGCGAGAGCTGCAGGCCTCAGTGCCGCCGGCGAGAACGAACAGCAAAGGAGAGAAGCAGGGAGGGACCGTGCCAGCCGCTTCTCTCTTGCACCCACAAGCCCACGCCCCCACCCTTGTCTGCAGCCACTATCCAGCCAGCACTGAAAACCCAGAGCTTTGCACACATATGTGGATGCCGTCGTGCCAGTAATTACTTAACGTTAACTGCTTTCCAAAATAACTGTGGCAGCAAACCAGCTGCCTCACCTGGAGAAGCGCAGGGAACACAGTAACCAAAGCAGCCGCCTCCCACGTGCTCGGGTGAGTCTGTCGGTCTGCCTGACTGATTCTTCTAACCTCCGCCCTAGCAAGTAATGCGTGAAGTCAGAAGTACGTTCCTATAACTTGAGCTTGTGACCAGAGTTAGGATACGTCCCGTCTTACCCGCGGCCTCCCAGCACATCCCTTTTTTATTTCACTGGAAGATGGAGTTTACACACTGTTTTGCATATTTCAGGTCCTCGATCAATATTCATTCATGGGATGTCAGTATCTAGTTAAGTTGAAGTGATGCGAAAGGCATGTTGTGGGTTGGGTGGGCAATCCCCGTGCTGACCTGAAGCCTGCTGCAGACCTCCTCAAGTGCCGTCCTTCCTTCCCTTCCTCTCTTTCCCCATCAAAGTGTAACTAAGTGAGGCACAGTTCGGTTCAGTCGCTCAGTCGTGTCCGACTCTTAGCTACCCCATGAATCGCAGCATGCCAGGCCTCCCTGTCCATCACCAGCTCCCGGAGTCCACCCAAACCCATGTCCATTGAGTCAGTGATGCCATCCAACCATCTCATCCTCTGTCGTCCCCTTCTCCTCCTGCTCCCAATCCCTCCCAGCATCAGGGTCTTTTCAAATAAGTCAGCTCTTCGCATGAGGTGGCCAAAGTATTGGAGTTTCAGCTTCAGCATCAGTCCTTCCAATGAATATTCAGGACTGATTTCTTTTAGGATGAACTGGTTGGATCTCCTTGCAGTCTAAGGGACTCTCAGAAGTCTTCTTCAACACCACAGTGAAGCACAATCCAGGTTAAAAAAGTAATCAGGGAAAATCTTCCTGTCCATTGTCGGCCGCTGATCCCGCCAGTGATCTAGGACCAGCCCTCGACAGGCCTGAGGATGCGGGGGGCACGGGGAGCCAGGGGGGCCATAGGGAGTCAGGGGCGGCCATGGGGAGCCAGGGGGGCCATGGGGAGTCAGGGGGCACAGGGAGCCGGGGTGACCACAGGGAGTCAGGGGGCACGGGGAGCCGGAGGGGGCATGGGGAGCCAGGGAAATGGGGTCGTCAGTATTTCAGACCTTAAACCAACAAGCTGCTGCTGCTGCTAAGTGGCTTTAGTCGTATTCAACTCTGCGACCCTGTAGACGGCAGCCCCCCCCCCAGGCTCCCCCGTCCCCGGAATTCTCCAGGCAAGAACACTGGAGTGGGTTGCCATTTCCTTCTCCAATGCATGAAAGTGAAAACTGAAAGTGAAGTCGCTCAGTCATGTCCAACTCTTAGCGACCCCATGGACTGCAGCCCACGAGGCTCCTCCATCCATGGGATTTTCCAGGCAAGAGTACTGGAGTGGGGTGCCATCGCCTCCTCCGCCTTTTCCTGTCAAAGCAGTGAGGAAGGGCAGTGCATACCTGGAGCCCAGGTTCACGGTGCCACCACCCTCACAGCTTAGAGGCTGAGCTCTGGGTTTCGCCCCCTCCCAGAAGCTGCCCGAGCCAGACCACATGTGTCCTTTGACTTGTCGAAGCCCTTCAGCTCGGCTTGGCCCTGGGCCCACATATCTTTGGTCGGTTCCTCTGTAACCCTCTGGTTCTTACAGCCAAGGTCAAATGGGGTCATGCCTCCCTGGTGTAAAATCTCCGACAGCTGTGACACAGACACGAATTCTCTTCTCTCTGCTTTTCTCTCTGGACCTCCTCCTCCAGGATCAAGAAGGTTCTGTTTTCCTGTAATTACCAACTGTGTCTATCTGTGCCCTTCCCCCCATCAGATGCCCCGTCTCCCTCCTCCTGCGTACTTGCTCTCACTGAAGAAAGTCTGGCCCAAGACTCTCTTTGAAAGTCACAGCAAAGAGACGCTGCAGCTCTGCGAAAATGACAGGCGTTCATGGGGAGTAAACTGGCTCCAGTTTTTCTGGGAGAAGCTCTGAGAAACTCCAGAAGCCAAAGCAGTGATAGGAGGGCAGGGGGAGAGCCAGACAAGATGAGAAAGAGTTCAGCCGGGCACGAGAACGGTCTGGCCTAGGAATCGGCGGAGGGAAAGCTGCTTCCCACCGTGCATCTGGGGAAGGAAAAATGAAATCTCTTCTCACCTCTTCCTTTTCACCTCTTTCATACTGGTCTCACGCTTGCCCAGATCACTTGGAGAGCAGGGTTATTGGGAACGGGCGGCTCCCCTACAGAGCCTTGGATAGAAGCCCAGGGCCCAGCTCAGAGACTGTTGTCTGTCTTTCACCCAGAGTCAGCAAGGCCAGCACCCCCTGCTGGTTCTTCCGCCAGTGATGCCAGGCTGAGAACGAGTCTGAAAAGGGCCCTCAGCCACCGCCCACCGGCATGTGGTCCATGTCTCTTCTCTCCCAATCAGAGCCTTGCTGGGCTGGTTGGGGAAAAGCTATGACTTCAGTGGTTTCTGAGTCCCTGGACTTTCAACTGGAGGAAACCTCCCCACCCTTGTCAGAGCCAAGAGCTCTAACCAGATGGTTTCGGACAGGATTGGGCCAGCTTCCTAGTGCCTCATCCCAAAGCCCAGTCCTCGCTGTGATCCGCGCAGCAAAGACCCAAACCAGGGAGGGTACCACGCAAGGGAGACCCGCACCTCCTGTCTCCAGTGTCATCAGAAAGAAGCCCTTTGGCCGAGAGCCGGAAGGTGCTCATCGACTGCTCCGCTGGTCCCAACAGCTGCCACCCCGCCTCCTTCACCCCCAGCCAAGTCCTCGTCCATCTGCGAGAAGGGCTGGCCAGTTCTCTGCATGCAAATCCTGCCCGAGACAGGCGTGGTAGCTGCCGCGTACTTGACATACACCTGCTAAGTCAGGCCTCACGATTTCTCTGGAAGAAGGTGTATGATTCCTAGACGCGTCCCTAGAGGCCTGGCCCTGGTGTACACACGCCTCCTCATTCAATCCAGTGCAACCAGGCCCTGCAGGAAAGGGAGTTTACAGATGTAACTAAACCTCTCTCCCAGAGAGGGTGACCTTGGGATAGGGAGATTACCCAGATATTTGTTGTCCTTATTGTTCAATCGCTACATCGTATCTATCTCTTCAAGACCCAGTGGACTGCTGCACGCCAGGCTCCTCTGTCCTTCACCATTTCCAGAGTTTGCTCAAATTCAGGTCCACTGAGTCGGTGATGCCATCCAACTATCTCATCCCTTCTCCTCCTGCCCTCAATCTTTCCCAGTATCAGGGTCTTTTCCAATGAGGCAGCTCTTCCCATCAGGTGGCCAAAGTATTGGAGTTTCAGTTTCAACATCAGTCCTTCCAATGAACACCCAAGACTGATTTCCTTTAGGATGGATTTGTTGGATCTCCTTGCAGTCCAAGGGACTCTCAAGAGTCTTCTCCAGCACCACAATTAGAAAGCATCAGTTCTTTGGTGCTCAGCCTTCTTTATGGTCCAACTCTCACATCCGTACATTACCACTGGAAAAACCATAGCTATGACTAGATGGACCTTTGTGGGCAAAGTGGTATCTTTGCTTTTTAATACACTGTCTAGGTTTGTCATAACTTTCCTTCCAAGGAGTAAGCTTCTTTTAATTTCATGGCTACAGTCACCATCCACAGTGATTTTGGAGCCCAAGAAAATAAAATCTGTCACTGTCCCCACTTTTCCCCCGTCTATTTGCCATGAAATGATGGGACTGGATGCCATGACCAGAAAACTCAAGTTTTTTGAATCTTGAGTTTTAAGTCAGGTTTTTCACTCTCTTATTTCACCCTCATCAAGAGGCTGTTTAGTTCCTCTTCACCTTCTGCCATAAGTATGGTGTCATCTGTATATCTGAGGTTACTGATATTCCTCCCAGCAATCTTGATTCCAGCTTGTGCTTCATCCAGCCTGGTATTTCGCATGATCTAGTCTGCATATAAGTTAAATAAGCACGGTGACAATATACAGCCTTGTACTCCTTTCCTGGTTTGGAACCAGTCCATTGTTCCACGTCCGGTTCTAACTGTTGCTTCTTGACCTGCATATAGGTTTGTCAGGAGGCAGGTAAGGTGGTCTGGTATTCCCATCTCTTGAAGAATTTCCCACAGTTTGTTGGGATCCACAAAAGGTTTTAGCATAATCAGTGAAGCAGCAACAGATGTTTTTTCTGGAGCTCCCTTGCTTTCTCTATGATCCAGTGAATGCTGGCAGTGTTGACCTGGCTGTGTTGGACCTGATGACATGAGCCCTTTGAAGGCAGAGAGTTTTCTCCAGCTAATCAAAGAAGAGAAAGTCGAATAAGGGCTGGAAGTGCCTCTGCTGACTTGCAGATGGAGCGGGGGGGCTGTGGCAAGAGAGACCTTCAGGTCCTAAGCTGGGCCCCAGCTGACAGCCAGCCAGGAAACAGGGCCCTCGGTTGCACAACCACAAGGAAATGAATTCTTCCAATAACCGGAACAAACATGGCTGCAGAGCCTTCGGCAGACTCTCCGGATGAGCACTCACCCTGGCGTACAACTTGACCTCAGCCTTGTGAAGCCTGCGCTGGGCACTCAGTCACGCTGAGCTGGAACCCTGACCTGCAGCTCGGAGAGCGAGTCAGTGGGTGTAGCATAAGGCCACCAGGGTGGCGGTAATTTGCTCCTTGGCATAGAAAACAACGGTAGCACTGCCGTTGACTTCGTTTTCTGGAGGAAACCGGGGATGGGAAGCTGGTTGCCTCTTGCCTTCTGTGTCAGGCAGCTGGCAAACTTCAGACGGGCTTGGCACCCCAAGGGGCTGGGATCCACATGGTCTCACCATCAGCTCCAGCCCTCTGCATCCTTGGAAGCTCCAGGTCCTCATTTCTCCTCTCTGGGAAAGGTGTTTCCGGCCACCTCCCCCAACGCTGGTCCCTCCCCAACGGGACGCATCCTCCCCTACGGCATCACGGGGACTGTCATGACTGTGCAGCCTCAGCAGCTGTCACATGAGCAGGAATGGCCCTCACTCCTGGCATGAGAAGCCCCCAGCCTGCATGTGGTCGCACGGATACATCTGTTCCATGGTTTCCCCTATGGGAGAGCCAGAGTGAATATCTGTGGAACAAATAATTAGGAACAGACGACCTCAAGACTTGGGGGCTGTTACTCAACATCCTTTTAGCCCCTGTGGGGGATGAAAGCCTTGAACAAAAACAATCTTGACCAAAAACAAGTCATCTCACCTATAACCTGCCTCTTCCTCCTTTGAAAGTCTCAGGCGAAACCCTCCTACTGAGACATCCTGGCATTTAGACTGGGGGTGCTCTCTCTATTGCAGTAACGTAAATAAAATCAACTTCCAAAAAAAAATTTTTTTTAAGCCCTGGAAGAAAGTTGAGAAGGTGCCGTTTGCCAAAAAGAGAGAATTTCCTCAGCTTCCTGCATTTTCTGATGAAAGAGCAGCCAAGAAGTCATGCATTTAAAAAAACGGGAACCACAGAGAGACCCTGATTTAGCCAAAAGCACTCCCCACTCAACCCTTCGTGGGCGACGAGCTGTGTCTTCCCCGTGATCATCTGTTAAACCAGACACTGCTGGGGACCTGAGGGTTCTGCTGAAGTCGGCCGTCTCCTGGCTCCAAGCCGAGGGGGGCGCCATTCCAAACAGCTGCAGCCTGGATGGGGCAGAAGCTCTAGGAGTCAGAGCATCCGAGTACCTGTTCTAGGCAGGCGCACACGCACAGGACTAATGAAAACCACAGTATGGAAAAAAAGGCCTAGTGCTTTTTATGGCTTGTCCCTTGGCAGGATGTCCTACGGTGGAAATGTGAAATCAACCCACTCCTGAGTCTGAGTGCCCGGGAGACGCCGGGATCCGGGAGTGCGGGTCCCGGGAGGCCGACCTTGGAAATCAAGACCTGGGGCCCGCCAGCGTCTTTCGTCTTGAGCAAGAGGCGAAGCTAAGACCCGGAGAAGGGCCTGTTTTATTGGACTCTCTGGTAACAAACCCGATAAATTTGTACAGCCACGGGGATAGAAAATGGTGGAGGACTGTGATTGCTAAGAAGCCAAGAACCTGTAAGAAAATTCAGCAAAATGTGGAGAGTAGAGTGAAACTGAAGGTGTTGTTGGCACGGGGGCAGGTGAACGCAAGAGCTGGACGGCGAGAGTAAGACGGCCTGAGAAGAGACGGGGTTTTAGGAAACTTGGTAGAGGTGGGTGGGTGAGACAGGCGTTCTGCTGGCAGAGGAAAAAGCAAAGCTGTTCAGCCCTGGGAAGCCGAGGTCAGGTCCCAGGTGGCACCCCGGCCTTCAGCTGTCTCTACCCGGGTCAAGCGCATGGGCCGTGGGTAAGCTCATTTTCCGTGATGCTCACCACAGCGGAGTCGGTGTGGAGGGACAGACTGTCATCTGAGTTTAATCCATTAAAGTGGGATTTTTATTTTATACTGGAGTATAGGTGATTAACAGTATTGTGATAGTTTCAGGTGGGCAGCGAAGGGACTCAGCCGCACATTCACACGCGTCCATTCTCCCCCAAACTCCCCTCCCGTCCAGGCGACCGCAGAGCACTGAGCAGCCTGCCCCGTGCTGTACAGCAGGACAACTGGGATTTTTCTATTTCTGGTTCGTTTTCTTCAGTGGCCGAGCAGTGACTTTGTGGGGAAAGTCTGTTTATCTGCACTCACAGCCCAGCTCCTGTTTTGTTTTGTTTTGTTTTAACTCTGAGTTAGGAATCCTGCACCAGCAGCAGTTGCTTATTTCTGCCTCCTGTGCTTCTCCAGGCACTCAGAGATTCTGGAGGAAGTCAGACTGACCAGCTACAATTCCATCATCAAATCAAGCCCCGATTCACTAACATTTCATTGCAGCGTTGTTTTTTAAACCAGGATCATTGGATCCTACCCAGTTCAACTGATGAGGTTTTTATTTCCCTTACATTTTACGCATACTTTGCATTCTGTGGCTACGTTTATTTTCTTAGGAAATAGTACATGATATTTGCAAAGTGCTGCCTACTCTCTTCAGGATACTTTGATGTCAAGCGACAGAAATCCGACTCCAACCAATGCAAGCAGTTAAAAGGAAATGTGGAGAATCAAGTAACCAAAGCTCGGTGAGGTCAGCTAGCTCTACTCTGTCGCTTAGTCCTTCTGCCTGCCTTAATCCCCTCTGCAGGTTCAGAGCCCCAAGAGCACTGGGACCTGAGAGAGAAAAGGGCTTCTCAGATTTCCAAAAAGAAAGATCCTGGGCAAAGTCGCTGATTGGCCAGACCTGGGAATACAGCCAGGCTCTAGAGGGTTATGATTGGCCCAGTTCTGAGGAGGATGCAGGCGCTTCAACCAATCACTGGCTCTGGGGAGGTGGAGTCTTTGGAAACTCTATTGATGCTCTATTCGAGCCACGTGGCTCAGTGTGGGAAGAGCAGTTCCCCCAAACCAGGCTGGCTGCCCACACTTCAAGTGACCTGGAAGAACTTCTGTGACGGGCATGAGCTAGACATTTTCTCAACTTATGCCTGCTGCAGTTTCTGACTCTGATGGCCACCGTTCTGGAGTTTTAAGAAGACCTTTTAAATTTTTATTTTTGGGTGTTTGTTGCTGCTCTGGCTTTTCCCTAGCTGTGGCCAACGGGAGCTACACCCTAGTTGCAGCGTGAGGGCTTCTCATTGTGGTGGCTTTTGTTGCGGAGGCTTCTCTTGTTGCCGCGGAGCACGGGGTCTGGGGTGCGAGGGCTTCCTTAGTTGCGGCTCGCGGGCTCCATAGCACAGGCTTAGCTGTGGGACAGCAGCTCAGCTGTTCTGCAGCACGTGGGCTTTTGCGGGATATCAGGGATAGAGCCCACGTCTCCTGCGTTGGCAGGCAGATTCTTTACCCCTAAGCCATTCAGGAAGCCCAGTAAGACATTTTTAAAGCAAATTTATTTGTTAACAATTTCCTATTGTGCAAATCTTTTACACCAACCATTAGAATTCCTGCAAGAAGATGGGAATCTTCATTAATTTGGGCTTTCCCTTAAACCAACCGTGCTCTCTTTATAGGAGCCCAAAGAAGGAGTGGGTGTGAACTCATGTGTCTTTCTCTCAAAACTCCACTAGGACCCATGATGCCTTGTGGCAGTCCCTAAGGAAGCGGCTGCTGCTGCTAAGTCGCTTCAGTAGTGTCCGACTCTGTGCGGCCCCATAGACGGCAGCCCACCAGGCTCCCCCATCCGTGGGATTCTCCAGGCAAGAACACTGGAGTGGGTTGCCATGTCCTTCTCCAATGCATGAAAGTGAAGTTGCTCAGTCGTGTCCGACCCTCGGCGACCTCAAGGACTGCAGCCCACCAGACTCCTCCATCCGTGGGATTTTCCAGGCAAGGGTACTGGAGTGGGGTGCCATTGCCTTCTCCCCCCAGGGAAGCACTTGCCTCCTTTTTCACATGAAGAGGGTGAGTCTGTGGTTCTTCTTGAAGCTCCAGCAGCCCTGTTGTCCAAGCTCTGCCCACCTTCAACCAGGATTTCTCTGTCTCAGTGAAAACACTGGACAGGCACTTCCCAAGTGTGCTTCATGAACTCCCAGGGTTTCTGGAGGTGCTTTGCAGGTTCTGAAAATGATTGCTTCAGTTTGCATTTTGAAAACGTGTGCTTCAAGGTAATTTTGACAGAATGTGAGAAAACCCACACCGAGCTGTGTTATGCGCACTGAGCCGTCAGGTCTCTTGGCATTTCCTGGGCAAGGTCTGAAAAGGGAATTCAGTCACTGTATTCGTCTCCCAGGGCTACCGTAGCAAATTGCCCGTTTAAGTCACTGCTGTTTCCTTGAAACAATGTAAACTTATTCTTTCACAATTCTGGAGTCTGTGTTCTGAAACCAAGCTGTGGGCAGGGTAGCAGGCTCCTCGGAGGGTCCATGGGAGAATCCATTCTGCGCTTCTTCCAGCTTCGGCGGCTGCCTGCATCAGTCCAGCCCCTGCGTCCCTGATCGCCTCGCCTCCTCTTTCACCTCTGTGTGTCTGTCTGTCTCCTATAAGGACGCAGGTTGTGAACTCAGGTTGTGGTTGTTGTTCAGTCACCCAGTCATGTCCCCCCAGTGACCTCCGTGGACGGCAGCATACCAGGCTTCCCTGTCCTCCACCATCTCCCAGAGTTTGGTCAAACTCATGTCCCCTGAGTCGGTGATGCCATCCAACCGTCTCACCCTCTGTCACCCCCTTCTCCTCCTGCCCTCAATCTTTCCCAGCATCAAAGTCTTTTCCAGTGAGTCATCTCTTCACATCAGGTGGCCAAAGTATTGGAGCTTCAGCTTCAGCATCACTCCTTCCAGTGAATATTCAAGGTTGATTTCCTTTGGGGTTGACTGCTTTGGCCTCCTTGCTGTCCAAGGGACTCTCCATTCCATCTGTGTCTCTCTCCTATAAGGACCTAGGTCGTGGACTCAGGACTCACCTGGATAATCCAAGACAGTCTCATCTCAAGAACTTTACTTACCTCTGTCATAGCAGATCCAAAAGAATTGGCTGGGGAGAGGCCAGCTGCTCCCAGCCCTTATTTTCCAAATAAGGTCATGGTCACAGATAGTGTTCAGTCGTGTCCGACTCTTTGAAACCCCGTGGACTGTAGCCTGCAGGCTCCTCTGTCCTTGGGATTCTCCAGGCAAGAATACTGGAGGGGGTTGCCATTTCCTTCTCCAGGGGATCTTCCTGACCCAGGGCTCAAACCCGTGTCTCCTGTGGGTCCTGCATTGGCAGGCAGATTCTTTATTGCACCTCACTCCAGTACTCTTGCCTGGAAAATCCCATGGACGGAGGATCCTGGTAGGCTCTAGTCTATGGGGTTGCTAAGAGTCGGACACGACTGAGCGACTTAACTTTCACTTTTCACTTTCATGCATTAGAGAAGGAAATTGCACCCCACTCCAGTATTCTTACCTGGAGAATTCCAGGGATGGGGGAGCCTGGTGGGCTGCCGTCTATGGGGTCGCACAGAGTCGGACACGACTGAAGTGACTTAGCAGCAGCAGCAGCACGACCTGAAGGTTAGGTCATGGCCATGTGTTTAGGGGAAGCCCCACAAAGCCCGCTGTAGTCACGCACATCTCATGATGCCTGGGAAGGTCATGCAGCTGCCATTTTACTTTCATTTTTAAAACGGATTGTTTTACTGTTTACACAAAAGAGCACTTTACCATTTACACAGCAGATCTTGCTCTCTCTGCCAGAGCTTCTGATAGGCGTTGAGCAGCAGTGCATTTAGGATGAGACTCTTGGCTGTGCCTGGAGTGTGATCGTCAGGGTCGTCATTCGGGACAAGGAAATAGATCTGCTAATTAACTGAACTTGGATGTGGGAACAAAGGCTCTTTATGAAGGTCTCAGAGTCAAACGGGACGGGCGAGGGAACTCAAGCCACCGAGCCCAGACAGGGGCCTCCTCGGCTGGTTCTTCTGGATCTGCTGTGATGGGCGAGCCAACATGCGGTCCGTACGTGAAACCTGTGTGCTGCAGAATGTGACCACACAATGTTTGGCTGGAAAAATACCAGAATAGACGATACGCCAGCGCTCACCTTAGGTATTAAAAAGCCATCAATAAAGCAACTTCTGGATGCTTAATTTGAGCAGTATAACTTACAAGGGGCCCCTCCAGGTTCAACTTGGAAATGTGCACCCCAGGTAACTGGATGAGGTGGTCTGTTCTGCTGTGGGCTGTAAATCCGTCAAAAGGTCAAGGGAGGTCGGCCAAAAACGATGGGCTTGGATTTATAGCAACTGATCTGCAGCCCTTCTTTTTGGCAGGAACTGAGCTAGCGCTCTGTTTAGGCCACTTGTGATTTGTGATGTTTAAAATCACTTTATCTGCATCTGTGACAATGCTTCGTTCTCACTCTCTGGGCGGCGGGAGGGGCAGGGGGTTGCTGTGCCTAACACACCCCATAATGTTATTTACTCTTTAAAGTATAAATAAGCAAGCAGGTGAACAAGGCCAGAGCCCTGGGCACCACTGAAGGTGGTCAGCTAACTCCTGTCCTTCAGGACAGCCTTCAAAGCTGCCCACTCGGAGAATCTGTCCTGTCCCTCCAACTCAAAGGGAGGCCCGGCCTCTTTCACCAACTCCTGTGTGACTTTCCAGGGCTTTTGTCACAACGTGCTGGCCTCTCGTTTACTGGCATGCTTCCAGTACATCCTCACTGGACGGTCAGCTTTTCAAGGATGTGTTGAACTGAGTGGATGTAGCCACACCCCGATCCCCAGAACACCGTTATCTTCTTTGGAAAAAATGTCTTTGCTGATGTGCTTAAGCATCTTGACAGGAGGAGACCCGGCTGGAGTACGTGGGCGGCCCTGAATCCCACAGCACGTGTCCTTGCAAGAGAAAAACAGAGCAGGCTGAGACACAGACAGGAAAGGAGATGTTGGACCAAGAAGGCAGAGGCTGGAGGGACGTGACCACAAGCCGAGGAGTGTCAGCAGCCACTGGAGCTGGAAGAAGCAAACAGTGGGTCCTCCCGGAAGGAACACAGCCCTGGTGACACCGTGATCTCAAACTCTTGGCCCCAGAACTCCGAGAATACATGTCCATAAGGCCCCAAGTCTGAGTCGTTTGTTAGGGCTACCACGGGAAGCGGGCAGAAGGCTGGATGTTCGCTTGCTTCTTGGCCACGTGACCCCGGAGTGTAAAATGCTGCTTGTGTACAGCGGGTGCTTGAAAAGTGTTTCCAAACGAGTGAAGAAGGCAGAGCACTGAAGAACTGATGCTTTCAAACTATGGTCCTAGAGAAGACTCTTGAGAGTCCCTTGGACTGCAAGGAGATCAAACCAGTCAATCCTAAAGGAAATCAACGCTGAATATTCATTGGAAGGACTGATGCTGAAGCTGAAACGCCAATACTTTGGTACCTGATGTGAAGAACTGACTCATTAGAAAGGACCCTGATGCTGGGAAAGATTGAAGGCGGGAGGAGAAGGGCACAACAGAGGATGAGATGGTTGGATGGCATCACCGACTCAATGGGCATGAACTTGGGCAAACTCTGGAGGATGGTGAGGGACAGGGAAGCCTGGCGTGCTGCAGTCCACGGGGTCACAGAGAGTCTGTCACGACTTGGCGACGGAACAACAAGGAATGAGTGAACACACGAGAGCTCCAGAGGCTTTGTGGTTGGGCAGCTCTGGGTTTAAATCCTGACTCTGCTACATAAACACTGGGAGACCTAAGGCTCATTTTCTCTGTTTCCTGCTCTGTAAAGTGGGCCGCAGACCTAACCCAGGGGATAGAGGGCAGAGTGAGGTCTCCAGGGTAAGGCGTGGGGCAGAGGACCTGGCTCCCGCCGCCCTGAGTCAGCAGCAGGTAAAGCACCATTAGGTGGTTATTGCTCTGTGTTTCGTGTGGGTGATTTGATTTCCATCAGCAGCCAACCATACTCGTTAATGTTTAATATCTGCTTGGGTGCACGAGACGCAAGAAGCAGGATCTGCGTTCCCCAGATGCCAGGAAAAAACCCCGGAGTTTCCAGCCTGGCCCCGGCCTGCCTCAGCCTCCACTGCTCCTTCCAGAGAGAAAATGTGCATGTTCATCTCTCCGTAGTCACTGTGGTATCTGAAGCTTACCGAGGGGGAAACACAGATGGGGCATCTGCAATTAGTCTGCCTACCTCAGAAATTACAGGGCTTCCCCAGTGCTCAGTGGTGAAGAACCCGCCTGCCAATGCAGGAGACGCGGGTTCGATCCCTGGGTCAGGAAGATCGCCTGGAGAAGGAAATGGCAACCCACTCTAGTATTCTTGCCTGGAGAATGCTGTGGACAGAGGAGCCTGGTGGGCTACAGTCCATGGGGTGACAGTCAGACACCACTGAGCGATGGAAAGAACAACTCCAGAAATTATATGCCCCATATACACACACGTGCACACACACACACACGTGCTCGCACAAGTGCACACACATACACACCAGGGGGAAAGCCATTAGCTGATGTTTCTCACTGACTTGGCAGAAATCCTCCTTTTCCTCTTCTCTTTTTTTCACAAAGCATTTATCAAGCCGGTTCAGCAAGCTGCTCTTGCCTCACTGAGGACCTTACCCTCCGACCTTGAGCTGGTGGCATTGAAAATGGGTGACAGCCATTCTGCATGGGTGCAGGGCTGGCCCCACCCCACAGACCGTCACCTTTAACCCTCAGAACCCCCTGCTACAAGAGGCACTGGTATCCCCACCTTCACACGAGGATGGCCACTCAGACAAGCTGAGTCTCACCAGAACCCAGACGTCAAAGGCAGTGGTGCAACAGTGATGCTAACTTTGCCTTGCGTCTGAGGCCGGGTCCTGGAGACAAAGCTGAGATGCCACTGGAGTGCACTGCTGGGCAGCGATCAGGGTCCCAGAGGCAGGAAGGCCAGCACCGTGTCCAGCTCTCTGCTCTGGATGCGGAGAGCCTGTGCGGTCCTGCCAGAGAGGAGGTTGTCAGTAAGCAGCAAAAGCTTTGGAAAGAGCCGAACTCGTCCGCCCTTATACTCCGTAGACCTGTTTTGTATGGTTATACTGTAATTTCTTTGTTTTTATAGTCGAGGGTGAAAGCGTTACTGGAATCTCTCACCCACATTGTGACTCCAGGCTGGAGTCTCATCACACGTCTGCCGCTTCTCAGCCGGGCGACCTTGGAGAGTTTGTGCTGCCTTCATCCAGGCCCCATTTCTTTAGGGAGGATGTAGCAACAGTCACACTGATCTTATAAGGAGTTTCTGGGAGGAGTCCACGAGTAAAAGTTGCAAATTGCTTCAGACAGTGCTTGACAAACAGACGGATGCTGAAGCTGAAGCTCCAATCCTTTGGCCGCCTGATGCGAAGACACTGATGCTGGGAAAGACTGAAGGCAGGAGGAGAAGGGGAACACAGAGGATGAGATGGTTGGATGGCATCGCCAACTCAGTGGACCTGAGTTTGAGCAAACTCCGGGAGACAGTGAAGGACAGGGAGGCCTGGCGTGCTGCGTGCAGCCTATGGGGTCGCAAAGAGTCGGACACGACTGAGCAACTGAGCAACAACCATGAGTAAAACCTGCAAAGTGCTTCAGGCAGCACTGGGCACGATCTAAGAGTGAGATCTCCTTCCTTTTATTCAGACCTCTTGGCCCAGTCGGGGTCGCTGCTCCTCTTCCTCCTGATTTCTGTTCTCGTGACCACGGTCCTCGTGGTTCTCCGCCAGGGCCGGCCTCTGAGCACCCCTCCCCGCACTGGTTCCCCGCACTCGATCCCCTCCGGCTGGAGCCCTGACCTCTCACCGTGCACCGAGCCTGAGCCGTGACTCCGGGAGGTCAGGACGGGCCGGGCCAGTGAATAGACCCGAGTGGAAACACAGGGTCTATTGCGACACCGCTTCCAGGGAGGAAGTGATTGTATTTCAACCAGGAAGGAAGGGGTTTGTGTCGGGAAATCAGCCCAGTTAGCAAAATCTCACTGAAATCTGGGTACAGTTATTACTTTCTCAACAGAAAACAGACCAGCGGATTCAGTGTTTCCACCACCATCCCGATGTTGAAGAAGTTTCCATCAGCGTTCTCAGTGTGTGTGTGTGTGTGTGCTCAGTCCTGTCCATCTCTTTGTGACCCTGTGGACTGTAGCCCGCCAGGCTCCTCTGTCCACGGCGTTTCCCAGAATACTGGAGCGGGCTGCCATTTCCTCCTCCACGGATCTCCCAACCCAGGGATCGAACCCAGAACTCTTATCTATCCTGCATTGGCAGGCAGGTTCTTTACTACCACACCACCTGGGAAGCCCTAATAGCCTCAATATTCCTTGCAAAGCCTCACGGTCTGTGCGGCTTCCGTGGAAGAGCGGAGTGGTCTTGGCTCAGATCCGTGGTGTCAGTCTCTCCCTTTTCACTGACTGTGTCGTCCGCTCACCCGTGCGGACCTTCATCTCCTCCTGTGTAGTTTGGAGAAATGTAGTTCGGTCCCAGGACTTCGAGGAGCTAGAATAAGACAATGCAGGGGAAAACCCCAAAATCCATTTGTAATAAGCTGTTCTGAAATGCAGGTATAAGAGCGTTAAATAAAGTGATGCCTTTGATGCTAAACAAGCACCCAGGACTGGGGGCAGAAGCCCCAGAATCCACGTGCCCCCAAGTAGATCCAGCCTCCTCACGGCTGGGAGTGGGGAGGCCCGTGGGCCAACTTCCAGCCCAGCCTGTGGGTGGGAATGGGCTACATCACTTCCTGGCCAGAGCCTTTAAAAGCTGGGGCTTCCCAGGTGGCGCTAGTGGTAAAGAGCCCACCTGCCAACGCAGGAGACATGAGAGACTCGGGTTCAGTTCCTAGGTTGGGAAGATCCTCTGGAGGAAGGTACGGCAACCCACTCCAGTATTCTTGCCTGGAGAATCCCATGGACAGAGGAGTCTGGCGGGCTAAGGTCTCAAAGAATGAGACACAACTTGGGGCTGAACAGCAAGAACAAGAAGACAAGGAAACAGAGTCGGCCACCTTCTTAGAACGGGGGCGGGTGAAATTCCACCAGAGCAGAAACCACATCCACTTCTCAGCAGGCTACCCTCCCCCACGGGTCACTTCTCGTGCTGAGGAGGAAAAGAGACCAATTATCCTCTCCGTGGGGAAATCAGACGGAAAAATAATACATGCAAATCAGCACAGTGCACAGGCCAAGGGCTGGGGAGAATTTAGCCTGCAGGGAAGCCGCAGGGAAATCTGCCTGCCAACCATGGAATTATGCGACGCCCCCCCCACCAGAACCCCTAATTCAGATCCCTCTCTACGGGGGCAGCCAAGGCCTGGGTGACGGGCGGTAAGGCCAAGTTCAAACACTGTTGAAAACAAGTATATTTGGGTCACCGTCTGTTTATCGAAGGGTCCAGCGTTTGGGTTCTTAAGGCTCTTCTTTTTCCTTAGTTCACTCTGAGCACTGCTTTTAGACTTAAAGTTCTGTTTTCTGCCCTTGGGAAAATGGTGAAATAGCCATCCAATGTCAGTGTCATTTGTTTATTGTGTGTGAGAGAGAGGGAAACATTTATTTGTTTTAGGTCTCACAGTCAGAGGATGAAAAAAGCCAAAATTCAACATTGCCTCTGTGACAAGTGCCACGTGTGCTGCTATTTTATCCATATGCTTGTTGGGTTGTGCAAGCGGGACAGCGAAACAGCTGCTGACTCACACTTGTCTTTTTTTAAACAATTAAATAATATTTAAACTTTTGTTGTGCAGAGTGTGCGGGGCGAGGGTAGCAGAGCCTGAGGAAGGCTTCTAGGCTGTGTATGGAAAATCTTGAGTTTCTCAGAGTCCAGAACCCATCATAGCAATTTTCAGGTCATTATCAGAGGATTAAGTGCTTCATTTGCTCATGATTCTGTGGCTCCAGGCCAGGGCTTCTCAGCCTCAGCACTGCTGACATTTGGGGAAGATGATTTTCTGTCTTGCTGGGCTCAACAGAAAATTAAATAAAATAGGAGAATGCATTGCAGGATGTTTGGTAGCGTCCGTCAGCACTGCCCCCACCAACTGTGATGCCAAGATGTCTCTCAGTGGTACCATCCACGAGGGGTGCAGTTGCCCCTAGTTGAGAACCTCAGGTCTACACCATGGAGGCAGGATCCTATGGGAACGTGTCGCTCTCAGCCGTGGGCCCTCCACTCTGTAAACAGTCACACTGGGGTGAGAGTGAGGGGTCGGTGTTAACGTTTGGTGTTTCCCAAAGTCCATTGTGCCCACACAGAATCCAGGGCATGCCCTCCTGTGCTTGGAACGGAAAGGTTTAGGAAGTGCCTCCTGCACAACAGGCCTGACTGCAGGACTGCTCAGAGCCTCGACTGTCTTTGTGTAACTGAGACTCTCCCTGAGAGATTACGCTTTGCAACTCTTTCCAGTTTTACTTGCATGGAGTGAGTGATGTTTGCTGGTCACTTCGGTGCTTAGCTCTGGGCCCAGGACCAGAATCTGGGAAGCTTGGCCCAGCTGGAAGCTACCTGCTGGTTCTCTGCCTCAACTCCAGGGGATCCCTCGGACCAGAGATCATCCTGCCATCTTCTCCAGGGTGTCCAAACTCCTGTCACCTTCAGCGACAGGTCTGGAAGTTGTTGCTGGGGTAGAGATACAGGTTTCTCACGGAGGCCAGAGTCCCAGCTCCAGGAACGTCCCTCCAGGCTTGCCATAGCATCCAGCTCATTGTGATGGGCCATCCAAAGTCGGCAAGGTCTGTTGACAACGGCCAGGACAGGGTAACAACCTAGGGGTCCATCCACGGATGAATGGATAGAGAAGATGTGGTTTGTACAGTGGAATATTAGCCTTTAAAAAGAACGAGGTTTTGCCATTTGCAGCAACATGGGTGGATTTGGAAGGCATCATGCTAAGTCAGACCAAGAAACAGAAATACTGTGTATCATTTATATGTGGAATCTTAAAAAAATACAATGAACTAATGACTATAGCATGAGAGAAGCTTAGCGTGCAGCATTACAGCATCATATGGCTCACAGATGCACAGAGCAGGCTGGGGTTATCAGTTGAGGGGGAATATAAGGGGGTGGGGTGGGGAGGTAGAAGCTATTGGGTGTAAGATGGGCTCAAGGCTTCCGTGGACTTGTCTTGGCCTCAAAGACACAGGGATAAATGCAGTGGGAGGCAGGGGAACAGAAGGGGATAAGGTGGGGCTGTGCTGTGTGTTGGCATCTGCAGGACGGAGCAGCAGGGAGACGTCCCAGCCTGTTTGTAAAAAGTCACAGGATTCATTTTATTTTAATTGTATTGGAGTATAGTTGATTTACAACGTTGGGCTAATTTCTGCTACACAGCAAAGGGACTGAGTGTATATATATCAGTTCAGTTCAGTCACTCAGTCGTGTCCAACTCTTTGCGACTCCATGGACCGCAGCAGGCCAGGCCTCCCTGTCCATCGCCAACTCCCAGAGTCTGCTCAAACTCATGCCCATCAAGTCGGTGTTGCCATCCAACCATCTCATCATCCTCTGTTGTCCCCTCTCCTCCCGCCTTCAATCTTTCCCAGCATCAGGGTCTTTTCCAGTGAGTCAGTTCTTCACATCAGGTGGCCAAAGTATTGGAGTTTCAGCTTCAGCATCAGTCCTTCCAGTGACTATTGAGGACTGAGTTCCTTTAGGATGGACTGGTTGGCTGTAACTGACTCAGTTTATATATATATGTTGTGGTTAGTCACTCAGTCGTGTCTGACTCTTCGCAACCCCATGGACTGTGGCCCGCCAAGCTCCTCTGTCCATGGGATTCTCCAGACCAGAACACTGGAGTGGGCTGCCATGCCCTCCTCTAGGGGATCTTCCCAACCCAGGGATCAAACCCAGGTCTCCCACATTGTAGGTGGATTCTTTACCAACAGAGCCACCAGGGAAGAAAAATATGTTCTTTTTCATATTCTCTTCCATGATGGTTTATCCCAGGATATTGACTATAGTTCCCTGACGTCAGGGATTTCAATGGTGAGCCCACCAGACTGCTGAGGGGCATTTGGAGAGAATACTCTGTACCAGATAATTCTGTCATGGGGACATGCAGCCTGCATGGGTCCAGTGGTCTCAGAAATAAAGTGCATTTCTGAGGCAGGTTGCAATCAAGATGTATTTCTACATTATGTATGAAATCTTATGTATGTATGAAAACAAGGTTCTAGTAATTTGTTGACATCTTTTCTCATTCCAAAGAAATAGTCACTCATGCCTGATTTGTGATCACAGCTTTGTACTCTTTTTCTTAGAAATTGTCTTCCAAATATATAAGCATCAGGTCCCATTAAACCTGGATCATTCTTATTCACAAGAGAAATAGGATAAAAAAGAGGAAGGTATTTCTAAACTTGTCACCACCCAAACAAAATAAGTCTGGGAAAATGTTCTTCCTATGACCATTGTCAAGGATAAGAATATTGAAACAGACAATATGGATAAAACAGATGCACAGATTTAGATAGAAAGCCAAGTCTCTCAGAGGCTCACCGTAATGCTTTTATAATTTTCTTTATGGCAGAGTGCTTTTGGAATATTCAGGAAATGAGTAAGATAATAAATAAGTCAGAAAGTAACCTTGTGCGTTCGCATCCAGCAGAGACAGAACTCTAGTGTGACAGTGTGACCCCTGTATTCCAAACATTTTTCCCCTCGAGTTTTTTGATGCTAGTATTTTGGAGTCTGATGGAGTTTTTGCAGCAGGAAAATTGTTTGGGCATCCAAGGATCAGTTATTTATAGAGCATTTCCTGCATGCAGAGCACTTTGTCAAATACTAAGGAAGATGCGAAAATCTTAGGCAGGTTCCTGCCCTCAA
This sequence comes from Tragelaphus eurycerus, assembly GCA_935064755.1. Classification (NCBI taxonomy): domain Eukaryota; kingdom Metazoa; phylum Chordata; class Mammalia; order Artiodactyla; family Bovidae; genus Tragelaphus; species Tragelaphus eurycerus. Next base: position 972,396 of record CAKXYN010000116.1, on the reverse strand, counting down.
GAAACGTAGAGTTTAATTGGGAAGAAAACACACGACATGGCTCTGAAATCTTTCCCTGGTGCCCCCATCCCCCTCCCGATGCGGCCGCACAAGGACCACGGAACCGTTTCCAGTAGAGGGAGTTTGCCTGAGCGCCTGCCAGCCTTTCCTGCCTCCCTCCTGCTGTTCAAGATCCTACGTGAGGATGATCTGGACTCTGTGAACCTCCACAGATCATCTGTCCTGAGCCAGATGATGGGATTCAGGAGCCCCATCATACTTCTGCACCTGACTCAGCATCTCCCAAACACGCTGGGGAATGAACAGAGTGGGGCAGGGTGGGGGTGGGGGGGGTGGTCAATTAATTAGAAAATAATTCATGGATAATCACCAGATTCCTCCCCAGGGGACCTCAGTAAAGCAGAGAGGATGTCACTTCTCATCACTGCTTCGTAACCAGTGAATGTAGCAGAATATAAATTCTAAGTCATGCAGTTGAAATAGCTCTGCCTGAGAGGGCTTGGCACCCTTGCTTTTGGCAGGGAACACACGTCCAGATGCCAAAGAGAGACTGGTTATTTCAGCAGAAAGGACAGAAATTAATCCTCAAGATCAGTTCAGGCTGTCCTGACTCTGGAGAACCAAGAAATGTATGAGATGATGCAATCAGAAAGAGGGAAGGGTGGCAGGCAGGATTTCAGGGAACTTTAGCATCAGAGCAAACCTACACTATCCGAACAGCGTGCAGGTCAGCTTCTCCTGAGTAAGCCTGTGATTCCCATTAACTGTCTTCCCAGAAAAATACAGAGGGTAGTTCTCACTGCAGCTGAGATAAGGAGCACATTCACTCACCCCCCAGGGATTCATCGAGTATCTGTTACATACGGCAAGGACAACAGAAGAGATGGGAAGTGTGTGCAGATTTGCAGGCTCGAGAGAGAAAGCTCACATTCAGCTGTACAACTGGAAACGCTTCAAAGAGGACGTTCCTAGGGAGTTTGGCCCTGGAAGCTGAAGAAGAAAATGTGGAGGCGGGCATTCCCACGGGAGAAACAGCATGAGGTGGGGAGGAACCATTGCAAAGGCAGTTTTTGTGTGCGTCAGTTGTTTAATTGCAAAATTACAGAAATACGTCAAGTAAAAAGTGAAAGTCACTCCTCATCACCCCTAAGGCCAACTATCATTAATGGTTTGTGTACTTTTCATGCACAGCAAATTGTTTGTGTTTATATGTATACGTAAATCATATTTTTAACAATAACAAAAACATGAGATCCACTCCACAAACTGTGCTGAAATTAGAAATTCTTCTATGTCACTAAATACAGAGCCATCCCTGTAATACCCTCCATTTGTATAGTCATAAACAACACTGTGTGTTTAGTCATTCAGGCGTGTCCAGTTCTTTTCTACCCCATGGACTGTAGCCCGCCAGGCTCCTCTGTCCGTGGGATTCTCCAGGCAAGAATACTGGAGTGGGTTGCCATGCCCTCCTCCAGAAGATCTTCCCAACTCTGGGATCGAACCCAAGTCTCCTGCATTACAGGTGAATTCTTTACTGTCTGAGCCACCAGGGACACACAAACAGCACTGTAGTGAACATCTTTGAATGCACACTCTTGCACACTTGTGCGAGTTGGATAAGCTGCCGAAATGAAATTGCTGAGTCAAGGGGTGTGTACGTGTATGCTCAGTTGTTCAGTGTGTCTGGCTCTTAGCTTGCCAGGCTCCTCTGCCCAAGGAATTTTTCAAGCAAGAATCCTGGAGGGTTGCCGTTTCCCACTCCCATGGATCTTCCCGATCCAGGGACTGAACCCTGGGTCTCTTGTGCGTCTCCTACATTGACAGGCAGATTCTTTGCCACTGAGCCACCTAGGAAGCCCCACTCAATATAATTCTGAAATGGAAAATTGCCCTCTGCAAAGATGTGCCAATTACACTCTCATCAATAATGCAAGAAAGCACTATAATAATGCTATTCAATACACCTGTTTAAACCCTTTTAAGGTTTCCATTTTAAAAGGGTTTTGTACTTGTAAAGTTTGTGTAGATAACCACACAAGTTGGGCTGTATAGGAAAACTATTGACGAGAGTAACACAAGTTTCAGGACAGTGCGGATGTTATGTTGTCAAATGCATAAGAATAAAAGTGGAGAGAGACAAGGGAAAAAACACTCAGGGAGGGGAAGTTGGTGAATGAGCAGATATGAATGGAAGAGAGGTTTCCGAAATTTAAGATTTTGAACCATGCAAATATTTCCTATTCAAAACTAAAGAATGTTGTATATATATTTTAAATCTAAAAGAGGTGCTGCTCCTTCCAGGAACCAGTTTTCATGGAAAATTCCAATTCTGCAGAGAAAAAGGAGCAGAGTGGTGTTTCCTCTTTCCCTCAAGGTCACGGGACTTGTAACCCAGGTTTTCTTTTTATTGATGAAAGCAACATCCGTCAGTACTTCGTGCTTTGTTTTTTGGTATCTACTGTCAGTTCACTTCAGTCACTCCGTCATGTCTGACTCTTTGTGACCCCATGAATCACAGCATGCCAGGCCTCCCTGTCCATCACCAACTCTTGAAGTTCACCCAAAATCAGGTGCATCAAGTCGGTGATGCCATCCAGCCATCTCATCCTCTGTCGTCCCCTTCTCCTCCTGCCCCCAATCCCTCCCAGCATCAGGATCTTCTCCAATGAGTCAACTCTTCACATGAGGTGACCAAAGTATTGGAGTTTCAGCCTCAGCATCAGTCTTTCCAATGAACACCCAGGGCTGATCTCCATTAGAATGGACTGGATGGATCTTCTTGCAGTCCAAGGGACTGGCAAGACTCTTCTCCAACACCACAGTTCAAAAGCATCAATTCTTTAGCACTCAGCTTTATTCAGAGTCCAACTCTCACAGCCATACCTGACCACTGGAAAAACCATAGCCTTTGTTGGCAAAGTAATGTTTCTGTTTTTTAATATGCTATCTAGGTTGGTCATAACTTTCCTTCCAAGGAGTAAGTGTCTTTTAATTTCATGGCTGCAGTCACCATCTGCAGTGACTTTGGAGCCCAGAAAAATCAAGTCTGACACTGTTTCCCCATCTATTTCCCATGAAGTGATGGGACCAGATGCCGTGATCTTCGTTTTCTGAATGTTGAGCTTTAAGCCAACTTTTTCACTCTCCTCTTTCATCTACTTTAGGTCTTCCTTTAAAGGTAAGGCTACTTTGCCAGGAATATCTTGGCTGATCTTATACATAGCCACCCTCCATATATATAATATTTTTTCATATAGCGATATTTACTGTTGCCACATTAAGTTGCATTTTTAGAAATCTACTTAATTTTTTTCATTGGGTACAGCAAACAGGGGTAAAAAGCAGGTAGCTTCTGTGTTCACCACTTTTTAAAAATTCTTATTTTATATTGAAACAGTGGTAAAGAATCTACTTGCCAATGCAGGAGATCTGGGTTCGATCCCTGAGTGGGAACCATCCCCCTGGAGAAGGAATGACAGCCCACTCCAGTATCCTTGTCTGGGAAGTCCCATGGACAGAAGAGCCTAGTGGGTTACAGTCCGTGGGGTCGCAGGGTCAGACCCAGCTGAGTGAGTACACAAGAACACAGCTGAGTAACACTGTTGTGTTGGTTTCAAGTGTGCAGCGAAGTGGTTCCGGTGCACACCTACGTGCATCCATTCTTTCCCAAATGCCATTCCCATTCAGGTTACTATAGACCCCTGAGCAGAATTCCCTGTGCTGTACGGCAAGTCCTCGTTGGACACCTCCTTCATCACTCTCATCTTTGCACGCGTACAACCCTAATTGGAACACAGGTCAGCGGGCTGCGAAACGGGCTCTCCTTTGGGGAAGAAGCCCCGACATGCACCATTTGCCAGTTTCCGTGGTGTAAATTCTCCCGCGATGGCATCTGTCAAGCTCCCTGCCCAAGTCAGCTCTGGCACTCTCTGCTGGTTGTCCCCAGGGAACAAAGGGCACACAAACATTTCTAAAAAAAAAAAAAAAAAAAAAGATGACTCTCAGCAGCTCTACCTTAACCATTAAAAAACAAACAAACAAAAAGGCCCAGTGGGAAGGATCCCCTGATGCCCTCTCTCCCTCTCCCCCTGCTCTGCCCAGGTTGTGACCCGGGCTCTGGCAGGGACTGAACAGCTACCCAGAGAGCTGTGAGTCCCCACCCAAAGTAAAACATGGACATTTCAAGAGCAACTCGTCCGCTGTCACAAGTTACACTTAATTTGCCACGTTTATTTTTCTGTTTGGAGGCTGGAACCCTGACTGTTGTTATAACCAGAACCCGTCAGCTCTCAGGTCCACTTAAGAAAACTCGACCCCACCCCCCTGCCCAGTCCAGTCTGGCCACAATACTTGTCTCTCTTTCTCTGAACTTCTTCTCTGAGCTGCCCGACCTCAGGGAGCCTGACGCAGTTCAGGACTGGGCAGTCTTCCCACCAGCCTCCCAGCAGAGCTAAGCAGTCCCAGAGTTTTAGCCTCAGAGCAGCCTTGGGAACCAGAATAAAATACAGATGAATGTGAATAAAGTAAGCAAAAGCTGGCAGGTGTGGCCCAGCAGGTGAGCATCAGGGGCTGCCGCAGTTTAACGGATCACATTTCAGATGACGGCAGCAGGAGCTCAGGGACCCCTGGACCAGATCTCAATCGGACGTGCACTGTGGCCTGGAGGGAAGGTGAACGGGATGCAGAAACTCAACCCGGAGACCAGCACGTGCGGTCCATCATCCAGTATTCAGAAGGCTACAACGTAAGGAAGGAAGCTATTCTGCATCAACTCGTGGGGTAGAGCCAAGACTCCGAGGGGGAAGCTCTGGAAAGATCTTGGCTCAGTTTTGGAAAGCGCTTTCTCACAGAGCTGGCCCGATGGATCGGGCTACTCCTGGGTGTAGCCCAGGAGGAGAAGGGGGTGACAGAGGAGGAGATGGTTGAATGGCGTCACTGATTCAATGGACGTGAATGTGAGCAAGCGCTGAGAGACAGTGAAGGACAGGGAGACCTGGGGGGCTGCAGTCCACGGGGCCGCAAAGAGTCAGACACGACTGAGCAACTGAACAACAACACTGGGTGTTGTACACCCTGTTCCCAGGCGTTGACCAAGTACAAAATAGACAACACCTTGGTAGGAATATTGTAAGTGGAACAAGGCATTAGGTTCAAGGGTCTTTCAGATCACTCCCAAGAGAAATAAGGGTATAGCAGGACACCCAAATCCTGCCCCATCAACCCACGTGACCCTCACCGTCACCCAACGCACCAGATGACGGGCACCACCTTGCCCTGCCTTCCAATCTGAAGGGCTCCATCTTCCCATGCACCCCTCTGTTTATCCAGCTTTCCTCTCCGATCCTCAGGTACACCTGTCCCTTGCCTGCCTCTTATAGTCGTGTGCACCTTGTCCCCAGTCCCAGACCATGTCTCCCCTTCATTCTAAATGCCACCCACGTGAACCCTCTGAAGTCCACTTGCTCCCACCTGGGTCTTCCTCTGACACTTGGCCACACAGCCGCCTGCCCCTTCCCCAGCAGGTCAAGATGTTTTAGTCTGAACACGTGTCTAGCAGTTGATCTACAACTGCCTCACATTTGCTCTGAATATTTCACAGACACGCAACTTGTCTCCCAGACGAGACTCTGAGCCTCTGCACTGCAGTGGTGCTGTTTTTCACTTTGCTCTTTTTGTCCTGGCAGAAAAGTTTCCTGACCAGAACAATCGGTACATGGCTAATTAATTCTTCTTATCTTATAGGACATACTAATTAATCTATGAACAATATGAACAATATGAAAAGGCAAAATGACAGGATACTGAAAGAGGAACTCCCCAGGTCAGTAGGGGCCCAATATGCTACTGGAGATCAGTGGAGAAGTAACTCCAGAAAGAATGAAGGGATGGAGCCAAAGCAAAAAGAATACCCAGCTGTGGATGTGACTGGTGATAGAAGCAAGGTCCGATGCTGTAAAGAACAATATTGCATAGGAACCTGGAATGTCAGGTCCATGAATCAAGGCAAATTGGAAGTGGTCAAACAAGAGATGGCAAGAGTGAATGTCGACATTCTAGGAGTCAGCAAACTAAAATGGACTGGATTGGGTGAATTTAACTCAGATGACCATTATATCTACTACTGCATGCAGGAATCCCTCAGAAGAAATGGAGGAGCCATCATGGTCAACAAAAGAGTCTGAAATGCAGTAGTTGGATGCAATCTCAAAAACAACAGATAGATCTCTGTTCATTTCCAAGGCAAACCATTCAGTATCCCAGTAATCCAAGTCTGTGCCCCAACCAGTAACGCTGAAGAAGCTGAAGTTGAATGGTTCTATGAAGACCTACAAGATCTTTTAGAACAAACACCTGAAAAAGATGTCCTTTTCATTATAGGGGACTGGAATGCAAAAGTAGGAAGTCAAGAAACACCTGGAGTAACAGGCAAATATGGCCTTGGAATATGGAATGAAGCACGGCAAAGACTAATAGAGTTTTGCCAAGAGAATGCACTGGTCAGAGCAAACACCCTCTTCCAACAGCACAAGAGAAGACTCTACACATGGACATCACCAGACGGTCAACACTGAAATCAGATTGATTATATTCTTTGCAGCAAAAGATGGAGAAGCTCTGTACAGTCAATAAAAACAAGATCAGGAGCTGACTGTGGCTCAGATCATGAACTCCTTATTGCCAAATTCAGACTGAAATTGAAGAAAGTAGGGAAAACCACTAGACCATTCAGGTATGACCTAAATCAAATCCCTTATGATTATACAGTGGAAGTGAGAAATATATTTAAGGGCCTAGATCTGACAGATAGAGTGCCTGATGAACTATGGATGGAAGTTCATGACATTGTACAGGAGACAGGGATCAAGACCATCCCCATGGAAAAGAAATGCAAAAAAAGCAAAGTGGCTGTCTGGGGAGGCCTTACAAATAGCTGTGAAAATAAGAGAAGCAAAAAGCAAAGGAGAAAAGGAAAGATATAAGCATCTGAATGCAGAGTTCCAAAGAATAGCAAGAAGAGATAAGAAAGTCTTCCTCAGAGATCAATGCAAAGAAATAGAGTAAAACAATAGAATGGGAAAGACTAGAGATCTCTTCAAGAAAATTAGAGATACCAAGGGAACATTTCATGCAAAGATGGGCTCAACAAAGGACAGAAATGGTATGGACCTAACAGAAGCAGAAGATATTAAGAAGAGGTGGCAAGAAAACACAGAAGAACTGTACAAAAAAGATCTTCACGACCCAGAAAATCATGATGGTGTGATCACTGACCTAGAGCCAGACATCCTGGAATGTGAAGTCAAGTGGGCCTTAGAAAGCATCACTACAAACAAAGCTAATGGAGGTGATGGAATTCCAGTTGAGCTATTTCAAATCCTGAAAGATGATGCTGTGAAAGTGCTGCACTCAGTATGCCAGCAAATTTGGAAAACTCAGCAGTGGCCACTGAAGTGGCCTGGAAAATTCCAGTTGAGCTATTTCAAATCCTGAAAGATGATGCTGTGAAAGTGCTGCACTCAATATGCCAGCAAATTTGGAAAACTCAGCAGTGGCCACTGAAGTGGACTGTAAAAGGTCAGTTTTCATTCCAATCCCAAAGAAAGGCAATGCCGAAAAATGTTCAGACTACCGCACAATTGCACTCATCTCACACACTAGTAAAGTAATGCTCAAAATTCTCCAAGCCAGGCTTTAGCAATACGTGAACCTTGAACTTCCTGATGTTCAAGCTGGTTTTAGAAAAGGCAGAGGAACCAGAGATCAAATTGCCAACATCCTCTGGATCATGGAAAAAGCAAGAGAGTTCCAGAAAAACATCCATTTCTGCATTATTGACTATGCCAAAGCCTTTGACTGTGTGGATTACAATAAACTGTGGAAAATTCTGAAAGAGATGGGAATACCAGATCACCTGACCTGCCTCTTGAGAAATCTGTACGCGATCAGGAAGCAACAGTTAGAACTGGACATGGAACAACAGACTGGTTCCAAATAGGAAAAGGAGTACATCAGGGTTGTATATTGTCACCCTGCTTATTTAACCTATATGCAGAGTACATCATGAGATATGCTGGACTGGAAGAAACACAAGCTGGAATCAAGATTGCTGGGAGAAATATCAATAACCTCAGATATGCAGATGACACCACCCTTATGGCAGAAAGTGAAGAGGAACTAGAAAGCCTCTTGATGAAAGTGAAAGAGGAGAGTGAAAAAGTTGGCTTAAAGCTCAACATTCAGAAAATGAAGATCATGGCATCTGGTCCCATCACTTCATGGGAACTAGATGGGGAAACAGTGGAAATAATGTCAGGCTTTATTTTGGGGGGCTCAAAAATCACTGCAGATGGTGACTGCCACCATGAAATTAAAAGACGTTTACTCCTTGGAAGGAAAGTTATAACCAACCTAGATAGCATTTTCAAAAGCAGAGACATTACTTTGCCAGCAAAGGTCCATCTAGTCAAGGCTATGGTTTTTCCTGTGGTCATGTATGGATGTGAGAGTTGGACTGTGAAGAAGGCAGAGCACCAAAGAATTGATGCTTTTGAACTGTGGTGTTGGAGAAGACTCTTGAGTGTCCCTTGGACTGCAAGGAGATCCAACCAGTCCATTATGAAGGAAATCAGCCTTGGGATTTCTTTGGAGGGAATGATGCTGAAGCTGAAACTCCAGTACTTTGGCCACCTCATGCGAAGAACGGACTCATTGGAAAAGACTCTGATGCTGGGAGGGATTGGGGGCAGAAGGAGAAGGGGACGACAGAGGATGAGATGGCTGGATGGCATCACTGACTTGATGGACATGAATCTGAGTGAACTCCGGGAGTTTGTGATGGACAGGGAGGCCTGGTGTGCTGCGATTCATGGGGTCGCAGAATCGGACAGAACTGAGCGACTGAACTGAACTGAACTGAATTAATCTAACTCAGCTTCCAGCTCTCCATACTGACCCTGACCCTAATCCTTTTCATTGTCACCAATTACCTTCTCTCTCCTATCTCCTGCCTCCTAAGGTCAAGAAATTACTGGGAAATATAAAATATAGACTTTTTCGTGGGAAAGTCCAGGAAGAGGCCCAGGATCACTCCCAGAGATACCAGATTGTATGAGGCCCCTAAATTTACTCTCAACCGTACCCGTTTCCCTCACAGCATTTGTCACTGTCTGTGGTTAGGTGTTTGTGTATGTGCGTGCGGCACTGTGGACCTGTCGGGCTGTTTCACTCACTGGATTGTAAGTGCTCTGAGGGCAGGGAGTCAGGTGGCCGCTGTGCCCCCCACCTCCCACAGTATCTAAGCTCATATCGAGCCTCATGCATATTAGATGCTTCATGGTCTTGCTGAAGGAATGAAAGAACGGATGGAGCGTCCAGATGTGGTGCTCCTGCAGGTCTTTGCGTTCTTTTCCCAACTGAAGAAACACTCTTCACGCTTTCAGACGACGCAAGATGTACAAAGAGCAGCTGAACCTCACGTCCCCGGAACCCCCAGTGCAGCTCCGCCAAGAGGCCAGCTGGGTCCAGTTCCACCTGGGGATCAACCGCCATGGCCTGTACCCCCGGTCCAGCCCCGTCGTCAGCAAACTCCTCCAGGACATGAGGCATTTCCCCACCATCAGCGCTGGTGAGCGTCACAGACCAGCAGGGAGACTTTCTCCCCGAGAGGCTGGCAAACCATCTCAGGCTGGGCTCCAGGGTTAAATAGTAGAGGGCTGATTCTGACACTCAACAGAATAAGAAGAAGGAAAACACAAACATTGATCTTTTAACCTTTGAAAGAGCTCTTATGGCCATGATCTCATAAGGGAGGCACAGGAGGTGTCTGTACCTAAAAAGGTGATGTTACTGTTGATCCTGTTCACCTTTCCAGTCTGGCCACTGTCTCTTATACAGTGATCTTATGATGTAGACCAGGGGTCCCCAACCTCCTGGCCACTAATTGGTACCTCCTGCCTAATCAACAGCAGCATTAGTTTAGAAATAAAGTGCCCAATAAGTATAACACGCTTGAATCATCCTGAAACTATCTCCCCCCAACAACATCCCTAGGTGGGTAGAAAAATTGTCTTCCACGAAATTGATCCCTGGTGCCAAAAAGTTGGGGATCACTGAGTGTAGACAATATCATTGCTGTTTCACAGATGGGAACACTGAGACTCAGAAAGCTTAGGCAACCTGGCCGAGGACCCAGTGGTGGCCTGGTATCTCAGGTGACAAGCAGTAGGCCAGTCTAAGGGACACACTGAGGGATTTGCAGACTCCAAACTATTAATAGCATCGGTTTCCCAAACAGGCGTGGCTGGAATGTCCATTGAAGGGCCAGGGAGCATGAGGTCAGGATGGAGCAGGGTGGGAGATTGTGGCCCCAAATGGGGCTCGGGGAGACTCCCTATGAAACAGTCAAGGGCCCCAGGCCGCCTCCCACTCTCCCTCCTCTGATGTCTGAACTAGAGTTAATGTCCTCACAGGCCTTCTCGTCCTTTGCAGATTACAGTCAGGACGAGAAGGCCCTGCTTGGAGCCTGCGACTGCTCCCAGAGTAAGTGGCCTGGCCTTGGCCCCGCCCTGCCCCTGGCCCCGCCTCATCCCTGGTTCCTCCCTAGCCGTGGCTCCGCCCCTAGCCGTGGCCCCGCCTCATCTCCGGTTCCACCCTAGCTGTGGCCCCGCCCCTAGTCTTGGCCCCGCCCCACCTCTGGCCTCAGCCCCGCCTCATCTCTGGTTCCACCCTAGCTGTGGCCCCGCCCCTAGCCTAGACCCCGCCCCACCACTGGCCCCAGCCCCACCTCATCTCTGGTTCCTCCCTAGCTGTGGCCCCGCCCCTGGCCTTGGCCCCGCCCCACCCCCGCCTCATCTCTGGTTCCTCCCTAGCTGTGGCCCCGCCCCTGGCCTTGGCCCCGCCCCACCCCGGCCCTGGCCCCGCCTCATCTCTGGTTCCTCCCTAGCCATGGCTCCGCCCCTGCCCCGCCCCCTTACCCCTGGGAACCCTGTACCTGGTGGCAGCCTGGAGGTCCCACAGGCCTCCCCAGGGGACCGGGTAGCGAGCAGAGGGGCATGAGCCCCCTGCCTCCTCTCCACACTCACACAGAAGGGAAAGCCTTCGAGAGGAGCTTGCAGGTGGGCCCGGTCGGGCGGCCTGCGGCCCCCACCCAGCGTTGTCGCGGGGTCGAGGAGCTGGTTAGAAAAGCGGAATCTTGGTCTCCACTCTGATTTTCTGAATCAGAATCTGGGTTCTCACAAAATCCTCGAGGGACTGGAGTACATTTTCAGAGTTAGGAAGCCATGGGGCAGGGCAGTGTCTGTCAACCCGGCGACAAGTGACAGTGACCCGGGGTGGGGGGGGGGCGGTCAGTGGCCTGGGGGAGGAGGCCCAGGCGTCAGCATGGCAGAAACTCTACAGCGTCTCAGGCAGCCAGGCTGACTCCCTGCGGTGAAGATTCATGCAGGCCAAAGATGGGCCTGGGGTGCAGTCCTTGGGAAGGGATGCTCTATACTGGGGTTCAGATGTTAACGGACACTGAGCCCACAGCCAGTCACCATCAGCCCAGGAACCTCCTCCATTGGCCTCAGTTTACTGAACACACGTCAGAAATGTCCGTGTGTCCTGACTTGTCAAAGGCTTAAAAGACACAAGATTGTAGGGCCTGGGGCTTCCCTCTTCTTTACTTTCATCCCTGCCATCCACTGTTTGTTGGAAGGCAAAGGTAAGGGGCAGGGCCAGGGGAGTCAGGGTTAGGGTTAGGGAGTCAGGAGGCAGCACCCTCCAGCAGGGTCTCCCAGGGGCCCCTCAGGTGTCAAGAGGCCCCATCACCGCCTGGGTGTCCAGTCTTACCAGGAAGAGATTTGGTCACAAGTCCAATGCGACGTGACAGGTGGCAGGTTCAGAGTCTCTAAGGCAAGGTTGAAGCAGAGAGGAAGAGGTCAGCTCTTCTCAGGAAAATGTCCTTTTGGGATTTTCAGAGAGTGTCCCTCTGGGGAAACCTGCGTTGTTTGCCCTTTCCGATAACAGCAGTAAAAGTCTTATCTTGAGTCCCTGGACACTCTCCATAACCTGACGGGGCTTTACTCCGAAGGCTTTGAGAGCAAATTCTAGTCTTTAGTGTCTCAAGTGAGAAAGAGAAGAAACGGGCTGGGTTTGTGGAATGAATAAAAGGCCACAGCCCTTAGCCTGGGCCCAGAAGCACCGTTAACTCCCCATTCTTCCCATGCAGTCGTGAAACCCAGTGGCGTCCACCTCAAACTGGTTCTAAGGTTCTCAGACTTTGGGAAGGCCATGTTCAAACCGATGAGGTAAGTGACTGCTTTCTGCATCCCCACGCCCAGCTGTGGTAGCCATAATAAAAGTTTAAGCTTCATTTTACAAAGTTTAGTCCCAAGTCAGCGTATCATTTTAAAATGTACTTCTTGAAAAAGCATGCATTTTTTTTTTCTATTAAGTAATGTAGACAGAATTTGTCCCTTTTTATAAAAGGAAAGTTGAAATTTATCTTTGGGTAATATAAATGATGACCACGGAGATTATTTTTTTAATGTAATATAATACAGTACAGAAGTGAAAGTCTTATTTGCTCAGTCATGTCAGACTCTTTGCAACCCCACCATCTGTATCCCACCAGGCTCCTCTGTCCATGGGATTCTCCAGGCAGGAATACTGGAATGGGTTGCCATTTCCTTCTCCAGGGGATCTTCCAACCCAGGGATCAAGCCCACATCTCCTGCATTGCAGGCAGATTCTTTACCATCTGAGCCACCTCGGAAGCCCATAATACAGTACATACAATAAGAAACCTGAATATTCATTGGAAGGACTAATGCTACAGCTGAAGCTCCAGTTCTTTGGTCACCTGATGTGAAGAGACAACTCACTGGAAAAGACCCTGATCCTGGGAAAGACTGAGGGCAAGAGGAGAAGAGGACGACAGAGGATGAGATGGCTGGATGGCATCACTGGTTCCATGCACATGAGTTTGAGCAAACTCTGGGAGACAGTGAAGGACAGGAAGCCTGGTGGGCTGCAGTTCATGGGATCACAAAGAGTCAGACACAACTTAGGGATGGAACAACAACAACCATAATAAATACACCCATGCTAGTCAGGCTTTGGGAAGTAAATGATTTTCAACTTTAAAATCATGCCTAAATATGCCATGCGAAGATGAAATGATGATTCAGAAAATTCAGAAGGACATCCGAAGGACTGTATATTCTTTTTTCAATTTTTCTTTTTTCTTTTTTTTTTTTTTTAGCCACCCCACTCGGCTTATGGGATCTTAGTTCCCTGACCAGGGACTGAACCCACGGGTCGTGGCAGTGAAAGGGTTCAGTCCTAACCACTGGACCATCAGGGAACTCCCAGAGCATGTATTCTTACATACAGAATTCAGGAATTAAAGCAGCTCAGGACACACAGATGGTCCTTACTGACCCAGACATTGGGCGATGCTAACGCGTAGCCCGGGGTCAGGCCTGGCCGTGGGGGCCTGTACTTCAAACGTGGCTGTGCCTTTGTAAGGAGAGTCCCTCTTTGGGCAGCCCCTTGCTGTGGTTTCCAGGACTGGCTGGTGATTTTCTTTTATGTTTTGTTTTGTTTTTTGAAGGTTTTCTTTTATTTGGACCATTTCTAAAGTTGTTATTGAATTTGTTACAATGTTGCTTCTGTTCCATGTTTTGGTTTTTTGGCCACAAGCATGTGGGATTGGAGCTCAATCTGGACCAGGGATGGAGCCCACACCCCCTGCCTTGGCAGGCAAAGTCTTAACCACTAGAGCACAGGGGGCAGTTCCAAGGATGCTGTTTTTCAGCAAAGCGCACGTCACTGTTACCCGGCAGGTGCTGCTTACTTAACGGCTTTCCACAAAATGACATTTGTTGACATTGACATCACTCTTGCAGTCACCGTGCAGCCCCATGCAGTGGATTATAAAATTATTCCAAGACCGTCCCTCTTCAAATGATTATCGGCATCCAGGCCAGTCACCGCGGGGCCAGCAGGCTGGGCGCCCTGCATTAGTGGGAGACACCTTTCTGAGCTTACATACCCGGCAGCCGGCTCCTCACGACCAGGCAGGGGATGCTTTTCAGCAATGCAGTAGAGATTTCTTAATGTTTATAAACAAATATCCTGGACACCAGCCTCCCTCCCATCTCTGGCAGGGCCGGTCTCACGACCCAGTGGAGGTGCCTCTGTGCAGACGGTGGGTCCACGTACCCAGGACTTTCCTGCTCTTCCAATGTCCGTCTTGCTGAATCGCATCTCTGGGGCACTTTTCCTTTTATAAGGTTCTGTCTCAGACCCGGCCTCTCAGTCCTTGGCCTCCGAGTCTACCCCACCTCTGGTCTGCTAGCCAGCACCCCGTCCTCCGTGTGCCTGCAGGGAAGTGCATTTCTTCACTCTCAACCACTGGCTTTTCAGAGAATCAGCCATGTCATCAAAGCGGCTTGAGTGGGAGGCCTGGTGAGGAGGGGACAGGGGGCAGGGGGCCACAGGACGGTCAGCATCCTACAAGCAGCCTGGCTCCTCCCACTTGCAGGTCCTGCTGAGCAGAGGGGCCTCCGGTGCTCCTACGTGTAGTCCCTCCCCTGTGTGAGCTCAGAAAGCACAGACGTGCATCTTCTTTCTGGCCGGTCACGTGTATCAGCTCTGCTCCCAGGCTCCCGCCTGAGGACTGAGTCCAGGGCCTGACTCCTCCCTTCCTTCCAGACAGCAGCGAGATGAAGAGACGCCCGAGGACTTCTTCTATTTCATCGACTTTCAGAGACATAACGCGGAGATCGCTGCTTTCCACCTGGACAGGTAGCACTGGCCCCCACGGAGGTGGTGCTGGCGGCAGAGGCCAGTCCCGAAAGGCGCCCCAGCCCGCCCACCCCCGCCTCTCCCCTCCGTTCCTCTTGCTGGATTTTCTTGGTGGATCCCAGTGATGCCTTCAAACCCAACACAACCCATCAGCTCTGGGGATCGCAAAACACAAGGCCTTTTAATGTAACAAGGAGTGCTTGGTAAGGAAAGGAGCCCTGCCAGGCTGCCTGTGGCTCAGTCTCCGGACCTGAGAGTGGGGGGAATGCGCCCCCTGCCCCTTCCCCATAGTGCCTCCTGGCCTGTGAAAAGGTGAAAGCGCATTCCTGAACTTTCCAGCCCCCTGCCTGCCCGTCATTCCTAGCTGAGGTGTGGTCTGGGGACTGGCAGCCCAGCCCCCCAGCCCCCTCCCTGGAACTTTCCAGAAACGCAGAATCCCAGCCTCACCCTGGCCCCACTGACTCAGCGCACCGGAACAGGATCGGGGGTGACTCATGTGCACACGAGCCTGAGGAGCTCTGAGCCGAGCACGGGGTCATGCTGGGGGTTTGCCTGGAAGTGCTGATGGGATAGATTACTTCCCCACGCCCCCAGCTCCTGGGGTGCACGCTTGCCTTAGACACTGAGACCCCCACCCTCGACTGGGTGCAGTCAGGAAGGCCGGTCCATTTCTTTCATTTTTTTTTTGGCTGTGCCTGGGAGCCGGTGGGATCTTAGTTCCCCAACCAGGGATCGAACCTGTGGCCCTGCAGTGGAAGCGCAGAGTCCTAACCACTGCACTGCTGGGGAGTTCTCAGCAGGTCCGTGTCTAGTGGAGGCCATTTCTTTCAGGCGGTCATCCCTCAGACCTCAACAGGCCTCCGTCTCTTTCAGGATTCTGGACTTCCGGCGGGTGCCACCGACCGTGGGCAGGCTGGTCAACGTCACCAAGGAGATCCTAGAGGTGACCAGGAATGAAATCCTGCAGAGCGTTTTCTTTGTCTCTCCAGGTGGGCTTCTGGCGAGAGCGATTCTCTGGGTCTGAGAGTGTGGGCTGACGTACGGTCTGACCTCCTGCCGGTGGTCCCCTGTTCCCAGGTGGCTGCCTGCCGCCTGCAGATGCGGGCCTCCAGACGGTCACACACGGTGACCTGTGGACCTAGGCGGCTGGGTGCCAGGTGCCCGTGCGGGCCCTGAACTCTGATGTTGGCAGCCCCAGAGGCAGATGTCACCCGTCCAGACAGAAAGCAAAAAGAGACTGCAAGTGTCGGTCACTCAGTTGTGTCCGACTCTTTGTGACCGCATGGACTGTAGTCCAGCAGGCTCCTCTGTCCATGGGATTCTCCAGGCAAGAATACTGGAGTGGGTTGCCATTCCCTTCTCCAGGGGATCTTCCTGACCCAGGGATGGAACCCAGGTCTCCCGCACTGCAGGGAGACTCTACCAACTGAGCCACCAGGGAAGCCCCCGCTAGTGTGGGCACAATGCAGGAGGCTGGGCCCACAAGTCTTGACTCCAAGACAGTTGAGAGGTGGTTCCCAGGAGGCGCGATTCCATCGTATCCTCCACAGATGGCAGAGGCCACGTCTTCTCCTCCTGCCTTTTCCGGAGACACAAGTCCAGGGATGCCCTGGGGCAGAAGGACGGTGCCCGCCCCTCCTCTGACCACCCTCTCCTCCTCCGCTCTGCAGCCAACAACGTGTGTTTCTTCGCCAAGTGCCCGTACATGTGCAAGACGGAGTACGCCGTGTGCGGCAGCCCGCACCTGCTGGAGGGCTCCCTGTCCGCCTTCCTGCCATCCCTCAACCTGGCCCCGAGGCTCTCCGTGCCCAGCCCCTGGATCCGCTCCTACTCGCTGGCCGGGAGAGAGGAGTGAGTGGGTCCTGGGACCAAGGGCGGCTCACCCGGCCTCGGGAGGCCCGCTGCTGTCTCTGCCCCTCCGCCTCACCCATGTGCCTGCTGGGTGTCGCTGCCGTCCCTTTAGTTCACAGGTGGTTATAAAAAGCTCCCTGTCTACCCTGCACTGGATACCGGGGGAGACAGAAAGGACAGCCCAGGTTCTTCCTTCGAGAAGCCCCCCGGTCCAGCGTGGGGGCAGAGAGCAGCCAGGCTGTGAGAAGGCATAGATGCCTAAGGGGGACCCGGGCTCCCCGAGGTGGTCGTTCCCAGGGCCTGGCCTGGCACAGGGCAGGTGCTCAGTGAACGAGCCGACTGGATGAATGGGTTCATCCCTCCAGACTCCCAGCCGTGGTGGGAAGAGGAGGGAACAGGCAGGACTTCTGGGGGCCGTGGCAGATCCTTAGGGACTTGTGAAGGCTGAGGGGGAGCCCCCCAGATGAAAGGGACCTGGGGGCCTTCTGGTGCACAGAGAGTGGCAGAGGGTGGCTGGCGGGGGCTGCAGACAGCTCGGGAGACGAGAGAGCAGCAGCCGAGAGGCCGCTGGGGGGCGCTGCAGAGGAAGCCGCCCCCCGCCGCCGCCCTCCCCCACCCCCGCACGTGGTCAGTGCAGCACCCCGCTGGGCGGGTCACTGTGAAAAGTGACTCTTCCCGAAGCGAGTCTGCCGCTGCCGGGGGCCCTTACCCGGGTCCTCCTGGGGGTCCCCACGGGCCCCAGCCCGGGCAGGAGCGGGGAGGCAGGGACGCGGGGGAGGTGCGGCCGGACTCCTCCACCCCGGCTTTTCCTCCCCAAGGTGGGAGGTCAACCCCCTCTACTGCGACGCGGTGAAGCAGGCGTACCCGCACAACAGCAGCAGCCGCCTGCTCAACATCATCGACATGGCCATCTTCGACTTCCTGATCGGTGGGTGTGGCGCCAGGGACCCCCTGTGACCCTCCCACGGGAGTGAATGGCTGTCCCATCTGGAGGAGCAGGCCCAGGGCCCGAGGCCGGGCGGGGATGGAAGTCGTCCCCTTCACAGCGGGAGTGTGGGGCGCAGGTGGGAAGTGCAGCGGTGGGAGGAGCCAGGGAAGGGACCGCCATCCACCGTGGAGGCCCCCGTGGAGGCCGGCTAGGGAGAAGGGCAGGGGGTGCAGGCCGCCGCCCTGGGAGCCGGTGAGCTTCTGGAAAGGCGGGGAGCCAGGCCCAGTGCAGGCGCTGGGCAAGGAGGCCCAACCTTCCAGGCGGGTATTAGGACCTCAGCGAGCTGGGGCGGCTGGATGGCCCCGGGAGAGAGGCTCGGGCGGGTCAGATCCCCACCCCGCCTCTGGAGGGCTGCAGCCTCGGCCACAGCGGGAGCTCGGCGCCGTGTCCACAGGCCCTGGCCTGGCCCCAGCGCCTCACCTCCTCCACAGGAAACATGGACCGGCACCACTACGAGATGTTCACCAAGTTCGGGGAGGACGGGTTCCTGATCCACCTGGACAACGCCCGGGGGTGAGTGCTCCCCACGCCCCCACCCCGCGGGACCTCCGTGGTCCTGTCCCGTGCTCCCAACCCTCCTGGCTCCTTAGCCTTTGCTCTTTTTTCTTTTTTTCGCCGCTGCTGGGTCTTTGCTGCTGTGACGGCTTTTCTCTAGTGTGGAGAGCGGGGCTGCTCTCCGGTTTCCGAGCCCAGGCTGCTCACAGTGGTGCCATCTTTAATGGGCTCCAGAGCACCGCGCTCAGTGGTCGTGGCTCTCGGGCTCCGGGGCCCAGGTTTAGCTCAGTAGCCGTGGCGCCTGGCCTTAGTTGCTCCCCAGCACGTGGATCTCCCCAGACCAGGCATGGGCCCCGCGCCCTGTGCGTTGCCAGGCGGACGCTTACCCGCTGCGCCAACAGGGAAGCCCCCCTTCGCTCGTCTTTGCGGAGGAGGCGGCCTGCGCGCCCTCGCCCCCTCTCCCTCCGCGTTCACCGCTGGACGCAGAGCGCCCGTCTCCTCCTGCCAGCCTCCACCCTCGGGCTGGTGGATACAGGGACGAGTGGGCGCTATTTTTGCCCTCTCTCTGGAGGAGGCTTGTGTGACCTGAGGAGGAGAGGGGTGGGAGGGGCAGCGGCCGCGAGCCCGGTGTGCAGGCAGAGCCGTGTCCGTGGGCCGCGCAGCCGGGTCCGGGGGCCGCGCAGCGAGGGCGGGCGGGGGCAGGGTGGGGGGCCGCGGGGGTGGGGCGGCTCCCCACGAGCGCCCTCTGTCTGTCTGCCCCGCAGGTTCGGCCGGCACTCCCGCGATGAGGTCTCCATCCTGGCGCCGCTCTTGCAGTGCTGCCGGTGAGCGTCCCCTTCCAGCGGGTCCAGTGCCCACAGCTCTCTGCAGGGCTCCCCTCGCCCCGTTTCCGCTGCTCTAGGACGTGGGCGGGCGGATGACAGGAAGCCGGGCATCTCCTGTCCCTTAACCGCAGAACTGACCCCGCAGAGGGGGACTTAGGGCCTGGGCTTTCAGACCTCTCAGCCGTCTGCCTGCATCCTTAAACCACGCAGATTAGCATGCGCTCACTCTCCCCAAGCCTGGTGGCCTCTGCTGTGTCCCGGCTCACGTAGCTTGTAAATACCGCTCTCCTGTCACCGTCTAAGCAGAATCCTGACTCAAGTCCTATAAGCTCTTGTCGGAGGAAAGGAAGCCCCCAGGCTTCCGCCTGGCCAGCACGTCTCCACAGCATCTCTGACCGCCTCCAGCCTGGCTGGCGTGTCAGCCAGGCCGGCCAGGATCGTGCACCTGCTGGGCGGCAGTGTCCAAGGCTGAACAGAAACGTGTGGCTCACGGGGAGCAAAAGTGTCTCCGTCCCCTGCTGGGAAGTTCGAGCCTGAACTTTCTTCCTCCACTTCCTGGGGTGACTTACACGTACCCCCTCCCTGCCACCCCCCTCCTGAGCAGGAAAGGCAGGGATTGTGTGTGATCGAGGCTAGACACTTAAGTTGCTTACACGTGAGTCCAAGCCACAGCCCCACATAAAAGAGATCGGAATCCTAAAGGTTGGCCCGACCCCATTTCAGAATCTGACGCAGAGAAATCAGAACCACGGAGCTGAGCAGAAGCAAGGTGGGGCCAGCAGTGCCCACGGCCTTTGAGAAGGCCAGCACCCGCGCCGTCTCACCTACTGGGGGCTTCTCGCGTTGGCTTCAAATCTCCTGGGAGAGCTCTCACTCAGCACTTGCTTGGATTCCCCGAGAAGCCCCGGATGCCTGGGGTGCCACAGTTGAGAGTCCAGGCGGCTCGGCAGACCACTGGACAAGGACCGCAGGGCGCTAACCGCCACCCCATCCAGTCCCTTCTTACCGGATGTCATTCAGGAGCGCCCGAGAAGGCGCTGGGGGAGGAGACGGCTCTGCAGCATGAGCCCCCCAGAACGGGCAGTGGGGAGACAAGTTCGGGAAGCTTCTCCCTTTACCGTTACCAACTGGGTTTTTTGACTCTGTCCTCCAGGATAAAGAGGAAGACGCTCCTGCACCTGCAGCTGCTGGCCCAAGCCGACTACAGGCTCAGCGACGTGATGCGCGAGTCGCTGCTGGAGGACCAGCTCAGCCCCGTGCTCACGGAGCCCCACCTCCTCGCCCTGGACCGCAGGCTGCAGACCATCCTCAGGACTGTGCAGGACTGCATCAAAGCCCACGGGGAGCAGAGTGTGGTGGCTGACAGCCCTGTGGGACAGTGGGCCCCAGACTCCAGCCGGGCTAACGCGACGAGCTAGGAGCCAGAGGAGGCACACCCCGGAAAGTGGACCAGAGCCATGGTGGACTCTGTGGACCACTGCTTCCCCAGGGCCCCCATCCAGGCTGGGGCCTGGGTCAGGAGCTCACGAGGCAGGCAGGGCAAGGGGATGACTCTGAAAGAGCGAAGTGCGACCCAGCGAGCCTCCCTCCTCAGAGCACTGGCCTGGCTCCCCTCCCCTGGGAAGCTCTGCTCCATCGAGGCCACAGACACCTGCTGAGTCCACTGGGACCTGGACACGGGTCTGGCCTGGAAGCCCGGCTCCCGGGACAGCATTAACTGTCACAAATAAAATGGCAGGACATCAGGTGGACCCCTCCAGGTGTTTATTATGGCCACAAGGAGGTTCCTGATCCACACAGAAACATCTGGTGTCTCACAAGCAAAGAAACTGCACACAGTGGCTCTCCAGCTGGTATAAAGTACACTTCACTCTCTGTTCACACGCCAGTCACTGTGGCCCAGTCTCAGCACCGCCGTCCCCTGTGATCTCAGATGTGTGTCACAAGAGGTGAACAGAGGGATCTGCTCAGGGTATCCGAAAAGGATGTTTCTATCTCAGAGTAAACATCGACCCAACTGGCATCAAGGATGTCAGGGCTGGCATCGGTAGCTATAAAAGGCAAAGCGAGGGGGGTCCAGCAGTGGGACAACACGAGGTCGGGTCCAGCGGGGGCACAAGCCTGGACTGGAACAGGGCAGCTGGGGCCCACCCGGCCCACCAACCAGTGCTGGCTCCCGTGAGACCTGGCAGTGCCCCGGCCGGTCCCCGAGGGGCAGCCGGGGCCCACCCGGCCCACCAACCAGCGCTGGCGCCCGTGAGACCTGGCAGTGCCCCCACTGTCCCCGAGGGCAGCTAGGGCCCACCCGGCCCACCAAACAGCGCTGGCGCCCATGAGACCCGGCAGTGCCCCCGCCGGTCCCCAAAGGCAGCAGGCTGCCCGGAGCAGTCTGACGCTCTAGACGCCCTCCTCTCTGCCGCTCGCTCAGACGGGGCTCGGTCCACTTTACTCCTTAAGCCTCCAGCCGTTGCGGGGACGTCCCGTCTCGCCAGCCTTGTCTCCGCTGACCTGCCCGCGTCTGAGTAGGGTGTTTTCTCACTTGCCCCACCGCCTGCGACAGCACGCGCTGCAGGAGTGGACTCATGCTGATCCATCAGCGGGTGACACGCGCTGCTGCCGTCAGATCGGCTTTTCTGGTGAAGGCCAGAGGCTCAGGTGCTCGTGATGAGGGGTGGGGAAGACGCTGAGGCGGGTCCCAGGTCAACACCTCTCTGGACTTCATCCAGGACCTCGGGCGTGCGCCCAGAGACGGCCCCAGGGGACACACTCTAGACGGGGCCCCCACTGCCACGCCGCAAGGTGCGGACACCACGACCGCTCCCCGAGCTCCCGCCACATAGATAATCCCCACCTCATCCGGACTGCCAAGGAACTGAGGGGCTCGGGGAGGTGAACTAAAATCACACAACCGAGGGGTCACAGCTGTGCCAAAGTGTTCCTTCCACTGAACACAAAAACGCACCCAGCTTGTGAAGCTGTTGTTCGTTGACTTTACAACAAAAATCAGTCTTCGGTAGAGTGACCTTAACCCCAGAGGCCTGCGTCACTGAGGCGTCTCCCTACCCCTGGGGCTCCCACCTCCCGTTTCTCCTGCTCCGAGCCAGCGTCTCCTTCTGGAGTGGGGGGACCAGGTAAGGACACATGGAGGGACAGCCCGGAAGCACACAGGCGGGGCGCCGAGGACAGAACCCGCGGCCTCAACATCCAAACGGCAGAGCCCCAGGCAGGTTAGGCCCAGCTCCACGTCAGGCCAGCCTCTCGCGTTCAGGTGGCCTGCGGTAATAAAAGATGCTGGCCTACTTCACAGAGTAACAGAACCGAGTGTGACCCGTGTGCCCAGTACCTAGGTGCCTCCTGACTCACCTGTCCTAAACACACCGTTATTCTTTCAATAACACCAACCTTAAGACCTTAAGGTATTTGTCAAAAATACCGTAAAACAGAAGACCCCAGTCTTGGAACTATCAGGTTCTTCCCACACATCATGACTGGAAACTCTTCTTTGTAAGAACCTTCTGTGTTCTCCTGTCGTTACCGGTGGCAAAGTGAAAACATGAAAGGGAACAGACTGTGAGCTGGTGGAGGGAGAGGTCTGGAGGAGCTCAGCCGCCCCCAGACCTGGAGGGCATCCAGGCTTGAAGACTGTGAGAAGTGTAGCTGCTTCTCTTATTGGCGGTGGTTTAGACGGAGGACGAGATGGTTAGATGGCATCACCAACTCAAATGGGTGAGTTTGAGCAAACTCTGGGAGATGGCGAAGGACAGGGAAGCCTGGCGTGCTGCAATCCGTGGGGTCGCAAAGAGTCAGACATGACTGAGCGACTGAACCACCGCCACCAAAAAATGGTAGACAGAGTCACCAGAGACAGCTAGTCGGGGAGACAGCTATTTGCTCCTATTAGAAACACGGGGCTGCAGGTCCCCGAGCCTCTCATCACACGTTTGCCCACCAACCAGCCCGTGACCCTTTGTTGTCTGTGTTGGGTGTGCGAAGGCACCTCAGCTACTGCTGTTGCTTCATGAACGCTGAACTCGTGGCCAACAGCACTGCAACTCATGCCTGAGAGAAGCTAGTTATACTCGAGAACACTAGCCAGAAGCTGAGAACTCCTCTGGGGCCCATTTTGAACAGCGAGATCACCAACAGAGCAGCTCAAAAACACCAAACAAAAAAAAAAAAGCATTAAACAGACCAAGAGAAAGGGCGCTGGATCACAGACTAAGTCTGAAAGGAGGCAGGGCGCCGCCTGACCCGGGCCAGGCGCGTGGCGGGCAGGAGAGCATCTCCTCTGCCCCACTCCGGCCTGGGCGTGGCCATGACAGTGCTGCCAGGGCTGACCTGGGGGTACAGGCGCGTCCCAGCGAGCAGGCAGGTTTGCAAACTGCGCAAATACAGCTTTCGTGAAGGAGGATCAACTGTGATGACTAAGGGTGAACAAAGGCGAGGACACGCTCTCCATCTAGTGGTGACTGGGGGAACCACAGCGCTGCCTATCTGCACCGGCAGAGCTTTCACAGAAGGAACCCTCGTCATCTGGGGTTTGGGTTTTCGGTTGCGTCAGGATGAAGTCACAGCTCTGCACCTAGGGCCACAGACTCTGAACCACAGACTGTGTGAACTGTGAAGAGTCTGCACTTCACAAACTTGTCCTTCAACAGCAACACTGGCTTCTGTGTAAAATTCCAGGGGTAAGAAGGGAGAGATTTCAGCTTCTCCTCCCCAGCTTCCCCGGTGCTCACTATTACGACAGCTACTTGGGGGTCATGTTTAATGGTGATCCAGATGCTGCTTCTCAGTGCTGTTTCAGTCCACCTAGAAATACACTTGCTGGGGCCTAACAAAAATACAGAACAGGTTCAGCTGTCAATTTGTGGTTGGAGAGAAGGCAATGTTAAGAAAACTAACATCATACAACTTCAACTTCACGACATCAATACACTCACATCATTGAAAAAGGATTTCATATGAGCCAGTGTTTGAGAGGGACAATTAATCTACAACCAGTATAGTCAACCCAGGAAAATGCTCTTCAATTATATTCTGTTAAACATTCCCACTCCAGTGGGCTGGGGAGGAGGTGACTGCATCTGGACAAAGCACATGGGCTACGAAGCAGCACAGTTCCAGCAGGGTGTGAAGAAATGAAGTCTACCATTCCAACAGACTCAGTTAACCATCCCACGCCTCAGAAACCTGAGGAATAAATACTAGAAATGGCCTTGTATGTGTGCAAAACACAGACACACACCTAAATATATGAATGCACTTATTAAATTTAAACCAAGGAGCACGCTGACCTAGGAGTATTTTCCATTCAGTCTGGGAAAGTTTCAAGGCCAGAGAACCAGTCTACCCTTAACAAAAAGGAATTCTTTGACTTGATTTAACCTTTTCCTTCCATCATTCAGTAAACAGATCAGGTACATCTCAATTACCCTGAAAGTAAGGAGTTTAGATTCACTGACAAACTGAACTGGAAAACACTGAAAACAAACATATTCTTTTGATGATCCCCTCATCCCCTAACTCACAATCAATTTTCATCCTTGCGCACTGGATTTGGTTTCGGAGTTTCTGGGGGAGTGGGGATGGAGAAGAGAAGGAAAGGAGAAAGGGAAGAAAGACTGATTCGTTAAAGAATTAAATTATTTAATCTTTTTATTACTTGACCTACCGTTGAGACAATCTATAACAAAAAGAAGAGAGTATATTAGCACACACAGTATAATCGGACTAGTAACCAGAAAACAATACAAAATGGTCCTTTGGCGTCCACACTGTTAAGAGCAGGAGATCGCAAATTCTCTTACCAATCCCAGAAACGACTGCTAAAGCTCAGGATGTCCACTGAGACAAACGACGCCAACTGTGACTTCTCATTTACACCCAGACTACACAAAGACAAAGCTTAAAATGTGATCATTTTTAAATTCAGACTTCAATTTGCTTAGATTAAAAACTACAAAAAGGGGTAAACAGCAAAGCCAAATGACTTAAGAGCAAAATTCATTTAGGAAGCATTGTGGGTATCTAAATACACATGAACATGATTATATACATACAGGAAACTGTGCACGTATGACATTCTAAAGTACAGTTTTGTCATTTAAACAAAGATCAAATTAAGCTTTAAGCTAATTAACAATTTTTAATCTTTTAAATATAAAAAGGCAGCTAAACACAAAATACAGATCAAAAATCCTCACTTAGTATAATTTTGAAAAATAAAAAATTTGTAGTAAGGTGGCTTTCTATTCCACACTAAAATGTAAATAAAATGTTTCCCAGATTTATACTCCAAACTAGTAACAACCTAAGGACTGTTCAAATCTGTGAAAAGCATGAGCCAGGACCAATTAATGACCCAGGAAAGGGTGAGAAGGGATTAATAATCGGAGCCAGTTGCTTACAGATGGAGAAAGAAACGCTTGCAGTCACTCCCAAATACACCCCTCCAGGTCATGATACAGATCACAATGCAGACAGAAGAGCCTACGTTACGGACTGTGAGATGCTGTTTAAACAACAATAAAGGTGAACAGCGGGGCTGTCACTGGTGCACAGGGAATAGTGTTAACAACACAAGACTGATAGGGCTGGAAATACTGAAACACAGTTAAGACTCAAAGCAAGTTTACACAGAAAAGTCTCCCAGGGAATAAAACAGTGGCTAGGGAAGCAGAACTTCTCAGCAGGATGGCCTCTCTGATGGACGTGTGACACAGACACATCTTACCCCACCCTTGAGCCCCCATGACGTCTAGCTGATTGAAAGCGGGGCGAGGGGTGGTGCGGGTGCTGAAGCAAAGTAAACAACGTCTTCCCGAGTCCCCTGCCCCAGTGAACTCAGGGCGCAGAGTCCAACACTGAACTCTGTCTGCCCGCCGTCGCCCCCTTTACCAACTCCTCTTCCGTTTCTCTGTCACATCGACAGAGTGTATCTTTCCTGGAGTCAGGGCTTGTAGAGCGTAAGAGATGACCATCCTGGAAGTCACCTGAAGGATATACACTAACCAGAGGCTCTGAATTAACAACCAGGAATGCAGACCTTGAATTCTCACTATCAATTCAGCATCTGCTGCTGAGTATTTGGCACTAGCTGGAAAGAGGAAGGTCTAATCAGCATCTGTGAGCTGAGGCAGATGGCGTTAAATCAGAACTGGTATTTGTGGCTTATGATTTGGTGTGAAATGCAGAAAGCAGGAATACACAGGCACACCTCAACATGCTGCGGAACTGGAGGAAACCTTACCAGCCAGAGATGAACAAAACCAGGCACATCAGCCTGACAAATATAAATTCTTATTAAAAAAGAAAAAGAACTGGTCGTAAATAGCAACAATGGGCATTTCCACCCTTAAGCTACTTAACTACAGGCAGATGTCCTACTACAGCAAGATGCTTCTATAGCTGTCCTTCCTAATCCTCAGAGCTTCATGAGAAATCATTTATTCCATAGAGACAGACAGCACATGTGGCCACAGTCTAAAGAATGCTTACGGTAGCAGGGAACGTGCATCACTTCAAGGAAGCCTCGCACTGTGCCTCGGACGCCACACACCTCAGGGAAAAGGGTCAGCCCTCGGCAGACAGCGGGCCGGGCAAGGGGCAGGGGCGGCGGTGGCTGGGGTGTGAACACCAACACTGCACAGACAGGCGGGGACAGAAAAGTCTCCAGAGAACCCTTCTATTTATTTAACTGTGTGAGCACTCAGTAATGCTCCAAAATAAAAACGGTGCCACAAAAGCAACTTGAACAGAAATCGACAAGAAGCTGCGGTGCCAGTGGCCGTGGGCGCTGCGCGGGCACAGAGCGTCTGCGTGGGGGCCTGGGCGGGCCTCAGGGGCGGGCCTCAGACAGACAGGGACACGAAGCTGTTGTACTGCTGGATGTTGCGCTTGAGGATGTCGGAGCACGGGCCAAGAACACGCTCGAACCGCGGCCGGTCCAGCTTGACGCACTTCAGCGGGCCGCGGGCCACCACGGTGGCTGCACGGGGCCGGTTCATCAGCAGAGCGATCTCGCCTGGAGGGGAGAGGGGGGCTGAAGGCGGGCGCACTCCTGGAATGCTTCCCGAGAGGCACCCTTAGAGCAGAGAGAGACCCGCCCAGGCCACACGACATCCGCACTTCAGAACAAACGACAGACGTGAGACAGTGATGTAACTATTAACTGAGTCAAGGTCAAACTCTCTGAAAGCCAAAGAACTAAAGTAAAAACTGAAACGCAGGAGAAGGAAAACAAGGGCAGGAAGGACCACGGCGCTTGCTGAGGAGGGACGTCACCCTGCGGGACCCACTTACCAAAGTAGTCTGAAGGCCCCAACCTTCCCACTTCCACAAACTCTTCGTTCTCTGAGCGCCGCTGCAGCACAGCGGCCGAGCCCTGCGATGGGACACCAGAGAGCAACACACATTAACACGGCCCACTCCCAGGGGACACGCTAACACCCTGCGCAACCTTAGAGCTCTGCAAGGAAAAACAAAACTCAGCAGCTATTTCAAACCTCCTGTGTTCACGCGATGAAGAGGACTGGAGAGTGAGCACAGGCTTGACCTCCATCCCCAGAGTTCCTGCTGGGGGTGCTTCGCATCAAGCCAAGGGACTGCCAGGGTTTGGACTGAGGCGAGAAACTGCGAGAGGAGGGCAGACCCAGGTGCACCACCACTTCATGGACACAGCTGCATGCAAGCAGCACCCCAGCTCCTCCAGGTACCGTCCCTGCCTGCTGCCTCACTGTGACAAGAGTTCTGTCTGCAACAGAAACGCCAGGGCTCAGAACAGCCTGGACACGTTCCTGCCTGGCCCTGCTCTCTAAGACTTCCTCAACCCCGGCCGGAGAGATACCGGCAGCTTCTCCTGACCACATTCACAGCACACCAGCTGTGTGGATCTCCATGTCCACGGTCACGAGCATATAAAACACAGGAAAACAGAGAACTTAAAGACCTGAGCTGGGCCCTTTATTGCCAAACAGCCCAAAAGCATGATTTTAACAAAAATGTACATCACCTCACAGTCTGCACGTTGAGTGGTAGAGTTCTGTTTGGCCTGTATAAGCAGGATTAATTTGAGTAGATCAGAATCTGTCTATTACCTCCCACAATTCTGACTTAAACTCATTTAAAATGTGGTGGCCTAACAGAAAAACAAACATCAGCATTTCAAAGGGGATGATAACCTTTATCTAAAACTGTCAGGTGACCCAAGAACAGAAGCTGTGACTGAGAACCAGCACTCCCTTCTCCCTCCAGGGCTGCCCCGTCTTTACCTCTAAAATAATGAAGAACTCATCACCCGGCTCCCCCTGTACCACAATCTTCTGCCCGTCTTCAAACTGGACTGGTTCCAATGCATCAGCTACCGTGAGACGCTCCCACTTGTCCAGAGATTCTAAAAGGCAAATATCAGAAGAGTTTCTATATGTTACTTGGTATTGCTAAAAATTTCAAAACAAAAAGTATAAAAGGTCAACTGAAACACTCCAGTGTGGCTCAGATTCAACTAGGCGCCTGTCTCAACTGCCCCTCTCGCAGCAATGCCCCCCGTCACGTGCAGGTGGCCCACGCGCCCTCCTGAATCCAGGGGCCCGGAAGCCAGACTAACCTACACCAACTCAGCCAGTGGGAAAGGAATGAAAAGAATGTTATCATTAAGTACTGCCAAAGACTGCCATCAGTGCAACTCAAACCTGCAATTACAGGACCCAAAAAGAATCTGTTCAGAAATGCAGAGAAATAACTCAGATTTATTTACAAAACCAAAAAGAATAACTACAAAGTAACTTATGTTCCCAAAGGCCAAACTAACACTCGAGACACTAAAAAGTAATCATTTCCAAGAAAGGAAAAGTAAGGGCAGAAAAATCAGGTCACTGTAAAGAGCAACAACTCAAGACCGCGTGACCTTATGAAATCCACCATCCCTCCCAACGAAGAGCAGCTTGTAATAACAGCTCCAAGTCCACGTAACATACCCCACAGCAGCACTTCCACGTACACTGCTCTGCATTTCCTCAAACTTCTAGCGTTTTTTCAGAGAAAGCCAACAAGTGACACCAAACCTTTCCAGAGAAGAAACACATTCTTGGCGACACTCACTTTCCTGAACTGAAAAAACTCACTGACAGAGCATGGAGACCAAGTCCCGGGGAACCGGCCGGCCGCCGTCTGGAGGACAGGTCCAGCCTTTCTATCCTTCCAGGAAGAATCAGTAGCACTGATTTCTAACTAAGAGGTCAGCCATCCACCAGCAAATTAAACACAAGGTGAAACTACTTCTGGGCCAAACTTGGGTTTCACAGTCCCGTGTTTTTTATTACTATGAGAATATGCTGATAACTTGAGCACTCTTTAGCAAACAGAATCTACTTCCTTAAGCACCACTAACACTTCAAATTTAGCGATTCTCCATGCAACTTTCCAACTTACCTAAAATAGACACTTTACTAAGAAACTCCTCATACATCTTCCGCTTTCTCAGCGTGCTTCCCTGTAAATGAAAAAAAGAAAGTTATATCTCTAAAATGTGTAAATCACATAACGCTGTGGAGCAAGAAATGCTGTTCCAGGTAAACTGACAACAGTCACTCAGAGCTTGCTCGTTTTCTCCTGTTGAAGACGGTAAGGCCTGTGTTCAATAAAAAGCTCTCGGTAGCTTGCTCCTAAAAGGAACACCAGGTATATGGTCAAAGAATTCATCAAGTACTGAAATGTCAAAAAAGCAAATAATGAGTTCTCAAAAAAAAAAAACCCCAAGTAAAGCTGAGTATACTTCCAGCTCAGGGTCCTTCTCCACAACCCCAATCCTCCACAGAAAGAAGGACTCAAACCGCTATAGTAGAAATGTCATCGCAGCATCCATCAAGCCGTCCGTCTGTGTGAAGACTGGCTAGAGGAAGATGCGCTGACCAGTGGAGACAGTTCCAAACATCAGCTGACCACTGCACACACACCCTGTATTTGTCTCCCGTATTATTTCAGCCAAAGTTCTGTTCTAAAAGGTCTCTGTCGCAAATGGTGTAACGGGTAATGCTAAGATCAAGCATCCAATCGTTACAAGTATTCCCATCTTCCCGCGGTGGTCCTGTCAATCGCGAATCGCGAATCGCAAGCCTGGCCGGTGGGCTGCACCCACTCGCACTCACCATGAGGATCCTTCTGTAGCTGTCCCGGTCAATGCCCCACAGTTTCACGTTCGTCTTGGCCTTGACAGTGGCTGCTCGAGGAGTCCCGTAAATCAAAGCCAGCTCCCCGAAGCTTCCTCCTTCCCCAACACTGGTTGCCCACTCATTGTTGACATAGACCTAAAATACAAAGGCACTGGTTATCTCTACACACACAAATATATATGGATTAAAACCACGCACACTCTTTTAAAAGGCCAGAATCCTGAACTTTGTTGTAGAAAATAAAATGTTACTTTTCTGGAACAGAACAGAGCAAAGCACCTGCCTCCTGACAAGTCAAACGCCCAGAGTGCCTATGACACAGCTGGCCTAATCATCTGGGAAGAAAAGGGCCCCAGGACGGACGGTGAGAGCGAACAGTGAACCAGGCGTCAGCAATGCTCAGCACACGTGTACTAGGCAACAGGACGAGCGGGCAGCAGAGGACCAGGGGGTTAGACCGCATCCCTGACTCAACGGACATGACTATAAGCAACCTCCAGGAGACGGTGAAGGACAGAAGAGCCCGGCGTGCTGCAGCCCATGGGGTCGCAAAGAGTCAGACACAACTCAGCCACTGCACGGTGTACTCACAGAGCCCTGCGCAGGCGCACAGTGCCCTCGCGGTGCCCCGCGCAGGCGCTGTGCTGTCAGCGCTTTGCTTGCTGTGCGCCGAGTTCTCTAACACTCTCACGGGAGGACAAGACGGACAGGACAGGTGCTGCACCAGTCTCCCGGCGGACGGCCTGCCGGGCCTCCCCTTGACCTTCTCCTGCAAAGCAGGCGCACGTGCCTGAACTGCTAACCCAGCGGAAGCTCCCAACTGTACACTCAACCAAAGCAAATACCTTTAGAAAGTCTATGTGTCAGTAAAAATGGCCTTTTATGGTGTCAGTAAAACATCTGGCAAAAGGAATCTAACACACAAAGATGTAACAGTCCTTCAGAAGCAGTAAATAACAAGCTGATTTTTAAGATTCTCTACATATTTTTGCTATTATTAAATCTTACGTCCATCTCTCCTTGGTCAATCACGTAGAAGTTATCCCCTTCATCACCTAAAAGTGAGGACAGTAAAAAAGTCAGAAGCAAATTATAAATTAAAAAAGAACAAATCAAACCAAAAAGTCCAGCAATGTATTTTACAAGTCATAAAACTGACCAGGTCATCAGTCATCTCATGGTGAAGATGCCTCTGAAAAATAACTTAAGCAGCCACTTCTATGTATAGAAATGTTAACCACTATGTCATCTAAAACAACAAACAAGATACAATAGTAACAACATATCACCTTGTCACTAAAGAAAATACATGGATTATGAAAAACCATGAAAATACTGAGAGTAAATAAGAAAGGAGAAAAGAGGAACACCCAAAAGATGAGCTCCACGTCAGTGTGTGTGGGCAAAGTAAGAGCCGGCAGAAGGGACAGAGCCTTACACAGAGACAAGCTAGATGACGAAGAGTCTGAGTGTGGCTTATTCCCTGCTTTATCTTCCTCTGACTGGTTACTGATCCATGTAAAGGATCTATGAAATATATGTGGCTCTGGAATTCCTTACAAAGTAAAAATGCATGAATTTTCTTTAACAGTTACTATTCTGAGAGAGATGGGAATACCAGACCACCTGATCTGCCTCTTGAGAAATCTGTATGCAGGTCAGGAAGCAACAGTTAGAACTGGACATGGAACAACAGACTGGTTCCAAATAGGAAAAGGAGTACGTCAAGGCTGTATATTGTCACCATGTTTATTTAACTTATATGCAGAGTACATCATGAGAAATGCTGGACTGGAAGAAACACAAGCTGGAATCAAGATTGCCGGGAGAAATATCAATAACCTCAGATATGCAGATGATACCACCCTTATGGCAGAAAGTGAAGAGGAACTAAAAAGCCTCTTGATGAAAGTAAAAGTGGAGAGTGAAAAGGTTGGCTTAAAGCTCAACATTCAGAAAACGAAGATCATGGCATCTGGTCCCATCACTACATGGGAAATAGATGGGGAAACAGTGGAAACAGTGTCAGACTTTGTTTTTCTGGGCTCCAAAATCACTGCAGATGGCGACTGCAGCCATGAAATTAAAAGACGCTTACTCCTTGGAAGGAAAGTTACGACCAACCTAGATAGCATATTCAAAAGCAGAGACATTACTTTGCCAACAAAGGTTCGCCTAGTCAAGGCTATGGTGTTTCCTGTGGTCATGTATGGATGTGAGAGCTGGACTGTGAAGAAGGCTGAGCGCCGAAAAATTGATGCTTTTGAACTGTGGTGTTGGAGAAGACTCTTGAGAGTCCCTTGGACTGCAGGGAGATCCAACCGGTCCATTCTGAAGGAGATCAGCCCCGGGATTTCTTTGGAAGGAATGATGCTAAAGCTGAAACTCCAGTATTCTGGCCACCTCATGCGAAGGGTTGACTCATTGGAGAAGACTCTGATGCTGGGAGGGATTGAGGGCAGGAGGAGAAGGGGACGACGGAGGATGAGATGGCTGGATGGCATCACTGACTCGATGAATGTGAGTCTGAGTGACCTCCGAGAGCTGGTGATGGACAGGGAGGCCTGGCGTGCTGCAGTTCATGGGGTCACAAAGAGTCGGACACGACTGAGCGACTGATCTGATCTGATCTGATAAATAAAACTATACTGACATTAGGGAAACATTAGTCCCTCAGGCAAAGTGTGCCTTTTACTTTTAGCTGAGAAGATTTTAATTAAAGAAATAAGAAAATCCAACAGTATACCAAAAGGAAGATGGTAGGCTTAAAGAGGAAAAATACTTCACAACTTGACTAATACCACTTGACATAAAAGCGGCCACCCTTACCCCCCTTACCCCCTTACCCTGCTGAATGACAGTCTCTCCAGCAATAAAGGAAACCGGGAACATGGCGTCAAAAATGTCACTGCAGAGAGAGAAGGTTTCATGTTACAGAACACTGACCTTAAAACTAACAGACCTTACTCTGTTAGTTAACCTTAGAGCTTCCAGATTTTCAACCTGGAGTGGCACCAGGTGAACAATTATGAAGACCCTTTAAAACTTGCAACAATGAGGCAGCTAGTTTGGGATCCCAACTGTACTGGAAAAAAAATATCACCTACCTTCTCTCGTTATCATCAAGATGTGAAAACAGTACGTTCTTTTCAATGGCTTTAGCTAAAGCAGCCATTGTCTTATAGTCTTTCGGGATAACCTAGGAAAGAGCAGAAAGTCCAGTGACCATTCCATACGTTCCATAAACCAAAACAACTTCATGACTGCAACCAACCTTTCAATTAGATGTCAAGCTACCTTAGGTACTTAGACAAGGCTGCTTTGAGTTAAGTATTTTCAACACTATCTCTGACCCCACAGATACTGACTCTGAGTGAACAAATACTGACTAATGAATACCCTCTGTCTACAACGAGGCCTGCACTGACAGGCTGGGATTTGGTTCCTAGTCAACAACCAAAGAAACCAAGCCCAGTCGCCTCGCCCACGGTCATTGCTGAGGCACACCAGAGCGCTTCATGGCGACTGGTCATCGTCTGAAGTGTGATCATGCGCTGTTACTCTCTCAATCTCCTGCCAGCCCAATTATCTTCCCCCTTCAGGCTAATCGCATAGCTGGAAATGGCAGACTGGCTCTGAGAAGGAGCCAATGGAGATGAAAGACGCTTACAGAGCAAAAGGGTAAAGCCACCACATGAACGAGAGGACATCAAAAAACCAACACAATTCAAGACAAAAAGTACTGCCTGGTCTTTCACTGCAGACCACCACCATGGAAAAGGAAATCCCCCAAACTCAAGTACTCGCGGTTTTATCATCACTATAGATACTTCCTCTGATGGCCTGTTATTGCAGAAACCTGCTCCCCAGTACCCGGGAACAGCGAGGACGGAGTACGGCCCACCCTGTCTGTGTCTACTACTGGGAACAACGCACACCCATCAGAGGAGACATTCCCGCGGGCAGGCACCTTGCGAACGTAGGATGCGGCGTCCTCCTCGGTATAGACCTCAGCGCTGATGGCCCCACGCCGCCGCCGGCCCTTCACCACCGGGTTAGGGGGCGGCGGGGAGATTTCATCTTCCCGAGAGTCTGCACGGCTGCCTGCTTTCTGCAGGTTCTGGATCTGCTTTGCCTCCTCCTGAAAAATGACAAGTTTATAAAATGAGACCCTGCATCCGTGCTCCTCACTGGCATTCTCCTAGTCTAACCACAGTCCTTCTCAGTCACTGCAAACCTCTCCTTATCAATGTGAAAGTTAAGGGGCAAAGGCCAGTCATGAATGAGAGAAAATGCAGAGTCGAATTTGAAGAGCAATACTCTGAAAGGTCATACTGCTCCTCAGACGGTGACAGGTGCTATACTAACCAAGAGAAAGCCACTGGTACAAGGGCACACAACACGCATAGGAAAGCCACACACGCACTGAGGCAATGAAGTGACAGTGATCTGCAATGCACTCAACAGTGATAAACTGCAGAAAACCTGGGAAACGAGTGTGAGATCCCTGCCTCGCCCGTGCATGCCATCTAGGAATATCACTCAGGCACAGCAAGTGACATAAGCAAGTCTAGACTATCAGGTCACTCCATCAACTCAATACGGATTCCGTGGACCTGCCACACCACGTCTACACTAGGCAAGAGGAACACAAAATACGAGAGAGAGAGTGCTGAGCCTGCGGGATTTATATGCAACAAATAATGAAATGTGATGGGAACCTGGACTCCAACTAAGATCAGATGTAACAATACGTACCCTAACAGAGCTGGAAGTATTCTTTATGGGCAGGGCTGACACTCGGTTTACCTGTTTTTAACAACTTATTAAACCAATCCATATGAAAATAAGATCAACTATTTAACAATCTTATTTTTCAGATCTAGGGCCTTAAAAAGAAATCCCCCTCAGGTCTGCAGTAGAGAATGAGTTATGACTGACGCCAAACCCGAATGAAACAAGCCGAGAATGGCGAGCTATCACCTCCTCGTTCATGACTCACTCTCCATTCTTTTCCTGAAGCAGCCTTGAAATTCTAAATGACAGCATTTACTAATTATTTCTGAAAAATTCTGATAAAAAAGAATTTAAGGAGGTGGCGGCTTTTTCTCCCACCTGGTACTCAGCTCTGCATCTGGCATCAGGACAAATCAAAGCACACACAAGTGCAGCAAGAACTATCTAGAACCACCACCACTGAGGCAAGAACAGTGCTTATTTCTATCAGTAGACTTGTGCCCGATGGTTTTTTTTTTATTTTTTGGAGGGAGGAACCAGCTTTATTCTTCTCATCTCTCTAGATTTTTCAATTAAAAACACAGTAACAAAGGCCTATAACAAAACTAACGTGAATGTATTTGCATAGTTACAAATGCACTTACCTGTTGATCAAATAATAAAGTGTGTCTACTGCTAGAAATTTATTTTAAACATGCATGTATGTGAAATTACAGATATACTGAGTTATTCATTACACCAAAGCTTTTAACAGCAAAATACCGGAAACCACCAAAATGGTCATCAATGTGGCGATTAAGTAACACCCATAGTTAATGTACGTCCATACAATGGGATGCCATGAACACACTGGACACAAGTGTGTAAATACCCGTGTATGAGGGAACTCAGG
Organism: Tragelaphus eurycerus; assembly: GCA_935064755.1. Lineage (NCBI taxonomy): Eukaryota > Metazoa > Chordata > Mammalia > Artiodactyla > Bovidae > Tragelaphus > Tragelaphus eurycerus. The sequence continues at coordinate 936,645 of CAKXYN010000116.1, read as the reverse complement.
CGGCACTCCAGGGAGACCACAGCGTAGGAAAAAGACTTTTCATTGTCATGTTGATCCACGGGCAAATACGTAACTAAATTGTTTTTTAAAAAATTTTCAAAGAAAATCCACTTCATTGTCATTCTGGTAATTACAGTAATAGGTAAGGTTTTTCTCATTCCATATTAACAGAGAACTTTAAAACTCAAGTCTCCCCAAAGTTTAAAGTTCAAGAGCATAAATGAAAACACAGATTCTACCCCCCAATATTTGTCATTGATATTTCACAAAAAATTCATGAAAAATCTCACAAGTAACCCTTTATTTGGAAGTACCGTCTATCTAAGTGAATTTTTATTGTCTTAGATGATTCTGAAGTGCCAAGAGCACTGTGGTTGTAACCATGCTTCCTGGGTTTCCATCTTCAACATCGTTCGGATGTGTCCTGATCCTGATGACTGGGAGCCACGGCTGAGGTCGTCCATTCCTGCCTGATCCTGATGACTCGGAGCCGCGCTGAGGTTGCCCACCCCTCCCTGATCCTGATGACCGGGAGCCGCACTGCAGTCGCCCAACCCTTCCGAGCACCATGACACGTCTTACACCCTTTTCCTCGCTGCCGTCATTCTTCAATCTCCTCACTCCTCAAAAGAACCCTCCCACCCCCGGCCCCCCTGGCCACTCACCGTCAGCGCATCCCAGCACATTAAGTTCTGACTCTGCGCCTGCGGCTCACTCACTCAGCGCGCTTTCATCCTCCCTGCCGTGACACCCATTTCTCCCAGAGGGTGAAGTCAACATCCCAGCCCACTGACTAGGGGTTTGCTATGTGGCTTGTTCTGCCACACCACACCCTCTTGTAAGACTGTACTCTGGCCCATGGAGCGCCTGACCTGCTCTGCCTTTAGAACAGCAGGCCTTATATATGGCTGCTCCTTCCACTGAACCCCAGAACAAGACATGTGCAGCCAAGACAAGATGGGCTGAGCAGAGAGGGCTGCACATGACCCAGTATCAGGACATCTGGAGTAAACCACTGAGACACGGGGGCACGAGGTGCTGCTACAGAAGCTGGTCCCTGTATGACCACGGCCAAGTTCCCTGACCCGTCTCTCAGCTTTACTGCTTCCTCTCTAAAACGGTGACAATCCCCAACCTCACACATTTGAAATAATGAGCATTCACAAAAGGTCAAGGGCTCACACAGAACCTGGCAAACAGGAGGCACTTCACAGTCAGAGCATCACAACTCCTCTCCTCTACTAGTTGGCAAGGTTCAAATGAACACACGCAGAAGAGAGGACTCGGATTACAAACAACAGTCTGAAGTAAAATGCAGACGCTGTCAATGGACCAACTGAGATAGGTTTCTGGGGCATTTCTTACTGAGCAGTTGAGGGAACCAGAAACACGAGCCCTGGTTAGCACGGCAAAGAGGAGACAAGGGTGTGCCTGTATTCTCAGATGTATAACTCAACACCTAACGTACAGAAAAATGACCTGTTGAACAGCTGAAACCCTAGTTTCTCCAATGTCGGATATCTATAGTCAACCTTGGCTAAAGGAGTGGATGCGAATGAACAAAAATCCATGAATACACAAAAGTGGTAAGCTGTGACTTCTATTAAGGGGTAGAGAGGCCGACACACATCACATCTAAAAATCCCATGTGCACAGAAACCACTTTCAGGGTCCTTTCCTGCTTTCCCTGCGGTCAGTGCTCCAACAGGGCCGTCAAAGTGCAGCCCTGAGACGAGCAGGGCACTCCACACTCCCTATAAAAAGACACACACTTCATGCCTCACCCACCTCGTCCACTCAGCGGGTGGCTGCTATTGATGTCCAGAGAGAAGAGGGATCACCTTACAGCGACGGACTTCAGAACCAGATCTCCAGGAAAGCACTTCACTTCCAAACAGGGAGGGAAGGCCCCCAGCAGCCTGGTGCTACAGTGTTCCACTACCAGAAACTGCTTAAGTAAAAACTGGACTTCCTACCACAATTCCAAACACCAAGGCTACATTCGCTGGGACTGGCTGGTCTTCCTGTTGTTTTTAATTATTCTAATCATGGTACTAGACACCAATTTCAACAGCTTTCCAAGAAAATGGGGAAAAGGGTCCAATCACTAAGCCACCCAAACATTTTTTGAACATTAGTAAAACAGATTCTTTTACTAATAAATTATGCTGACTGAGAAGTTATCCAAACCAGTGGGATACAGTATAAAACTTTCTGCAATACAACTAGATAATTAACAATCATACACCTAAGAAAATGCCTCCCAAGTGGTACACAAGTCATTATGAACCACATCATAACTTCAATATGCGTTAAGAAAATCTGTAACTTTATCCTGCTGAAATTTCAGGAGCAAATCAAACAAACTACTCAAAACTCTTAACAATCCAAACTTTCTCATTCATCATTTTTTGAGGGGACTGAACTGAAGCACTGACCTTGATGAAACATGAGCACTCTGCTTAGAGAAGCACATGCCCCACGCTTAGGTCCCACCACACACACACGATAAGGATGAGCAACAATGAGTACAAACTGAATCTCTTTTTTCTCAAGAGGAAACAAGCCCTGACCAGAACTGTAAATACAGTAAAATTCTGACAGCCATCCATCTTGCTCTCTCTGCTCCACAGTCGATTTGTGCTGGGACACACCCCACAGTAGGGCACACCTGGGCGACTCGGAGTCTCTAACGTACGAGTCACAAGCCAGACTCGGATGCTCCAGTACAGTGACTTCAAACAGGATAAAGCCTACAAGTTTACTTGTTTTGCTGAAGAAAACAGCATTAAATGCTTTCAAGTACTGCAGAAGTTCTCAATTCACACCACTGATGTACTATTTTTATTTTTTTAATTTTTATTGGAGTATAATCAATTTACAATCTTGCGATAGTTTCTGCTGACCAGTGCTGTACTACTTCCAATCAACTGAATCAACTCAGTTATTTTATTTGGTCCATTTTATGTATCAATTAAAACAGTTACAAGGAACTATGGTTGGAAAACCTGTAGCCAAGTAAACTGAGCATTCAGAGTAGTTTTGATAAATTCTCCTGATTACAAAGTTACAAATCACTACAAACGCATTAACTGCATTTCTTTTCTGAAACCTATTTTAAATGATGATGATGATTATAAATAATTATTTGGTCAGAATTCCTTTTCTTCCCAAAGATAGAAATCAGTGACATTCTCCAGCCTTGCATTTAACAACCCTAAGGGTCAGCTCTCGAGCTCCCCCTTTTATTTTTACCTTCTCCAGCTTCTCGAAGTATTCCCTGAGGAAGGCCATGGGCCTCTCGGGCCGGGCGGTGCACAGCTGCACGATGGAGTCCTTGAGCAGCGCCTGGATGTTGTGCTTCTGGACGTAGAGCTCGCATTCCCGGAGGCTGCGCTCCTCCTCGCTGGCGGTGGTGCCGGAAGCCATGGTTCACTACGGAGAAGACACAGAAGCTTGGGAAAACTATTCAGAGAGCAAACGTCAAGCTGGCCTTCGACTTAACAAACTCACCAGGCAACTGATTCACAAATATTTCATTCTCACTAGGTAGATTTTTTAAATTGTAAATCAGGGAGGTGAAGGCTAGTGAGGGCTAGGGAGTGAAGTACGAAGAGAAGGCACATGCTGGCAGCGCTGCACTGAGGCACGGCATGGGGCCCCGAGAGGCACCGACTCGGCCGGACTCGGCCAGCCACCAGGCCGAGAGAGGAAGCTCGAGCGGCTCTCCCGGCAGCGGCTGGTGCTGAGGAGTCAGGCAGGCCCCCAAGGAAATTTCATTCAGCTCTCTTCTGCAAAAGGAATCCTGACGACGTGGGACGTGTGCAAAGGGTAGACAGGACAGAGAACTACAAGGCACGGCAGTCAGCGCTTGGTCAAAGCCAGGAAGCACCAAGAGGGACATCTGACGTCCCCTTCACGTAACCCGGATCCCAGGGGAGCAGGCCCATCTCAGCCAGCAAACCACCCGAGCACAGGCTCTGATCAGCCAACACAACCAAAATGGTTTAAAACACAAAAGAAACCCCAGATGAGTAACAAAAGCAATTTTTAATCCCAGACTCTTTTTACCATTCCAGCCTTAAATGATAACACAATTATCCACTAGAATCCTTTGTAATTATCAGGTAATTAAGATCAGAAGATAAAGGTGAGGTCCTCTCCACTCTGCAAGAGAATTCAGTACTAACCCATGTTTTCCAAATACAATGCACACAAAACCAATGAGATCAAACTAAATTTCAAAGGACTAAGAAACAGCACAGGGAGGAGGGGCAGGACTGAGCCGCTGCTCATTCTGTTCCCACAGCTTTGTAACAGGAGACTAGTTAACAGACCAGGAGAAAGCTTGTAGATATCCGACAGGCACGTAAACTAAAGAGGCCACAGAAAAAGATTCCTGCTGCTCCTTCAGAAATAAACTCTAACACACACACACACACACACACACACACACAACACACACACCCTTAAGATGGATTCACACCCACCTCTTTTACAGGTCAGACAACCGTATCAACTGAAAATCCACCTCAGGATTTTCTGCATTAGAAAATATACTGTACTGAAAGCCACCAAAATCGGTCAATGAGATCTGTGTTTCGAAACACTGAGATACATGTCGGTAACATCAATACATGTTTTCAACTGACCAGAGAAACCATTCAAAGGTCAGGTTTGTGGTAGAAATTAGAGAACTGGGTCCAAGAGGTGGAACTGGTTTTGTGTTTGCAACAATGTAATTTAAAGACCAAAAAGAGGACACTGGAAATTTGGCGGCGTACTAATAGAAATGCCCCAGGATTCATGCGTTCATCGTGTGAATCCCGGAAAATCCGTATTTCATGGTCTTAATTTCTTAACGGACTATACATTCACTCTGCACTTGTCCTCAGTTCCAACAGCCTACCATTCAGCTCTCTCCCTCGCCCCTCGTTACTCAACTGCTGCAAAACGGACACCGCACTGTCTCTCCTAAGAAAACACTGGGATTCGTTCTTCTGGAAATTCAGTTGTGACAGTAACACAGCGCTGTGTCCAAGGGATTAGGTGAGAGGAAGTGTGTCAGACCCTCCGAAGGTCGCTGATTCGGGCCGCGGCCAGGAGCCCTTCCCGGGGTCATCCTCGGGGACCACGGAGACGGCCACCCCGCGGGCTCCCCCCGGCGCGGGCGCGCGCCCCGAGCTGGGGGGGGCGCCCGGGTGCCCGGCCGCGCGCGGGGACGTGCCCTTCGCGGCACTCGGGCCCCGGCCGCGGGAGGGAAGGCCGCGGGGAGACCCCGAGGCGGGCAGCGGGGCGGGGGAGGCCGGCGAGACGCGGCTGACGAGGGCGGACGGACGGGGCGGGCCGGGGCGGGGCGGGCGGAGGGCCGGGACGGACGGCGAGCGCCGCGGAGGCGGCCGCGGGGGAAGCACGGCGCCCGCCCCCGCGGCGGCCGGAAGGGCTGGGGGCTCCGCGGGCCCCGCGCCGCCGCCCGTGGTGGGGGGAGGGCGAGCGCGGCGGCGGGGGTGGGCGCGCGCTGGGAGCCGGGGGCCGCCGGGGCGGCCCGGGGCGCGGACGCCGGCCAGCGCGGGGCCCGCGGCAGCCGTGAGGAGAGGCCGCGCGGGCGGGCGGCGCCGGGGGAGCGGCCGTCCCCCCGCAGGGCGCTCCCCGCGACGCCATCTTGGGTCGGCCCGGCGCCCCCGGGCAGGCGGCGGGCGGCGAGGCGGGGCGCGCCGGGGCCCGCGAGCCCCCTCACCTGCGGACGGGCGGCGGCGGACTCGGGCTGCGGGCTCGGAGACGGCCGGCGGGGCTCCCTCAACGACGCCCTCCCGGCCCCGCTCCTCTCGGCGACAGCGGCTCCGCAACGGCGCCACCGGAAACGGCCGCGCCGCAGCCAATCAGCACCCGGCTGCTGACGTCAATGCGCCTCGCTCTGGCCAGAGCCGTCGCCCCGGCAACCTTAAAGGGGCAGCGGCCCCGCAGGCGGACCCTCGCCCCTCCGCAGCCCGGAATGGTCGTCCCTCTCTGCCCTTGTTTCGGTCCCAGCGCGTCCCTGATCCGCACCCCACGGCGCGCGGTCTCCGGCTCGGGGCTCCCGTCGCCCGTCACCTTCCGCCCCTCACCTGTCCCCGTTCGGATGCCGCGAGCACCCCCCTTCTCCGCGGGCTCCCGGCCCCTGTGCGCGCGGCGCGGCAGCTCGCGTGCCCGTCCCGCGCTCGCCTAGCGCCCTCACTCCCGCCGCGCGCGCCGCCCGCGCCTTTTCTCCGGCCCTCCGCGCCCGCCCCCGCTCGGCCCCGTGGGGCGTCCCGGGGGACAGGTGGGCGGCTCCGCCCAGGGCCCCGCTGAGGGGCCGCGGGACCGGGAGGGGGCTTTCCACCGCGTCCGACCCGGGGGAGGCGGCAGCTGCGCCGGGGGCCGCGCGCGGGCGGGTGCGGGCCGCGCACGCCCGCCGGGCATCCGGTGCTCGCGGCCTCCGGGCTGCGGCCGGCCATCCGGCCCAGGAAACCCGAGCCCGGCCAAGTGTCCGCTCTGCAGGTCCGGCTGCCCGCCCCGCGCCCCCCGCCCTGGGTGCTGTGGCTGGCGGAGGCCTCTCTGCCCCTTTGGGCACCAAGTGCTGGGAAGGACTTTGTGGGGGTCCAGGAAAGGCCCGAATTCCCCTAGAACTTGAAGCACCCCCATCCTCGCCCCTGGCCCAGTGCGGTGAGAAGTGCAAACCATGCTGATGGGCGCAGACCCTCTGACCGCAAGAGAAATCTCAGCCGCCTGTAAAACGGCCCCCATCGGGGACGATGCGGTTGGCGGGGTGGGGAGGGGGGGTTTCTTCAGCGCTTCAGCCATTTTCTTTTCCATCCCAGACTCTGCCCCTGAAGAAGAAAGGGGATGCAGAGAGACAGAATAAATGAAGGCCCTTGGACAAGCGCATCCTTGTGTCTGGCTGATACCTGTTGGACTCTTGGGGTATATAGTTCTAGGGCTGCATGTGTGAGATACACAATGGATTTCATACTTGTATCCCTAGACTTAAAGGACATGAGCTTGAGCAAATTCCTGGGAGACAGTGGAGGGCAGGAAGGCCTGGCGGGCTACATCCAGTCCATGGGGTTGAACAATATATATATAATGAAATACATATATAGATGTGTATATATTATAAGAGATATATACATCATGAATAATTTTATATTGATTTCAAGTCAAAACAGTGTATTTTGGATCTATTCGGTTAAATATTATTAAAATTAATTTCGCCTTTGTTTTTTACCTTTTTGATACAGCTATTAGAAAAATTCCAAATACCTTTAAGGTTCGTGTTTATACTATTTCTGTTGGTCATCGCTGTCCTAAGAGGCCAATTGCTCCCCTGGATCCAGCAGTCTGATAGGGCTCCTGCTTCTCACAGTATTTCTTTTATTTAGTTGTGGTTATCCCCTGCTTTCTGAAAGTCAGAGGAAGCACAGACAATTATCAGAAGGGCCAGATTAGGTCGATAAGAGGAGGGTATATAGGGAAGTGCCCACACCCCCATGAATCTCCCCCCAGGGATGGGTGGAATGACAGATTAAAGGCAGAGCCTCTGTCATATAGGATTTCACCCGTGTCGGTACAAAGAGAACAAATAGCCTTAAGCTGGCAAGCAGGAGAGGGACTTCAATAGCAGTGAGCAGGCCCAGTCCTGTTCCAAGAAGAAAAACTGCTGTCAGATAAATCTGAGTTTGGTTTCAGGCTCTGCCACCTCCGGCAATTGACTTAATCCCGATGAGCCTCAGTTTCCTCAGAGGGAAAGGACAAGCAGGGTGCGGCTCAAATCCTTCAGATCAGATCAGTCGCTCAGTCGTGTCCGACTCTTTGTGACCCCATGAACCGCAGCACACCAGGCCTCCCTGTCCATCACCAGCTCCCGGAGGTCACCCAGACTCACACCCATCAAGTCAGTGATGCCATCCAGCCATCTCATCCTCTGTCGTCCCCTTCTCCTCCTGCCCTCAATCCCTCCCAGCATCAGAGTCTTCTCCAATGAGTCAACTCTTCGCATGAGGTGGCCAAAATACTGGAGTTTCAGCTTTAGCATCATTCCTTCCAAAGAAATTCCAGGATTGATCTCCTTCAGAATGGACTGGCTGGATCTTCTTGCAGTCCAAGGGACTCTCAAGAGTCTTAAGTAGAAATAGTAACAGCACACGTGTCTGTAGCACTTAGTATGTTCCTGGCTGCTCTAAGTCCTTCATGCATCATGACTGAATCTTCATCATAGCTCTAGCATCAGTATTGTTATTGTTACTGTTACCAAAGGGAAAGGAGGCACAGAGCAGTTAAATGGCCAGGATGGCTCATACCCCGCAGCAAGCGTAGTCACTTTCCTCTGCAGCTGGTGTGCCGTGTCCAGCCCAGGCGGGGGCTACAATAAATACAAATTAGTTTGCTTGCCATTTGTCCCCACCTCTCATCAGCTCCCTGCATAACTAGGTTAAGACGGCCTTGGACGGTGTTACCTTCCTGCCACAGTCAAGACCCTTAGAGTAAGGAGACCGGCAGACTGCTGACGAGGAGCCGGCGGCTCTGAGGGACAGCTGACCCGTGCTGGGTGGCTTGGCTGTGGCCCCACTCCCCTGCACTCATGCTCCAGCCTAGCCACAGGCCGTTTCCTGTGGCGCTCAACCTTCCTGTAGCTGCCAAACCCTCCTGAGCTGGGGCTCTGAAAGATGGAACACAGAAATGGGCAGCAGATTGTTGAGCCTGGGAAGAGCCCACTGAGACGACTGTTCGGAAAAACCAAACAGCCCTGGGGGTTCCAAGAGGGGTGAACGCTCTTTCAGCCCCACCCTGCTCTGGGGAGAATTTCAACTCCTCAATTTCATTTCAGAAGTGACCATTGCTCCACCCTAGTTTCTGTGTGGTTTTAGCCTCTCCAGAGGCCTTCTGCCCTGAATTCCAAGGTCTGCCAGCCTTTTTTTTTTTTAATCTATGTCCTTATAAAGGCTCAACAAGGGACCTCCCTGGTGGTCCAGTGGCTAAAAAGAACTTGGCCATCCCAGCGCAGGGGGCTGAGGTTCCCTGGATCCCTGACCAGGGAACTAGATCCCATATGCTGCAACTAAAGATCCCATGTGCCACAACTCAGAGCCGGTGCCACCAGTTAAATAAATATTTGTTAAAAAGAAAAGGCTCAACAAAATGAGTTTCTACAGTAGGGTTGTAAGTCAATTTTTCTCTTTAAAACAAAATTCCTTAATTGCTGTTACAATGTTTGTGAAACAATAGGAAACAATTTTAGAAGCAAAATAAACATCAGTTGTGCATTTAGCCGGAGAAGGCAATGGCACCCCACTCCAGTACTTTTGCCTAGAAAATCCCATGGACGGAGGAGCCTGGTAGGCTGCAGTCCATGGGGTCACTAGAGTCGGACACAACTTCACTTTCACTTTTCACTTTCATGCATTGGAGAAGGAAATGGCGACCCACTCCAGTGTTCTTGCTTGGAGAATCCCAGGGACGGGGGAGCCTGGTGGGCTGCCTCTATGGGGTCACACAGAGTCGGACACGACTGAAGCGACGCAGCAGCAGCAGTGCATTTAGCCAAAGTGGAACTAAGCGAGCAAGTGTACAAACGGAAGGTTTTGGTGGACCAATTTTTTGGGGTTATGGCTGCTCCACTGGCTGAAGATAGAGGCACCGACTTCAGATTTCCAAGGGGTACTTTTCAGACTATCACCGCCTTCTTGTGCTGAGTGTATATGCTTCCTGTGGAACCCAAGATTGTGGTTTCAAAGATAACCTAGTTCCAGCAAGCTTTCCAATGCCAGAGGTCTTTCTGCTTTCCTCACTGGCAAATGCTTACCTAACCTGAGGACTGGTGGTCCTGTGGTTAAGACTCTGGGCTTCCACCATAGAAGCCAAGAGTGCAGGAACTAAGTCTGGTGAAGGAGCTAAGATCCTGCATGCCTTGCAGCAAGGCCACACCACGCCCCCTCCCCAAAACAACACAGAATAAAGCCTGAAGGTTGGTGTTTAGCCAAAGTATTCATTAAAAATATTAACCCCAAAACCAGAGGAGTGGCAGTTTTCACTCTACTACTAAAGAGAGTTTTCCAAGTAAAAATATCTTCATCCCAAATATATCTTCACCCAGAATAGCATATTTAAATCCACAGTGTTCAACAATAGAGAGAAAGTTACATTAGTAGCCAGGTTCTCCAGAGAAATAGAAGCAATAGGAGGAAGAGAGAGAGAGAGAGAGAGAGAGAATTTATTTGAAGAAATTGGCTCACACAGTTGTGGGTCCTGGCAAGTCCCAACTTGTAGGATGTGCCAGCAGGCTAGCAACCAGGGAAAAGTTGGTGTTGGAGCCTTGACTCTGGAAACAGTCTGGAAGCTGAACTCCTTTCTAGGGGAGCCTCAGTGTCTCCTCTTAAGGCCTTCAACTGACTGGGTAGGGCCACCCACACAATCAAGGATAATCTGACTTAAAGGTGGATCACATCTAAGGACATTCAGACTAGTATTTGAACAAAAACTGGATACCAGGGCTTAGCCAGGTTGAACTGTGAAATTAATTGTCGTGGTTCAGTTTAGTTGAGTGGCTCGGTGGTGTCCAACTCTTTGTGACCCCATGGACTGCTGCACGCCAGGCCTCCCCATCCATCACCAACTCCCAGAGCTTGCTCAAACTCATGTCTACCAAGTCAGTGATGGACTATCCAACCATCTCATTCTCTGTCGTCCCCTTCTCCTCCTACTCTCAAACTTTCCCAACATCAGGGACTTTTCCAATGAGTCAGTTCTTTGCATCAGGTGGCCAAAGCCTTGGAGTTTCATCTTTAGCATTAGTCCTTCCAATAAATATTCAGGACTGATTGCCTTTCAGTTCAGTTCCTCAGTCATGTCGGACTCTTTGTGACCCCATGGACCGTAGCACGCCAGGCCTCCCTGTCCATCACCAACTCCCAGAGTATACCCAAACTCATCTCCATTGAGTCAGTGATGCCATCCAACCATCTCATCCTCTGTCGTCCCCTTCTCCTCCTGCCCTCAATCTTTCCCAGCATCAGGGTCTTTTCAAATGAGTCAGCACTTCGCATCAGGTGGCCTAAGTATTGGAGTTTCAGCTTCAACATCAATCTTTCCAGTGAACACTCAGGACTAATCTCCTTTAGGATGGACTGGTTGGATCTCCTTGCAGTCCAAGGGACTCTCAGGAGTCTTATCCAAGACCACAGTTCAAAAGCATCAATCCTTCAGTGCTCAGCTTTCTCTGTAGTCCAAATCTCACATTCACACATTACTACTGGAAACCACAGCCTTGACTTGACAGACCTTTGTTGGCAAAGTAATGTCTCTGCTTTTTAATATACTGTCTAGGTTGGTCATAGCTTTTCTTCCAAGGACCAAGCGTCTTTTAATTTCACGGCTGCAATCACCATCTGCAGTGATTCTGGAGCCCCCCAAAATAAAGTCAGCCATTGTTTCCACTGTTTCCCCATCTATTTCCCATGCAGTGATGGGATCAGATGCCATGATCTTCGTTTTCTGAATGTTGAGCTTTAAGCCAGCTTTTTCACTCTCCACTTTCACTTTCATCAAGAGGCTCTTTAGTTCTTCACTTTCTGCCATAAGGGTGGTGTCATCTGCATATCTGAGGTTATTGATATTTCTCCCGGCAATCTTGATTCCAGCTCGTGCTTCTTCCAGCCCAGCGTTTCTCATGATATACTCTGCATATAAGTTAAATAAGCAGGGTGACAATATACAGCATTTTCCTATTTGGAACCAGTCTGTTGTTACATGTCCAGTTCTAACTGTTGCTTCCTGACCTGCATACAGATTTCTCAAGAAGCAAGTCAGGCGGTCTGGTATTCCCATCTCTTTCAGAATTGTCCACAGTTTATTGTGATCCACACAGTCAAAGGCTTTGGCATAGTCAATAAAGCAGAAATAGATGTTTTTCCAGAACTCTCTTGCTTTTTCGATGACCCAGCGGATGTTGGCAATTTGATCGCTGGTTCCTCTGCCTTTTCTAAAACCTGATTGAACATTTGGAAGTTCATGGTTCACATATTGCTGAAGCCTGGCTTGGAGAATTTTGAGCGTTACTTTACTAGCATGTGAAATGAGTGCAATTGTGCAGTAGTTTGAGCATTCTTTGGCATTGCCTTTCTTTGGGATTGGAATGAAAACTGACCTTTTCCAGTCCTGTGGCCACTGTTGAGTTTTCCAAATTTGCTGGTATATTGACTGCAGCACTTCCACAGCATCATCTCTTAGGATTTGAAATAGTTCCACTGGAATTCCATCACCTCCACTAGCTTTGTTTGTAGTGATGCTTCCTAAGGCCCACTTGACTTCACATTCCAGGATGTCTGGCTCTAGGTGAGTGATCACACCATCGTGATTATCTTGGTCGTGAAGATCTTTTTTGTACAGTTCTGTGTATTCTTGCCACCTCTTCTTAATATCTTTTGCTCCTGTTAGGTCCACACAATTTCTGTCCTTTATCGAGCCCATCTTTGCATGAAAGGTTCCTTGGTATCTCTAATTTTCTTGAAGAGATCTCCAGTCTCCCCCATTCTGCTGTTTTCCTCTATTTCTTTGCATTGATTGCTGAGGAAGGCTTTCTTATCTCTCCTTGCTATTCTTTGGAACTCTGCATTCAAATGGGTTTATCTTTCCCTTTCTGCTTTGCTTTTGGCTTCTCTTCTTTTCACAACTATTTGTAAGGCCTCCTCAGACAGCCATTTTGATTTTTTGCATTTCTTTTTCTTGGGGATGGTCTTGATCCCTGTTTCCTGTACAATGTCATGAACCTCAGTCTATAGTTCATCAGGCACTCTATCTATCAGATCTAGTCCATTAAATCTATTTCTCAATTCCACTGTATAATCATAAGGGATTTGATTTAGGTCGTACCTGAATGGTCTAGTGGTTTTCCCTACTTTCTTCAATTTCAGTCTGAATTTGGCAATAAGGAGTTCATGATCTGAGCCACAGTCAGCTCCCAGTCTTGTTTTTGCTGACTGTATAGAGCTTCTCCATCTTTGGCTGAAAAGAATGTAATCAATCTGATTTTGGTGTTGACCATCTGGTGATGTCCATGTGTAGAGTCTTCTCTTGTGTTGTTGGAAGAGGGTGCTTGCTATGATCAGTGTGTTCTCTTGGCAAATCTCTATTAGCCTTTGCCCTGCTTCATTCTGTACTCCATGGCCAAATTTGCCTGTTACTCCAGGTATTTCTTGACTTCTTACTTTTGCATTCCAGTCCCCTATAATGAAAAGGACATTTTTGGGTGTTAGTTCTAGAAAGTCTTGTAGGTCTTCATAGAACCATTCAACTTCAGCTTCTTCAGCGTTACTGGTTGGGACATAGACTTGGATTACTGGGATATCGAATGGTTTGCCTTGGAAATGAACAGAAATCATTCTGTCATTTTTGAGATTGCATCCAAGTACTGCCCTAAAAATCCAACATATTCCACCTGTTTATTCCTTTTCCTTCTCTCAGCCGGTGGCAACCACTGACCATTTTACTGTCTCCCTAATTTTGTCTTTTCCAGAACGTCACACTGTTGCGATCTAGAGGTGTGTAGGCTTTTCAGACTGGCTTCTTTCACTTCCTTCTGTGCCTTCCATATCTTTTCATGACTTGGCGGTTCATCTCTTTTTAGGACAAATAATGTTTCATTGTCCAGATATACCACAGTGTATTTATCCATTCATATATTAAGGGGCATCTTAGTTCCTTTCAGGTTTTATTATGAACGAAGCACCATAGGCATACATATGCAGGTTTGTGTTTGGTTTTTTTGGCTGTGCCGTGGCTTGTGGGATCTTACCTTCCTGATCAGAAATAAACCTGGGCCCACAGCAGTGAAAGCACCAAGTCTAACCACTGGACTGGCAGGGAATTCCCTGGCGTGCACAGGATTTCACGTGGATTCGTTTTCAATACATTTAGATGAATACCAAGGAGTACACTGGCTGGTTCATACGGCTAAGAGTATGTACACTTCTGTAAGAAACCCCCAAACTGTCTTCCAAAGTGGCTGTACCAGTTTTGCGTTCCCGTCAACAGCAGATGACAGCGCCCGTTGCTCCACACCCTCATCAGCACCTGGACGTGTCGGTGTTTCGGATTTTAGGCATCCAGCCGGGTAGGCAGTGGTGCGCCATGCTTCTTTTCACTTGCAGTGCCCTAATAGCCTATGAGATCCAGCATCTCTTGGCTTGTGTATCTGCCGTCTGTGTATCCTTGATGAGGTGACCGTTAAGATCTTTTGTCCATTTTTTAATTGCATTGTTTTGTTTTCCTGTTGATAAGAGTTCTTTGTATATTTTGAATAAAGTTCATATAATTTTCACATGTCACGTTCACTTCTTTCAACAATTTTATAATGTAAAATCATCTGTAGCTTGTGAGCTGTACAAGAACGTGTCAGGGAGCAGAGTCAACCCGTAGGTCATAATTTGTCCGAGAAGTTTGGGTTTTCTTCTTAGAAACGCTGGGCAATCAGCCCATGGTCACGTGCAGTGAACAGACGTGGTCTAGTGCATGCTTATCACTCTGCCTCCATTCAAGTGAGGGCAGGAGCAAGGTGTATGAGGGAGCTTGGAGCAAAGACACTTGTTAGAGTTTGTTGCAGTGATCCGGGTGAGCGGTGGGGCTGGCTTAAACTAATTAAGTTTTGATGCAGCTGAATAGAGCAGGGCTCTAAAATCCACTGTGGATGGTAACTTCAGCCATGAAATTAAAAGATGTTTGCTCCTTGGAAGAAAAGCTATGACAAACCTAGACAGCATATTAAAAAGCAGAGACATCATTTTGCTGACAAAGGTCTGTCTAGTCCAAGCTAAGTCTTCTCCAGTAGTTATGTACAGATATGAGAGTTGGACCATAAAGAAGGCTGAGCACCGAGGAACTGATGCTTTCAAATTGTGGTGCTGGAGAAGACTCCCAAGAGTCCCTTGGACTGCAAAGAGAATCAACCAGTCAGTCCAAAAGGAGATTAGTCCTGAATATCCATTGGAAGGACTGATGCTGAAGGTAAAACTCCAATACTTTGGCCACCTGATGCCAAGTGCTGACTCATTAGAAAAGACCCTGATGCTGGGAACGATTGAGGGCAGGAGGAGAAGGGGACGACAGAGGATGAGATGGTTGGACGGCATCACCGACTCGATGACCGTGAGTTTGAGCAAACTCTGGGAGTTGGTGAAGGACAGGGGAGCTTGACGTACTACAGTCCATGGGGTCGCAAAGAGTCCGGCATGACTTAGTGACTGAACAACAACAAAGAGCTGAGTATTTTCCGGAAACATTTAAGAAATAGGAGACACAGAACCTCAGGCCTGACGTGGAGGATCAGAGGAGGGGAGACTCAGAGATGATCCCGAAATGTCTGCCTCAGCCAGTGAATCAATGCTGCTGCCCTTCCCTGAGTCAGAGGACTCGTGAGGAGCAGTGCAGGTGGGTGGGATGAGGGGCCGTGACTCATTCACGAGGGGCTGTCAGTTGTCTGCTGGTTGAAAGCTCGAGACAGCTTTGAAATCATCAACTTATTAATTATAAATCCATGGACGGGAATGAAATCCCTCCTGGCTGTGGGCGTTGAGAGAGAAGCAGAGGGAAAGCAGGAGGGTGGCGAGAGGAAGACCGAGAATAAGAGGAGAAGAGGAGAAGGGGACCAGGAGGGATGTGAGGGAGCAGGCAGCAACCTGAGAGAGGGTGGAGGCTGCAGGAGCCGCAGGGAGCACGTGTCCAGAGACGGAAACAGAGGCTGCCGAGAAGGGGAGCAAGAAACGCAGAGTCGGGGCAGCTCACAGCACAGGCGGGGTCCTGGAATCCACGACGGCACTTCCGACCCACCACCAAGAGCGGAGGGGTGCTCACGGCGCCTCCACATGGACTCTTTGCACGACCGGCCAGCAACAGACTGTTGTTGTCAGTCGCTAAGTCGGGTGTGACTCTTCGCGACCCCATGGACCGCAGCACGCCAGGCCTCCCTGTCCATCACCAACTCCCGGTGTTCATCCAACCTCACGTCCGTTGAGTCAGTGATGCCGTCCAGCCTCCCATTCTGTCCCGCCCGCTTCCCCGCCCCCTTCTCCGCTGCCTTCGATCTTTGCCAGCGTCAGCGTCCTGGCCAATGAGTCGGCTCTTCACATCACGTGGCCAATGTATTGGCGCTTCAGCTTCAGCATCAATCCTTCCAATGAATATTTAAGACTGATTTCCTTTAGGAGGGACTGGTTTGATCTCCTTGCAGTCCATGGGACTAGAGATTAGAGATGAAACAATCATGAGGTTATTGTGCTGATTAAAGTCATGTGAAACTTGCCTCCCTGGAAAGCACAGGGAAAAGACACAGAATACGGAGGCTGCGTTGTTTCTCTTAACTGCTTTTCTAGTGTTCTGTGAAGCGAATCCCAGCCACTCCCACACTGTGGTTTTGGGTGTTGCCCCAAGTGGCACATTCTCGCTCAAACCTGGTTCTCAGGTCTTCCCAGAAGTTCTGTGAGTTACCCGATGTATGTTCAATAAATTCCTTTTCTACTCATGTCATCAAGGAATTGTTCCTTTGCTTATTCTGACTGATTCAAGTCCCTGATCTTGTCCTGGAAAATAACAATATTAAAATCTCCAGTCTCCTATTGGATAAGTTAAGGAATGATTTATTCATTAACATAACGTCTTCATGTCAACCAAGAAAGGAAGCTGGGACTTCCCTGGCAGTCCAGTGGTTAAGAAGAGTCCGTGCTTCTAGCGCTGGGCTGCAGTTTTAATCTCTCATCAGGAAACTAAGATCCAGAATTAAAAAGTAAAAGAAAAAGTAATAAATTTTAAAATAAAAAGCTTAATAAGAAAATTTTAATAAAATAATTGTTAAAAATAAATGAATAAATAAATTTTTAAAATAAAAATTTAAAAACTTTTTTTTTAATGAAGCCTGATCTCTCAATGGGAGGAGCCCCCAAAATCCTGGACCATCTTTAATCTGCCGTCGAGAAATAGGGAGCTGGTGAAGGGTTCTTTTTTTCTTTTTGGGACTATGTGATTTCTTAAAAACATTTTTAATGCGGAAGAATACAGAAAAGGGCATTAGAAATTGTCCACAAGTCCACTACCTAGAAACGACGCCATGACATCATGAAGAATTCCCTTTCGATACCTTTGAAGCTCCACCTTCCCAGACTCTTCATATATTTCCTCACTTTTCCACAGAAGGACTTTAAATAGGAAAGAGACATTATTAAATTTGCATGTCAAAACAGTACTTCGGCCTCAGCGCGGGGAACAATCTGGCAGACAGACAGACAGACCGGGCAGCTATTGCTGTAATGGCAGCAACAACACTCGAAGGCTCCGCTGCAGAAGGCCGTGGGTTTAGCTGTTCCAGGAGCCTCTCCATACTTAGGTTTTTGGACAGTTGACAGCTTCCCAGGTGGCTCAGTGGTAAAGAATCCATCTGCAATGCAGGAGAAGCAGGCTCGATCTCCGGGAAGATCCCCTGGAGGAAGAAATGGCAACGCACCGCACTTTCTACCTGGAGAATCCCACGGACAGAGGAGGCTGGTGGGCTACAGTCCATGGGGTCACAAAGAGTCAGACATGACTAAGCAACTAAGCCACAACAATGGCCAAGTTGACTTTTAACAACACTGTACAAAATGCTTTGCAGACGCAACTAGCACAGCCCCAGTCCAGAGACAGGCTGGAGAAAGAGGCCCTTGAAAATGTATTTCTCACTCACACGACAAGTCTACCCCAGAAGACCTGCAATTCCGTTCCGTCTTATCTTCACATCAGATCTCAGTTTTTAAATGTGGCCTCTGTCCAGAACGTCATGGCAGAGGGAAAAAATTAGCTCTTCAAGCTTCCATAGGGGAGGGACCCAGAGCGGTTCCTCGTGCGTTTTGCTGGTCCAAGCACATCTTGGGGGTCAGGGAGGTTGGAAACAGAGCCAAGAAGACTCAGGCCAGCCTGCAGGCCCCCGTGATCTGGTCTCTGTCACCCCAGATCTCAGCCCTTCCGCTTCCTGCACACACATCCTCGGGCCACGCGGAAGCCTTGCTGTTGTTCAAACAAGCCCACGTCAGGACTGGCCGTCCACTGACCGCCCCCGCCCCCACCCGTGCAGGTCACCTGACTGTCTTATTCCAAGTGCAGCTTTCCTTCTCGTCCTGTGCCAGCCCCATCACAGTCCTGTCTACTCCATATTCATCGCTGTATGGCCTGCGTATTTTGCTAGTTGGTTTGATCTCTCTGTGGGTCTCTATCTGTTTGTCTCTGTCTGTCTCTCCCTCACCCCCCCACATACACACACACATACAGAGAGATGGAGATGAAAGCTTCACCAGGGCAGGGTTTTTGCTTTGATCCCAGTTGTGCTTCCCAGACTTAGAATGGCATCTGGGACATAAAAGTGCCAAAAATATCTTTGAACGAGTCCGTAATGGATGAATGAATACTAGAAAGGAAATTAGCAGAGGAGAAAGACATAAAGTGTTCACTAAATTATAACTATATACCTCTCACTACCCAGCAGTGTCTGGCTAAATAAATATTCCTTAATTCATTTGATTGGCCTTCATTTGAAAACTCCAGACTGTAAAAGTGAACCTCCAGATACAATGTATTTACCAGCCTTCCAGAGGACAGGTAGTTTTCAGTTTAGTCACTCAGACGTGTGGACTCTTTTCGACCCCATAGACTGCAGCACGCCAGGCCTCCCTGTCCATCACCAACTCCCGGAGTTTACTCAAATCCATGTCCATTGAGTTGATAATGCCATTCAACCATCTCATCCTCTGTTGCCCTCTTCTCCTGCCCTCAATCTTTCCCAGCATCAGGGTCTTTTCCAATGAGTGGGCTCTTTGCATCAGGTGGCCAAAGTATTGGAGTTTCAGCTTCAGCATCAGTCCTTCCAATGACTAGTCAAGACTGATCTCCTTTAGGATGGACTGGTTGTATCTCCTTGTAGTTCAAGGGACTCTCAAGACTCTTCTCCAACACCACAGTTCAAAAGCATCAATTCTTCTGCACTCAGCTTTCTTTATAGTCCAACTCTCACATCCATACATCACCACTGGGAAAACCATAGCCTTGACTAGACAGACCTTTATTGACAAAGTCATGTCTCTGCTGTTTAATATGCTGTCTAGGTTGGTCACAGCTTTTCTCCCAAGAAGCAAGCATCTTTTAATTTCATGGCTGCAGTCACCATCTGCAGTGGTTTTGGAGCCCAGGTAGTCTTAGTTACCTATTTTTTTAAAACAGAACAATTTTGGGGGCCACACTGCACAGCTGGCTTGTGGGATCTTGCCCAGGATCGAACCTGTGCCCCTGCAGTGGAAGCAGAGTCCTGACCTCTGGACTGCCAGGGGAGTCCCCAGATTTCTAACTCAAGCTTACTTCTGGAGCAAGGGCCACTCTGTATAGTCACTTTCCTTGGTGAGCATACTTTATTCTTTGAATGTGAAGAGGGAAGGCGAGTACTTATTTAACAGAAGAAGAAAAAGAGAAAAAGGAAGAGGAGGAAAGAGGGGAAGGGGACAGAGGGGAGGAAGACAAACAGGAAGACGCTCCTTGAAATCAGGAGCCCATGTCTCCCGACAGCATAGCCCGTGATCTCCTTGCCGTCCCACGGACTCTGAGAGCCCAGTGACTTTCACAGGACGGCCGTCTGGAGAGCGTTCAAGACTCCACGGCCACACAGACGTTCCTAAACCTCATGGAGCCTTCTCTGCCTGGTCCCAACAGCAGCTGTGAAATGGATCGCAGAGATGGCTGCTTGCCGAGAGGGTCTATTCTGCCACATTGACCCATCCGCGGTTCACTGAAGCACAGGACACGTCGGACTTGATCACTGAGCCTCAGGAATGTTTCTTGAGAATCAGTGGAACCGACGTGATTTTTGTATCTGAAGTTCTTCAGACTTTGCAAGCATAGGAAGATTTCCTCCCTTACTCCCCTCAACCTCTCATCTCCAAGAGCTGTGGATGCAACGTGAAGTCTCTGCTTCTGTGGTTCAGGCATTATCACCATTTTACGAACACAGAGAGGGGACCAGGGCACTTAGAAGGTCCTATTTCCAGAGTAAAAGATCAAAAAGGTCAAAGGAACAAGTGGTCGCTGAACGAGAAATATTTTTAGAAGGCTTAACTCACAGAAGTAACCGATGTTTTCTCCTTCCTACTCTGCCCTCCCTCTCCACAAAGCAGACCCACTGCTGTCCTAATACGACATCATCCAAGGATAATGTAGTCACGCCGAGGTCTGCGATGATATCCTTGTACAGACAGCAGAAGCTGGTCTGAGAGGTCAATGCGCACCCAACTTTTTGTGGAATGGAAGTCAGGCACGGTCCCCCACGCTCCTTCTCTGCTGAGCTTTCCTTTGACTCCAGACAAATAGTACCACATGCAGAAGCAACAGCTCTTCTCCATGACGATTTGGTCGGTGAAATAATCTGATTGGCAGAGAGGCAGCCCACCATCTACCCTTGAATCGAGCAAGCAAATCATAAAAGTTCAGGCTGTTCTTTGAGGCCTTGGAGAGACAGATTTCACCCATGATGTCTTTGTGTATTACAGGAATTTCTTACAAACTAGGCCACTAATTTGTTAGTGTTTTGCTGTATCATGATGGGGAACATCTTTTTATTTTATTGAAGTATAATCCACGGGGTCAAAAAGAGTCAGACACGACTGGGCAACTAACAGCTTCACTTTCACGGCTGATTTACAATGTGGTGTTGGTTTCTGCTTACATCAGAGTGATTCGGTTATACTGCATGCATATTCCCTTTCATATTCTCTTCCGTTATGGCTTGTCACAGGACACTGAATGCGCTTCCTGTTTCATGCACCAGGACCTTGCTCTCACCCGTCTCACATAGAACAGCTTGCATCCGCTCCTGCTAAACTCCAGTCTGTCCCTCCCTCCCCCTTCCCCTCTGCCCCTTGGAACCAAAAGTCAATTCTGTGTCAGAAGACACTATTCTGATGATCCGCCTTTTCTCACTAGGTTGCATGCTCAGTCCCTCATTCATGTTCAACTGTTTTGCGACCCTATGAATGCCCATAAGGCTCCTCCGTCCATGGAATTTCCCAGGCAAGAATACTGGAGTGGGTTGCCATTTCCTCCTCCAGAGGATCTTCCTGACCCAGGGCTCAGACCCGTGTCTCCTGTGTCCCGGCGTCACAGGCAGATTCTTTACTGCTGAGCCACAGAGGAAGCAATGAGTTTTCAAAACTGATCCAAGATGAGCATCTGTAATCTGATAACGGAGGACCGTGAAAAACCCATAGCAGGCGCGTATTAAATGCTCAATAAATATCAACCATTGCTGTTTGCATATGTAAATTTTCAGTTGTATGCAATCAAAACTGTTAGCGTCCTTCCTTAGGGGCGTCATCTGGCGACTGATCACTCATGTTTCAAAATTCAACTCAAGAAGCTCATTGAAGGCGTTGCTCCCCTGACAGCCTGTGTCTCCCCACTGGAGCATGTGACCGTCACCACACTGCCAGGACCTGCGTCCTTGTCCGACCCTAGCTCCCTCTGCTCAATGAGAGACTCCTTAAAAGTAGGGCTTTGCTCCCGTTTTGTACTTTGGCACCCACTTCTGATCTTGGGTCACATACAGACTGAAAGTGAGGGGATGGAAAAAGATTCACCATGCAAATGGAAGTCAACAAAAATAAATCCAATTCGACTTTTATAACTTTTAGAAGACGTTTTAAATGTTTTACTTACTTATTTAAACAAATAGGAAAACTCGGGGGTTTTGACTTTTTAATTAATTTTTACTGAGTTTAGTTGGTTTACAACGTTGGATTAGTTTCCACAGTGCAGCAAAGTGAATCAGCGATCTGTATACATACACCTCCTCTTTTTTGGATTTCCTTCCCATTTAGGTCACCACAGAGTGCTGAGTAGGGTTCCCTGCGCTATAGAGCAGGTTTTCATTAGTTACCTGTTTTATACATAGTAATGAAGAGGTGACTCATTGGAGAAGACTCTGATGCTGGGAGGGATTGGGGGCAAGAGGAGAAGGGGACGACAGAGGATGAGACAGCTGGATGGCATCACTGACTCGATGGACGTGAGTCTCAGTGAACTCCGGGAGTTGGTGATGGACAGGGAGGCCTGGCGTGCTGCGATTCATGGGGTCGCAAAGAGTCGGACACGACTGAGTGACTGAACTGAACTGAACTGAATGAATATATGGGGGCCTCCCCCTTGGCACAGCGGTGAAAAACCTGCCTGCCAGTGCAGGAGACGCAGAAGACGTGGGTTCATTCCCTGAGTCGGGAAGATCCCCTGGAGAAGGAAATGGAACCCACTCAAGTGGTCTTGCCTGGAGAGTCCTCATGGACAGAGGAGCCTGGCGGGCTGTAGTCCATGGGGTCGCAGTCCATGGGGTCGCAAAGAGTCGGACGCGACTGAGGGACTGAGCTCTGTGAGCATATGTCCCTTCCAGTCTCCCAGCTCAGCCCACCCCTTGCTCGCCCTGGGGTTTTGATTTGGAAAGCTGGTGCTCTTTGGTTTTCATCTGAGGAGCTGTTGGAGAGGCCTCGAGGGGGATCTTCCGGAGAGGAAGCGCCGGATACCCTGCTGGGCCAACTCTTCGTCACACGACCGGAGGTGCCCGTCTGCCAACCGCCAGCCTTCTCACTATGCTTGACACCAGGCAGCTGCAGGGACCGGGCAGCCCCTTGGGCACCGCTGTCCGAGGCAGGCAGCCCTTGACCGTCCTGTGCACAGGTGCACACACACACACACACACACACACACACACACACACACATACGGCCCGGCCAGCACAGGATATAACCTTCTGTCAGCATCCTCTTCATTCATTAGCAAGCACACCTCATCTTTTTAAAAACAGTCACCAAAATGACAGCTGACTCCCTGCCTTTCCAAAAACTTAGCCCCAGGAAACGGCAGTTGATCCGACTTAATGCTCTACATTTGGCCGTTTTTCAGGCTTGCCATTTTTCAGCTGAACTGAAGATCCTGAGTGATAGATAGCTCTGCCTCATATAAAAAGAATAGTATATGATCCATGTAACAGATTCTCCTTTAATACTGATGTTTATTGTGAAATCATCGATACATTATTACATTGCAGGAGTGAGAAGCCGACCAAGTACTGAATGACTTAGACATACTAACAGAGTCCTTCATGTATTAATATGAAAAGAAGAATACTATAAAAATGTCGTGCTTCCCAGGTGGCTCAGTGGTGAAGAATCTGCCTGCTAATGCAGGAATCACAGGAGATGCAGGTTTGATCCCCGGGTCAGGAAGATCCCCTGGAGGAGTACATGGCAATCCACTCCAGTATTCTTGCCAGGATAATCTCATGGACAGAGGAGCCTGGTGGGCTACAGTCCATGGGGTCGCAAAGCGTCAGATATAACTTAGCATCTAAACAACAGAACACCAATTAAATTTGGAAACTATCTTTGTTTAAGAAAGACAGGAAACCGACACAGATGATGAGTTCATGGAAAACTTAACTATATAAAATTAATATTTTTTTTATTTTTAAATGACTGATCCTATAAATAGGTCATTCAGCAAATATTTCACGAGCCCCTACTATGTGCTCAAGCATCATTCCAGATGCTGGGAGAAGACGATGCTCTCATGGACCTTACCTTCCAGATGGACGAGATAGACAGCAAAGAGGTAAACAGATAAACAAAGAAGATAATTTCAGGTTGTGATAACTGCTGTGAAGGAAATACACGGGCTAACATAAGAATCCCTGCCGGGAGAAGGCACTGGGCTATGTGTCCACAGGAAATTACAGACCCGGGTCAAGAAGACCTTAAGATTTATACTATGTTCATGGATTGGGAGGACAGAAGGGATGAACAGCCCACCACACGACAGTCCGTGCGTGAAAGGGCACAGAGTCAGTGACACCTGCTCTTCAGTTCAGTTCAGTCGCTCAGTCGTGTCCGACTCTTTGTGACCCCATGAATCGCAGCACGCCAGGCCTCCCTGTCCATCACCAACTCCCGGAGTTTACCCAAACCCATGTCCATCAAGTTGATGATGCCATCCAACCATCTCATCCTCTGTCGTCCCCTTCTCCTCCTGCCCCCAATCCCTCCCAGCATCAGAGTCTTTTCCAATAAGTCAGTCAACTCCTCGCATAAGGTGACCAAAGTATTGAAGTTTCAGCCTCAGCATCAGTCCTTCCAATGAACAAGTTCTTGGTGTGCGCCAAATCTCTTTTTAAAAAGCACCTCTCCCACCTCTGCTGGGATTTGCTGAAGCAGGATTCTTTCAAGAGCTCAGGAGAAAGTGATCCCGTCAGGAATGCCGCTGGGAGGGCATGTGGATTGTCAGAAGCAGGCAGGGCATTCCAGAGAGTGAGGTCAGACCGCGGTCAACTGTAGATATTGGCCGACTTAAAACACCAAGTGTGGGGAGAGATCCTGGGGAGAGAGCAAAAAAGAGAAGAACTGACACCTAAGAAACTGCCACTGTCCACATTTTAAGATACACTTTGTTGACTCAATGTCTTCAACAATCTCCGTAGCCGAACTTCCACAGGAAATTAGAGTCCCACCAAAGGAGGCTTCCAACCTCAGAGAAATCATGAAACAACTAAATCACGCCCACTCCAGGTATGCAGCCGTAAAAACTCACAGTTGTGTTTTTGGAGAACACACCAGCTTTTTATTCCCTGCACGTATTTGCAAGCAATAAGGAAAATCGGTGATCTGTAGGTAATTCATAGGCAGCAAAATAAACCCAGGCACTTGGTTTCAGCTGATGAGCGTTGGGCAGTTCGAGTTTCCATTTATAACGGAGGCTCTCACTCATCAGCAATGTGTGACTTAGAGCTGCCACAGCCAGCTAAACACACAAGCCAGCTTCCCTTCCGATAGTGTAACTAAAATTAAAGGAACCGTCCAGACATCAAACCAGGACGTTGCATTCCAGTTCTCTGGCCTGTTTTCCATCACAGGTTACCTGGTCTCCTGGCTTCAG
Source organism: Tragelaphus eurycerus (assembly GCA_935064755.1). Lineage (NCBI taxonomy): Eukaryota > Metazoa > Chordata > Mammalia > Artiodactyla > Bovidae > Tragelaphus > Tragelaphus eurycerus. The sequence goes on along the minus strand of CAKXYN010000116.1, from coordinate 911,658 downwards.
CTGCTTCCTCTCCGCTGTTGATCTGGTTCTCTCTCTCTCTCTCTCCCTCCCTCCCCCAACCCTGTCTCTCTCTTTGTCTTTCTCTCTCAATCCCATAAATCTACTCCACACCCGGGACATGGGTATCAGTTGCCACTGAGACGTTCCCTCTTTGATGTCACCCGCATCTTTGGTTCAAGGGAACCAAAGGCTCTGGTTCCCAATGCAGTTTCTCCTCCTGTATCAGCTGAGGTTGCTGACACATTTCGTCCTAACATAGAAACCTGCAGAGCGGAGATCCTAGGCTGAGCCAAAGCTGGGATCGCACAGCCAGGCTTATCTGAAGACCCTGACCCAGCATATCTAGAAGACCAGCGGTGCATCAGAAGAAGTTAGCTAGAGAATAAAAGACCAGAAAGAAACGAACAGGCCAGAGATGGCAGCCCAGGATCTGCTCAGATACTGATTCCTCAACGTGGCCCCGTGGATTCACCTCTGAGCTTGTGTGTTGAAGCTGAACTAATTTCTATTATGACACAAAGCTTTGTAGCCCAGAGCATGGCCCAGAATAGATGTGAAGACCTTGAGAAGAAGAGACGTGAGAATACAGGAGATTGCATTCCCAAGGAAAGATGAACTGAAAAGGGGCCTTTTACAGAAATATCAAATGGAACACCAAGAATATCTGCAAAGCACGAACAAACACACAGCTGAAATTTTCACAAACCGGAAGCATCTGAGATTGACAGAGACAGAAAGGAAGCGAGCCGCTCAGATGCACCAGCAGAGCTAGAATGGCGCAGTCTCTGATTGTGGAAAATCAGCTCAAGAGGAATTAGCCTGAGGCCGCCAGGGGAGCCAGGAACAGCCCCCTTAGAGCCCCCAGCCCCCTGCCCGCTCTTGGGGAGCAGGTTCACAGGCAGATTCACGGGGCTGCTCTGTCCTGTTCTCCCAACACCAGAACAATTCGTGCTGAACGTCCCTGCAGACCAGCCGGGTAAAAGGACGTGATCAGTGAGGCCAGCCTCTTCCCGCCAACAGGGCCTTACGGCAGCTCGGCCTATCCAAGCACCGAGCATTTGGCGGGTGGAGGACTGTGTTTTATCAGGAGATCTTGGCCACACGTTTCTGCAGCCAGCAGACCTGATCAGTGAGGGGAATGAAAACCTGTGGAAACTGCCACTTGATGAGTTACCATCATCCACGTGGTTGTGCCAAAGCAGCCTGGAGGCCCAGACCGTTGTGACCCCGAGAAGGTGGAAGAATTATTCCCTGTGTGCGGTTAGCAGGATCTCTCACTCTGGGGGTGGATCCAGACACATCCACTCAGACTGCAGTCTCGTCCAACGCTGGAGGCCAGAGGCTACTGACATTTGCACGCATGCACGCTAAGTCGCTCCAGTCAAGTCCGGCTCTTTGTGACCCCACGGACTCCTCTGTAGCCCCTACTCCTCCACTGTGGCCCGCCAGGCTGCTCCGTCCATGGGATTCTCCAGGCAAGAATACTGGCGTGGTTGGCCATGCCCTCCTCCGGGGCCCTTCCCGGCCCAGGCACTGGACCCGGTCTCCCACGTTGCAGGCTCGCTCTCTGCCATCTGAGCCACCAGGAAGCCCTCTCTGATGGGTGCACCAGACACTTCAGTGGGATGCCGTGTCTCAGCTTTGGACTTGAGAAACTGTGCAGTAGGAAGTACAATAGGAACCAGAGATCAAATTGCCAACATCTATTGGATCATAAAAAGCAAGAGAATTCCAGGAAAATATCTGGAATACTTCTGCTTCATTGACTATGCTAAAGCCTTTGACTGTGTGGATCACAACAAACTGTGGAAACTTCTTAAAGAGATGGGAATACCAGACCACCTTACCTACCTCCTGCAAAACCTGTATGCAGGTCAAGAAGCAACAGTTAGAACTGGACACTGAACAACCGACTGATTCAAAATTGGAAAGGAGTACGTCAAGGCTGTATATTGTCACCATGCTTATTTAACTTATATGCAGAGTACATCATGAGAAATGCTGGGCTGGAGGAAGCATAAGCTGGAATCAAGATTGCCGGGAGAAATATCAATAACCTCAGATATGCAGATGACACCACCCTTATGGCAGAAAGTAAAGAAGAACTAAAGAGCCTCTTGATGAAAATGAAAGAGGAGAGTGAAAAAGTTGGCTTAAAACTCAGCATGCAAAAAATGAAAACCATGGCATTCATGGCAAATAGATCAGGAAACAGTGGAAACAGTGACAGACTTTATTTTGGGGGGCTCTAAAATCACTGCAGATGGTGACTGCAGCCATGAAATTAAAAAACTCTTGCTCCTTGGAAGAAAAGCTATGACCAACCTAGACAGCATGTTGAAAAGCAGAGACATTACTTTGCCAACAAAGATCTATCTAGTCAAAGGTATGGTTTTTCCATTAGTCTTGTATGGAGGTGAGAGTTGGACCATAGCCAAAGAATTGATGCTTTTGAACTGTGGTGTTGGAGAAGACTCTTCAGAGTCCCTTGGACTACAAGGAGATCCAACCAGTCAATCCTAAAAGAAATCAATCCTGAATATTCATTAGAAGGACTGATGCTGAAGCTGAAGCTCCAATACTTTGGGCACCCAATACGAAGAGCTGGCTCACTAAAAAAGACCCTGATGCTGAGAAAGACTGAAGGCAAGAGAAGGGGACGACAGAGGATGAGATAGTTGGATGGTATCACCGACTCAATGGACATGAGTTTAGCAAGCTCTGGGAGATGGTGAAGGACAGGGAAGCCTGGCATGCTGCAGTCTGTGAGGTCATGAAGAGTCGGACATGACTGAGCGACTGAACAACAACAACAATAGGGAATAATCACCTCCTCCAGCTTTTCTTCAGCCTGAGTGCACACGACACTGAGGACTGACGCCGTTCAAGGAAAGGGTCACCAGGTTCACAAAGTCAGTGTCAGTTTCGTAACTGACAAAACCAGTTACAAGGGGGTGTGCACACCAGACAGGGCGTCTCAGGAAGCAGCTGTGGTGGGAAGGGGCTTTTGTAGGACTTGAGTGTGTGCCGATTTATTCTAAGGCGGGGAAGGCAGGGGCAGCTGGACTCAGGCAGAGTTGGAGCTGACCCTGAAGTGGGGTGGTCTAACCATCGGGTGTCCCAGGGATCTTTGTCCGGGGGCGGAAGGAACAGAGCGAGCCTGGGGAGCCAAGCTGGTGATAAGGAGGCATGGGTCAGTCCCAGGCCAGCGTGCGGCTGTGCTGTGACATCGAGTCTATGACGGTTGGGAGCACCAGAGCCATCTTATCAGGGCTGACTTGTATTTTCTCAAGCCCCACAAGAAGTTAGTGGGTGTTCTGGGGTGGGGGGAAGGAGATCTAAATAAGCCTGGAGAATAAGGCTGTGACACAGTGTTAAATAAACACAATACTGGGCTTCCAGGATCTTTTTACACACTCAAGTCTCCCAAGACACGCCCCATCGGGGTCTGCGCAGCCGCTGATTCTGTTCGACCAGAAGCTGAAGCCCCCGGGGCTTCTCCCCTCCCCGCGCCCATCTCCACTCTGACCGCTCTTTCTCTCCACTGTGCGCCTACCACTCTCTGCTCCCACCACCCCGGCCTCCTCGCGTTTCACGTCCTTCTTCCCAGAGTGCTTTTTTCCCCGTGTGGCTGCAGAAAACCATCCCCTCCCCTCCTTTAGGCCTTTTGCAAATGGAACCTTCCAGGATGGCCTCCCTGTTTTCGCTCCATGAAACCCCCTCACCAGACTCTTCCTGATGCCCTGGTCATTGCTTAATTTTTCTCCTGAGCACTCATTACATCTAAGTTACTCTCCACTTTATTTTTTTCTTTATGGTCTTTCTGCGTATGTGGGCATGTGCTTTTTTATTATTTTTAAATTCGATGTTTATTTTATATTGGAGTATACTTGATTTACAATGCTGTATTCACTTCAGGTGTGCAGTAAAGTGGTTCTACAAGTACGTGCATCTACTCTTGTCCATATTCTTTTCCCATATAGGTTATTACAGAATATTGAGTGGAGCTTCCTGTGCTAGACAGTAGATCTTTGAAAGAGAAAGTTGCTCAGTCATGTCCGACTCTCTGTGACCCCATGGACTATACAGTCCGTGGCATTCTCCAGGCCAGAATACTGGAGTGGGTAGCCTATCCCTTCTCCAGGGGATCTTCCCAACCCAGGTCTCCCACATTACAGGCAGATTCTTTACCGACTGAGCTCTCAGGGAGGCCCACAGTAGGTCTTTGCGGATCATCTGGCTTTCACGTAGCAGTGCGTATCCGTTCATCTCACACTCCTGTTTTATCCCTCCCCATTCCCCTTTCCCTTTGGTAACCATATAGGTTTGTTTTCTGTCTGTGAGTCAGCTTCTGCTTTGTGAATAAGATCACTGTGTCATTGTTAAGATCCCACAAGTAAGTGATGTCCCACAATGGCTGTCTTTCTCTGTCTGACTTGCTCCCCTCAGTATGATGACCTCTAGGTCCATCCATGGCTCTGCAAACGACATCATTCCATCCTTTTTATGGCTGAGTAGCATTCCACTGTGTATGCACCACATCTTTATCAAGTCATCTGTTGATGGACATTAAGTTGCTTCCATGTCTTGGAGAAGGAAATGGACACTCACTCCAGTATTCTTGCCTGGAAAATCCCATGGACAGAGAAGCCGGGTGGGCTGCAGTCCATGGGGTTGCAAAGAGTCAGACACAAGTGAATGAGTTCACTTACTTACTTGCCATGTCTTGGCAGAACTATTGTAAATAGTTCTGCAATGAACACTGGGGTACATGTATCTTTTCAAAGTATAGTTTTCTCCAAATAGATGCCCAGGAGTGAGATTGCTGGGTCATATGGTATTCTTATTTTTAGTTTTGTAAGGAACTTCCATACCGTTTCCACAGTGGCTGTACCAATTTACATTCCCACCAACAGTGTAGGAGGGTTCCTTTTCCGTACACCCTCTCCAGCATTTATTGTTTGTGGACTTTTTAATGATGGTCATTCTGACCAGTGTGAGGTAATGCTTGGCTGTAGTTTCAATTAGCATTTCTCTAATATTAATAGTTAGCAACGTGGAGTGTCTTTTCACATTCCTGTTGGCCACCTGTAAGTCTTTCTTGGAGAAATGTCTATTTAGATCTTCGGTCAGAGATTTTTAAACACTTTGTCCCGTGGGGCATCCCCAGGGCTGGACCTGTGGCAGGCGAGTCACGGGCAGGCACGTGATACAAATTTGTCAAGTGAGTGACTAGGCAAACCCCGCCCAACAGAGGGAGTAGGGAGTGAAGCCCACGTTTTCAACGCATACCCCGTGACTCTTCTTCCAAAGCTTTAGAATCAAGTCTCCAGATCTCACTCATCAGTCTTTTCTTCAAAATCCAGCCACCAGCCTGGAATGGAATACTTCAGGCCACTAGATGGCACCATTCACCAGGCATTGTTGGATTCTGAAACCCTGGAGTCCTAAGACTTCTGAAATCACCTTCTTGGAGAGGTTGAATTCCAAGGAACAGTGACCACTCCCTAGACCATCTCTCTAGACCAGGCAGGAACCCAGAGGCCCACTGCATCCCTTATCAACTAGCCACTCCCTCCACAGAGCGCAGACTAACCCTTTGATGGGAGCAAAAGATGTTTTTAGTGCAATCGACCCTGGGTACCCCCAGGAATTGATTCCAGGAACCTTCCCCATATCAAAATTGAATTCCTTAAGGCCTTCACTGGTGGCCCAGTGGGTAAAACTCCACGCTTCCCCTGCTGAGGGCACAGATTCCATTCCTGGTTGGGGAACTAAGATCCCACATTCTGTGCAAGGCAGGAAAAAAAAAAAAAAAAAAAACTCTTACATAAAACAGCATGGTATTTGCACACAACCTAGGCACACCTCCCACATACTTTAAATCATCTCTGCATCACTTGTAATACCTGATACGATGTAGTGTTAGCATTAGACATGCTCAGTCATGTCTGACTCTGCAACCCCATGGACCTAGCCCACTAGGCTCCTCTGTCCATGGGATTTTCCAGGCGAGAACACTGGAGTGGGTTGTCAATTCTTTCTCCAGGGGATCTTCCTGACCCAGGGATCGAACCTGCATCTCCTGTACTGCAGGCGAATTATTTACTGTCTGCGTCCCCAGGAAAGCTTGATACGGTGTAGGAAGTGAAGTGAAGTTGCTCAGTCGTGTCCGACTCTTTGCGACCCCATGGACTGTAGCCTTTCAGGCTCCTCTGTCCATGGGATTCTCCAGGCAAGAGTGCTGGAGTGGATTGCCATTTCCTTCTCCAGGGGATCTTCCCGACCCAGGAATCGAACCCGGGTCTCCAGCATTGTGGGCAGACGCTTTACCGTCTGAGCCACCAGGGAAGCCTGGTGCTATGTAAATATTTACTGGCATGGCAGATTCCAAGTTTGCCTTTTAGAACTGGAATTCACTTATTTATTTTGAGATTTTCCATCAAAGTATGGTTGAATTCATGAATGCGGAATCCACAGATACGGAGGGTCAGCTGTCCGTCGAGTAGTAACCCAGCGAAGGTAGGCAAAGCTGTGGGCCTTTTAGGAAAGCAGCAGGACCCCCGTGCCTCCCCTTTGACCTCTGGCCTTCTGGGCACAGGCCTGCCTTTCTCTCTCTACCCTGCCTTTCTAGAGAATGGCTGAGAGGCCTGGATTCCAACTCTGGTTCTGGCCTCAAGTCATGACCATGTGACAGGCACGGTGAAACAGAGCGAACAAGTCTGAACGAGTGAATGTCTCCAGCACAACCTGCCCCCGGACCCCGAGAGGTTGATCCAGCATCTCTCCACTTGGTTTACACAGCCGCACGATGCAGGTAAACCCCTGGACAGGAAGGATGTCATGAGCATTTACTGAGATGCTTCGAGCCAAGTTTTCTATAAAGCTTTGTTTTCCATTTGCAGATACCACCTATATCTGTACGCTAACACTGAAGTCCCAGTGACTGGCTGATCTGATGAAACCAAGTCTGTAATCCCAACTGGTCCTCAGAGGCCCCAGCGAACAGAGACCCCGCGACCGAGCCTCCTGCATTGCCTTGAATGACAGACCATTAGCTCAAGGCTTGTCTGCAAACACAGGCCTAGAAAGCTACTGACTTCATGAATGTCAGTTGATCAGCAACTATTTATGGAGAACCTGTGACTTGCTTTGGTGTTTTAGGAAGATTGTTCTGGAAGCCGAAATATGGCAGATTAGGGAGGGAGGTGAAGACAAAGATACCCCTTCTTCAATGACGTATCGTTGTCTCTTTCCCTCAAGAGGAAATACACACATCAAGGAATATTAGACAGGCTGTTAGATTTTGCCCCTTGTCATCCCTCTATGTAACCAATGAAACCATTTGGGGAACAAAAGCTCATCCCAGGGTCTATTCACTTGCTGCAGCCACGCTCTCGCACACAGATGGGGCCCACGTTGAGTAACACAAAAGTCCAGTTTTGCCCTGCCTGGGGACTTCCTGATGGCCAAGCCCGGGGGCCCACCTCCTTTCCCAGAAGTCCCCCTATATTCCAGCACATCCTCCGCTACTGAGAGCTGAGGGACCGACTTCCTGAGCTCCCTCCTCACTGTGAGCCGTCACCCTGCCCTTTCCTCACCCCCCAAAGGCTCACCTGCTCTCAGGGCTCCTCCTCTCCTCTTTAACCACAGACTATCACATACACTTACTCTTGCCCAGCTCTCAGAGTGTTGCAACACATCAACCAGAAGAGAAAAGGGAGATCGTTTCCCGTGACACGATTTTATAAAAATAGAATGGATTTTATAAAAAGCAGCAGCAGCCAGGAATGGTATTTACTCACCTAGTAATCACTCTAACTATAGACAGTTGGGTGTTACAGGCAACCATATTGGGTGTCCAGAGGGTTGCATCAGACAGGATGTCTCATTTCCAGCTTCCTCTGTTAATGCCCTGCTCACGCCCTGGTCAGCATCTTTCAATTACAACCTGATTGTTAACACACATAGGAAGTCTTCCCATTTGCTGAATTGGGGCCTGTAATTTTATCTTCCCGAGGATGTTAGATTTTCAGACCCTGGCTTGGTCCTCCCAATCTCCTGCTGATGTATGTTTCCCTAGAGAGAATGGATGTTTTGTCTGGGAAAAGATGGACCATAGGAGTTCTAATTGGAGAAAAAAGAGAAAAGGTCAGACTCCTGTTCCCGTTTCATTAAACTGTCTGTTCTCTCCCTCCCTCTCCTCCAGTATTCCTTTGCTTCTGTTACTTGGCCTTGAAAACTCTGTTCCAAGAATATGGAAGGATTAACATGCCATAAGCGAGGACTTCCCTGGTGCTCTTGTGGTTAAGACGTGACCTTTCAATGCAAAGGATGCAGGTTCCATCCCTGGTCAAGGAGCTAAGACCCCACATACCTCACAGCCAAGAAACCGAAACATAAAACAGAAACAATACTGTAACAAATTCAGTAAAGACTTTAAAAATGGTCCACGGCAAAAAGTAACTCTTTAAAAAAAAAAGATGCCATAAGTCAATATCTAAATCAGGAGTTTCCACTCACGTAGAACCCACACAAGAACTTGAAAACAAAACAAAACAAAACAAAAACCAGCCTGACAATAAATGAATTCAGCAGCTCTGAATTTATTTATAAGCTTTTCCCTTGGCTTTTTATCCAAATGGGTTTCTGGGATTTTTTTTTTTTAATTTGAGGGTGGAACCTCTCAAAGTGGCACCTTCTGTCTCTCACAGAAGTCACAAACTGGCTGTGCACAGACCACAGCCTGCCAGCTGATGCATTTAGTTTGGCTCACATCAGATCAGATCAGATCAGTCGCTCAGTCGTGTCCAACTCTTCGCGACCCCATGAACCGCAGCACGCCAGGCCTCCCTGTCCATCACCAGCTCCCGGAGGTCACCCAGACCCACACCCATCAAGTCAGTGATGCCATCCAGCCATCTCATCCTCCGTCGTCCCCTTCTCCTCCTGCTCACATAGTGTTTTTTAAAAAGAACTCATTGTCAGCATTTAAAATGTTTACATAAAAATATAGGTTTCTATAAAACAAGTATTTATATATACCTTGATGTAAGATACAGATTTCTGTAGTGTCTCGGGAAAAGTAAAACCGGGTGAGGCCGCCCTGGGAGGCTATGCCCACGTGGTAACTGGTGGGTAGTGACCCGGTAGGAAACAGACAAGGCAGACCATCCACAGGAAAACGTGGAGCCGGGAAGGTGAGTGGTTTTCTTCTGTGTCCGCACCTCTAGATCGGAACCTTGATTCTGACGAGCATCCAGTCTACCTCCCCAGTGTGTCTGAAACTGAATGCATCTTCCTAAACCCCTGCCGGACGTCTGGTTTCTGACGGTAGCAGAGTGGGCCCCCTGACCGTGGTGCTGGTTGGTGGTTTAGTCACTAAGCTGTGTCCGACTCTTGCAACCCCATGGACTGCAGCCCACCAGGCTCCTCTGCCGGTGGGACTCTCCAGGAAAGAATACTGGACTGGGTTGCCATGGAATTGGCTTTAAATCTTCCCTCTTCTTCCCAACTACCCCCACCTCCCCATCAGCCATTGGGCCCTGAGGCTTAGGCTCTCAAAAGTCCCCTGGACAATGAGACAGCACCCAAAATGTGGCTGCTGTGAATTGAGAGATGCAGGAAGTGAGAAGGACACAAAGGATTTTTTTTTTAAGATTGCTAGTTTATTTTTAATATTTATTAATTTATATATTTGTACTTTTCTAAGAATTTTGGACAAATTCTTAGAAAAGTACAACTTTCCAAAACTGGACCAAGAAGAAATAGAAAATCTTAACAGACCTATCACGAGCACGGAAATTGAAACTGTAATCGGAAATCTTCCAGCAAACAAAAGCCCAGGTCCAGACGGCTTCACAGCAAAATTCTACCAAAAATTTAGAGAAGAGCTAACACCTATCCTACTCAGACTTCTTCCAGAAAATTGCAGAGGAAGGTAAACTTCCAAACTCATTCTATGAGGCCACCATCACCCTAATACCAAAACCTGACAAAGATGCCACACACAAAGAAACTACAGGCCAATATCACTGATGAACATAGATGCAAAAATCCATAACAAAATTCTAGCAATCAGAATCCAACAGCACATTAAAAAGATCATACACCATGACCAAGTGGGCTTTATCCCAGGGATGCAAGGATTCTTCAATATCCACAAATCAATCAATGTAGTACACCACATTAACAAATTGAAAAATAAAACCATATGATTATCTCAATAGATGCAGAGAAAGCCTTTGACAAAATTCAACATCCATTTATGATAAAAAAAAACTCTCCAGAAATCAGGAATAGAAGGAACATACCTCAACATAATAAAAGCTATATATGACAAACCCACAGCAAACATTATCCTCAATGGTGAAAAACTGAAAGCATCTCCCCTAAAGTCAGGAACAAGACAAGGATGCCCACTTTCACCATTACTATTCAACATAGTTTTGGAAGTTTTGGCCACAGCAATCAGAGCAGAAAAAGAAATAAAAGGAATCCAAACTGGAAAAGAAGTAAAACTCTCACTGTTTGCAGATGACATGATCCTCTACATAGAAAACCCTAAAGACTCCACCAGAAAATTACTAGAACTAATCAATGAATATAGTAAAGTTGCAGGATATAAAATCAACACACAGAAGAAATCCCTTGCACTCCTATACACTAATAATGAGAAAATAGAAAGAGAAATAAAGGAAACAATTCCATTCACCATTACAATGAAAAGAATAAAATACTTAGGAATCAGATCAGTCGCTCAGTCGTGTCCGACTCTTTGCGACCCCATGAACCGCAGCACGCCAGGCCTCCCTGTCCATCACCAGCTCCCGGAGGTCACCCAGACTCATACCCATCGAGTCAGTGATGCCATCCAGCCATCTCATCCTCTGTCGTCCCCTTCTCCTCCTGCCCTCAATCCCTCCCAGCATCAGAGTCTTCTCCAATGAGTCAACTCTTCGCATGAGGTGGCCAAAATACTGGAGTTTCAGCTTTAGCATCATTCCTTCTAAAGAAATTCCAGGATTGATCTCCTTCAGAATGGACTGGTTGGATCTTCTTGCAGTCCAAGGGACTCTCAAGAGTCTTCTCCAACACCACAGTTCAAAAGCATCAATTCTTCGGCGCTCAGCCTTCTTCACAGTCCAGCTCTCACATCCATACATGACCACAGGAAAGACTATAGCCTTGACTAGGCGAACCTTTGTTGGTAAAGTAATGTCTCTGCTTTTGAATATGCTATCTAGGTCGGTCATAACTTTCCTTCCAAGGAGTAAGCGTCTTTTAATTTCATGACTGCAGTCACCATCTGCAGTGATCTTGGAGCCCAGAAAAACAAAGTCTGACACTGTTTCCACTGTTTCCCCATCTATTTCCCATGCAGTGATGGGACCAGATGCTATGATCTTCGTTTTCTGAATGTTGAGCTTTAAGCCAACCTTTTCACTCTCCACTTTCACTTTCATCAAGAGGCTTTTTAGCCCCTCTTCACTTTCTGCCATAAGAGTCGTGTCATCTGCATATCTGAGGTTATATATCTACCTAAAGAAACTAAAGACCTATATATAGAAAACTATAAAACACCGGTGAAAGAAATCAAAGAGGACACTAATAGATGGAGAAATGTGCCATGTTCATGGATTGGTAGAATCAATATAGTGAAAATGAGTATACTACCCAAAGCAATTTATAGATTCAATGCAATCCCCATCAAGCTACCAACGGTATTCTTCACAGAGCTAGAACAAATAATTTCTCAATTTGTATGGAAATACAAAAAACCTCGAATAGCCAAAGCTATCTTGAGAAAGAAGAATGGAACTGGAGGAATCAACCTGCCTGACTTCAGGCTCTACTACAAAGCCACAGTCATCAAGACAGTATGGTACTGGCACAAAGACAGAAATATAGATCAATGGAACAAAATAGAAAGCCCAGAGATAAATCCACGCACCTATGGACACCTTATCTTTGACAAAGGAGGCAAGAATATACAATGGATTAAAGACAATCTCTTTAACAAGTGGTGCTGGGAAAACTGGTCAACCACTTGTAAAAGAATGAAACTAGAACACTTTCTAACACCATACACAAAAATAAACTCAAAATGGATTAAAGAGCTAAACATAAGACCAGAAACTATAAAACTCCTAGAGGAGAACATAGGCAAAAACACTCTCTGACAAACATCACAGCAGGATCCTCTGTGACTCACCTCCCAGAATATTGGAAATAAAATCAAAAATAAACAAATGGGACCTAATTAAACTTAAAAGCTTCTGCACAACAAAGGAAACTATAAGTAAGGTGAAAAGACAGCCTTCAGAATGGGAGAAAATAATAGCAAATGAAGCAACTGACAAACAACTAATCTCAAAAATATACAAGCAATTCCTGCAGCTCAATTCCAGAAAAATAAATGACCCAATCAAAAAATGGGCCAAAGAACTAAGCAGACATTTCTCCAAAGAAGACATACAGATGGCTAACAAACACATGAAAAGATGCTCAACATCACTCATTATCAGAGAAATGCAAATCAAAACCACTATGAGGTACCATTTCACGCCAGTCATAATGGCTGTGATCCAGAAGTCTTCAAGCAATAAATGCTGGAGAGGGTGTGGAGAAAAGGGAACCCTCTTACACTGTTGGTGGGAATGCAAACTAGTCCAGCCACTATGGAGAACAGTGTGGAGATTCCTTAAAAAACTGGAAGTAGAACTGCCTTATGACCCAGCAATCCCACTGCTGGGCATACACACCGAGGAAACCAGAATTGAAAGAGACACGTGTACCCCAATGTTCATCGAAGCACTGTTTGTAATAGCCAGGACATGGAAGCAATGTAGATGTCCATCAGCAAATGAATGGATAAGAAAGCTGTGCTACATATACACAATGGAGTATTACTCAGCCATTAAAAAGAATACATTTGAATCAGTTCTAATGAGGTGGATGAAACTGGAGCCTATTATACAGAGTGAAGTAAGCCAGAAAGAAAAACACCAATACAGTATACTAACGCATATATATGGAATTTAGGAAGATGGCAACAATAACCCTGTATACGAGACAGCAAAAGAGACACTGATGTATAGAACAGTCTTTTGGACTCTGTGGGAGAGGGAGAGGGTGGGATGATTTGGGAGAATGGCATTGAAACATGTATAATAGCATATATGAAATGAGTCGCCAGTCCAGGTTCGATGCACGATACTGGATGCCTGGGGCTGGTGCACTGGGATGACCCAGAGGGATGGTACGGGGAGGGAGAAGGGAGGAGGGTTCAGGATGGGGAACACGTGTATACCTGTGGTGTATTCATGTGGATATATGGCAAAACCAAGATCAAATAATGTAAAATAAAAATTAAAAAATCTGTTGAGACTTGAAAAAAAAATTATATATTTGGCTGTGCTGGATCTTAGTTGGGATCTAGTTCCCCAACCAGGGAACAGACCTGGGCACCCTGCCCTGGGATCTCAGAGTCTTAGCCGCCAGACCACCTGGGAGGTGCCAGAAACATGGGATTTTAAATATTTATGCTGAAAACCAATGACAATCTAAACTGACTGATCAATAATTTTACGTGGGTTACCTACTAAAATGATCTTTTTGACATACTGGGTTAAATTTAATAACATTTAAAGGGTTAAATATTATTAAAACTAACTTGCCCATTTTTCTTTACCCTTTTTAACAAGGTGGGGTTTCAAAAAATTTAAATGGCATATGTCTCGAAAATTTTAAATTACATTTTGGGTTCACACCTGTGTCTCTCATTTCTTTCTGTTGGATAGCACTGCTTCAAAATAGCCCTTAGTATGACATGATGAGGGGCTAATTATATCTACCATGGCAGTCATATTACAATACATAAATGTATGAAATCAACACGTTGTAAACCCTAAAATACGTTGTAAACCTTAAATTTACACAATGTTTTATGTCAAATATATTACAGGAAAAGACACCTCTTGGGTCTGTCCTAACCTTGCCACCATCCTAGAGCCCACTTTCTCACCTCTTTCACTCCTAAAATTTCAGCTCAGTCTAGGCTTTTCCCCCTTTCTAATCTGTTTTGCACACCCTGGCCCAGTTTATCTGCCTAAAACACTGCTTTTATCATGAAACACTCCTGCTCAAAAACTAACACCAGCTCCCATCTCGACTCCACCAAGTCCAAATTCTTGGTAATAATAAGACTTTAAAAACCTACTGGGCACATTATGTGATTCTCCAACAACCTCACACCTAGTATGCCATATTTTTTGTTTTCTATATAGAACAAAAAGGGCTGCAGCATTTGCCTGAGCTGGGAGGTGAGCCAGAAATCAGCTCTGAGCTGAGAGGTTACAAGCATGATTCAGTTAAACCATCCAAGCAGCAGCTGCCTCCCTTACAACAATTTACACACCACATTCAACTAAAGAGCAATCAACATCTGGCCATCTATGAGCTGAGCTATTTTTACATCAGCTGAGAGAAAGAATAATAGCACTGAAAGAAGAAACTGTTATATTTGCATTTCAGAAAAACAAAACCAAAAGTCAACCAGAAACGCTTAAGAGAAGAAGCTCACTTTGTTCACTGTTTCAAAAACTATATATAGCTTTGTCACATAATAGAAAAATTGAACTATGCCAGTTTGAATGCTGTGGCAAGACAACAATAAAATACCATTTCATCTCAAAACTGGAAAGCCTGAATTAAAAATTGATCAGTAATCATATAAAGCTAAAACCCGCAGACCTGCTGATTCATAAGCTGTGTTGGTAATTCAATGGCAACGTGTATTTAGGTTGGGAAGAGAGACCCTTTGTCAGGACTCACCTCCAATTACCTGAGTTTTTACTGTGCTGTCTACAAAACTCCATCCCTTTCATTAAAAACACTATGCTACACACATTTTCTTTCGGGATTTTTTTCAGCTACAGTTCAGACAAGTTTTGCCAAACAGTGTCTAGCAGAGTCGTTTGGTGTACGGGTCTTGAAATCGGGCAACTCCACATTTTACCATTTACTGTGCTTTTTCAAACAGAACTGTGTAGCAGTTCTCTGCTTCTGTTACAGCCTCTCTAAACTGGGCATAATCATACTTTCTTCACAAACCTTTATAAGAATTCAACGAGATAAAGCTCATTGTTAACACAGCTCTGGACCTGCGCTAAGAGTTGTAACGGCGGGAAAAGGGATGAGACAGCCCCTTATCTGTCCTGCCTCAGCACCCTCCTATCAACAGTTTCCAAGCAGCTCAAAGACTCCAGAAGAAGGTGGGGCCTTAGCGTCCAACGCGCGCCCCTAAACTGTCAGTTTAACAGCCGGGCGTCGGGTGGGGTGAGGCCGGCGCGCCGGTCCGTCTGCTTCGCCGCGACCGCGACGCAGACGCCGGACTGGACTCAGCCCGCAGGCCGGGCCCACCTACCAGGTCTCTCCCTTCCCGCGCTCCTGCCCGCCGCCCCCGCAATGAAAACACCACCACGTGGCCTGAAGCAGTTGCGTCACTCTCCTCCACCCAATGGCACGCTGTGCCTCGGAGCTGGGGGCGGGTCGCCAGCTGGGTGGGTCCGCCCATCGCCGTCGCCCGTTGGCTAATTGTGAGCCTCGCTGTGGGCTCTCCACCAATGGAGGCCGGCGGTGGGACCACGCCCTCTCAGTAGCTGAGTCAGCTGGACCCGCCGGAGGGCCGGGGCGGGACCAGGAGGGGCGGGGCGACGCCTGCCGGGGCGGGGCCTGGCTGGCCCGGGAGGGGATGAGGCGGCCCTGCCGGGGCGGGGCGAAGGTGGGGCCTGATGGGGCGGAGGCGGGGCCTGGCCGGCCCGGGGCGGGGCCTGGGTGGCCCCGGGCTGGGGTAGGGGCGGCCCAGGTGGGCGGGGAAGGGGCGGGGCCTGGCAGGCCAGGGCGGGGATGAGGCGGCCCTGCCGGGGCGGGGCGAAGATGGGACCTGATGGGGCGGAGGCGGGGCCTAGCCGGCACGGGGAGGGGGCCTGGATGGCACCGGGCTGGGGTAGGGTGGCCCAGGTGGGCGGGGAAGGGGCGGGGCCTGGCTGGCCCGGGCGGGAATGAGGCGGCCCGGCCGGGGCCTGGCGGGGCGGGGCCTGGAGGGGAGGGGCGGGGCCTGGAGGGCTGGGGCGGGGTGGGGCGGGGCCGGGCCGGAGACCGGCCCGCGGGGCCGGCGCCAGCGGGCTGCTGAGGTGGCTGTCGCCCGCTCGGAGCCGCGGCTTCCCGGGTCGAGCCCCCGATGGAGGCCGAGGGCGCGGACGGCGCCCCGGGCGGGGCGGAGGCGGCGCTCAGCTGCTTCTCCTTCAACCAGGACTGCACGTAAGCCGGGCCGGCCGCCCCGCCGGGAGCTGGGGAAGAAAAGTCGCGATCGGGGGTGTCCAAGTCGGCGACTTGGACAGCGGGCGCGGGCCTGCGCCCCGGGGGCCTGGGCGTGACGGCCGGCGTGGCCTGGGCCGGTGCGGGTCCTCGGGCCGCCCCTCCTCCGGCTTGGGGCTGAGCGCCCCCGTTCTCCTGCCGGCAGGGAGCCAGGAGGGGCCGGCCGGGAGAAGGGGGGACAGAGCCCAGGGAGGGGGCGGAAGGAGGCTGGGGAAGGTGGGGAACCGGGGAGTGACCAAAGCGAGGGTCTGGGCAGGAGGGGCGGTGGTCAAGACAAAGGAGAGGGGAGCGGACGGGGAAGTTGCAAGTTGACCCTGGGCGAAATAGCTAGGGCCCAGGAAGATGGGAGTTCAGGAAAAACTTTCCCATTTGTCCTTGAGCATCTCAACGTGGCATCTGGGCAGGGCCAACGACCAGGAGGCAACCTATCCCCGAAGCCAGTCCAGCCTGATCCCAGCCCAGCCCAGCCTGGGCGCCTGCCTGCGGGCCGGATTGTCAGGAACCTTCCCATTGCCCCCAGTGTGTCTTCAGGAAGCCCACTCGGCCAGACAGAACTCCTCCTGGGAGTCCAGGAACCCTGTCCCCGGCCCAAGCTGTCCTCCGGGGGAACGTGACCTTCACTCTGTTGCTTCTTGAGTGGATTTTGAATGTCTCGCCTTGATGTTCGCATTCGGACTTTGGCCAGTGAGCCAGGGGTTGCTGGACTGTGTTTGAAACATCTGGAGGAGTCAGTCACTTAGAAGCAGAAGGCTGCTCCCTTTCCTCCTTTCATGGGATTGTTAGACATCCCGGGGACCATATGGAATAACCTCTTTGGAATGTGCCACACAGCATCAAGCAGCGATGACCGGTCCCAGTCCCCCATTTCCTGCTATACCAGTTTCTGTGGGGCTCCTTCGTGGAGTCGCCTTCAGGCAGGTGTGCTGGCCGTCTGTGCCTGGACTGTGCTGATGCTGAACCTTCCCCGGTGTCATTAAGGCCATCATGCGCCATAAGCAGCCCTGGCCTTCCATGCCCTTTGTCTTCTCTTTAAAAACACCCCATGCCAAACAATATGCCTTTGTTCAAAAAGAACTGTATGTGTAACCATGTAAGCTGGTGGCCAGACAATTTGGTTCCATGAGTGACTTTCAGGCTTTCCTTGACCACAGCCCACAATAAGAAATACAGGTCACAACATTACCCAATATCTATCCATCTATCTTTATGCACACACACAGATATATTTATAATATACATTGTTTTTTAGTCGCTCAGTGGTGTCCCCTGACCCTTTTTGACCCTATGGCCGCACCAGGCTCCTCTGTCCATGGGATTGCCCAGGCAAGAATACTGGAGTGGGTTGCCATTTCCTTCTCCAATATTATATATATAATATCACTGAAAAGCAGTTCTCAGCTATTTACCCTTCCTATGTGCGCTACCTTCTGGAATTTTTATTTCTTTCCTTTTTTTTTTCTTTTAAGCCACTTATGACTCACTGAATTGTTTTCTCATGGTTTGAGACCAGTTTACAAAAATGATGGTCTAGATACCATTCTGATGTTTTGTAAGAAACATTTTGCAAGAGAGGGTAGCTGTTGAAATGCCTGGGTGTTTGCCTTCCCAATTGAACTCAGCTTCAGGAGGAGAGCGGGTTAAGGAGGAGAGTTATTTCGCTTCTTTGCAGGAAGTGTTCTCAATTCTGCTTTGCAGCACTTTTTATTAGATGCTTTTAAGGGTGTTAATTTTTACTCTAGGTGAGTCCCAGCTTTCTATAGAGTTGGAGAAGCATGTTATTTTCAAAACCATAGGGTGCTCGGGAAGTTAATTTCCTTAGTCTCTACGGTCAGTTCTGTTTTCTTGGATGAAGGCTCTGCTGGACAGCTCTGTCTCACCTATAAATAAAACTTTTTGTCACGGTCAGTTGCTTTGAGCCTTAGAGGGTATGACATTGGATTTTAAAATAAGTCACACCCCTTACCAAATACATTTAGTAGTGTAAGCTGTAAGTATAGGCCGAATTTGGGATCCAGTATGTCAAGGTAAGGGAGTAATGACAAGCTTTACTAGTCTGCTTCACTCATACTTCATGCTTGGCCCTGTGCTAGACAATTTGGGTATATTTTTTCTCATTTCATTTGTGATACGTATTTGTCCCAAATCCCATTTTCATGAGAGGTGATGAGAAAAATATTTTTTTCCCCTGCAAAAAGGTCTTATGAATAAAATAAAGTTTTAGTCTGAATTCCTTGAGTCAGAGCTTTCTGTGACCATTGATTAACCATTTAAACACAGTAGTGGGATGTGCCTGGTGGTCCAGCGGCTAAGACTCAGTGCTTGCCGTGCAGGGGCTCAGTTCGATCCCTGGTCGGGGAACTAGATCCCGCATGCTGCAGCTAAAGATCTGCCAAGCCACCAAGACCTGCCGCAGCTAAATAAATTAAAAAAAAAAAAAAGCACAATAGTGATCACAGTGCTGTTTCCCATATTTAAAATTCTTCTGGAGCAGAGCATATGTTTGAAAATGATTTTAAGTTGCCAGGTCTTTTGATTACTATTTTAAGACTCTTAATTACAACTTTCCCCCCCCCCCTTACTTGAAAACTTTAGAAACCTTGGTTTGCAACTAAATGCACACATGAAA
The DNA here is from genome assembly GCA_935064755.1 of Tragelaphus eurycerus. Taxonomy (NCBI): domain Eukaryota; kingdom Metazoa; phylum Chordata; class Mammalia; order Artiodactyla; family Bovidae; genus Tragelaphus; species Tragelaphus eurycerus. The sequence continues at coordinate 892,652 of CAKXYN010000116.1, read as the reverse complement.
GAAAGTGAAAGTGTAGTCACTGAGTCACGTCAGGCTCTTTGCGACCCCATGGACTGTAGGCTGCCAGGCTCCTCTGTCCATGGAACTCTCCAGGCAAGAATACTGGGGTGGGTTGCCATTCCCTAAAAAAATCTTTGCAGGAAGAAGCTTTAAAAACAGCGCTGGCTACAGAGTAGGTATGTTTTGAAGGTTTAAGATGCTGCTGGCCAGCGTTTCCAGGTGCTGTCTGTGGTCATTAGCGCAGTGGTTCTAGAAGCCAAGCTCCAGTTCTGAGCCCACTGCTGCCTGAGGCAAACCTCTGACCTCCCTTCTCCCCCAGGTTAGCCCCTCGGCAGCAGGAGCCACCTTGCCGACTAACAGTCGACTGTCATCCTAGGGAAGAACAAATGTTTGGGAAGGAAAAAAAAAAAACTTCCCATGAAAATCATATGACCTTCTCTTTTTCAGGCTAGTGAAACAAGAGCCTTGGGCATCCAGACTTGTAGCAGTAAGCGGCTTATTTTAGTCTGTGCCTCCCTATGAAGAGTGAAGCTCACCTTTTCAGATAGTTATTTTAAATGAGAGAGTTGGATTCATTTTTAGGTCCAGGTAGGTCTGGCTCCGAACAAGGCAATGGCACCCCACTCCAGTACTCTTGCCTGGAAAATCCCATGGGCGGAAGAGCCTGGTATGCTGCAGTCCATGGGGTCACTAAGAGTCAGACACGACTGAGCGACTTCACTTTCAATTTTCACTTTTCACTTTCATGCATTGGAGAAGGAAATGGCAACCCACTCCAGTGTTCTTGCCTGGAGAATCCCAGGGAAGGGGGAGCCTGGTGGGCTGCCATCTATGGAGTTGCACAGAGTCGGACACGACTAAAGTGACTTAGCAGTAGCAGTAGGACTGGCTCAGCACTAAAGAATCCACCTTCAATTCAGGAGACCTGGGTTTGATCCCTGGGTCAGGAAGATCCCGTGGGAAAGGGCATGGCAACCCACTCCAGTGTTCTTGCCTGGAGAATCCCATGGACAGAGGAGCCTGGCGGGCTACAGTCCATGGGGTCATAAGGAATCGGAGATGACTTAGCAACTAAGTAAGTAAGTGAAAGTCATTCAGTCATGTCCGACTCTTTGCAACCCCATGGGCTAGTCCATGGAATTCTCCAGAACACTGGAGTGGGCAGCCTTTCCCTTTCCCAAGGGATCTTGGCAACCCAGGGATCAAACCCAGGTCTCCTGCATCGCAGGCAGACTCTTTACCAGCTGAGCCACAAGGGAAGCTTAGCAACTAAGCACACACACATATGCACACACCACACACACACACATACATACATGCGCGCACACACGCACACACACACCACACACACACGCACACACACGCACACACGCACACGCATGCGGGCGTAAAGCTGTATGTTTCCCTGTCCCCCTGGGAGCCCAGAGGAACGGCTGTGTCTGTCCATGGGCAGATCTGTTGGACCCGGCACCACGGTCACTCCCAGGCCGTCCATGTCTTCACAGGTCCCTCGCCATCGGAACCAAGGCCGGTTACAAGCTGTTCTCCCTGAGCTCCGTGGAACAGCTGGACCACGTCCACGGAAGCAGTAAGTGTGTGTGTGGCTCTTGGAGCATCACGTCCTCCTGCGGGACTCCCAGCCAGGCTCCTGAGCGCTCTGTTCCCCTCCAACCCCGTAAGCTGTCACACCTACAGAGTCAACATTTTTTCAGGTTAAGGCAATGGCACCCCACTCCAGTACTCTTGCTTGGAAAATCCCATGGACGGAGGAGCCTGGAGGGCTGCAATCCACGGGGTCGCTAAGAGTCGGACACGACTGAGCGACTTCACTTTCACTTTTCACTTTCATGCATTGGAGAAGGAAATGGCAACCCACTCCAGTGTTCTTGCCTGGAGAATCCCAGGGACGGGGGAGCCTGGTGGGCTGCCTGCCGTCTATGGGGTCGCACAGAGTCGGACACAACTGAAGTGACTTAGCATAGCATAGCATAGCAAACATAAATCACTGCTTCCACTTACTTAAGGAAAAAAACCACCATAAGGACTAGTGAGATTTGACTATAGCTTGCTGCTAAATCGCTTCAGTCGTGTCCAACTCTGTGCGACCCCATAGACGGAAGCTCACCAGGCTCCTCTGTCCCTGGGATTCTCCAGGCAAGAATACCGGAGTGGGTTGCCATCTCCTTCTCCAATGCATGAAAGTGAAAAGTGAAAGTGAAGTTGCTCAGTCGTGTCCGACTTCTAGCGACCCCATGGACTAGAGCCTACCAGGATCCTCCGTCCATGGGATTTTCCAGGCAAAAGTACTGGGGTGGGGTGCCATTGCCTTCCCCGACTATAGCTTAGGTAACATTTTTTTTTTTTTTTTTACATTAAGAAAGCCTTTGAAACTGTATTGTTGACACTTTTTTGTATACTTATATGCATGGCCATCAGTTCTTACAATTGTCAAAGCAAAAGATGACTGAAGGTATTTTTTTTTCCCTTTCATCGGCACTGTGGAATATTGGTCACATTCATTCAGTCTTGGGAGTCACTTCTTGGTTTTAATAAAGCAATACTGCCCCAATCACAGAGTCCATATCAAAAACATTGAGGTACTTCCAGCGAATATTAAAAACAAGTCCAGCTTAGAAACGTGACTCTCTCATTGTCTCAGGGAAAGTCACCATTTTTGCCAGCATCATAGTGATGAAATCCATCACTCTGGATTTCCTGGAAAGGAAGTAGCTTGGCATATGACGTCTTGGGCTCCTAGTTTATTCGTAAGATGTTATCGTCATTATTATAATTTGTGGAGAAGACCATCCTCTGTATCTGCCCTGCGTTGTCCCCGTGGGGCTTGATGGAGCCCAGGAGAGGCCTGTGTGCGAAGAGTGTTCCCAGAAAGACACAGAGGCCCCCCACGGCACTCAGGAGGTGTCCTGTAAGTGGTTTGCCTCGCTCCTGGGTGCAGGACTGCGCTGGTCACAACACAGATGTCCAGGTTATTTTCAACAGGAAAGCAACTCAGAGAGTCAGGGCCCAGAAGGACGGGGAGTGGGCGTGGAGCTCACTGTGCTCCTGCCCTCGTTGTTAAGGTACCTGTAGCTCTTAGCAGCGGGGACCTGAAGAATTCTGGAAGCACAGACTTCTAACAGAGCTGTCGCTCCTTGGAAACCGCGAGGAGAGAGAGTGGTCTGAGGGGATTCACTGGTGCCTCAGCAGTCAGGACTCCCAGCTCACAGTGTAGGAGGTGCGGGTTCAATCCCTGGTGGGAGAACTAAGACCCCACAGGCCCCGCGGCCAAAAAATAAATAAATACGCCAAATGTACCTGTTTTTTTAAAAAAAGAAGGACTTCCCTAGTGGTCCAGTGGTTAAGAATCCACCTTCTAATGCAGAGGATTTGGGTCAGGGAACTAAGATTCCCACAAGCCCGGGCTAAGCCCACGCACTACAACCAAGACCTCCTGCAGCCAAATAAAACCCAAATTTAAAACAGTTTTAAAAAAAGAGAGAATAGACTGAGAAGGTCTAAACCTCCCAGAAGGGGCCTCCCTGGTGGCAGTGGTAAAGAATCCACCTGCCAATCCTGGAGACACAGGTTCAGTTTCTGGGTCGGGAAGATCCTCTGGAAAAGGGAATGGAAACCCGCTCCAGGATTCTTGCCTGGAGAATCCTACAGACAGAGGAGCCCAACGGGCTACAGTCCATGGGGTCGCAAAGAGTCAGACATGACTGAGGGACTAACCCCAACAACAAACCTCTCAGATGTGTTCTACAGAGCAAGCAGGGCCCTGATGGGTAGGGAGTGGGTGGAGAGGAGGAGGCTTCAGCGCTGCAGCCTCAGGGGGGCTGGGAGAGCCAGCTTTGTGCTCGGATCACAAGTGGACTACACTTGCCTGTCAACCACCTAAAGGGTGTGGGGAATCGAGAGAAATGGTTAGAGCTTCGCTGTGGGTGCAAGAGAAGGAAGTCATTGCAAGACGGTGTCAAGGGAGGCGAGCCCCGTGGAGGCCAGCAGTGGGCAGGAGGGTGCCCAGGGCAGGGCGCTGACCTCTGCGCCCCCCACCCCCACCCCCGTCAGGGCCTGACGTCTATGTCCCCTGCACCCCCAAACGGGGCTGACGTCTGCGCCCCCGGCCCTCCCCCAGCACCCCCACCCCGGGGCAGGGCCTGTCGTCTGCACTGCCACCACCCCCCCCCACATGCCCCCGCCCCCCGCCCTGCTTTGGCCCCCTCACGGACAGCGGGCTGCAGTCTGCTTCCCCGGCCCTCCCCCCAGCCGCTGCCCGTCCCCCGCCCCCTCATCCGCCATCAGGGCCTGACGTCTGCACCCCCTCCCGCCCTCCCCTCACCCCCTCCGTGGACAGGGGGCTGTCATCTTCTTCCCCGGCCCCCCGCCCCTCTCCTCTCCCCGCATCAGGCCCTGACGTCTGCGCCCCTCCCGCCCCGCCCCCGCCCCCGCCCTCCCCCGGCCCCCTCCGTGGACAGGGGGCTGACGCCTGCCGCCCCGCCCCGCAGATGACACCCCCGACGTGTACATCGTGGAGCGCCTCTTCTCCAGCAGCCTGGTGGTGGTGGTGAGCCACACGAAGCCGCGCCAGATGAACGTGTACCACTTCAAGAAGGGCACGGAGATCTGCAACTACAGCTACTCCGGCAACATCCTGTCCATCAGGCTGAACCGGCAGGTGGGTGAGGGGCCCCAGGGGCGGCGTGGGCGTCCCCACGGGTCGCCAGAACCGAGGAGGGGCTTGAGCACCTCTCATGACCGCAGGCACCTGCTCTGCCGGGTTTAAGCTCCAGCCCTGGGCTGAGTCCGCTCCACGCGCTCCTCCAGTGGCGGGACCTCCCCAGCCCTCCGGCCTGCTGCACTTTCTTGAACGTTGGCCACGGGCTGGGTGAACGCTGTCCCCCCGGGTACACGCTGGGCTCAGAAACCATCTCGTGAGCCCCTGCAGGGGCCTAAAACCAGGGGGACACCTTCCACTTTGGGGCCCAGGTGAGGGCAGTCCTTGTAGGCTGGCGGCCATCCCTCTCAGAGTACGTTCTTTCAGAGAAAGCATGGCCCTTCCAGGTTAGTGCTGAAGCCTTGCGGTGACCAAGGCCTTTCCTGAGGGCCAGGAATCAAGTCCACGGCAGGAGGACTCCCTGAAGGTGTTTCTGGCCGTGTTTTCTTTGTTAGGGGCTTCTCTGGTGGCTCAGACGGTAAAGAACTGGCCCACAATCCAGGACACCTGGTTCAACCCCTGGGTCGGGAGGATCCCCTGGAGGAGGGAATGGCCACCCACTCCAGTGTTGGTGGGCTGTAGTCCGCGGGGTCGCAAAGAGCTGGACACGGCTTAACTACCAACACTCCCACTTTCTCTGTTGGATGAAGCCTTAGTGCTATCTCAAATGTGCAATGCACATTCTTTTACAAATTACAAGTTCCTGTTAAATAAGCATTTGGGGTATTAGTCAAGTTTCCCTCGAATTATTAGATTTTAAATCCTATAAGGGGACTTCCCTGGTGATCCAGTGATTAAGACTCTACACTTCCAATGCCAGGGGCACGGGTTCAATAGCCGGCAGGAATTGGTGTGACATGCTGCGGGAAACATGCCCCCCAAAAATAAAAATAAATAAGTAAATCCCATGAGGGATGGGGACAGGGCCTGTCCCCATTCTGCCCACTGTCATAAGACCTGGCAAAAAAGACAGTGCTCAGGAGGAAAACGCCCAGTGAATGTGTGTCCCCCGGCTGCCTAACAGATATGTAAACAAACAAACCAGTTCTTCAGATGACTAGGCAGACCTGTCTGTTCAGTTGAATATCGGGTCTGACTCTTTGCGACCCCATGGATTGCAGCCCACCGGGCTCCTCTTTCCGTGGAATTTTCCGGGCAAGAGTACCACAGAGGGTTGCCATTTCCTCCTCCAGATCGTCCCCACCCAGGGACTGAACCCACGTCTCCCAGATTTCCTATATTGGCAGGTGGATTCTTACCCACTGAGCCACCGGGGAAGCCCATTAAACACGAAAACAAATAAATCAGTTTTTTTGTATGATGAGGCAGACCTGTCTATTCACTTACATGGTCCCAGGAGGCTGGAGGCCATTGCCTCATTGAGGACACCGTTTTCCCCTTTGTACCTCAACTATTAAGTGCTTAATATTTTTTTTTCTTTTAGCAAATGAGACAAAGTGCTGTCTTAGGTTTGTGAGAAGAAGTGATGGTTTCTTTGGGCTGATCCACTGCTCTGACTACCCCCTCAAGTACAGGGTGGCAGAAAATGGCCTGAGAAATAGAAGATGGGGGTTTTAAGTCAGGAGTAGCAGGAGATTAAAAAGATAAACCCGAGTTCCTGGCAAGGGAAAGAAAGGCAGTTTGAGGGCTTTTTGGTTTTTTTTTTTCACTTGAAGGCTTTTAAGCACAGTTCTTGGCTCCAGTGCTGTGTCTGATATCTACTGGTTGCACATTAAGTGTCTTCGCAGAGCACTTTATCTTGGCATATGCTCATAGCCAGGGTATAAATCTTAAGACTGTTCCAGCAAATGTCGTGTCAAGATCAGAACCCTCAAATGGTATCCACAATGCTTATTTGTATAACGTCTCACTTGCTCACTCTCCAGTATTTTCATCAGCAAATGGGGCTGTTACACTTTGCTGCCAGCCTCTCCTTAATAAAACACTCATTAACTTCAGAGCTCCCCTGCCTCACCTCCTAAAGAACACCCCCGCGCCTAGAACTTGGCGCTGTCGTGGCCAAGCCAGCCGGACCTTGGGCCAAGCCGGCTCTCTTCTTTCAATGTTTCTTCTGCTAAGAGATGATCTGAAACAGGTCTGGAAAGTCTTCAGGGTTTGCTTTTCTTAAAAATGTTCAGATTTGGCAGAAACAGACTCACAGACTTAGAGAATGAACTTATGGTTGCCAGAGGGGAAGGTTGGGGGAAAGGATAGTTGGGGAGTTTGGAATGGACCTATAGACACGGCTCTGTTTAAAACGGATGACAAACGTGGTCCTACTCTCGAGCACAGAGGCTTCTGCTCAGTGTCACGTGGCAGCCTGGACGGGAGGGGAGTCTGGGGGGCACGGACACGTGTGTGTGTGGCTGAGCCCCTTTTGCTGTCCCTGATGCCACCACAACAGTGTCTGTTAACCGACTACAAGTGAGTGTTAGTCGCTCAGTCGTGGCCGACTCTCTGTGACCCCGTGGACTGTAGCCCTCCAGGCTCCTCTGTCCATGGGATTCTCCAGGCAAGAACACTGGAGTGGGTTGCCATGCCCTCCTCCAGGGGATCTTCCTGACCCAGGGATTGAACCTGGGTCATCTGCATTGCAGGCAGATTCTTTATTACTGAGCCACCAGGGAAGTCCACTGGTTACAAAATAAGAAAAAAAAAATTTGTTTAAGATTTTTTTAAAAAGGAAAGCATAAATAAAATTCCTCTTTAATCTGTGTATAGACAAAAGTTTTTCTAACAAGAGCCAAAATCAATAAAAGACTGATAAATGTGAGAACAGCGTTCAGGTTTGGGACGTCACTTTTGGTTTAGGGGAGCAGCCTCAGCCTGTTCCCTGCCTGGCCGGGGTCCCGCTCAGCCCCTTGGAGGATATGAAAAAGAGACGACCTGATGCACGTCTGTTTCATTGGGTTCTCAGGCAATGCAGCTCCTTTCTGAAAAACAGGGGGAAAGTCCAAGATTTGTACAGGGAGTTAAGAGGAAAGAAAATCCCCATTTTCCTCTAAATCTGGGTAAAAAGGAAGAAAATTGTGTAATTGTGATTTTTCATTTTTTAGTGGCTCTTGATCCCCTAATACTAACAAAAGAAGTGTATTCTGTGGAATAAATACGATAAACCCGACATATCTGGTTTGTAAACATCCACACTTCTTTGACCATCTGTTCCAAGGGACCCTCATTGTCCAGACGGGGAGTGACTGGATGGATGCTTCTGAGAGCAGGCTCTACAAATCATTTCCTAATTATTTAGGATAAAAGGAGTTTTTCTTCTAGAACCTAGGAAAGTAGATGAGGGCCAAGGGTGACAGGGAGTGAGCTGAGCTGGAGGCCAGCCCCGGGTTCCACGGAGACTGAGCAGTTAATAAGTGAGAGTCGCTTAGCCTTGTCTGACGCTCTAAGTGATGTCCAAGTCTTTTTTTGACCCCATGGACTGTAGCCCTCCAGGCTCCTCTGTGCATGGGATTTCCCAGGCAAGAATACTGGAGAGGGTTGCCATGCCCTCCTCCAGGAGATTTTCCCAACCCAGGGATTGAACCCCAGTCTCCTGCACTGGCAGGTGGATTCTTTACCATCAGAACCACCAGGGAAGCCCACTGGTTAGTAATGGAGCACAGAACAGTCTAGTCAAGCCATAGTAAGTGCAGGAAAATGGCAAAGCGCTGGGTAAGTCAGGGAATGTCCATTTTACAGAGGAACGCTAATATATGCCATCAAGTTGGAGACCCTGTGAGAATCTGCTTTTTCACCCCTGGGCATCCAGCACTGTGGTCGCAGAGCCTCAGATAAAACTGAAAGAGGTGTTTCAGTGTTATTTTCCTGCTTGATTCAAGTGGCAGTCTCCTGAGAAGTTCTGAGTGGGGAAAGTCTTACTGGAAGAAGAGAACATCAGGCTTTCTCAGAAGGAGAGCCTGCTGCTTCTCAGAGTAATTTTAGGTCCTTCCTTCCCAAGCGCTGTTCCCGGGATGAATGGATTGGACCGGGAGCTGTGGTTCTCACTCCCAGGGTCCGTGTTAAGAACCCCTGAACCAGCGTCTCCAGGCTTTGCCCCTGGGACACTCGATGCTCATCAGGGCCTAAGAAGCAATGATCTGGAGGAAGCCAAGGCTGCAGGAGTGGGGAGCAGGGGCTGATGGAGGCAGGCGCCCCCAGGCTGAAAGCCCCTTCCCAGATGGGAAACAATCCACCTGCAATGCAGGAGACCCGGGTTGCATGCCCGGGTCGGGAAGATCCCCTGGAGGAGGGCATGGCAACCCACTCCAGTATTCTGGCCTGGAGAATCCCATGGACAGAGAAGCCTGGCGGGCCACAGTGCATGGGGTCGGAAAGAGTCAGACATGACTTAGTGACTGAACATGCAAAGTACAAGAAAAAAGGAAAGAAATCTCAATTTCTAAATGAAATTTCCCCAAATCCTGTGCTTGGCGCTTCTGTCCAATGGATGGTGATGGAAAGTGGGCTCACATCTGTAACGTAGTCTTCAAACTGATGGCCACAGTTCCTGCGCATTTAGGCTCGGAATCAAGTTAGGACCCATGGGACGGAGGGGTGAGTTCAGAGTACCAGGTGCTTCTACATCCCCAGTAACCGATGGTCCGTGTGATTTCAGAGGCTGCTGGTCTGCCTGGAGGAGTCCATTTACATCCACAACATCAAGGACATGAAGCTTCTGAAAACCATCCTGGATATTCCCGCAAACCCGACAGGTGAGCCCCGCCTGCGACAAGGGCCCCGTGTCTCATGGCCCGGGGCTTCTTGCCAGCTGTGTTTCTACCTCAGTTGAAAAGCCCTTCGTGGAGATATTATGGGCAGGGCTCCCCGAGGCTCATCAGGACAGCAGCCTCCAGACGGTCAGAGCTCCCCTGCAAGGACAAGACCGTGCCTCACCCAGGAACCCCCAGCAGACCCTGTGAGGCGGAGGAAACCACCAATATAAGATCAGAGGCCAGGAGTCTCCTTTGTCTGTTCCCAGCCTCTTGTTGATTTTCTGCACGAAAACCTGTGACGTGGAAACTGGGGCTCTGAATCTGATGAATTTCATGGGTTCAGGAAGGAGATGGGACCGCATGGCCAACAGGCTCAGGCACACAGACCCTGAGTGTCTTTTGATTTGGGGCACTTGGGTACAGGACATTTCACGTCCCGCCATCGCTTCCTGCCCAGCACGCCGAGGCTGTGAATTTCCTTCCTTCTGTCCGTCCGTGTGGTGCCCACCCCTCCTGTGTCAGAGGCAGCCAGCCGCTTCCTCCAAAGGGTCTGCCCCACGGAGTCCAAGCTAATTTCCTGGCAACACAGCAGTCTATGCCCTGAGAGGCTGAGGGTGGAAATCTCCATAAAAATCCACCAGCCGCCGAATGTGGGGACACTGTTGGCCTCACAGGCTTTCAGGGAATATTGGGGGAGCATTCTGCACCTCACAGCAGTGCGGGTAACCGGGTAGGGTGGCTGCTCCTCAGTGAGAGCTCTTTCGAAGACGGACCGCAGGTGGGGTCCGAGCACAGAGCACCTGTGAGTCCAGAGACGCCTTCTCTCCTTTCTCTTTTTAAAAACTTGAAAGCATATCCCATTAATCAACCCAGAGGCAGCTGCACTTTATAAACAACTGTTAATTTTCTTGAAGTTTCACATATAATACTCTAAATACTGGGGCTTCCCTGGTAGCTCAGTGGTCAAGAATACTTCTGCCATTGCAGGAGACGCAGGTTCGAGCCTTGAGTCTGGAAGATCCCCTGGAGAAAGGAATGGCAACCCACTCCAGTATTCTTGCCTAGGAAATTCCATGGACAGAGGAGCCTGGTGGGCTACAGTTCACGGGGTCTCAAAGAGCTGGACACAACTTAGCAATTAAACAACAACAACTGTAAATACCAAGTTAAGAATGACTTAGAACCACAGGACCTCTTTCTCATTCCAGCCGATGATGTCAGTGGTTCTTGAATGAAAAGCAGGCATTTCTTCTCCAGCTGCAGAAGGCTTACAGCCAGACCATTCTGGTGGAATTATAGCTGACTGTGATCTATGAAAATGTGTGTCAAGCCTAAAGTCCCAAAACCACATAAAAACCCAACTTTATATATATATTATATTTTAAAAAAAAAAAAAAGGTCAAAAGAAAACATACTCAAATATTGAGCACGGTGAAAAGCCTTTCTAGGCTCTACAAATTTTTTATACTATCCCTTTTCTCTTATAAAATAATATCAAAGAAAAGGCACATTTCCCTTCCTACCAAAGGTTTCAGGGGGTGCCTGTGACAGAACAGGAATCCCTAAACCTGTAGCAACATCCAGCTTCTGAGACCTGGACCACACACAACCAAAGCAGCCCGTATTCTGCATTTCCAGGGGCCTTCCTGAAGTCTGCGGGGGTCAGTGTGCAGGCTCCTGGGCTAAGTCCAGGTGGGCTGGCGGGGGTCAGCGTGCAGGCTCCTGGGCTAAGTCCGGGTGGGCTGGCGGGGGTCAGCGCGCAGGCTCCTGGGCTAAGTTCGGGTGGGCTGGCGGGGGTCAGCGCGCAGGCTCCTGGGCTAAGTTCGGGTGGGCTGGCGGGGGTCAGCGCGCAGGCTCCTGGGCTAAGTTCGGGTGGGCTGGCGGGGGTCAGCGTGCGGCTCCTGGGCTAAGTCCGGGTGGGCTGGCGGGGGTCAGCGCGCAGGCTCCTGGGCTAAGTCCGGGTGGGCTGGCGGGGGTCAGCGCGCAGGCTCCTGGGCTAAGTCCGGGTGGGCTGGCGGGGGTCAGCGCGCAGGCTCCTGGGCTAAGTCCGGGTGGGCTGGCGGGGGTCAGCGCGCAGGCTCCTGGGCTAAGTCCGGGTGGGCTGGCGGGGGTCAGCGCGCAGGCTCCTGGGCTAAGTCCGGGTGGGCTGGCGGGGGTCAGCGTGCGGCTCCTGGGCTAAGTCCGGGTGGGCTGGCGGGGGTCAGCGCGCAGGCTCCTGGGCTAAGTTCGGGTGGGCTGGCGGGGGTCAGCGCGCAGGCTCCTGGGCTAAGTTCGGGTGGGCTGGCGGGGGTCAGCGTGCGGCTCCTGGGCTAAGTCCGGGTGGGCTGGCGGGGGTCAGCGCGCAGGCTCCTGGGCTAAGTCCGGGTGGGCTGGCGGGGGTCAGCGCGCAGGCTCCTGGGCTAAGTCCGGGTGGGCTGGCGGGGGTCAGCGTGCGGCTCCTGGGCTAAGTCCGGGTGGGCTGGCGGGGGTCAGCGCGCAGGCTCCTGGGCTAAGTTCGGGTGGGCTGGCGGGGGTCAGCGCGCAGGCTCCTGGGCTAAGTCCGGGTGGGCTGGCGGGGGTCAGCGTGCGGCTCCTGGGCTAAGTCCGGGTGGGCTGGCGGGGGTCAGCGCGCAGGCTCCTGGGCTAAGTCCGGGTGGGCTGGCCGAGGGGCAGGCCAGAGGCAGGCGGGTCGGTTTGTGGTCACCGAGGGTTGCCCGCCCTCGCCCCCATCCTTGGCCCCTCCTTGTCAGAATCCAGTGTCCGCTCCCTCTCCACGAGGTGTTACAGAAAGTTCCGTGTTAGCTGAAGAAGTTCAAGCTTACTTCCTTTCTGGGAAGCTTACATTTTTATATAAAACTCTGAAGGTCAGCTCACACCTATCAGAATGGCTCTTATCAAAAGACGAGATAACAGGTGTTGGCAAGGGTGTGGAGAAAAGGGAGCCCTCTTGCACTGTTGGTGGGAGTGTAAATTTGTGCAGCCACTGTGAAGAAGAGCATGGAGAGTCCTCTAAACGCTAGAGCTAGAGCTAGCTGATGACTAAGTAATCCCACATCTGGTTATTTATCCACGGAAAGTGGAAACACTAACTCAAAAGGATATCGCAGCGTGTGTTCACAGCAGCGTTATTTACCACAGCCAAGAAGGATATCGCAGTGTGTGTTCACAGCGGTGTTATTTACCACAGCCAAGACGTGGGGACACCTCAGCGTCCGTTGGTGGATGGATGGATAAAGAGTGTGGGGCATCGATAGAATGGAATCTAACCAGCCGTGAAAAAGAATGAGGTCTTGCCAGTGTAATGACATGGATGGCCCTTGAGGGCATCATGCTAAGTGAATTCAGTCAGGCAGAAGAAGACTAATACCACAAGATCTCACCTATGTGCAGCCTTTTCAAACAAAACAAACAAGCTCATAGACAGACTCGTGGACACAGACTCACAGGTACAGGTGGGTGGCTGCCAGAGGCACGGGAGAGGAGGATGTGAAATTGGTGAACAGGGTCAAAAGATACTAACTTCCAGTTAAAAAATAAATCATGGGGGTGTTCCCTTCAATGTGGAAACAACAGTTAATAATCCTGCACTGCGTGTTTGAAAGTTACTAAGAGAGTAGACCATCAGAGTTCTCATCATAGAAAAAGAAATATTTGTAACTGTGTGTGGTGAAGGATGTTAACTGGACTTATCATGGTGATGATTTTGTAATATAAATATCAGATCATTGTGTGGGACTCCTGAAACATGTAATGTTCTATGTCAGTTACACCTCAGTTAAAAAGGGAAACAGACTCTTAAGGGTCTGTCCAAGGCTTTCTGCTTAGAGGCCTCTCAGCCATCCCTGCCAGAGATGGGCCTTGATATTTTTAGTGGAGGAAGTAGGTTAATGAGAACTGGGGTTCTTGGAACAGTAAAGCTAGAAAAAAGGCTGGATCCCCACAGCTCCCTGACTCGCTCATCTCAGGGGTCGGAATCAACCCTGGAAAGGGCACAGGTAACCCAGCCCGAGTTACACGGCGGCCAGTAGACCAGGTCTTGAGCCCACAACTGCCACCTCTCTCAGCCAGACGTTCCTAGAACAGCTTCCCGACAGCATCACTGAGATGTAATTCACATGCCGCATCCTTCACCCATTTAAAGCGCACAGCTCAGCAGCCTTCACATGCAGAGTTGTGGCCATCGCTGCAGTCAGCGTTAGAACGCTTTCATCAGTCCCCTCCAGAACCCGTTAACTCGTGGCCGTCACCCCCTTGCGCCCTGTTCTAGGCGCCCCTGACCATCTTTCTGTCTCCGTAGACTTATCTATTTCTGGACAGTCTGTGTAAGTGGAATTCAGTGCAATCATTCAGCATCTGGTCTTGGTAAACAGGCCTCTTGCACTCAGCACAATATCTTCCGGGCTTATCCACGTCGTGTGTAATCAGGGCTTCGTTTCTTGTCTCTGATACCATTTTATTTTAAGAAGATACCAGGCTCTATCTGTCGGTTCATCAGTCAATAGACACTTGGCTGCTTCCCCATTTTGACTATGATGAATCACATTGCTGCGAACATCCGTGTGTAAGTTTCTGTGAGGCTGCACATTTTAATTTCTCTTGAGTGGAAGCTGGGGGTTATGTAATCATCCTGTGTTAACCTTCTGAGGCACCGCCAGGCTGTTTTCCAAAGCCCCACTCCGTGCTGCGCTACATCCCCAGCAGCGTGTCCGAGCGCTCCAACTGCCCGTCTCTTTGATTAGAGGCACCTGGTGGTGTGAAGTGGCATCTCGTCGTGGTTTTGATTAACACTGCTTTTTTTCCTTTTTAACTCATGTGCTCAGAACCCTTCAGCAGTTACCGGCTGCATTTGTAAGATCATAACTCTTTGCTCTGGTTCATTGCTCAAGCCCCCGTTCAACCATAGCGTCTTCCCTGCTAAGGGCCCCTCTTGGAGGGCAGCCACCAGACAGGCCACCGATCTCACTGTCTGCGCTCCCCGTTTCCTTGAGGCCAGAACACCTTCTGCCTGCTTAGGCTAGCTGTTATGGAAATGTCATTTTGATTGCAAATTCCCCATATAACATGGAGCATTGGGGTTCTCAGAGCAAAACTGGGAAGGTGTGGGTGGTCTCTTCTAAGGCCGGGGGCCCTGACCAGGCAGTCGGGCAGGCTGCAGGGGGCCTCGGGAGAGGGCACGGGGCTCAGTCTGTCCCTCCTGCGGCCGTGGGGCAGGTGACGAGAACACAGCGCTGGCCGAGTCCCCGGCAAAGCACGAGCCGGGCAGGACCCTGGTTCCCGTTCTCAGTGTTTGCTTTCTTTTTTAAAAAAAACCTCTGCTCTTCTGCCCAGATTAGGGCCAGGTCCATTTTAGCCTAAAGTTTCTCTTATGCTTTTAGAAGAAACCCACTTAACAGGCTCATTTGTAACAAAGAATCAGCCAGCTTTTTTATTTAAAAAGATGTCTTTCTTGTCTGATCTCCAGGTTCCTGTTCTGGTGATGCTTTTGGTTCTGGGGATTCTCTGAATTCACTTCTGTCACAAACACCTGTGTTCATCTAAACCAGCGTTGTGAAAATCCTTTACTTAAATGCTCTTAGGGTCCTCCCCCACATGCCCTGCTCCAATTTCCTTGTAAACAAAAATGGCTTAGGTTTGATTCAGTGGTTTGATTGTGTCTTCATGCTTCCAAATATCACTGAAGCGTCTTAAATCCAAAAGGTCCCCTTTCTTTACTTTGTCGGATGGCTGACACACCGTTCACTGCCCTCCAGGGAATTTCCCCGCGGGGTGGGGGGTGGGGGGTGGGGGGTGGGGGGGGGCATTCCCCTCAGCAAGGCAGGATCTTTGCCAGAAATAATTTCTAAACAGGTCTACCCCTCCACCACCCAGCCTCCCCCCTTCAACCGAAGTGACCTTTAACCACCCGCAGAAAGGCCAAGGCAACCTGCCCCTTTGCTGCTGCTGCTGCTGTTATTTAGTCGCTGAGTCAAGTCCGCCTTTGTGACCCCAGGGACTGTAGCCCACCGCCCACCAGGCTCCTCTGCCCATGGTATTCTCCAGGGAAGAACACTGGAGCGGCTGCCATCTCCTCCAGGGGCTCTTCCCCACCGGGGGACTGCAGCCGGGTCTCCTGCTCTGCAGGCAGGCTCCTCACCGCTGAGCGGTTTGGGAAATCCCTTCCCAGTAGGAATCTTTATTTCAGTTGGGAGCTTACGGCCCAGAGGCTGAGTTGCAAGCGAGGCAGATGTCATGTCTGAGCCCCGGGGCACAGTTCAGAGAAGAGCAGGGAAAGCATTCTGCCTTCCGACCCCTCAGCTGCGCCTGGACATGGTCTCCCCTGGCAGCTCAGTTCTCGGGGCCCTAAGAAGAGTCCGCGCGCGTCCGGGTGTGCGGGCCGGCGCCTCCCTCGCCAGCAGGTGGCGCTGCGGCCCTGCCGCGCGCGGACAGCGCCCCGCGGTCCCTGCCGTCCGCCCGGCCCCCGCCGGCCCCGGGGAACCAGCTGCTCCGGGGCTGCTCTCCTCGGCCGGCCCTCCGCCCGGCTCCCGCGGACCCGGCCGCTCAGGGGCTGCTCCCCGCCCAGCCCCGCGGCCCCCCGCCCGGTCCCGCGGGCCCAGCGGCTCACTGGGCTTCCTCCACCAGGTCTGTGCGCGCTCTCCATCAACCATTCCAATTCCTACGTGGCCTATCCCGGGAGCCTGACCACAGGCGAGATCGTGCTCTACGACGGACACTCCCTGGTAAGTCCGCGCGGCCGCGTGCTCAGCCCCGGGTGAGGGGCGGGCTCGCGGCCAGGAGGTGAGGCGCGGGCAGGGCCGCAGCCCTGGGTGTGCACAGGACCGGCACGCGCTGTGCGCCCGTCGCCAAGTGTCCACGTCGCCACGAGGCAGACAAATGGGGGTGACGCGTGTCCTGCGGGCCGCAGTGCGACCTGCGACGCCTGCGCCTGTGCTGCCCCTGCCCGCCGAGCTCCCCCGAGCCGGGCCCCAGGGGTGCATCAGTCCCACGGCTGGTCACCGTCTCCCCAAGGGCAGGAGAAGGGACAGAAACGCAGCCACCTTGAAGCAGAACCTAGACCCAGACAGCCCGGCGGAGCGACGCAGAACCCAGCAAAGGGGGGAGGGCGTCTCGGAAGGAAGAGGGAGGGGCGGGAGGTGGACGGCACCCCCGCGCCCCGCCATCGACCCCACCGTCCCTGTCGCCAACAGAAGCCCGTCTGCACCATTGCTGCCCACGAGGGCACGCTGGCCGCCATCACCTTCAACTCCTCGGGCTCCAGGCTGGCCAGCGCCTCCGAGAAGGTGAGTACTGCCTGCGGCCGTGTCCTTGGGGGGCCCCTCTGCCAGGGGTGCGGAGGGCCCCAGGCGCCAATGAGCTGCTGGGGGGGACCGTGGCGCCAGCGCTCAGAACTCACTTCAGAGGGAGGCCCTGGGCCCCGAGTGTGCCGCCTCATCTATCATCTCCGCAGACCCAGGGCCTCCACGTGTAGGGCGTGAGCAGCTCTGCCCAGAGCCTCGCGGTCTGACCAAGAACCGTTGTGCCCATCCTCACAGACACATCGGTGTTCTGGGAAGCCAGAGCAGGCGGATGGAGCAGTCAGCGCCTTGGGCTTGGGTGGGGAGGACAGGAAGACGGAGGGTGTTCAAGTCACCTTCCAAGAGCAGCTTACACGGCACGTGGACAGCGCTCCGTGTTTTCTCTCCGGGGTCAGATGGTCCAGACCAATCCAGCGAGCTCCCCCCAAAGGGGCGGGTCTGCAGGAAGAAACGCCCACCTGCTCTCTCCTCCAGGGCACTGTCATCCGGGTATTCTCCGTTCCCGAGGGGCAGAAGCTCTACGAGTTCCGGAGAGGGATGAAAAGGTCTGTGTTCACCGTGCGTGTCTGAGCGTGCTCAGTCACTTCAGTCGTGTCCAACTCTACGGCCCCAGGGACTGTAGGCCACCAGGCTCCTCTGTCCATGGGATTCTCCAGGCAACAGTACTGGAGTGGGTCGCCACGCCCTCCTCCAGAGGATCTTCCCGACCCAGGGATTGAACCCGAGTCTCTTGTGTCTCCTGCATTGGCAGGCGGGTTCTTTACCACTAGTGCCACCAGGGAAGCCCTGAAAACCAGTGTACATGCCTGAATTTTAAAATATGCCTCATTGTTAAACAATGCTAACTATCATGTGAGCCTTCAGCGAGTCAACACTTTTATACTTGTCAGACCAAGGATCACTGATGACAGATCACCATGACAAATAGAATAATTATGAGAAAGCTTAAATATGTTAAGCATGACCGAAACGTGACCCAGAGACACAGAGGGAGCACATGCTGTGGGGAAGACCGCCCCAGAGGACAAGCTCCACGCAGGGCACAAGCCCCCAGTTCGTAAAAATCGCAGTCTGCAGCCATCACGAAGTGAAGCCCAACGCAACGAGGTCTGCCTGCGCCCAGACTCTCCAGGATACGTTTACGTGTCTGTTTTCTTACGAAGCTGACTTCCAAGCAGGAGGCCGCTGGCCTCGCTCGTTCCCGGGCTCACCCTGCCCTGTGGCTGCGTCCGCAGGTACGTGACCATCAGCTCCCTGGCTTTCAGCATGGACTCGCAGTTCCTCTGCGCCTCCAGCAACACGGAGACCGTGCACATCTTCAAGCTGGAGCATCTCGCCAACAGGTAGGACCGGAAACCCCCAGGGGACTAGAGCGGGGCCCACCTGCGGGCCAAGGATCGGGCTCCTCCCATCAGGCCAGCAGCGGTGTTAAACCAGAGATAAAGTGCACAGTCAATGGGATGTGCTTGCGTGCATGCATGCTAAGCCGCTTCAGTTTTGTCCAACTCTGTGTGACCCCATGGACTGTAGCCCGCCAGGCTCCTCTGTCCATGGGACTCTCCAGGTCAGAATACTGGAGTGGGTTGCCATGCCCTCCTCCAGGGCATCTTCCCAACCCAGGGATCGAACCCACACTAGTGCCACCTGGGCTTGAATCATCCCCAAACCATCCCCTCACCCTTAGTCCGTGGAAGAACTGTCTTCCACGAATCCAGGCCCTGGTGCCCAAAAGGTTGAGGACCGCTGGACGAGTCCTGGTCTGACCAGCGCCCCCTGACTTCTCTGCTAAGGCTACAAGCCTGTGTTACTCGCTGTCTCCACCAACGTGGTGAGTGTGTTAGCGGCAGACTCAGGGCGATCCTCGGGGCTCTGGGGCTGCCCTCCTGAGCCCGCAGCCGCGCTTCCGTGAGCAGGAGGCCGCAGGCAGGTGAGCTGCTGTGACTGGACTCCCATGTCCTCGTCTGCAGAACCTGACGCAACAACGATTGTGTGTGCGTGTGAAGTCTCTGGCAGGCTCCCTGTAGTGTAGCGCTGGGCTCAGGGAAACCAACTCAGCGTTCGCCAGTCTCCGTGTCAACACCGCGATGCTCAGGCCAGCCTTGTGCCAGAGCCTTGAGCGTGGACCTGCTTTGCCCCTGCTGCGCTTTTAAAACTGAAGATTTGTGGCTGCTCTGCCACCCGGGCCGACTGCCCCTCAGCGTCTGCTGGCTTTCTGTCTCTGGGTCACATTTCGGTCATCCCGAGCATATTTCAGACTTCGGCATGATTATTCTGTCTGTCATGGTGATCTGTCATCAGTGATCTTTGGTGTGAGGATTGCAAAAGGATTTACGACTCGCTGAGGGCTCAGGTGATGGTCAGCATCTTTTAGCAATAAGGCATGCTTTAAATGAAGGCACGGACGCTGTTTTTAGACATCATGCCAGTGCACACTCACCAGGCTGCAAGATAGCGTGAGCATCACCATTACACACATGAGAAGAACAAAATGGGTGTGTGACACGCTGTGTTGCTGGGACTGGATCTGAGCTGGCAGCATCCCCACGGTCTGCCTGAGTGCTTTCTCTCCAGCACCACGCGCGCCTGCATGGGCCTCCAGGGCTCCAGGCTGACCCTGGGCGGGGAGAGCCTGTGCTGGGCTGCAGCAGGGGGCATGGGCGTCCGTGTCATAGACTTCATGGCGCGGAGCAGCACGCGCTCGCGGCCCGCCGTGCAGCAGTCAGATCATCTGAAACAGTGTCTGTTTCTCTGGCCGTGCTGGGCTCAGTGGCAGCACAGGGGCTGCTCTCTAGTTGCCTCAGGCCTCCCTGCCTCGTCGACCGGGGCGCTGACTCCCGCTGCTCCTCCGTTTCTGCATCCGACTCTGAGTCAGACCTGCCTCAGGGCCCAGCCTGGGACTCCCCCCAAAGCCTCCTGCTCATTGCAGCCCCAGAGACCCCATTATGAGAGACCACCTGCTGTACGCCCGCCCCGCAGTGTGGCTGCTTCAGTTCTCCGAGCAGGCGACCCGAAGGCCCCGCCTCCCGGGGAGGAGCACCCCGGCTGTGCTCCCTGCGGCCCCCTGGCCGGCCGCCCCCGCGGACGCGTTCACATCTTCTCTCCGCACGTCTGTGTTGCGTCCGCCTCAGATGCGGAGCCTGGATGCAGCCGGGGCCTCTGTAGACTCCGGCCCCTCAGCACAGAGACCCAGGGACCGCAGGCCTGTCCGCGAAGCCAGGACGCTGGGAGGACACGGGCCTGGGAGCACCGGGCACCTCTGGACAAGACCCCAGAGCCAGGGGATGTTCAGATGGTGACGGCGAGAAGCAAACCCCAGGGCCCTGAGCTGGGGCCGCTTCCCCCCGTCTGTCCGTGTCCCCACTGTCCGTCCCGCGTGCCCCGTCCGCCCCGCGTCCTGCCCCTGTCCTGCGTCCCCTTCCGCCCCTCATCCCGCCCCCGGCTGTCCCGCATCCACCCTGTCCGCCCTGCCCCCCACTGTCCCACGTCCCCCAGTCCGTCCCCCGTCCCCCGCCCCCGCCCGTCTGCCCCTCATCCCACCCCCATCTGTCCCTCGTCCACCCCATCCGCCCTGTCCCCGTCTGTCCTGCGTCCCCCCATTCGTCCCGCGTCCCCCGTCCACCCCTCATCCCGCCCCCGGCTGTTCCGCATCCACCCCGTCCGCCCCTGCCCCTCACTGTCCCACGTCCCCCCGTCCGTCCCCCGTCCCCCCGTTCGTCCCATGTCCCCTCGTCCGTCCTGCAGCCTTAGCGGGGGTGCCCCGGGTATGCGTCTGTCCTGCCCGGCACGGAAGCAGGTGTGCGTCCCGTCCACTGCCGGCTCACAGCAGAGCCGTCCCATCCCCCCTCCCCCCCCACCCCCGTCTGGCAGAGACCCCGGGATGGGGCGCAGGTGGTGGCTGCAGGGGGCGCAGCAGGCCCTGTGGACTCCCCCACCTGTGAGCATCCTGGCGCCCACCCAGGTGGCTCGGGACAGTAAGGCGACACCGCATAGGCCTCTCGCCCTGGGGTTCGCTGCCCACACAGTCTGGCCTCGAGGTCTGACTCTGAGATCGGCCTGTTCTGTTCCGGGTGAGCCCAGAACAGGCCTGGGCTTGTTACAGTGGCCAGGGACCGACTCCGTCTCCCTCTCCCCAGCCCCCTCCCAGCAGCCTAGAAATCAGAGCCATGATCAGTTTCCACCTCCTGAATGGAGAGAGGCCACCACACCTGGAGCCGCTCAGCTGCCATGCGAGGGCTCCTCCCCGGAACACACGAGCCCTTGGGGCACGGCTGGCAGGGCCCGTCCCCAGCCACCATGGGCAGGATGGTACAACAGGGCTCGTCTCCAGCCACCGTGGGCAGGATGGCACAGCAGGGCACGGCCCCTTCCCGTGCGGTGGCCTCAGGGGGTGCGGGGCTCGGTCTTACCCTCGCTCGCCTTGCTCCCCAGCCGACCCGAGGAGCCCTCAACCTGGACCGGCTACATGGGGAAGATGTTCCTGGCCGCATCCAGCTACCTCCCAACCCAGGTGTCCGACATGATGAACCAGGACAGGGCCTTCGCCACCGGGCGTCTGGGCTTCTCCGGCCACAGGAACATCTGCACCCTCGCCACGTAAGTCCAGCTCCCCACCCCACCCCCACCCTTGTCAGGCAGAAACCCTCACTGATTTATTTCCCAAAGTGTGGGATGCCCCAAACATGCAAATGTGTTTAAGGGAAAGCCTAGAGAAGGGAGCCAGCAAGGGCAAGTAAAGGCAGACCCGTGCCCCTCCACTCCGACCCACCACCTTGCCATCCAGCACCTCCCCCCCAATCAGCCAGTTTCCATCTGCTTGGTCTCTTCTCGGGGGCAGCTGCAAGCGGGCACGGAAGTTTTAACCTCCTCACTCCAGCAATACTGTCTCGAAGATGTTTCCCATTTTTATGGATTTATGCAAAAAGGCTCTAGTTCCAAAGTCTAGGTGCAAACTCTTGTGGGGTGGACAGACGTCTTATCTAAGACCTGTAAGCGCGCCTGTTAAAGCTGAACGTTGGAAAGATTTTTGTAAAACTAGCCCGTCAATAACCTCAGATACACACATGACACCACCCTTATGGCAGAAAGTGAAGAACTAAAAAGCCTCTTGATGAAAGTGAAAGTGAAGAATGAAAAAGTTGGCTTAAAGCTTAACATTCAGAAACCTAAGATCATGGCATCCGGTCCCATCACTTCATGGGAAATAGATGGGGGAACAGTGGAAACAGTGTCAGACTTTATTTTTCTGGGCTCCAAAATCACTGCAGATGGTGATTGCAGCCATGAAATTAAAAGATGCTTACTCCTTGGAAGGAAAGTTATGACCAACCTAGATAGCATATTAAGAAGCAGAGACATTACTTTGCCAACAAAGGTCCATCTAGTCAAGGCTATGGTTTTTCCAGTGGTCATGTATGGATGTGAGAGTTGGACTGTGAAGAAAGCTGAGCGCTGAAGAATTGATACTTTTGAACTGTGGTGTTGGAGAAGACTCTTGAGAGTCCCTTGAACTCCAAGGAGATCCAACTAGTCCATCCTAAAGGAGATCAATCCTGGGTGTTCATTGGAAGGACTGATGCTAAAACTGAAACTCCAGTACTTTGGCCACCTCATGCGAAGAGTTGACTCATTGGAAAAGACTCTGATGCTGGGAGGGATTGGGGGCAGGAGAAGAGGATGACAGAGGATGAGATGGCTGGATGGCATCACCGACTCAATGGACATGGGTTTGGGTAAACTCCGGGAGTTGGTGATGGACAGGGAGGCCTGGCGTGCTGTGATTCATGGGGTCGCAAAGAGTCGGACAGGACTGAGCGACTGAATTGAACTGAACCGAGCCCATAAAGCTGGGGACCAGTTTCCCACCGTTTCCTTCACTGTTGAAGATAGAGGCAGCATCCCACTCGGCCTGCTGTGCAGAGTTCAGGAGCGACCTTTTGTCTCATCCACACAGTTACATTCAAAGACAAGGAGCCATCCTCAAGGGAGATCAGTAGGACACACAGCAAGGAGATCCCCAGAAACCTAGGCTCCTGGCCATTGGGCCTAGGGCGTGTGGAGGGCGGGACCGGGCGCTGGGCAGGCGGAAGCAGGGGGGGCGGGGGGGGGGGGGGGGGGGGCGCGGGGGGCGTGGCTTTGCCCACACATGCACGTGGGCACCGCAGCGCGTGTCTTCTCGGCCCTCAGGATCCAGAAGCTGCCGCGGCTCCTGGTCGTCTCGTCCAGTGGGCACCTTTACGTCTACAACCTGGACCCTCAGGACGGAGGAGACTGTGTCCTAATCAAGACCCACAGGTGAAGAGGCCAGTTGTCAGAAAGCCGGGCTTTCAGGACTCGCTATTGCGTCCCCTGAGCCCAGAGCGGGTGGGGGGGGGGGGGTGCCGGGGGTGCGGCGAGGGCGCTGGGGTGTGAGGTACGGGTGTGCGGGGTGCAAGGGAATGCAGGGGTGCGGGTGCAGAGGGGGCGCCGGGGTGCTGGGGGGCGCTGGGGGGCGGGGCCCCGGAGGGTGGGGACAGGGTGCGGTGGGGGCCCGGAGTGCGGGAGAGGCGGGGGGGCCCGCTGGGCGTCGGGCTCCCGTTGGCTCAGCAGCAGGCGTTCCGGGCTATCCCTGCCGGCCCCATCCTGCCAGCCCCTCTTTCCCCGGGGTCCCTGGGATGTGTTTGCCAAACTGAACGGAGACCTCTCCTGCCGTCTGCGGGCAGGACGCCCCTGGCCTGGGCCCCCTGGAGAGCCGGCCTGCGCGTCCCCGCCTGGACGGCACAGGTGGGCGCAGGTTCCGGAACCAGGGATAGGACGTTCACAACTGACCCGGCTGTTGGGGGCTGTGCTGGTCCGGGGGAACCGACGCAGGGCTGCACCTGAACCCGGGGCCAGGCCCGACCTCCTCAGCTCTTCCTCGGGAGGTATCCTGGGCGGGAGGTGACCGCTCGTCTCTCCTTGCCCCCTCCATCGCTGCCGGTAGCTTGCTTGGCTCAGGAACCAGCGAAGAGAATAAAGAAAACGACCTCAGACCGCCCTTACCTCAGTCTTACGCCGCGACGGTAGCCAGGCCGAGCGCGTCCGCAGCCTCCACCGTGCCGGGTGAGCAGGCCCGCGGGGTCTGGGTGGTCACTGTGCCGGATGAGCCGGCCCGCGGGGGCCTGGGTGGTCACCGTGCCGGGTGAGCGAGCCCGCGACCTAGGCCTGAGATCAGCGCCCCCAGCATCTCTCACGCCACATTGCCGTTCTGCAGGTTACTCCGAGGACGGCGGGGCGCTCCGCGGGGAGGTCATTCCCGAACACGAGTTTGCAACGGGACCGGTTTGTCTGGACGACGAGAACGAGTTCCCTCCTGTGAGCACCGGAGGCCCCTAGAGCTCGGTCCCTGCGCCTGGACGGGCCCTCCCCTCCGCCCGGGCGGAGCCTCTTTCCCGTTGTCTGCTCCGAACCACCTAATCCTGCCCGGACACCCGGGAGGCCATAGGGGTTTAGCGTGCGGTGGGCCTCCGCCCAGACCAGCCCACCCGCGTGTTAGGACCGCGCGTTCTCTCCCAGGCGATCTCGCGGCCTCCCCAGTTCACAGATGGGTCCTCAGTTCCGCTTCTTTAGCTGTGTCTTCACAGCTCACGGGGGAGGAACCTGCCCGTGTAAACTCCTTTTCCCAGGTGCCTCATGTCCTAGCAGAACGTTGGCGCCCTTGTGCTAAGGTGACGCTCTGACAGCACTGAGCCCTCGGCCCCTCACCCCCGGCCCCTCCTAGCCCGGTCCCCCACCCAGCCCCTGCTTCAGCCCTGCCGGCAGAGGGGGCCCCAGGCTGGGTTGGGCGCTGGGCAGGGCTCTTTCTCACATCTTGGGGAGAGGAGAAGCTTGTCCCCCTGGTTCTGAGCCTTCAAGCTTGGACGGACGGTCAGCTTGGAATCGTCTTGAGACGGAGGCAGTGTTAGGCCTAAACATGGGGGGCTCCCTGACCTTCCTTCCTGGAGGCAGAGAGAGGCAGCTGCTGGGGCACAGGTCTTGTGGGCCAGTGTTTTCTCTCAGTGCTGATTTCATGCCAGGTGGATTCCATTTGCAAGAGGATGGCGGGGGGGGGGGAGTCTGGCTTCTCTCTTGCATAGATCTGTAGGACAGTCTAAGAGGAAAGAAAGAAAGAAAGGGAGGGGGGCCTCCCTGGTGATCCAGTGGTTAAGACTCCACGCTTCTCACACGGGTGTAGGTGTGATCTCTGGCCGAGGAATTAAGATCTCATGTGCCACATGTTACGGCCAAAAACTACAAAACAAAAAGCTGACATGGGCCCTTCGTGCAGGGGCTGAAAGGCCACATTCGTCATTTCCCAAAAGGCTCCACGGGGTGCTGCGTGAGACGGACATTTCTGGCTTTTTATAGCTCGTCACACATGGTACCAGCAAGTGAAGTTGGCGTTTCAGGGGTAGAAGGCAGTCGTCGTTAAAACTGTGCACTTAAAAACATTTGTTGGCTCAGTGCCTCCCAGTAGGGCAGTTGTTTTGCTTTGGGGTTCTTTTGCCCCTCCTCACTACAGAGGGAGCTTTTCTGTCCCCCAAAATTTGGCATCTGGGTCCTGAAGTTGCATCCTTGGAACCCAGAGCAGGTCAAACACAGTGGCTTATGGGACCTTCCTACGTGTCATCAGATCCCACTTCAGCAGTAGTAAAAAAGTCTGGGGCTGCTGTAAAAGATGATTGGATATTGAGACTCTCAGCTGTAACCAGAGCAGAGCTGGAAACCTCTTATATTTATAGAACCAGGTTACCTTGGGTATTGGCATTCAGAGGTGATCTCTTGCCAAAGAAAACCTGTATCAAATTAAAGGTACCCCATGTTATTTGGTATACCTGTATTTGATACATCATTTGGAGTAAAAAACAAAAAACTGGAGATGCCTAAGAATTAGCGACAAAAATGGGATGCCTGTCTGCTTAGGCAATGCCAGGGAGCCTGGGAGGAGCCAGTCGTCCCGTCTCCCGCATCAGGACCAGATGAGTGGAAGCTGCTTTAAATTGCATCGGGGTTTCTTATTTATACATGAGTGGGAGTGTCCGTCACCGAAAGAGGTTCCCTGGAATGCTCGTCAGGCCCTAGTGATTTTGAAGCAGCCCCCAAAATTGTGCAGACGGCGGGAGGACTCGGGGGGATCATCGGACCCCAGCCCTGCCCTGAGGCTGCAGGCACGGCGACGGGTAATGAGCGGGCCTCTCCATCTCAGCCGAGAGGGTCAGAGGCCTGGTACATTCTCATGAGAGGGACTGTCTCAGTCACGCCCTCGCTGGCTGCGATCATCCATCTGGAGGGTCTAGACACTTCTCTCTCTGCCTGTCCAGAAGTGCCAGGCCCGTTACAAACACTGGCCCAGAAGTCTCATCTCTACCCACATTCCTAAAGGTGCTCCGGGATCCTGACGCGTCCTGGGGTCTTAGCAGCTTACAGACAGGAGTGGAGGTTTGCCTGGATAATCCCGAAGGGTCCCTGTGTAGTCACTGCTGATCTTCCTCTTCAAACACACTCACACTCGCCTGGGTAGCATCCCGCTTCCCTCCTTGGGATTTACTTTGCTCTGAGCACAGTGAGAGAAAAGAGGACCAATCATTTCCGGTCCCTCGGAAAGACGCTGTATTCGGGAAAGATGCTGTATTCGGGAAGGGAGCAGCTTTGGGTCAGTAACAAGTCGACCTTGGCAAGTCTGCATATTTTCTGATGTTCGTCTTACTCTTGGGAGCAGGAGTGAAGGAATTGGGACCAAGGGTGTTCACTGACTTTTTCACAGTGACTTAGCAGTCTGTGTTTGCAAGTAAGATGAGCCTTTAAAGAAAATACACATATACATATCAATATGCATATATATTTTGGGCTTCCCTGGTGGCTCAGACGGTAAAAAAAAAAAATCGGCTTGCAGTGCAGGAGACCTGGGTTGGAAAGATCCCCTGGGGAGGAAATGGCAACCCACTCCAGTGTTCTTGCCTGGAGAATCCCATGGACAGAGGGGCCTGGTGGGCTGCAGTCTATGGGGTCGCAAAGAGAGACAACCGAACATGCAGACACTTGCATGCACACACACATGTATATATATTTTACAAATAGTATTTTCTGCACCCAAAGAAGACAGGTGACCCCTGTGGCCACATGCGAGGGTCGGTCTGTGGACTGACAGATGGGGAACCTCCCCCGGCCGTGCATGGACACTGACCCGCCAGCACGCCGCCCATCTGCCAGCACCCCCCAGAAAGGGTAAGGCCACTCTGTTTTGATTTCGGCAGATCACTTCGTGCCGTGGAGATCAGCAGGACAAAGCCACGCCATCCTGACGGGCAGCAGGACCGCCCCGGTCAGGAGGTTCTGGAGCAAACGAGGAAGGTGGACGAAAGGCAGGCGGTTGAGTGAGCAGCGGGGGGGGGGACAGAAGCCCCGGGATGCGGCTCTCAGCCGGCAGGTGCAGGGGCCGGTGGGCGCGGGGCCGGCCTGCACCCACGTCCTGCCCTCGAAAGGGTGTCCCAGCCACAGCGTCCACCGGAATGAACCATACCCATCGACAACCCGAACTTTACATGAACAAGGGCATCCTTTTGAACATGTATGCTGTGTATAAAATGTACCTACAGGAACACCTCTCAAAACTGTATTCCTTGTATGTGACTCAGAGAGGCTGTTGTAGC
This sequence comes from Tragelaphus eurycerus, assembly GCA_935064755.1. Classification (NCBI taxonomy): domain Eukaryota; kingdom Metazoa; phylum Chordata; class Mammalia; order Artiodactyla; family Bovidae; genus Tragelaphus; species Tragelaphus eurycerus. The sequence goes on along the minus strand of CAKXYN010000116.1, from coordinate 865,321 downwards.
CAGGCAAAAGGTGTTTGCAGTGATCAGAATAAATCATTTATGACCTTTCAGTCCCATTTAGGACACGAATAATAAAATCATGGCAATGCACTTTTGAGGCTTTAAAATTTTACTTCTTTGTGGTTTGAGGAAGCAGGAAGAATTCCTAAAATCTACAAAGTACAGACATTTGCCTGTCGAAAGGATGGAGGGAGGTAGGGAGGCTTCTGTGGCTCTTCCGCTGGGAGACAAGCGGACCTGCGTCAGGTCTGCGTCCACCCTGCCCCAGCGTCCCTGGAGGAGCCTCCCGGCCCCCGAAGCATCTCCGGTCTGCACCCCACCTCCTGGTCGCAGTCAGCACGGTCACAAGCTCCCAGGTGGTCTGCAGGCTCAGGAAAGGCGGGGCGGGGCTGCTCTAGACGCCAGAGGGCACGAACCTCCGTTCAAAGGACCAGCAAAACTGGGTACATTTAAAAAAAGAAAAAGGAACTAAAGCGTGTTGTGCGCTGCTCGGGGTCACGTCCTGTTCCAGACAGGCATCTTCACGTCTCGCCTGGTCCTCCTTCAGCGTCAGCCTGCGAGTCCAGTTACATAACCGCCCAAGTTCAGAGGCTGGTCTGACTCCTGACTTGCTATCTTTGCTCACAGCGCGGGCGCGGCGCGCTCTCAAACGGGGACGCAGGGCGGTGACTGCAAAACAGCTCTGAGCCTTGTCTTCAAAGCACACGGGACCGCGGCGGGGGCAGGCACCCGCGGCGTCCTGGTACAGTGCGTCCCTCACGCGGCCCGGCAGCGGCAGGCGGGGCGGCGGGGGTCGCAGCAGGGGCGCACCGAAGGATCCTGGCTGTAATCCGCCCGCGAGACGCGGTCGCGGGCGATGTCGGCGAGGACGCCCGCGAGAGCCGCCGCGACCCTGGGCAGCACCGCCCGGTACTCCGCGCCGCCCCGGTCCAGGGGCGCGGCCTCCGCGAGGTCAGCTTCCAGGTCGAAAATGAGGGGGCGCTCGTGGTGCCGCTCGGGGCCGACGCTCCCGTCGCAGGCTCGGGCTCCGCCTGGGGAGGGGACGGCAGAGAGCCCGTCAAGCCAGCGTCGGCCCGAGGTGTGCAGAGCACCCCGATGAATTCTGAGTGCTAACTGGAGTGAGCCCAGAACCTGCGTGCAGCGGAGAGACTGGTTCACCCACACTACAAGCCTGAAGGGCGCAGCAAGGAGGGGACGTGGAGCTCCCAGTGTGAATGCTGTTAAGCTAGACAGGCCTGATAAACACTTGGTGTTTTCCACTTAAGTCCTTAAACGTTCATGCTAGGAGCGAAGACTGTGTCCCAGGATGGAGACATTTACCTAAGATTAAGGACAAAATTCAACAAAGCCCAGTTCTAACGGAGTATAAAAGCCAGCCTCCTCAAGTTTAAAGAGATTAGGTGGTAATTAACAGCCCGTGAGGGGGCTACCCTGGCGGCTCAAGGTAAAGAATCCCCTTTCCAGTGCAGAAGGCTCGGGTTTGATCCCTGGAGGGGGGATTGTCTGGAGAAGGTAATGGCAGCCCAGTCAAGTGTTCTTGCTTGGAGAGCCCCACGGACAGGAAATCCTGGTGGGCTAAGGTCACAGGGTCACAGGGCAGACTCACACGACAACGAATATGAGCAACAGCCTAGTTCACCGAAAAACCTAAAATCGCGTCCTCAGCACGGGACACACGCGTCTTTCTCCAGCCTACTGGAGCAGGTGTCGATTCATCTCAGCATAAAGCAGGTTTAAGTCATTCGGATGCAGAGTTTCAAGGATGGGAGGGGAGAGAAGAAGGAATTAGAGCTCCCTCAGGCTGGGTCCTCTTTGATCCTGTTCACAGTTTTCACCCCATCTGTTGACATCTCCCTTCTCCCTGTGCTAACTCTCTTGGGACCTGGGTGACTGTAGAGAAGAGCAGACCTCCCTTGAGTGCCATAACTCCTTTCTGACTGTGATCATTTCCAACAGTCTTATTATGTTGTATGATCCCGGCACTGCGGTGCCAAGGGCTTTCTGGCTGGGTTGCGACTTCTGAAATTAACTCAGCCTGGAGAAACCATACCTCTTCGATAGAGTAATGTAAGGGCTGTAATCTAGAGCCTCCCATCTGAAAGCATAACAAATATCTGAGTGGTTTGCATTTTAGGTCTCGGAGAGTCGCACATTCCTGTGGCAGCTTTAATATTCCTCAAGTGATGAACTCAAAAGAACTGGTTTTCCTTTTATGACACATTTTCTTTGGGGTCACTTATTCATGCTCAAGGCAAATAATGTTTGTTCTTTATTATATAATTCTTTGGAAAGCTCTAACCTCAAATAACTGAATCAAACTGGAATCCATATCAGATCCCAGATTCGAAAGGGCTTTTTTTTTTTTTTTTTGCATGGGGTGGGGAGAGGTCTTATTTTTCATTCATTACAAAAAGGTGTTAGAGTTCCTACCAGATCCAAGATTCTGTGCGAGGCCCATCAAGAGGACAGAGGTTAAAGAGCTTACAGAGTTGAGTTTGTGTTTAGACGCTCAGTCGTGTCCGACTCCTTGCGACCTCATGGACTGTAACCCACAAGGCTCACAGCAAGAATACTGGAGTGGATTGCCATTTCCTCCTCCAGGGATGTTCCTGATCCAGGATCAAACCCGTGATTCTTCTGTCTCCGGCATTGGCAGACAGGCTTTTTACCACTAGCACCACTGGCCAGTTGAGTTTAAAGGGCTTAAAACTACTAGGAGAAATAAAAGATGTACTTAAATAACTGGCATATATGGTAAAATGTGGTAAATATCAGAGTTCTCCATATCTTACCAGCTGGGAAGATGAAAAGGCGTTCTGCCATCCAGGTGGCCTTAAAAGCTGCGAGGGATTTTAATCTGGAGGCCAAGGAGGGTCATTGCTCTTGGGGAACTAAGACTAGACAAGCACAGGACAGGCTTCCTTGGTGGTCCGGGGGATAAGAATCCGCCTGCCAATGCAGGGGACGCAGGCCTGGTCCCTGGTCTGCGAGGATCGCACACGCCACAAGGCGAACAAGACTGTGTCCACTAGAGCCCGCGCTCCGGAACAAGGGAAGCCGTCTCGGTGAGAAACCCGGCACGGCAAGAAACAGCAGCCCCTGCTCCCGCAGCTGCGAACGACCTCATGTGCAGAGAGGACCCAGCACGGCCACAGACAGAAAAAACTTTTTTAAAAAGAAACGAAAATACAGGACGTCCCGGGTGGCCCAGTGGTTAAGACTCTTTGGTTCCACTAAAAGAGGCGTGGGTTTGATCCCCCGTTGGGGAACTAAGATCCCATGCTCTGCAGCCAGAAAAAAAAATGTGCAGGGACCCAGGATGGAGGGAATTTGAATTCAGCTGGAAGCAAGAAGCCACTGGAAGGTTTAAGAACCATCTCTGATCTGGTACCAGGTTTCTAAAATAGGTTAACATTTAAGACACCCACGGGGTGAGCCAAGAAGTAGGAAACCTCAGTTTGCTAAACAGACCTTCTACAACTACTTTCTGAAAACAGTCTCTTGTCAGGCAAATTACACTTTAAAGTCTCTCCAAGCCTCCACTGAACATTCAGTCACACAGGCCCAGCAAGTAGAACCACGGGACGAAGCGTTTTTTCGCGGGAGAAAGAGCAGCATGGACGCGCTGGGCCAGCTCCGAGCTGGCTGGGGAGCTCTCGGGAAGAGTGGAAAGACCTTGTTTGTGTACTTGTGGGTGTGGCGGGGCCCCTGGAACCGGATCTGAGAGCGACGCCGTCAGAGATGCCGAGCGCATCCCCGAAGGAGGGCACGTGCCCTCGCCAGGAGGCCTGAGCGGGGGTCCGAGGGGCACCCCCGCCCCACTCACCGGTGATGTAGAAGGCCTTGTACCGCTCCAGGCGGACGGTCTGAAGCGCTCCGTCCTCTCCGGCAGCCCCGCTGTTGGGATGGAACAGCACCTGGGGAGTGGGGACACGGCTTCCTGGTGAAGCGCCCAACACCCTCCCAGGACAGCAGGAGCGTGCTTGTCGTGGTCCCTGCGAGCCCACCCCGCCCCAAACACGGCAGACACAGGCCTCCGGTCCACGGCCTACTCCCGGGAGCCAGAGCGGGCGGAGCTTCTCCAGGTCAGTTCATCCGAGGGGGTCACAGGTCTGGCTGGATCCCAAGCCCAGAACTAGCCAGGTCATCTGCAGGGTCTGGTGCAAAACGCGGATGAGAGAAACCTTGTCCCCAGAGCAAGAATTTCAACGGTCAGCACAAGGCATTATGTTCATTATCCTGTGATAAACCATGATGGAGAAGAATATGAAAGTAGTGTACACGTATGTATAACTGGGTCACTTTGCTATGCTGGAAAAATTAACACAGTGTTGTAACCAGCTCTACTTCAGTATTTTTTTATGATTTCGTTTTTATTTCTCTATGTGGTTGCCCCAGGTCTTAGCTGGGGCACGTGGGATCTAAGTCCCTGACCAGGGGTCAAACCCAGCCCCCTGCACTGGGAGCAGAGTCTTAGCCACTCTTCCACCAGGGGAGTCCCCTAAAAACAAAATTTTAAAAATAACTATTTTATTTTACTTACTACCCCCAGCCCCCAAATTACAGTTTTCAAGATGGCCAGGGCATGCCAGGGGCATGGGTTCGATACCTGGGGCGGGGTTGTGGGGTGGGGGGCTAAATCCCACAGGCCACAGGGTAGGTTCCCCCTACCCTGACCCCCCCCCCCAAAAAAAAAAACAACGAAAAAAGAATCGCCCTCCAAAACGGAGAGACCCAGAATGGAGTTCAGGGTTCCCAAGGGCAAGGTCTGGTAGGAAATACATGACCAGGATCCTTGGACAGCTGGGGGCTTTGGGCTGGAAGCATGAGATCGCCCTGCTATGAATCATGACCGATATATATCGCTGGAAAGGCGCTTATGTGATTCAAAGTTTCCATGGAGCTAAAAAAAAATGAGAAACATCTGTTGGAGCGGTAAACATCTGTCCCCCCGTTTCCCGGCCCTGAGCGGCTGCCAGCAAGGGTGGGCCCCCCCCAACACCTGCCGCTTCCGAGCTCTCATGACAGCGCCCGCAACCCCGGCGGCGTGATGACAGCAGGCCCCGTCCAAACAGGAAGAGGGTCATAACTCAGAACCCTCACCCCTTCCAGCCCAAGGAAGCCAAGCCTCTCACCACAGGAGGCTGTGTTGTTTCCTTCTGGAGGGGACAGGAAGTGGGGGGTGGGTGCTTGGCAAGCGGAGCTTTCTCTTGTCAGCGGAGCTGCAGCGTTACTCAGACACCCAGGAGATGGAAGCCCTGGTCTGCGGGTTAGAATCCTTGACACCGTGTGACTCTCAGTAACAGAAGCTCCGCAAGGGCGGACTGCCGCGGGCAGGATGTTTACTCGCGTTGCCAGGCGCCGCTTCCGAAATCCGAGAGGAAGCGAAGTGGCTCACCCTCAGGCCCCTGGATGGGTTTGGAGAACTCTGTACGCGCCCTGCTCTCCCCTCTGAGCCGACCGACCACGGCGTTCTTGTTTATATCAACAGAGGAAGGAGGCTGGCGAATTTACACACGAATCACAGCTGGAGACATTTCCTCCCCAGGGGACACGCAGTCCGAATTTCAAAGATAACTTTATCTTCTGCAAACACATGCATCTTCTTGGTGGCTTTTCTTACCTGTTGGGTTTATTCTATCCGATCGCCGTTTTTCAAGCAGGAGGCACCTCCTTCCTTTAAGCCCTGGAGGCCGGTGTCTAGGTGACATCCCCAGAAAGCCGGGAGGGCTCCCAGCCCTTCAGGTGCAGGCGAGCAGACCCCCATCTCCAAAAGTGGTCAGCCTTGTGCCAACCACTCTGGACAGCGTCTCTGACCACTAGGGGCCTCTCTTCTCCTTAAGAGAGGTGATCAGTGGTCCAGAGATTAAGGACTTGACTGCTTCTCCGACGTCTTCAGGGATGGCTGGGCATTGCGTGACCACACGGCCCCAGGTTGGTCAGGGCAGAGCAGGTCCAGAGCTGCTAAGGACGCCTTCCGCTGGCTGACAGTTCTCGGGCTTGGACATGTCAGCCTGGGGCGGGGATAAGATGTGAACAGCCGTGATGCTGCAACCTCTAGCTTCCAGCCAGGAGCCAGGCGAGCCCTGAGTGGGACCTGTGCACCCCCTTGCCCGCTCCCCCACCCTGCTGAGGCTGCCTGCCCTCGGTGCCTGGACACAGACCCCCCCAGGACGACAGGGAACACAGGAACGCACAGCATAGAGTCAGCAGCCATGGTTTTGAACATCACAGACAAGACGGCCCTGGCTGTCCGCGAGGTCGGTGGTGAGAAGACCGCTCTGCCGGAAAACCCACAGCCCAGCATCTGCTCTCATCGCAGGGCCCCAGGGGTGGGGCCAGGGTGCACACAGCCCCACGTTGCTTCAGCTTGCCAGCTTGCCATTGCTATTACCTGTTTGCAAAACGGAAGCATCCAACGGCTGAGGTGTTTTGCATAGTTTTGAGATGACAATCTAGGGGTTCCTTCGAGCTTCTTGAAACTGGAATGGTTTTCTAAACCAACCATACCAGAACCTTGTAAGCCCAGAATATAGCTGAGGGTGAACACAATTATGTTTATTAAAACATACATGTGTATGCTGTGGGAGCGAATGAATATATTCTGCATATTAAGGAATGTTCCAAACAGGTGGAAACGTTTAAATCTAACCTTTAAGGCTGTCGTGTGCCCCTGGATGTCCCAGAGTGTCTGACACAGTGCCTGGCACGTGATACTCAGTAAGTGGTTACTGAATACAGAAAAATACACACGTGCATGTGTGTGTGTAAACACACGTGTATATGTACGACATCTTTATAATCACCCCTGTTTCTCTCCTGGTCTTCCATCAGCAACTTCAAGAGGATTTACAGTCGTTTCTCTGGGGGCCAACTAGGAAAGACCAGGGTGGGGTTCCTGGTGAGAACCCTCCTGCCACCCCAGGAAATGAAACAGACTCAGGTTCGATCCCCTGGAGGAGGGCATGGCAGCCCACTCTACTGTTCTTGTCTGGAGAATCCCATGGACAGAGAAACCTGGCAGGCTACAGTCCATGGGAGAGCAAAGAGTCAGACACGACTGAAGCGACTTAGCACACACTCAGAAAAGACCAAGGCCAACTCCAGGGCCAGCAGCAAGCTATGCTGACCTCTCAGGTGTCTTTACTAACACTGCAGGAGTCTAGTCCTTGGGGGGGCCTGGCCCACGGGAGACACACCCTAAAAGTTCCCGCAGAGCTCCTGGTGAGCAGTAAGGCGTGGCTGTTCCCCTCGGGTCACGGGGTGCCGTCAGCCCCACTCCAGCTGGGTCCCCACAAAACCCCAAACGGCGCTGTGGCTTTTATCGGGCCGTCCTGCTGGGTCCCTGGGGCCCACGTTAGTCACCACGCGGCCCTGAAGAGGGGCCCCCGTGAGTTTGTGGAAAGAGGCAGCCTGAGAAAGCAGGTCTCCGCCGGCTGCAGATGGAAGTTCCTCGCCCAGGAGCCGGCTCCCACGGGCGCTGGGACCGCGTTGAGGAGCCAGCGTCGAAGCTTCCTGGTGACCTCAGTCACCCTCCTGGACACTTGGGAGCATCTCTCCGCTGACGCAGTCGACAACCCCCCACGGCCACGTACCGCCAGCTCCCAGCCCAGGGGCGGAAGCCACCTTCCAGCGTAGCTCTCCTGGGTGGGGGCAGGGAGCAGGGTTGGGCCTGGCAGGGTCTGCCGCTCGAGGAGCGGCCGTGGGGGCGGGCGGGGAGGATCAGACCAGCTGGGAGGAGCTGTTCTGCCCCAGGAGCCAGCCCGGGCCTCCAGGAAGGAGCCCAGGGCCCACTCTGACCGTTGCACCGGCAGAGGGGCAGGGCACCCTCAGGAACTGCCCCAGGACATTCGACTCACTTCCCTGTGACTCTGGGGAGGCCAGAAATAGACGCTTTGATGTGCAGGTCCCTAACTGGGAAGCCAAGCCCGGATCCCAACCGCCTCCTTCCCTCCTCCCACTTCCTCTTCCTTTTGGCAAAAGTAAAACAGAGAGAGACAGCCACCAAATGCTTCCGGGAACACCCAAGAGGGGCCTGGGGGGCTGAAGGGCTGTGTGCGCTGAGCACTCCAGGAGCCGCGAGAGGTCAGGGGCCCCACCCCCCAGGACATCATCCATCCATCCACTCACTCATCCATCCCGTTCAGTCATCCAGTCATTCACTCAATTCTCATTTATTGCATGCTGGCTGGGTGCCAGACCCCGTGTTAAGTGTACTGAGAATTCCACGATGAGATTCCTGCCCTCAGGGAGCTTTCGTTCTGGTGGGGTCAGTGGAGGGGGAGGCAGGGAGCCCCATGATGCACAGCAGACACTGCTCACACATCCCATCCAGCTAAAACCTGTGCCTTCTGCCTACGTCATGTCAGAAAATTAAATGATGGTGAGAAAAAAAAAATCATTTGTTACAGGGAATACGTACCCACGGATGCCCACCCTAGGCCAAACTGCTACCTAGAAATCTGGGGGATGAGCTGGACTGACTCAGGAAGCAGAGCAGGGAATAGAAAGAGGTTCCTCTCAAAGGAGTCCCCCTCCCCGGGGTCTGACACGCTGGACCTCCAGCGGCCACTGGCATCTTCTGAGCACGGGTCTGTTTGCACACAAGCAGGGGATGGGGGCGGCAGGCCAGCCTCCGGACGAGCCCGGGAGGACACACACCTCCTCCACTTACCCTGTGTCCCATCTGTGCCCGGCCGAACAGCACCCGCGAGACGTCCAGACCGTCAAAGCGCCGGCCTCGGGGCAGGGGGCCCCGGCCAGGGCCAGCACAGTGGGGAAGACGTCCAGCACGCTGCGGGAAGACCAGGCGGAGTCAGCCCCAGTGTCCCCAGGCCCTCTGCCTGGTCATCCTGGGGCAAGACCCGCCTGGACGGCCCCCAGCACGGGCCGTCTCTCTGCCTGGGGTTCAGTCCCTGGGTCAGGAAGATCCCCTGGAGGAGGAAAGGGCAACCTGCTCCAGTCTTCTTGCCTGGAGAGCCCCATGGACAGAGGGGCCTGGCGGCTACAGTCCACAGGGTCATAAAGAGTCGGACACGACCGAGTGACTAAACATCCAGTGCAAAGCCTGGGGAACTCTACTCCATGCTCTGTAGCAGCCCAGGCGGGAAAAGGCTCTAAAGAGGGGCTCGATGTGACAGAGGACGAGGTGGTTGGATGGCATCACCCACTCAATGGGCATGAGTTTGAGTAAACTGCAGGAGCTGGTGATGGACAGGGAGGCCCAGCGTGCTGCAGTCCATGGGGTCGCAAAGAGTCGGACCCGACTGAGCAGCGGAACTGAACTGATGTGTGTGTAACATTCACTTCGCTGTGCGGCAGAAACGGACACAAGGTTAGACTCCAATAAAAATTCATTTTAAAAATAAATGAAAAGAGAACTAAGAGGCTCTACCCGTCACCACCTAGGCCACCACTGCGGAGCAGGGTGTGACCAGCACCTGCAGAGGAATATTCACTTCATTTCCCTCCCTGGGTCTCCATGTTGCAAATAGCTCTCTTGTGTTTAGAACGTGGTCATGGGTGACACGTCCCATTCCCTTTCATTCAGCTTTTTTATTCCTTTTACAAACTAGTCCATGTTTGGGGGCAGAGGGAGAAGGTGCTCAGTCGTGTTGGACTCTTTTCGACCCCATGGACTGTAGCCCGCCAGGCTTCTCTGTCCATGGGATTTCCCAGGCAAGAATACTGGAGTGGGTTACCATTTCCTCCTCCAGAAGATCTTCCTGACTCAGGAATTGAACCCACATCTCTTGCATCTCCTGCGTCGGCAGGCGGCTTCTTTACTGTGTGGGCCACCTGGGAAGCCCTGGTCTGTGCTGAGGGCAGGAGAAAAGGTAACGCCCAGCGACGTGATGGAGCACCACGCCCACAGCCCCTCCACCCGAAGGCGGCCACGACGGCAGGTGTTCCTAGTCTGAGTTTCCCTGAAGTCACGTGTGACCATTTGCCTCCACACCGGGGCACATCTCCCTCCTGCATTCTGGTCAGAAAAAAAAAGTTCCAGCAGGAACAGAGCTGTGAATCTGAGGGCCAGGCCCACCAAGAGTCGGTGGGACTCGATGGAGACCCAAGGGCCTGGCCACATGAGGCTGGACGTCCCTGGGAGAGGATGGGCTCCGGCTTCCCCAGCCCAGGGTCTGGGGGGAGCCTCACCCCCAAGAAAGGGGTCTCAGAAGGGACCCAGCAGGCCATCCTCCCAGCAAACATCCTCCCCTCCTCCAGCCCAGGGCTCCGCCCACAGCAGACCCTCCCCCTTGACTTGAACAGGGGTCTCTGCTGTCCCTTTGGCCTCCAGAGTCGACGGGGCCGGCGGCTTGTCTCCCACCATGCTCCTTCCAGGAGCTGGCACCCCACACACGTGCAGAGGCAGGAAGGGTAGCAAGCCCTTGTGGAGTACGGAGGGACGCCAGAGAGAAATGAGCTCCTCCTCTGGGCCACGTTCTCTAGTCCAGAACCCAGCTTGTTGACGGCGAAGGACCTTTGGAACTAGAAAATTAGTCTTTAACCAGAACAAAGCCTCTGAGCGCGTGAGCAAGCACCTGGGCACCCCTGCCCATGGGGCAGACCACGAGGAGGACGCCCCCCTAGTTAGGAGTCAGGGTCTAGTGGCGTTGCAGTCAGGACGTTCACCAGGGCCGAGCTCTGCGCCCAGGATGTGGCCTCTGGGTCAGCCTCAACAAGGAGGTCAGTGTGATCTGACATGTGACCACGTTAACAGTTGTCCTGCAAAGAAAGGGACGCTTCTTTTTGGAGCTTCTTAGGCAGAGGCAGGAAGAAGGTCCTCAGCCAAGGATTCAGCCTTTCCTCCCCAGCCAGGTGGACCCTTCTTCCCTCTCTCTCCCTTCCAGGGCACATGAATGCCTAGACCCCTCTCTCAGGGCCATCCGTCCAAGTGACCCCCCTTGGACACCTGCCCTACCCCCAAGGAGGGAATCATCCGGGTTCAGTGATCTGTTCTCCCCTGCTCCCCACCACCAGCTGGCATGAGTGCATGCTAAGTCATTTCAGTCATGTCCGACTATTTGTGACCCCATGGACCTTAGCCCACCAGGCTCCTCTGTCCATGGGATTCTCTAGGCAAGAAACCTGGAGTGGGTTGCCATTCCCTTCTCCAGGGGATCTTCCTGACCCAGGGATCGAACCCAAGTCTCCTGCATTGCATGCAAATTCCTCCCCATCTGAGCCACCAGGGAAGCTTAGCCCAAGCCGAAAGTGGTGATGACGCTCCTGCAGACACCACTGCAACCAGTGTTGATGGCGTGCAGCCCACCCGGCGCCCTCTTCCCAGAGACAGTCTCCCCGGAGGAGGCCACCCGGCGCCCTCTTCCCAGAGACAGTCTCCCCGGAGGAGGGCCTGTAGAGCCCCCTGTGCTCCTGCTTTAAGGAGCTCACAGGCCGGCCTGCACGCAGCTCCGCGCTGCTGCAGTCTGAGTCTGGGAAGGCCCTGCCCCGGGGGTTGGCGAGGAGGAGGTCTCCAGCCACCCGAGCACACGCCTTCTCCTTGCATCTCAAGGAACCTGGGTGGGAGGCGGGGTCGTACCTCAGCAGAGCTGCACTGGTGACTTTGGCGGGGACCCTGCCGGGCCAGTAAGCCAGGGCCGGGACGCGGTGCCCTCCTTCCCAAGTGGTCTGCTTGGCGGGACTTCCCCCTGCGAAACAAGGAGGCAGTCGGTTCTCTGGGAAGAGCAGTCCTTTCTGACGGGGATGCTCTGAGAGCTCCCAATAATTCCAGCAAAGGCCCGACTTCCCTTGGTAGTCAGCCCTTTTTGTTCACCTAGTTAATCTCTTTCAATGTGTATGTATGTTCAGTCGCTTAGTTGCGTCCGACTCTTGCAACCCCATGGACTGTAGCCTGCCAAGCTACTTGGTGCATGGGATTCTCCAGGCAAGAACACCGGAGTGGGTGGCCATTTCCTTCTCCAGGGGACGTTCCCGACCCAGGGATCAAACGCACGTCTCCTGTGTTGGCAGGCAGATGCTTTACTCACTAAGCCACCTGGGAAGTCCAAACCCCTTCAATACGCACTTTTATTTTACGGGCTAAAGGTGTAAATCGCTGCCTCTGTCCCTCGTTACAGAATCACATCACCTAATTCCCTCACTCCACTTACGACCATCAGCTTGCCTGGCTTCTTTACTGACTGGCTTCCTGAGTACCTGCACAGCACGACCCAGGAGACATCCTGTGCCCCCGAGACACAGTAAAGTGGAAGGAAGTGAAGTCGCTCAGTCACGTCCGACTCTCTGCGGCCCCGTGGACTGTAGCCCACCAGGCTTCTCCATCCATGGGATTCTCCAGGCAAGAACACTGGAGTGGGTTGCCATTTCCTTCTCTAGGAGATCTGCCCGACCCAGGGATCAAACCCGGGTCTCCTGCATTGGAGGCAGACGCTTTAATCTCTGAGCCACCAGCGAACACAGGTGAGACATAGTGGGCGCTCAACAAATGCCTGTCAAACAAACGCGTGAAGGAATGTGTCTTCCTACAGGTCCTGCTGCTGCTGCTACGTTGCTTCAGTCGTGCCCGACTCTGTGCGACCCCATAGACGGCAGCCCACCAGGCTCCCCCGTCCCTGGGATTCTACAGGCAAGAACACTAGAGTGGGGTGCCATTTCCTTCTCCAACAGGTCATGTTGAGGATGGGAAATAAAATTATTTGACTAAAGGCAGAAACTCCCCCAGCTATTTAATCTGTCTGATGCCAACAACTGACCTGGCATAGATTTTGTTGTATTTTTCCTTTGCCTCACTTCCCCCCCCCCCCCTTTTGTCTGCCTTTATTTTTGAATGAATGAGTTGTTCCAGTGTTGAGGAGACAGCATTCATAATAGCTCTGACCTCTTACCTCTTTTGGGGAGGTAAGAACAATCTATGTGCAATCTACGAATTTCCACTGGGTAATTAAAGGAATTCTTTTTGTAACCACGGAGTCAAAAGTGACCAGCAGTGTAACGGTGACCAGCGGGCTGGAAGGGATGAGGTCATGCCTTATGGAAACATCCTGAATACACGTCGCGTTGAATTAGCCATGACCATCCCCACCACTCCCACACACGCCCCGACTTCAGCCCAGCTGAGCCAGGAATTCCACACGGTTAGCGTGTCAGAGGCCTTCCAAGGCGAAGACTGTGTGTGCCTCACACAGGCCGCGGTCATGCGACGGCCTTATGTTTGGCTGCCGTGAACAGGGGTGGGGGGAGAAGCCCAGGCTGCCGGCGCTCTGCAGCACCCACCCCGCAGCGAAGGCAACCTTTGAAGTGCCGGGCCAGCTCCCAACACCGGAAGTGCCCAGCATTCTTGGAATTTTCTCATAACCAGCTCTGGAGTCCCCCCAAGTGTTGAAGTAAGAAACAAAACACGCACCAACTCGCGTCCGTGTGGACGGCTCCGCGTCCGTGTAGGGGTGTGGGGCTCTCGGAACCAAGTGGGCCGGGTGGGAAACTCTGTGGCCTGGCCTGGGGTGTCTCGAGCACCTGGCCGCCATCCAGAGTCCCGCTGCCCAGAGGGGCCCAGAGCCCCCTCCCATTATTCACGCACATGCAGCAGAGAATCCGGCGCTGCTGGGGCATAAATCACACTCCCACGTGGCTGCGGAATGCATGACTTATGCCTCTGCTCTGGGCCAAGAGAGGGTGGGAGCATCGCACGCGCGCGAGCCCTGCACACATTCACCCCCCACCCATGAGGGGCGTTTCTAGGGACACTTGGGAAATAGGTGGGTGAGAATATGGAGTGCATTTATTTGCAAGTCCATGGAACACAGTATCCTGATGAACTTGCTTAGCCTCTGAGGCCAGATGCTAAGGAAAAGTGAAGGCTTCAATTCCAAGAAACCAGTCAACGGTTCTGCAGGTCAACCAGAATGCCCAAGCTGGGGATTTGCACTATGATGGGACTGTAGGCACCAGAGTCAGCACCGGAGTTGCATCTCTGCCTCCAAGACATTTCCAGAAGGGCACCCTGGCCCCTGCGCCTCCCAGGTAGCACTAGTGGTAAAGAACCTGTCTGCCAATGCAAGAGATGCAAGAGACACGGTTTCGGCCCCTGGGTCAGGAAGATCCCTGGGAGGAGGGCATGGCAGCCCCCTCCAGTATTCTTGCCTGGAGAATCCCATAGACAGAGGAGCCTGGCTACAGTCCATGGGGCAGCAAAGAGTCAGACACGACAGCACACACCACACAGACCACACACACACACACACACACACACACACCTGGCCCGTAATTAGTGAATCTGCTAATTGGCCCTCGCCACTAAGGGTTCTGCTCATGTGCCATAATCTTCTGTATTCTTTTTCAGATGATTAACGTCCCTTCTTCTTTTTCAGAGAAAAATATGTCGATGTGTTTGCCTTATTTCAGCAGAGAGTTGAAAGCTGGAGAGGTGAGGAGGGATTCAGCCAGTCCTAAAACGTGTATACATCAACAGAGCGGACAGCCACCTGCAAAGATTAGGGAGCAGTGCGAGAGAGGAGAAGGCTGGCTGAGAGGAGCCTCTTGGTGTGGATGCTTGCCGGGGGGCGGGGGGCAAACCCCATCCCTGTTTTGAAGACTGGCCTGCTGACACCTGTCTCTGCCCCAGCTTCTGGCTGTACCAGAAAGACACACTGATATATTCCAGCCACGCCCACAAGCCTTGTACTTGAACCTATCTCAAGAGTCCAGAGTACAGGTAAGCAATTATAAATATATATATATATATATGTATATGTATGTATACACACCCCACATCTTCTTGCTCCAGATTCCAGTATCCGGTATCTTGTCAGCACTGCTAGCAGTGGACCGACTTTGAAAGGCCCGACTGGCGTTGTCGGTGGGTCCCCAGGGCTGATGCCTGATAGCCAAGCCTCTGATGATCAGAAACACCTGCCTGTGTGTGCTGTGCTTTATCTGCACCAGCAAACACGGAAATCCACAGTAGCCAGCCCTGGTCCCCTGATACTCTTCAGCCACACCTGCTCCTGCTAATGGGCCCTCATCTTGCGTTTAACACAGTCATAGTGGTGCTAGTGGTAAAGAAGTCACCTGCCAAGGCAGGAGACGTAAGAGACGCAGGTTCGGTCCCCTGGTTGGGAAGGTCCCCTGGAGGAAGGCATGGCAACCCACTCCAGTATTCTTGCCTGGAGAATCCCATGGACAGAGGAGCCTGGCGGGCTACAGTCCATGGGGTCGCAGACTTGGAGATGACGGAAGCGACTTGGCACATATACACTGCTGCTGCTGCTGCTGTTAAGTCGCTTCAGTCGTGTAGGACTCTGCAAGACCCCATAGACGGCAGCCCACCAGGCCCCGCCGTCCATGGGATTTTCCAGGCAAGAGTACTGGAGTGGGGTGCCATTGCCTTCTCCCACATATACGCTAGTAACAGTAATTTCTCCACTTAACTGAGCCTCCCCCAAGCACTGAGTTGAGTGCGCCTGCATACGGTGTTGAGGACTTCCCTGAAGTGTCTCCCTTAACCCTTAGGGCACCTTTCTGAGCTGATTACTTCTTCATTATTCAGAGGCAGAAGTCGAAGCTCAGAGAGGTTAAATAATTTGCCCAAGGTCACACAGCAGGCAAAGAGTCAAGTCGGGATTTGAGTCCAAGGCTGACTACACGGCCAGCACCCTCCGTCATTAAGAGCTTCTAGGACCTTCTAGGACTGTGGTTCCCATCCCTGTATGCAGACTCGAGTCCCTAGGGGAGCTTTGGAGAAATACTCATGCAAAGGTCCATTTCCCAGAAACTGTGAGTTAATTGACCTGAGCTGGGGTCCAGACACCAGGAAAGCCCTGTAAAGCTCTCCTGGTGTGTTCACGTAGAGCACGCCAGTTCCAGGGCAGTAAGAAAGGGGACATGATGCGTCTCAAAACTACACAGCGTGTATCCAATGACACGTTTCAAGTGGCCTGCGCCTTTGCGCCTTTACGCCCCAGAGAACAAATGCGACCTTCTCCCTTCTCCGTTACAGTGAGTAAGAACAACAGTTGAGTCCAGCCCATAAAGTAAAATGTGCAGTTTCTAATTTCAAAAGCTCTTTGTTCGTGGACAGCGACCTTCACACTTGGACCAGTTGCACCGGCATAGCCAAAGCAGCCGTCGAATTTGGTTTCTGCTGAGAAACCGCGTCCGACGGCCATGAGACTGCATCTCGATGCACGTGTGGGTAGTTATGACTCTAATTAAGGCAGAACCTCTTACTTAAAGCAATAAATATTTAGCCTCAGCAACCAAAATATAAACAGAAGCATGATTCATGAGTGTGCTTACTTCTTCCTCCCTGTGCAAGGAGAGTCCGTTCTGAGTTGCATGGAGGAAGCCCCACCACGGTCCATGTTCAGACCCACGGGCGCTTCCCAGAAAGGGTCCCTCCCAAACGCCACGGCCCCCTGAGTCAGAAGGGCGGGGCTGCTCAGAGAGGCTGGCAAGCCTCTCGGCACATGGAGCCGCCAAAGGACCCCTGGAGATGCTGGTTTTGTAAGTCTCGGGTGGGGCTGTCATTCCAGGTCACTCTGACAGCAGTCTCTGGGGACTAGAGGCTCAGAAAAAGCAGTAAGGTAAATAGGAGAAGGCCTTCTCGTTGTGAGACCTCAGACGGCACGCGGGATCTGAGTTCTCCCACCAGGGATCGAATCCCTGGCCCCTGCATCGCAAGTGCAGAGTCTTAACCTCTGGACCGCCAGGGACATCCAGGCAGAAATCTTAACGTCCCTCTGTCTCCCCCTCCTCAGTTCTGAAGGGGGAAAGCGACTGTACTGGTCTCATGGGACACTGGGAAGCTGACGTCAGACAATGTAAATAAAGTTCTGAGCAAGGCCCTCGGGCACGGTGCCTGCCACAGGAGTGCCCAACAAATGCGGTCCCGAAAAAACCCAAACAAAACAAAGGCACAACAAAATCCCCTACAGACAGAAGCGGGCAGGAGCTGCGCCCTGGCAGCCCGTGCTCTCAACTCGGGCCTCTGACGCTGTGCTTTGGTTGAAGTGGACTTTGTTTTTAAACTGAAATCTGAATGTCATTAGACAAGAGCCCTCTGTCCCACTGACCAAATCCCTAGTCCTGTCCACAAGGAACGAAAACAAGCATGTGTTCATTTGAACTACCTGCCTGGCCCCTAAGCCATTATCTGAGTGTCTCGGGCAGAAGAACGCGGCTGTCCTGAGGAGCCCACTTTCTGTAACCTTCTAAAGAGGCAGGCTTCGTTTCTAAATATAAATATGTGCCTTTGCCAAGGATGCCCGGAGCTCACACTCTAGTTTTCTAGAAACACACGGAAGCTGGGCCTCTGGTGGGGCCAAGGACTCCAGCTAGCCTGGGTGGCCATGAGCGGGCTGGGAGTGTTCCAAGCCTGGTGGCCGGTGGCCCGAAAGGGACATTACTTGATTCCCACTGGTCCTATCAGCGGACCCTGCCCCCAGCCGGCCCAGCTGCCAGCATCCTCCCCACCCCGCACCCCCGACCCCTGTCTGCCCCCTCTGACCCCGTCTGCCCCACTCTGACCCCGTCTGCCCCCCTGCACTCCCTCTGACCCTTGTCCGCCCCCTCAACCCCCAAACCCCCTCTGACCCCTGTCCACCCCCCCGCACCCCCCTGACCCTTGTCCGCCCCCCTGCAACCCCTCTGTCCCCGTCTGTCCCCCACACCCTCTGACCCCATCTGTCCCCCGCATCCCTCTGACCCCTATCTGCCCCCCACACCCCATCTGACCCCCGTCCGCACCCCTCTGACCCCTGTCTGCCCCCCCCACCCTGTCTGACCCCTGTCCGCACCCCTCTGACCCCTATCCACCCCCTCTGACCCCTGTCTGCCCCCCACACCCCTCTGACCCCTGTCTGCTCCCCCTCGCACCCCCAGCCGGATAGACAGCTGGGCCGCAGAGCCAGCTTCCCAGTGGGAAAGGTTACGTAACCACAGGGTAGCATCGCCTTACACCAAGGTCTCCCAGAAGGCAAGGATGCCAAACTCAGCAGCATGTTTCCTCATCACCAGGGGAGGAAGGAACAGCTCTGCTCTTCACATAAAGCACGGATGATTCTCCAGACAGAGGAGCCGTCCGTGAGGGGACAAACAAGGTGCTAGTTTTGTCCCGAAGAGGAAATAGGTCTGGAGCGGGGAAGGGCCGCTGCTGCGACGCAGGGTGGGTGTGGGGGGACTCAGCGGCTGCCCGCACCCCGGGCCTCTCCGCCTGGGGGAAGGCCAGGCTGCCCAGTGGTGCCCCTGCCCCCGGCTCAGCCTCTCACCCCCGCAGGGTGCCGGCCAAGCCGCGCGGAGCGTCCTCACCCAGCACGGGACGAAACGCCGCTCCAGGAGACGCTGCCTCATCCCATCAGCTGAGCGCCGCCGGGGCCAGGAGAGGAAGGGAGGATGGGGAGGGGGCGCCAGCGCGTGGCCGGCCGTCCTGGGCTGGCGGCGGGGGGAACGGGGCGGCGCTCCGGGTACTGTTTATCCCGCTCAGTTGTGAAAACATGGACCGTCTTCTCAGTTTCATGGACGCTCGGGCCAGGCCTGCTCCCAGCAGGACACACAGGCCCCCACTGACCAGGCACCTGCCTGAAGATCTGCCCAGCGGGACCCCGGCCACGCCCCTTCCTCTGGGCTCTGCCTGGCCCCCCGGAGCCCCCCTGCAGAGTCCTGGGTAGAGGGGAGGGAGACAGCTGCTGCCAGGGTGGCGGGGAGCCGATGCAGAGGTCAAGGTCGGGGCAGAGCTCAGCCCACGGCCAGGGGCGCCTGTGTGACCCCCCCAAGAAAAGCAGAGGCGCCCAGCCCCACCGCACACTCAAGTGCCGGGCAATGTGCATATCCATACACACCACATCTTCCCCATCCATTCACGGACAGGTGGACACTCCCTGACAGCTCAGTGGTCAAGAACTCACCAGCCAACGCAGGAGACGTGGGTTTGATTCCTGCGTGGGGAAGATCCCCTGCAGGAAGACATGGCAACCCACTCCAGTGCTCTTGCCTGGAGAATCCCATGGACAGAGGGGTCTGGCAGGCTATAGCCCATGGGGTCACAAGGAGGCCACACGACGGAAGTGACTTAGCTCTCACAGTTTGTTCCAATGATGATTCGGAGTCCGTTCCGCACTGCACTGGACTCACGTGTCTCTTCTCTTTGCGTTTATAAGTTCCTCCTCTCTCTTCCCTACAACGTATTTTGCAAGCCTGGTTCACTAGTTTAAAGCTGCCTCCTAAGAGACAAGATGAGACAGGTCCTCAGATAGGAGATCAGAGGTCACCTTCTTAGGGGACAGAAAGCTCCCCAGGGAGGGGCCCCTCCTGACAGTTGTGTCCCCTCAACCTTGGCCTCCACACCTTCAGGATCTTCACCCTGGAGAGTAAAAGTGACCCCAGGCCCCTCTGAGTACTGAAGATGGAGCCTGGCCCGAGGGCTCGCCAGGCGCAGAGAAGGGGAGCCGCAACCAGTGAGTGCAGAAAACCACTTCCGGCTGGCACTGTGTTTCCCGAGGTGGTGGCTGCAGATTCAAGACTCTGCCTGCAGCAGAGGAGGCCTGGGTTCAAACCCCGGGTCAGGAAGACCTGCTGGAGAAGGAAACAGCAACCCAATCCAGTGTTCTTGCCTGGAGAATCCCAGGGACAGAGGAGCCTGGCGGGCTACAGTCCATGGGGTCGCAGAGAGTCGGACACGACTGAGCGAGTAACCCACACGCCATGGCTGCAGCTACTGGACCCATTTCCACCAGTCTGGGTGTGGCATCTCTTCCTGGTCCAGCTGTCCGGGAACCGGGACTCAGTTACAGCACTCGTGAACAGGCAGGGCCAACGCGACTTATGCATGAAGTTACCCGGTCACTGCACAGGTTGGAGGAGGCGGCACCCAGTTCTCCTGACTCCCACCACACAGGTCCAGACAGCAGGCATGGTCAGGGTCCAGCAGCCACTCACCTGTAACGTTCTCAAGGGATCTGAGCCAGGGATGCCAGATTAAAGCCCTTCCTTCTCACCACTGGCCATGGGACACAGGGATGTTCCAGCTTCTAGGTAGCTTTGAACTTCCTGCCAGACTAGTGTGAAAGGGGGTTCGTGTCCTCTGACCTGGAGACAGCTGGGGGCAGCTGGGGGCCACGGGTCAGGCCAGCCAGCCAGCAGGACGACAGGGCGAACCCAGCCCCAGAGGATAATCTTACCAAGCCCACCTCTGAACCCCTTGGACACAGGTACTTTCTAAAATGTTATAATTTTTAAAAGTATACTCATTATAAAATAATATAGTAATAAATATTATATTTGGTATTATAAAGTAATACCAATTCATTGGCCAAATGAAGGTAGGGAAAACTACACTTAAACCCTTCCTTGGCCTTCCCAGGGGGCTCAGTGGTAAAGAATTTGCCTGCCAATGCAGGAGACACGGGTTCGATCCCTGGTCCGGGAAGATCCCACAGGCCTTGGAGCAACGGAGCCCGTGCGTCCCAACTACCCAGCCTGCGCTCTGGAGCCCACGCGACTTGGAGCCCACGCTCTGCAACAAGAGAAGCTAGTCGTGAGGAGGTCACTGCAGCTAGAGAAAGCCTACTCAGCAACGGAGACTCAGCACAGACAAAAATAAGCAAACACATAAAATTATTTGTTAAAAACCCCTCCTCCACCACCCAGAGGTGACCACTGCCTCGCTTTTGTTGTCTCTGTCAAGACTTTTCTGAGACCACATTTACTTAGTACTATACGAGATCACACTTTACACATGGTTCTGTGACCTGCATTATCCACTGGAAACTGTTCTGTGTAACTGTTTCCAGGTGGGTCACAGGCGCCGTTTTCAGTGGTTCCGCATGTTTCTTTAGACGTGTGTACCATCATTTCTTGGAGCACTCCTGTCTTGCTGGACACTTGGGTTACGTGTTTGTTTTTTTTTTAATCTACAGCAATGAGCATTCTTTTACATACATCGTTTCACACTTGGCTAACTATTTCTTGAAACCAAATTCTTTAAGGAGGAATTAAAGCACCGTCAGTCATGCATGTTGTTTAAGCCTGTCATCCGTACTGTCAAATTATCCCCCGCAGGACCGCCTTTCAGAGGGTGAGGTCCCTGTGGGGAGACCATCCCGGAGCAGATGGGTGCTGAGCTGAGAGTGAAGGATGTCAAATAAAGAGAGGCAATGCGTAATCCTCAACTTGGTAGCAAGCCTGGCTCTGTCCTCCCCAGCTGTGTGACTCCAGGCAAGTTTCTTAGCCTCTCTGAGCCTCTTTCTTCAGCTATAAATGGAGTTGTTACTACCTGCCTCTCATGAAGGTTTAGAGACAACACATACAGAAAGCCTGGCATAATTGTGCACTAACCATTTCTTGGTGAAGTAATGGTTGGATGGATGAAAGGATTACTATAAACAAGGAAAGAAAAGAAAACAAGGGGAAAGAGCAAGGTCGCCAGGACGAAGGCAAAGGCAAGTGTGTCTGCTGGACAGTCCTCGGCCTGGCCTCTGGGGGCAGGGCTGATGCCATGGAGGAAAGGGAGGGATGGCCAAACGCACACCAACTGTCTCCGCCCCAGACTGTTTCTTTTCTGGGAGCTGGTGGCTGTGAGTAATCTACTCCTGTGTCACAAAGATGCCCCAAGGCCGGGAAAGAAGTCGGTCCCCCCAGAGGCTGTGTCTCCCGTCCCCACCCCCGGCGGAGACCGTACCTCGACGAGCCTGCCACGATCCGGTGAAGGGCCCCACCCTGCCGGCCAGCTCACACTTCTGAGCCCACGGGCCGTTGTCTCCTAGAAACCAAGAAAGGCGGGACCAGTGGGCTGCAGCACACTGCCAGCTGCGGCCCCACATCCCTGTCCTGGCACCGACCGCAGAACAGGACTTGTGAAAACAAGTGAGACCGCCACCCTTGGAGGACCACCCTTTGTGGGGAGGGCGTCTGCCTCCCACGGCCCGCAGAGACATGGGCTGTCCCTGCCCGAGCTCGCCCCTCAGTGGAGCTCTCAGCAGTCCCCTAACCAGCGTCTTCAACTCAGCAACTGTTTGCTGTTTCTGTTTTGGCCACACAGCCTGTGGGGTCTTAGTTCCCTGACCAGGGATCGAAACTGTGCCCCTACAGGAGTGTGGAGTCCTAACCACTGGACTATCAGGGAAGTCCCCAGCAACTCCTTCCTGAGCACCTGTGATGACCAAGTGCCTCCCACACATCACCTCCTGACCCTCCAACCTGCGGTGGAAGAGGCTAGATTGGTAGCTCGACTCTGCCAAGGAGGAAAGAGCGGCTCAGAGGGGCTAATGGAACTTTCCCAATGCAGAGATTCAAACACCAGTGTCCATAGCCCTCTTGCCAGACAGGGACCCCAGACCCACCGTTCCTAAGTGGGTCCTTGAAACAGCCTACCACGCAGCTCCGATCAGCCAGGAGACATGAGCTGTGCCCGGTGGTAACGTCTGGGCTGGGGAGGGCGGTGAAGCGGGGTTCCAAGGACCGCCCAGGGGGACACACGCTCATGACGTCAAAGTCACTCATTAACAATTAGGAGCAGTACCCAGGTGATGCTGACCAGCGCCCGACGGGCCGCAGGGGAACCGAGCTCTCTGTGCAAGCCTGTCCAGGGGTGCAGCCTCGGGGACCCACACACACAGGCCCGTGAACACCAGTGGGGCTCCATGTCCAGGGAAAGCCCGCTGCCACGGTGCAGTGGGTCACTGGCTAAGACACTGCTCCTCTGGGGGCGCGTGCAGGGTTACCCATTAGACCCGAGGGAGGCTGGCTGTGGTTTTCTATTCACCTGTAAACCAGAGGAACGTGTTATTTTTCCCCACGAGGTCAACTGTGTCCTTGATCTGGCCCACGAGGTGGTCCATCTCCTGCAGGCCCGCGCTGTACGGCCTTTGACCCCTGGGTCCTGCTGATGGAGTCCCGGCCAGGGGCACATGCATGTGGGCCAGGCCCACATACAGCAGGAAGGGTCTCCCGCTGGTGCTGAAACGAGAGAGCCGGACCGTGAGCCCCCAGAAGGGCCCCAGGGCCCAGCGGAGGCCCCGGAACGCCCGCGGCCCAGGAAGCACACGTCTGTCTACAACCTGCAAAGACAACGTGCAGGTGACCTGGTTGGCGGGTTAAAGTCTGCGCGACACTGTCCTCATCCTAACCGCCCGTTAACACTTACTGCAAAACTGACTCACGGAGTCTGAATTCACCCTCGTGAGAACGCCCAAGCTCCCTTTTTCAGGTGAAGTGTCAGGGGCTCAGGGAGACTGAGAGACAGACCTGAGGTTCGTAAGCGACCGCATCCGGGCTCAGACTCAGACCTGGCCCTGAGCTGCTCATGCGAATGCCCAACACACACATGCTTTCAGGCTTTATCTGCTCTGTCAGAGCATCCGGGCCACCATGTCCATTCCTGGCCTCGGGCCTTGCTCAGGGGTTAACGGATGAGTCAAGGTGACCACAGGGAATTCCAAGGACACAGCCAGGAATGTCCAGACCACAGTCCTGCTGGAGGCCTGGCTTCCGGCCGCCCCTCTACTGATCCTGCAGGGTCCTGGGGGCTCTGCTTCCTGCCCACCCCCACCTGCGTTCCCGGGGCGGGGACGGGGTCAAGGACAGCAGCAGGGAGCCTCGGGGAGCCCTTCCCACAGTCCATGCCTGTGGGGCGCGGAGGCCTCAGGCAGGCTCTCAGAGGGACAGAGGCGTGGCTGTTCCGTCACCGGTTGGCCCACAGAGGAGCCTGAGCACCGAAGAACTGACGCTTCTGAACTGTGGTGCTGGAGAAGACTCTTGAGAGTCCCGTGGACTGCAAGGAGATCCACCAGTCCATTCTAAAGGAGATCACTCCTGGGTGTTCATTGGAAGGACTGATGCTGAAGCTGAAGCTCCAATACTTTGGCCACCTGATGTGAAGAACTGACTCACTGGGAAAGACCCTGATGCTGGGAAAGATTGAAGGTGGGAGGAGAAGGGGACGACAGAGGATGAGATGGTTGGATGGCATCACTGACGCGATGGACATGAGTTTCAGTAAACTCTGAGAGTTGGTGATGGACAGGGAGGCCTGGCGTGCTGCAGTTCATGAGCTTGTGAAGAGTCGGACACGACTGAGCGACTGAACTGAACAGAACCTGGCCCTTAACTTTCAAATGGGCCTGAGCTCTCCCGCTCACCTCGGTTCACACCCTCCACCACGTCATGTTCTCTGAGTCCCCCCAGGCTCAGCTCTGCCTCAAACCTGGAGACCCCCTGCATCCGACTCCTGGGGTCCCCCAGTTGGGACTGGGTGGACTCAGCTCTCTTTAAAGGACAGACATCCTAGATGTGGACCTCCTCTTCCCCATTTTAATCAGCAATTTCTTTTTTATGCTATGTATAAAACAGATGACTTCCCAGGTGGCACTGGAGATAAAGAACCCACCTGCCAACGCAGGAGACATAAGAGAAATGGGTTCAATACCTGGGTTGGGAAGATCCTCTGGAGAAAGAAATGGCAACCCACTCCAGTATTCTTGCCTGGGTAATTCCATGGACAGAGGAGCCTGGTGAGCTATAGTTCATGGGGTCGCAGAGAGTTGGACACAATTGAGTGATTAACAAGCGATAAATACTTTTTAAAAAAAAGACAAGTAATGAGAACCTGCTGTATAGCCCAGGGAACTCT
The DNA here is from genome assembly GCA_935064755.1 of Tragelaphus eurycerus. Classification (NCBI taxonomy): domain Eukaryota; kingdom Metazoa; phylum Chordata; class Mammalia; order Artiodactyla; family Bovidae; genus Tragelaphus; species Tragelaphus eurycerus. Next base: position 840,738 of record CAKXYN010000116.1, on the reverse strand, counting down.
ACTTGACATTCTGTGCTGCCCTACACGGGAAGGAAATCCAAAAAGGAGCGGATCTATGTACAGGTATAGCTGTTTCACTTTGCTGTACAGAAGAAACGGATACAATATTGTAACGCAATTATGCTCCTAAAAAAATTTTTAAAAAATCAACAATTTCCTTGCTACATTTCTATAGTTTCATTGTCCAATGCCGTAGCCACACCATATGTGGCTATTTCGACTCATGAAAATGAAATAAAAGAATGCAGCGTCTCACATGCAAGGGATGAGCCTTGCAGACTGTGTGAAATGAGCCACCGCTCAAGGACAAGCATGGCCAGATTCCACTCACAGGAGGCACCCGGAGCCGTCAGCTGCAGACAGACAGGAAGCAGAATGGTGGCTGTCGGGGGCTGCGGGGAAGGGAAGACAGGGGCTGGTGTGTAATGGGGACAGGGTTTCAGTTTGGGAAGACGAAAAGTTTCTGGAGGTGTACGGATGACCCCTGGCTGTTCACTTAACCTCGGTCGTCAGCTCAGTGGGGAGTGCCAAGCCTCCCTGGCACAGCTGTGACTATTAACTGCCCAGAGTAAGCACTGAATAAACGGGAGCCTTTAACATCCCCCAGAGAAGTAATGGCAACCCACTGCAGTACTCTTGCCTGGAGAATCCTGTGCACAGAGGAGCCTGGCGAGCTACAGTCCACGGGTCCCAAAGAGTTAGACGTGACGTAGCTTCTGAACAGCAACGTACATCACTTACATGTGGAATCTAAAACATGACCCAAATAAGCTTATCTGAGAAAACAGAGGCAGGTTCACAGAGAACAGACACGCTGTTGCCGTGGCTGGTGGGGCTGGGGGTGCAGGGGCAGGACTGGGATTTGGGGATTAGCAGATACAGATCATCATAACAAGAAGGTCCTTCCAATTAGCTCTAAGTTCCATATGACGATAGGGAACTGTAGTCAATATCATGTGATAAACTAGAATGGAAAGAGTATAAAAAGGGATGTATAAGGGAGTCACTTTGCTACACAGTAAAAATTAACACAACGCTGTAAATTAGCGATGCTTTCATTTAAAAACAACAAGAAGAAAGAATCAGCCTTCAGCATTCCTGCTGGGTCAGGAATCTAAATTCAAGGAAAGACCCAAGGAAAAACGTTCAAAGTCCTGGGGTGAGAGCCTTGCTGAGCGAGGGCAGCACGCCACAGTCCAGTGCCCGCACCCAGTGGTTCTGGCAAACAAGTCCAGGTGGGTCGGGGTCACGGAGGAGAAGGAACACAGATGGGGCCTCGTGTGTGCTGACTCTTCAGAAACCGCGGGCACCCGGGCAGGTCAAGCCCCACAGAGACCAGGTGCCTGAGGATTATCCTTCGAGTTAAAAGCCAACAGGATTCATGTGACTTTTCACTCAATAACGCATTAATAAACTCACAAATGCTTCGCCTCTTTCCTGCGACAAAGAGTGTTTGCTGATGTGCTTGTCCTCCCAACTGGTCCGTTAACTGGTTTGAACAGCACCGCGCCCTCTTCAGGGCATCCGTCAGCCCTGGGCCAGCCGCCACGCCCCTGAACCCCCTCTTCAGGGCATCCGTCAGCCCTCGGCCAGCCGCCACGCCCCCTGAACCCCCTCTTCAGGGCATCCGTCAGCCCTGGGCCAGCTGCCACGCCCCCGAGCCCCCCAGGAGCACCGAGGCCACTGCAAGTGAGGCAGGGGACGGGCCCCACCAGCCACGGACTGGCCGCCCGCCCCAGGGCACCGTGAAGCCAACACAGCGCCCAGGTGGGAGAAGGGGCTTTTCCCTCTTCATACCAACCGTCTGAAAAATACAAAAACAAGCAGACCAGCAAAACAGTGTTTCTCAGAAAGGCCTGAAAGACTCGTAAGATGCCATCTCTAAACCCGAAAGTGCTGCTCTCAGAATCTGGGTCCCAAGAAACTGGTGTGATCAAGCAAAACAGACCCATTGAATACCAGCCCCCAAAGATATTCAGGGTCTAATTCCTAGAATCTCCGTTACCTTGTATGACCAAGGGCACTTTGTAGATGCAATGAAGCTAAGGGTCTTGAGATCAGGGGCTTTTCTTGGACTGTCTTAGTAGACCCTAAGTGTGAAAGTGTTAGTCACTTCAGTCATGTCTGACTGTTTGTGACTCTATAGACTGTACCCCTCCAGGCTCCTCTGTCCAGGGGATTCTCCAGGCAAGAATACTGGAGTGGGCAGCCTTTCTCTTCTCCAGGGGATCTTGTCGATGCGGAGATCAAACCCAGGTCTCCCTCATTGCAGGCAGATTTTTTACTGTCTAAGCCGCCATAGAAGCCCAGAAGACCCTAGACATAATCACCAATGTCCTCCTAAGATGGAGGCAGCGGGGCTCCTTGACTACAGAAGAGGAGAGGGAACGACCACAGAAGCAGAGACCAGAAGGAGGGGCCAGGAATCCCCTGGTGGCCCAGCGGTCGGCACGCCACACTCCCACTGCCCGGGTCCGGGCTCCATCCCTAGTGGGGGAGCTAAGATCCTGCAAGCCCCTTGGTGTGGCCAAAAAAAAAAAAGAATGATGCAATCAGAGCCAAGAAAGGTCAACAGCTGCCAGAAGCTGGGAGACACGAGAAATGATTCTGTGGACTTCCCGGGCGGTCCAGGGGGCTAAGACTCCACCCTCCCAATGCAGGGGGCCCAGGTTCACTCCCTGGTCAGGGAGCTAGATCCCACGTTCTACAACTAAGCCCAGCACAGCCAAAATAAATAAATAAATAAATAAATATTTTTTAATAAAAAGAAACGATTCTCCCTGGAGACTGGAGAAGGAAACAGTCCTGCTGACACCTGGACTTGAGCCCCCATGAGATGCACTTCAGACATCTGGTCTCCAGATCTACAGGAGAATAAACTGCTGTTGTTTCAACCAATAAGTTGGGGGTAAGTTTGAGACAGCAGTGAATGTGCCCTGCCAACTAATGAGCCCAACAAATGCTCTGAATGCACAGAAGGCAGTAAATGGGCCCTGGCCTCGAGGGGTGACGCGCCACAGCGAGGTCTGAGCGGGACCCTGGGAAGGGACCCCCACCTACGGCCCTGGTAACCCAGGCCTGGTCAGGTAACCCAGGAGACCCCAGGATAGGCTGTTTTCCAGCTTTATTTGTTGTTCAGTTGCTCAGTTTTGTCCAGCTCTTTGTGACCCCATGGACTGCAGCACGCCAGGCTTCCCCTGTCCTACACCAACTCCTGGAGATTGCTCAAACTCACGTCCACTGAGTCAGTGATGCCATCCAACCGTCTCATCCTCTGTCGCCCTCTTCTCCTCCTGCCCTCAGTCTTTCTGACCATCAGGGCCTTTTCCAAGGAGCATCTCTTCCAGGAGACACGCGTGCATCTTTGTTGGGCAACGGGACTCTGCCACGGCTCTGAGCCCCCTGGGGCACAGGAGACACGGGGGTGGACGCAGGGCTCCTCACCTCGCCTGCCGGATGAACTGGGTGGCCTTCTCGGCGTACTTCTGTGCAAGGGCGGTCAAGTTCACGGGCTGCTCCACGATGTTGAGGTTTTCGTACAGAGGAAGGGCCACGTCAGAGTAGCAGTCCCGCTCAAGGTTCCTGTGTGGGAACCACAGATGGTGGAACACTCATTCCCACGACCCGGGTAGTCATGGAGTCGGACAGAACGCCGCAATGCGGCGATGCCCACAAACACAAAGCACGGAGCAGCCTGGCCCAGATGGTTTTTCCAGCCTCCCACTTCCTCTGAGTGTAAAACCGATATAATACCTCCGTCCACTCCCTTCCAGCAGAAGTGTGCACTTCTTGGGCAAGCCTGGCCGCGGTATGAGGCTCCCAATGACTTTTTTGAGCTAGGATGTTATTATTCCTATTTTGCTGGGAGAGAAACTGAGGTCTAAACAAACTGAGATACTCAGAGTCCCAGAGCCAATCAGTGGCCTTGACTTTTCCCATGGACCCCACCCTCCCAACTCAGGGAGACCCAGGTGGACTCTCCAGCTCCCTGTCACGGCTTCACTGTGACCTGGGCCACCAGGTAAGCGCCATTCCCTGGACAATCAGGAGAAACACTTGCCTCGGTCCACGATCACACAGACCACAGATCAGCACACAGGGAGCTTAGAATGTAACAGTATCTCAATAAATGGCCGTTATTACACTAACTACTGTGTTATTAATAAGCCACCTGAGACTCACTAACCCCAAGTGGCTCAGACACTCGCAAACCTTGCAAATAACGCAGCGGCACCCGGCTTTGTCACCCGGTTACGGCATATCGCCTTTTTCTGATAGGAAACATATTGCGTGCTCATTACAGAATATTGGAAAAATACGAGAGAGGGAAAAAAATGAAAACTTCTTAATGGCACAACCGGAGTGAATGAACCGCGGTCGCTATTCTGGCGTATTTCCTCTGGGGCTATTAGAGGTGTAAATACAGACGTAGTTCAGATCCGTGTTGAGGATTTGTTTCCTGCTTTTTTCACTTACTATTGTATTGTGAGCACTTCCCCATTTCACTGAATACGTTTTGAAAGCATCCTGTTGAGTGCCTGCGTGGCATTCCAACGCTGGGACGCCGGCTTGCTGCGGGTGGGGGTGGGGCGCGCCAGGAGCCCTGCAGATTCTTCCTCTGTCTCCCTCCTCATGTCCCCTGGCCAGACAGGTGCATGGTCCAGGACAAGAGGAGGGAGGCCATCCGTGTGAGACCTGGTGGCACCCCCTCCCCACACTGAGCTCAACAGTCCGAGGAAATTGGAAAAATCCAACTAAAAAAGTGTTGTTCCCTCATCTCCACAGAAAATGCTCCTGCCCGCCATGCACATAATGCATTTAAAATTTGCACTAAAGGTACGCGAACTTTCTTTGCTGTGGTTACCGGTCCTCCTTGGCCTCTCTCGTCTCCTCCAGATGGACCACACCCCCAGGTCCGGATGGACCGCTTCCCCTTGCTCTGATGCCCGGAGCCAACGCCTTGGCCGGAATTACCTGGATGGTCTATCGCCCCGGGGACACGCCGGGCAGGGGGGGTGGTTGTAACCGGGGCTGTCAGTGCACCCCATGTCGTGGCTGTACGGGACCCCAAAGTAGTAGTCGAAGCCTGGAACAGAAGCACCGATTAGACCGGGGCCTGCGTTCTTACACCCAGGACAGAAATTTAATTTTCCGTGATTTAATTCTGCAGTGTTATGAGTGTGTAATTAAAAGAGGATTTGATGAATATCCCTCGGTAAGTATGCAAGGAAAACACGTTGCTGGCTCCCGGCCGCACGACTAGATTTGCAAAACATCTTGTGATTAGAGTTAACCCGAAAGGGAAGGAAGTGGGGAGAATTCCTGGACGCCTACCATGCCCAGCACTGTCCTGGACACAGCAGGAAATATCTGGGGCAAATCTACTACCTGCACGACACTTTGAGGGATATAAGAAGACATTCTGCCCTCAAGAAACTTCCCATCTGAAGGGGAGATAAGAAATAGAGATTTAGCTTGAAGAGCTGGCTTCCTGGGAAGCCAGCAAGCGAGATCAGAGGAGGAAGGCACCCCAGGATGCTGGGGGTGGGAGGACTGGGGTTGAGACGGGAAGCTCCAAATGCTTCTCAAAATAGCTGGCGTCTCAGCTGGATGCCGAGGGCTGGCAGGATTGGACCTGGGACGGGGGAGGACGTGAGGGTCAAAGTGAGACCTGAAAACCCTATGTTGACTTTTTTCTGAGACCCCTCCGCTCATCCCACCCCCTTCCCTACCCAACCCCTCCAGTCCCTGCTTCAGTGAAGCCCTCATACCACACGGGACCTCACGGGGGCCAGTGTTCCCCGACACGGGAGAACCGGGTCAAGGAAAATGCTGATGGCCTCGCGATGAGGGGGCCCCGAGGGGAGACAAGAGGGGGGCCAGGACAGGGGCCAGGCTAGAGGCATGTGAGAGGAGAGGCAGCCCCGGGTACCCCAGACCCCCCCAAGCGACCCTGTGAGCGAGGATGTCCTGACTCAGGAGAGAGGCCGCCCAGGATGAGTCTCTTCACACAGACACCTCTGTTTCCCAGGTAACCAGTCCCCAGGGAATCCTTACCACGGAAGTTGGGATGGTGAGAGCCATGGTGCCCAAGATGCCACTTCCCTGCAGGAAGACAAGAGAGAGAGGCTCTCAGAGGAGTCCCCGAGGGCCCCCACCCCGCCAGAGTGCTGAGTACATGCTGGAGTGTCCATCAGCTTTGCCCTGCCCTGAGGACAGAGGCTGTACACGCTGTGCCAACACCCAGCCTGGCTCTCGGGGGTGGAGGAGTCCCCAGGGAGACAGAAAGCGAGCCAGGATGACTCAGGACTCACAGGAGGTGCCCAGGGAAGGGGAAGACGGGTTACCAGGAGCCCAGAGGAGTGAGCGGGCTGAGCTTCTGCCCGAAGTGAGGGTGGAGAGTCCAGGGCACCCCTCCCCATCACGGGCCGCTCTGCCCCCTGGCGCTGGGGACCTTGCCAGGGACCGAGGAGCAGGCGTACTGCCCACGTGGCCCCAGAGATGCTGCTCGCACCTGGTGTCATCACTTCCCTCTCTGGCCTGCAGGGGCTGAGTGAGGGGCCAGGGACCGCCCCCCACGGCCCTGTGGCCAGCAGATTGCAAAATTCAGCCGCACCGCACTGCAGCTCCCTGCCCTGTGAGCGTGCTCGCGGGGCACATGTGGCAAGCCTGGGATGCTCCGCCCTGCCCGCCCTGCTCTGAGGAACCCAGGCGGCGAGGGGACGAAGCGAACGGGCGATGCGGAGGCAGAGTGTGAAGCAGGTGAAGAGCGGAAATGAACAGGCAACCACAGGAGTCTGGCCAGTACAAGCTCTCACGCGGCCTCCACAAAAGGCTTCCGGCCCATCTTCTTTAGACAAAGCTATGGAGCCCAAATAAAGACCTGCTCCATCTCCACAAAGTGTGTATGGGGTGGGGGTGGGGGGGCGGGGGCACGGGGACGGGGGTGCGGCTGAAGGAGGCCCTTCTTGCAACTGGTCTATACGTTTGGGAAAAAATATGCAATAAGAAGTTAAGGGAAGTGAATTAAGCATTAAATAAAATATAGTACAATTTTAAAATATAAAATTGTAGTACAATTTTATAAAAATATAGTACAATTTTAAAATTCTTCCTAAAATGATAATAAATATGTAAAATACACAACCAGGAAATGTAAAATAATAGGAAAGGCAGAAAAGTAGGACCGAATGGTAAGTATACACCTAGGGAAAACCCATTAGCACAGATCAAGGGTAGAAGCAAACAGGGGCTCCCCTGGTGGTCCAGTGGCTAAGACTCCGAGCTTCCAACACAGGGGGCTCGAGGTCGATCCCTGGTCAGGGAACTAAGACCTCATAGGCCACAGTTAAGAGTCTGCATGCCACAACTAAAGATCTTGCATGCTGCAACTAAGACCCAATACAGCCAAATACATTAAAAGAAAAAAAGTAAAAGGATTATAAGCAAGGAGAGAGTGGTGTCAGTGGACTCCATATTCCTTCAGCAGGCTTTTAATTTCCCCTGTAAGTGTGCTTCTGGGAAAGTCATAGTCTCAACAAAGAGATATGCTTTGGTATCTTGTCCCAGAAAAAAATAAAAGAAGGGTTAGTGAGGGGTGATTAGTTGATTTGTAATCGGTTGCCTTCTTGGGGTTGAAAGGCCTGAAGAGGGAGCGGCAAGTGCGATCCAATCCAGCTCGAGAAGAACCCACCCCACCCCCACCTGCCTCTTAGGGTCAGAGAGCCCAGGGACCAAAGCCCCTCCCGGGCTGGGAGTCACTCGGATGCAAGGACCGGCTCTCGAGGATGCTCAGCCCACACTGAGGGCCTCATCGGGACCCGTGCCTCCAGGCTTGGAGACAAGGGGCCGAAAGGAGAGCAGGTTGGGACCTTAACGGTCCCGCCTCCTGAGGACGGTGCTCATCCTCACGGACAATGAAGACTCCTACTCTAGTCTGATGGTCTGAAGCATATGTCAGGCTCCTTGACCCAGAGCGGGGGTCGAGCAGACACACAGAAACGCCTGCTTCCTGCAGGCCCCAACAACATCCCCACGGGACCCTCGTTGCCACATCACTGTGCAGAGGCGGGGAGGGCGGCGGGAATCCTGCAGGACCCGCTCTCGGAGAGTTAGGAGAAAAAGCACAGGCGTTAACAAAGGATATTTTTCTGACTTCACTCTGTAATACAGGCTCGAGGTTCCTATTTACAAGAAGAAATGGAGACGCAGAGGTGGAGAGCTGACTGGTGGACAGAGGAGGGGAAGGAGGCGAGGGACCACTGAGAAGCCAGCATGGACACATACATGACCGCCCGCGTATAACAGAGCCAGTGGGAAGCCGCTGTGTGGCTCAGGAGCTCCCCTCCGCGCTGTGATGACCTCGAGGGGCGGGATGGGGGGAGGAGGCTCAAGAGGGAGGGGGATATATATGTAATTGTGACTGACTCCAGCCCATGTACAGCAGAGACCACCACAGCATTGTAAAGCAATTGTCCTCCAATTAAAAAAGAAGCACAGGTGGGCTGAGGATGGCCCTGGGATTCTGGGTCGTCCTGGCCGCTGCTGAAAGGGGCGGGAGGCACTAGTTCAGTACCTGGTTTAGCCCACTGTTGGCTCAGCCGCTAACTCGTGTCCGACTCTTTGCAACCCCATGGCCTGTAGCCCACCAGGCTCCTCTGTCCATGCGATTCTCCAGGCAAGAACACTGGAATGGGTTCCCCTCTCCTCCTCCAGACCCAGGGATCAACCTGGGTTGATCAATCTCCTGGGTCTCCTGCACTGGCAGGTGTGTTTTTTACCACTAGCACCACCTGGGAAGCCCCAGTCTACCATTAGGTCTTTTCAATTATCAATACTGAGAGCTGAAAGCATTTCTAGCTTCCATGGCAAGAAACAAACACACAAGCAGACTCAAGCAGAAGAGATGGCTCTGAAGACGTGAAGGAAGCAGAAACAGTGAGCGCAGGGGCCGGGGGTCCAGGCGGCGGAGGTCATATTACCAATCATCCCCGTGACGTAGCCAGCCCCCCGCAGCACTTCGGCCAAGGTGGTCTCGTTGAGTGGAAGGCCCCCCACAGACGTGACTGCAAAGTTGTGAGTGACCCCGTTGCGGAGGCCCAGCCGGCCGGTGAGCAGGGCCGCCCCGGGAGGGCGAGCAGGTGGAGGCCGCGGCGTGGAAATCCACAAACCTGAAGGAGAGGAGAGTGATGGGGGTGTCCAGACACAGAGAGCCACAGCGGTCACCTCCCACTCAGTTCCCAGGGCCCCGGGGCTGGGGAGGAACACCAAGATATCCAGATGTGGGGCAGGTAAGAAGACGACAAGCCTACACAGAATATTAAAAAGCAGAGACATCACGTTGCCAACAAAGGTCCGTCTAGTCAAGGCTATGGTTTTTCCAGTGGTTATGTATGGATGTGAGAGTTGGACTGTGAAGAAGGCTGAGCTCTGAAGAACTGATGCTTTCAAACTGTGGTGTTAGAGAAGGCTGTTGAGAGTCCCTTGGACTGCAAGGAGATCCAACCAGTCCATCCTAAAGGAGATCAGTCCTGGGTGTTCATTGGAAGGACTGATGCTGAAGCTGAAGCTCCAATACTTTGGCCACCTGATGTGAAGAGCTGAGTCCTTGGAAAAGACCCTCATGCTGGGAAAGATTGAAGGCAGGAGAAGAAGTGGGAAACAGAAGTGAGATGGTTGGATGGCATCACCAACTCAATGGACATGAATTTGAGCGAGCTCTGGGAGATAGCGGAGGACAAAGGAGCCTGGTGTGCTGCAGTCCATGGGGTCACAGAGAGTGGGACACGACTCAGCAGTTGAACAACAACAAAGAAAATGCAGCCACTGGTATTGTCCTGGCGGTCCAGTGGTTAAGCTTCCTTACTTCCATTGCAAGCAACATGAGTTCAATCCCTGGTTGGGGAACTAAGACTCTACAAGCCCTGCAATGTGACCTCCCTGAAAAAGAAATGAAGCCCACAGAGATAACACGATTAATCCAAGGTCACATAGCTAATTCAAATAGATTTAATCCAACATATTGAATGGACTGCATATCCCCTTTATGTGTAGATCGTATATTTTGAATTCACCTACTCAAAGTACCTGTAACCCCAAAATCAATACTCATGGCTCTCACACGCCAAGCAAGTGTCCTCCTTGTCATAGGCAATTCAGTGCCATGGTTTTTGCAACTGTTTTCTTTCTGTTGATGATTTTACTGTTTAAAACAATCCCAAGCACGATACTCAAGGTCTGGCCAGCACGTCTAAGCTTGAGAAGGCTGTGATGGGCTTTATGGAGAAAACACATGTGTCAGACAAGCTTCATTCAGCAATAAGTATGGTGCTGTTGACCTTCAGTTCAATGTCGATGAATCAAATATATATATATATACTAAATAAGTCACCCAGTCATGTCTGACTCTTTGAAATCTCATGGACTGTAGGCTCTATGAGGAAAGAGCCAGGCTCCTCTGTCCATGGGATTCTCCAGGCAAGAATACCGGAGTGGGTTGCCCTGCTCTTTATCAGGGGATCTTCCCGACCCAGGGATCAAACCCTGGTCTCCTGCACTGCAGGCAGATTCTTCACCATCTGAGTAACATGGAAGCTGAGCCACCAAGGAAGCCCCCTAGTGGCTCAGATAGTAAAGAATCTGCCTGCAGAACACGAGACCTGGGTTTGATCCCTGGGTTGGGAAGAACCCCTGAAGGAGGGCATGGTAACCCACTCCAGTATTCTTGCCTGGAGAAACCCAAGGACAGAGAAGCCTGGTGGGCTACAGTCCATGGGGTCAAAAAGAGTCAGACACGACTGAGTGACTTTGACGCATATATTAAATGAGATGTCTTTAAACAGAAACACACGTAAAAGCAAGTTCTGATCAGGTGATGAAAATGTCTGCCACGTGAGAAATTAAGTACCCCAAGACTGCCTGGATGGACAGGCCGTCATAGCTGCTGCAGTCCACGACCCCAGCTGAGGTCATCAGCGCCTAAACACCACTCATTCGAGCGAGGCCTCCTAGACCTCCAAGCCCAGCCGTCTGCCCACTGAATCTCCCCAGAGTGGCCTCAGTCAACATAAGGCGGAAAAGAACTGCCCACTCAAGAGATGCTTGAACGTCTGACCCCCGGCATCACGAGCTATGATCGGGCGGTGGCTGTTGTGAGCCGCTGGCTTTGGGGACGGCCTATGACTCAGCAGGTCAGCACCCAGGCAGAGATGGCGGCACAGCGGCCCTCCCCCTTGGGTCCCCAGCCTGGCACACAGTGGGCAGCGCCCGGCGCGTGCAGAGTGGGTGATATCACCGCCCTCTCTGCTTTCGTGAATACAGTGAATCTTGCTAAACAGACCAGGCCTCGGCCTCGGAAGATGGGGGGATTCCCGGACACCACATTTCATGGGGGCACACAGCAAAGATGGCATAGCAGCCCCCAGGGGCACAGATGTGCCCCATGAGGCCTCAGCCATGCCATCTGGAAGCACTGGCCTGGGCCTGCGGCCACACTCTTCAAGCAGGCGAGCGATGCCTCCACCTGACGGAATGAGGGCAGGGCCTCCCACACCATGGGGTCCGTGTACCGGGTACGTCCGCCCTCTGCCCCTGGGCGCCCGGGGCCCTGGCTCTGCCTTCACACCCAGCCAGCACCTCCCTCCTGACCCTCCGTCCCTTGTCGTTGGAAGTTGCCTCCCTGCCCTCCCTTGATCGCTGGGCTCCCAGCAGTTCCCAGGCACCAGCTTCTCTCAGAGCATCGCCACCTGCCCGCGGGTCGTGGCTGGGCCGCCACCTGCTCAGGATGCTCGCGGCCGCCGGGAGGCGGGGAGGTGAGGAGGGGCGTCCTCTAGATCTTCAGAGGGGCGAGGCCCTGCCAGCTCCTTCACCCCAGCGTCCAGCCTCCTGAACCTCGAGACAAGGCATTTCCGGGGTTTTAGGCCACTCGGTTTGCGGGGCTTGGTTACTGCAGCTCCTGGCAATGAACACAGCACACTACAGGTCCCCGAAGTCCACCCAACAGGACGGGGTCCTGGGGCACCTCCCAGCCCCGCCTCTGCCTCCCCTCCACCGCAGGCAGCTCACCAGCCAACACCTCCCTCGGCTGGAGCTCAGCCTGCACACCCAGACTCTCTCCCCACCCTCCCGGGTTCCGACCTAACCGTCAGAGCCTGCCATGTCACAAAAGCCAGTGAGAGTCGCTCGGTCGTGTCCCACTCTCTGGGACCTCAAGGACACCCGGCTCCACCATCCCTGGGATTCTCCAGGCAAGAACACTGGAGTGGGTTGCCACTCCCTTCTCCAGGGGGTCTTCCCCACCCAGGGACAGAACCCGCATCTCCCGAGCTGCTGGGCAGCTTCTTCACCACCGAGCCGCCAGGGAAGCCCTTGCCCCAGAGGCTCTTACTCCCCAGAAGGACGATCCTGACTTTGACTCCTGGGATTGGGACGCTGCCTCGCGCCTGAATGCAGACACTGGTCTGACGGCGCCTGGGCACTTGCCAACGGGGGTTCCCTGGGGTTGTGACGTCTGCTCCCTGCCCCCACACCCACCCACCCAGACCTGCGCCCAGCAGAGCAGCACAGACCCCTCCCTAATGGCCGGACCCATGACCCGAGCATGGCAATTCAGAACCCAAACCTGGAATCTTCTTCTCTTTTCCCTTTTTCTCCAAATTCTTTTTCTTAATATATTTTGTTCAGATATAGTCTTCTCTTTATATATATTTTATTTATTTACTTTGGGTCCTGCGCTGTCTTCATTGCAGGACCAGCTTTTTCTCTAGCTGTGGAGGGAGGGCTTCTCTCGTTGTGGAGCACAGACTCCCAGGCACCAGCTTCGCTCAGAGCATCGCCACCTGCCCGCGGGTCTAGGGCGCATGGGCTTTAGGAATTTTGCTCCCGGGCTGGAGTGCTCACGCTCAGTGGTTGGGGCGCACGGGGTGAGTTGCTCCGCGGCATGTGGGATCTTCCTGGACCAGGGATGGAACCAGTGTCTCCTGAATTGGCAGGTGGATTCTTTACCACTGAGCCACCAGCCACTAAGCCCCCCAGATCTGGAATTTTCTGACTCAGAGAGAGAGGAAGAGCTCTTTCTTCCCCCTGAGTCTCAAGCTACAGTGATATAATCCCAGAAGGGCAAGGGGCTCACCACCCACTGTAACCTGGAGCCTGAAATATTGGCTTAAATGGCCCAGAAGGCCAAACCAAAGAGGAGGCCTCTGCAGAGTTGGGTTCACAAGCCGCAGCGGCGCCCCTTCTGTGCTGGGGCTGCGGGAGTCCCGCCGTCACACGGCGATGAACCAGGAGAGGGGCCTGCGGAGCAGCGCACCCCTTCTGTGCTGGGGCTGCGGGAGTCCCGCCGCCACACGGCGATGAACCAGGAGGGGGCCTGCGGAGCAGCGCGTGACAGCAGAAAGCCGGTCACTGCCCCCAGGCTGCACGTGGTTCCGACTTGGAGGTGGGTAATTCCAGCAAGCGCTCCTCAAAACTGTGACACGTAAGCTGAGACTAGAGTGTAAGCATCCAGCGTGCTCTCTATGTCTGAGTCTGCTGCTGTTTCTTCAGATAGGGCCGTTTGTGCCATATTTTAGATACCACGTGTGTGTGTGTGTGTGCGCGCGCGCGCGCGCGCTAAGTCGTGTCCGGCTCTTCAACCAGTGTTTGTCCCTCAGTCGCATTTGACTCTGTGCAACCCCATGGACCATAACCCACCAGGCTCTCTGTCCATGGAATTTTCCAGGCAAGAATAGTGGAGTGGGTAGCCAGCCAGTCATGCCCTTCTCCAGGGGGTCTTCCCCACCCAGAATCAAGCCCAGGTCTCCTGCATTGCAGGAAGATTCTTTATCGTCTGAGCCACCAGGAAGCCCAATTTAAAAAAATAAATAATCCACTGACTTGATGTATGTTTGTCTTATGATACTAGAAAGAGCCTCCATCGGGACTTCCCCGGTGGCCCAGTGGTTAAGACTCCAAGCTTCCAATGCAGGGTTCTTGCGTTCAGTCCCTGGTCAGGGAAGTAAGATCCCACATGCCAAAAAAAAAAACAAACACAAAACACATAGCTACCATTTATCAAGTGGGTACTACCGTAATCATATTACATATATCATTTCAAATCATCAGAATCCATTTTACAGATAAGGAGGGTAAAGCAGAGTGTAAGCAACTTTCCCAAGACTACGCAGCTGGCATGAACACAGATGTGTCTTGCTCTGTCTAATCCCTCTTTCATATCAAAGACTGTAGACCCAGAACTCCCTGGTGGTCCAAGGGCTAAGACTGCACTCCAAGTGCAAGGGGCATGGGTTCGATCCCTGGGTCGGGAAGATCCCCTGGAGAAGGAAACGGCAACCCACTCCAGTGTTCTTGCCTGGAGAATCCCCCTGGACAGAGGAGCCCGGCGGGCTACAGTCCACGGAGCCACAAAGAGTCGGACACGACTTGGCAACTAAAGAGGAAACAGTTACAAAGCTTAGGGGGCTTTTCCCCTCTGTGAGCTGGCCTTCGCCAGGGGGTCTGGAATGTCCCAGGGCAGCAGTGACCACCGTATCTTCCTGCCAGGTGCTTGCACCAAATGTTTGTGTCCTCCAAGAACAGGCATGTGGAGGCCCTTCCCCCAGAGTCAGTGTATCTGGAGGTGGGGCCTTGTAGAGGTAATTCCCTTTAGGTGAGGTCACGAGGGGGCTTCCCTTGTGGCTCAGCTGGTAAAGAATCTGCCTGCAGTGAGGGAGACCCAGGTTCGATCCTGGGTTGGGAAGATCCCCTGGAGAAGGAAACGGCAACCCACTCCAGTATTCTTGCCTGGAGAATCCCATGGACAGAGGACCCTGGCGGGCTACAGTCCACAGGGCCGCAAAGAGCTGGATGTGACTGAGTGCCTAAGCACACAAGAGAAGGAAGAGTTCTTCCTCTGCTCTGAGTGAAGACACAGTGAGGAGGCGGCCGCCTGCCAGCCCGGGAGAGGGGCCTCCCCAGGCCTGACCCGGCCGGCACTGGATCTTGGACTTCCCGGCTTCTGGAACCATGAGAAATAAACGTCTGTTGCTTAAGCCGCCCGTTCGGTTGCATTTGTTACAGCAGCCCCAGCTGACTGATACACCCAGGCAGTGTGCAAAACACTTGTCCCGGGTGGATGCCACTCTGCTTGCCCGGTTTCACCTACCAACTGAGAGTGGTCTCTCCTTGAATACGCTCATACTATCTTCTTGGAAACACTACAGCACATTCCTGTGGAAGGACGTCACTCTGCGGGACTTCCCTGGTTGGTCCGGGGCTAAGGCTCTGAGCTTCCATGCAGGGTGCTGGCGTTCCATCTCTGGTCAGGAAACTAGACCCCACATTTCTTCATCCCCCACTCAGTCCTGTCTGACTCTTTGTGACCCCACGGACTGCAGCCCACCAGGCTCTTCTGTCCATGGGATTCTCCAGGAAAGAATACTGGAGTGGTTGCCATTTCCTCCTCCAGGGGGTCTTCCTGACCCAGGGCTCGAGCCTGTGTCTCCCGCATGGGCAGGCAGATTCTTCACCACAAGCGCCACCAGGGAAGCTCCCACAAGGGTTCACTAGATCCCACAGGCCACAACGAGAACATCTTGGCTGCATGCTGCAACTAAGACCCAGAGCAGCCAAATAAATAAATACGTGAATATTTATTTTTAAAAAAGGAACTCTGAATTCCTCCCCGGACTGTAGGTTCTATGAGGACAGGGCTTCAAGGGGTCACTCCAGCCCCAAGCAGAGTGCCTCGGAATGATGGTGCCGCTCCAGCAAAATGAACAAAACTTGAAGAGAGAGGCCCAGGTCATTTGATTGGAAAAAGCACGTTAGTCCATTTTCCACATAATCGCTTAAGCGGATGCTTTTAGGGTTCAATTCCTTCCCCACTGAGAGTTAAAGTTCATAGCTTAACTCTCAGCAACAACCTCATGTCTTTTATTTCCAAGTCTTTGGAAAGCCCTGGCTGCACCTCCCCCTGCACAAAAAAAATACCTGCCAACACCCCACGCAGCCCGACGCACTGACCTCCAGGTCACCTTCCCCCTCCCAGCCTCTGTCTCCGTTTGGCAGGGACTCATTAATAAGCAATAAAATGGTCTTGCTCTTTGGAAAGCTTCTTTTGTTTTTTCCCAAATCTTTCTGGGCAGGCTTGGGCCAGTTCACCAACAGGGGTCCTAATTAAAGCCTGAATCGATGTTGTAAAGTGAAGCCAGAAATACAGAGCCAGACGTTACAGCAGCCTGTGAACAGGAAAATCAACGCAAATTAAGACACGGCCAGACAGAAACCAAAGCAACTCACCATTGCATCAATTACTCGTATTAGAATCGGGAACGTGAGCACAGGAAACGCAGCCTCGAAATCCCCGGAGAGATATAACATCTCGAAGTGAACCGTGTCCAGCCTTCATTTATAAGGAATTTTAAATAGAGGACGAGCCCTGCTCTTTCAACTCTCTAAATGGCTGTGTGACTGGAATAAAAGCTCTCAGGGCTCCATTCATAATTTAAAGGTGTGGAGGTGGAAACGAGCTTTAACGACCATCTGCCTGCAGAGTGGCCTCTGCGTGCAGAGGGACAGAGGTGGGCGGGGGACCTGGGAGAAGGCAAGAGCAGGACGTCCACGGGCTCGGTCAGCTCAGCTGCCACGTTGCTGCTGTTCAGTGAGAAGGATGCTAAGTGGGACCACTGAGCAACCATAGGCAGGCCCTTTGAACTATAAGCAGGGACTTCCTTGGTGGTCCGGAGGTTGGGGCTTTGTGCTTCTATTGCAGGGGCACGGGTTTGATCCCTGGTTGGAGAACTAAGATCCTACAAGGCATGCAGTCCAAAAAAAAAACTAAAAGGAAATGTGTCAGCAAATAGCCCACTTGGTGTGTTTTGCTGACTCATTCACTCATCCATCCATCCACCCCTCCATCCATCCACCCCTCCATCCATCCACCCACCCACCCCTCCATCCATCCATCCATCCACCCCTCCATCCATCCACCCACCCACCCCTCCATCCATCCATCCATCCACCCCTCCATCCATCCACCCAACCACCCATCCACCCACCCACCCACCCATCCATCCATCCACCCCTCCATCCATCCACCCCTCCATCCACCCACCCCTCCATCCATCCACCCACCCCTCCATCCATCCACCCACCCCTCCATCCATCCACCCATCCACCCCTCCACCATCCATCCACCCCTCCATCCATCCATCCACCCACCCACCCCTCCATCCATCCACCCATCCACCCCTCCATCCACCCACCCCTCCATCCATCCACCCACCCCTCCATCCATCCACCCATCCACCCCTCCATCCACCCACCCCTCCATCCATCCATCCACCCACCCCTCCATCCATCCATCCACCCACCCCTCCATCCATCCACCCACCCACCCCTCCGTCCATCCATCCATCCATCCATCCGTCCACCCCTCCATCCATCCATTCGTCCACCCCTCCATCCATCCATCCACCCCTCCATCCATCCACCCACCCACTCATCCATCCATCCACCCACCCACCCATCCATCCATCCACCCCTCCATCCCCCCTCCATCCATCCACCCACCCACTCATCCATCCATCCACCCACCCACCCATCCATCCATCCACCCCTCCATCCCCCCTCCATCCATCCACCCACCCACTCATCCATCCATCCACCCACCCACCCATCCATCCATCCACCCCTCCATCCCCCCTCCATCCATCCACCCCTCCCTCCATCCCTCCATCCATCCACCCACCCATCCATCCATCCATCTATCCACCCATCCATCTGTCTATCCACCCCTCCATCCATCCACCCCTCCCTCCCTCCATCCATCCATCCATCCACCCCTCCATCCATCCATCCATCCACCCCTCCATCCATCCACCCCTCCCTCCATCCCTCCATCCATCCACTCACCCATCCATCCATCCATCCATCTATCCACCCATCCATCTGTCTATCCACCCCTCCATCCATCCACCCCTCCCTCCCTCCATCCATCCATCCACCCCTCCCTCCATCTACCCCTCCATCCATCCACCCACCCACCGATCCATCCATCCATCCACCCCTCCATTTATCCACCCCTCCCTCCATCCCTCCATCCATCCACTCACCCATCCATCCATCCATCCATCTATCCACCCATCCATCTGTCTATCCACCCCTCCATCCATCCACCCCTCCCTCCCTCCATCCATCCATCCATCCACCCCTCCATCCATCCACCCCTCCCTCCATCCACCCCTCCATCCATCCACCCACCCACCGATCCATCCATCCATCCACCCCTCCACCCATCCACCCCTCCACCTCTCCATCCATCCACCCACTCACCCCTCCCTCCATCCACCCCTCCATCCATCTACCCACCCACCCACCCCTCCATCCATCCATCCATCCACCCACCCCTCCATCCATCCATCCATCAACCCCTCCATCCATCCACCCCTCCATCCATCCCTCCATCCATCCACCCCTCCCTCCATCCCTCCATCCATCCACCCACCCCTCCATCCATCCATCCATCCATCCATCTGTCTATCCACCCATCCATCTGTCTATCCACCCCTTCATCCATCCACCCCTCCCTCCATCCATCCATCCATCCACCCCTCCATCCACCCCCCATCCATCCATCCACCCCTCCCTCCATCCATCCACCCACCCACCCATCCATCCATCCACCCCTCCATCCATCCACCCACCCATCCATCCATCCGTCTATCCACCCATCCATCTGTCTATCCACCCTTCCATCCATCCACCCCTCCCTCCCTCCACCCCTCCACCCCTCCATCCATCCATCCATCCACCCCTCCAACCATCTATTCATCCATCCATTAACTGACTCATCCATCCAACGCTCCTACTCTTATTCTTTTCCAAAAACATGTCCCTGGCAGCTGAGCCTGGTATGATCCTTGGCAAGTCTCCCATTTCCCTTCCACACTCACCCACCAGGTACTTGACAATAAGATGGGCCCACAACTTATAGCCTGAATGTGACCCATCTTGGCAACTGTTCCATGTAAGTTTGAGAAAGATGTATGTTTTGCAGTTGTTCAGTTCAGTTCAGTTCAGTCACTCAGTCGTGTCTGACTCTTTGCGACCCCATGAACCTCAGCACACCAGGCCTCCCTGTCCAGAACCAACTCCCGGAATTTACCCAAACCCATGTCCATTGAGTCAGTGATGCCATCCAGCCATCTCATCCTCTGTTGTCCCCTTCTCCTCCTGCCCCCAATCCCTCCCAGCATCAGGGTCTTTTCCAATGAGACAGTTCTTTGCATGAGGTGGCCAAAGTATTGGAGTTTCAGTTTCAACATCAGTCCTTCCAATGAACACCCAGGACTGATCTCCTTCAGAATGGACTGGTTGGATCTCCTTGCAGTCCAAGGGACTCTCAAGTTTTCTTCAACACCACAGTTCAAAAGCATCAATTCTTCGGTGCTCAGCTTTCTTCACAGTCCAATTCTCACATCCATACATGACCACAGGAAAAACCCTAGTCTTGACTAGATGGACCTTTGTTGGCAAAGTAATGTCTCTGCTTTTGAATATGCTATCTAGGTTGGTCATAACTTTCTTTCCAAGGAGTAGGCGTCTTTTAATTTCATGGCTGCAATCACCATCTGCAGCAATTTTGGAGCCCCCCAAAATAAAGTCTGACACTGTTTCCACTGTTTCCCCATCTATTTCCCATGACGTGATGGGATCAGATGCCATGATCTTCGTTTTCTGAATGTTGAGCTTTAAGCCAACTTTTTCACTCTCCTCTTTCACTTTCATTAAGAGGCTCTTTAGTTCTTCTTCACTTTCTACCATAAGGGTGGTGATATCTGCATATCTGAGGTTATTGATATTTCTCCCAACAATCTTGATTCCAGCTTGGGCTTCCTCCAGCCGAGGATTTTTCATGATGTACTCTGAATATAAGTTAAATAAGTAGGGTGACAATATATAGCCTTGACGTACTCCTTTTCCTATTTGGAACCAGTTTGTTGTTCCATGTCCAGTTCTAACTGTTGCTTCCTGACCTGCATATAGGTTTCTCAGGAGGCAGATCAGGTGGTCTGGTATTCCCATCTCTTGAAGAATTTTCCATAGTTTATTGTGATCCACACAGTCAAAGGCTTTGGCATAGTCAATAAAGCATAAATAGATGTTTTTCTGGAACTCTCTTGCTTTTTTGATGATCCAGCAGATGTTGGGAGTTTGATCTCTTGTTCCTCTGCCTTTTCTAAAACCAGCTTGAATATCTGGAAGTTCACGGTTCACGTATTGCTGAAGCCTTCCTTGGAGAATTTTGAGCATTACTTTGCTAGTGTGTGAGCTGAGTGCAATTGTGCGGTAGTTTGAGCATTCTTTGATTGCCTTTCTTTGGGATTGCAGTTGTTGGATAACATACATTTCTACAGTTGATAGAAATAACTTCTGAAGCTTCAAAAATTAAAAAAAAAAAAAGATGGGCACACAAGCATCTCAGGGCTTCCTAGACGGGCACTTCTGCCAGCCGCCACCACCGCAAGCTGAGCCATCCTGGAAGCACAGCCCCTGCCCTCCCAGCCACCAGTGTGTGCCACGCCAGTGAGCTGGGATGGTCCATCCCAAACATCATGGGTTACTTCAGTGCTCAGAGCCCTCAGACATCTAAGGGGGACCCTGCAGCAGCTGCTCCATCCTCAGGTCCTCCATCCAGCCTTCACACTCATGATGGCAGCTGTCCTCGACCACGAGATTGACAGCCAGACCCAGCAGAGCGCGGGCTGTGTATCATCTGGATGGATCCTCAGCACTGAGGATAGTGGTGCAGGGGCCAGGGCGGGCGAGGGCCCGAATGGATATTTGTAGAGAGAAGGGGCATCTTTCAATGCCAGGTCTCCGCTCGTGCTTCTCCTGCCACCTCCAACTTCTTTCCTCTCCTTGCTAGCTAATTCCTTCTCATCTTTACAGTCCTAACCAATAAGCTCCAGGGAGTCCCTCCCAGCTCCCCTCTGGAGAAGCGGCCTTTCTTTCCTGTGGTCCCACAGCTGTATCCTTCATGCGCTTCTCACCCTGGGCCTTACTGTTTGAAAGGTGAGAAGCCCAGTGCCACCATTCTCATTTGTGCCTGTGAGATGTGTTAGTGATATGCTAACCCTGTCCCCCCAGAATGTCAAGCCGATTACATCCAACTCAGGTGATAAGAGCCTCAGGGGTGGGAGATGCTTCTGGAGTCCCTGCTCTTCCTTCTGCATCCTAAAGGCTTCCTTTCCCGTCTTGATTTTCCACCAGACTGTAAAACTCTCTTAAGGGCAGAGCTGGCCGGAGCCTCCCAGTGTGACTCATGATGGGCCCTCACGGCTACAGCTGGGAGACTCAAAAGCAGAACGACTGGTGGCTGCTGCGCTGGCTGGTGATCAGTTCAGTTCCTCTTCTCTGAGACTGGCTGTCACCAAGATCAGCGTGTTCCTGCATGTCCCCGCCTGCTACGCAAGGATAAAACCAGTCTTCATGTTGTCCCAGTGGACAGGTAGGCATCACCTGATGTTTATGCCTGTTTGACGCACTGCCTCAAGGACAAAGAGGTAACCCCACATCCCGTGATGCTGAGGACTTACAAAGGGAAGACAGAATGGGACGTCCCAGAGCAAACAGCTCAGAGTTCAAGGTGAAGCGCACAGGAGGAGAGGATTTCTCCCTAAGGAGGGTCCTCCACCCAGAACCTGGATCACTGAGTTATAAGGCCAGGGGCAGAGTGGAGAAGGCTGGAAGGGGATGCCCTGGTAGGGGAGGGTCTTTCTCTGGCTGATATAAGTCTCCTTCACAAAGTTCTTCCTGCCCTCACTCTTGGGCGTCTATCAGACCACTCTCCTGCAGTTTCCAGCACCTCTCCAGGTCCTACAAAATCCCCAAAGCAGCAGAATGGCTGAGAAAGCCCTGAGAGGTGGCAGAGCACTTGCATTTTTGCAAAAAGTCAGTTCTGGAAAGAGAGGTCACAGCTGGCTTTGGATTGAAGTTGTGCACCTCAGACTGAGACTTGAACCCACTGGCCAGGACCCAGCTTGGGACTCGAGCAACCTGGGCTCAGGATTGATGACGTTCAGGTTCTCGATGTCTCGTGGCAAGAAGAATTCAGTGAGATACAAAGTGGTAGGTAAGAAGTGGGTTTATTTAGAGAGAAACACACCCCACAGACAGAGTGAGGTTCCTCAGTGGGAGGAACATGCCAGCTATTTTGGGGAAGGGGTGGGGATTTCCAGGAACTGGGCCACCACCCGTTTGCTGACCTTTTGTGGTTAGCTTCGTAACTGTCATGGCGCCTGTGGGTGTGGCATTTAGCTCCCTCTGTGTTACGGTGACTATATACTGAGGCAAGAGCTAGCGGAAGCCAACTGGTCTGCCATCTTGGGCCCATTTGGTTCTAATCAGCTGATGTCCTATCCTTGGGCTGTGTCGTTCTTTTAAAAGTCGTGCCCTGCCCCCTTCTCTCCTGTTTCAAACTGACAGCTCCATTCATTCCTCACCAGGGCCGTTTTTAGAAACAGCCTCAAGCTCCTGGGGGCCTCTGACCTTGCAGGGGTGACTGCTGATCTCAGATTCTTAGTCACTGCCTAGAACTCTCAGAGCAGCAGGGACTTGCCTCAAAATTAAATTAAGGGCAGAGAAGGCACAAAACAGAGAAGAGAACTCAACGGTGCATAGTTAATAGATTACGAGTTAACTTACAGAAGCAAACATATTTACAAGGTACTGTCACCTAAAGCCCTATGTTCACTGCAGCATTATTTACAACCATCAAGACAGGGAAGCAACCCGAGTGTCCCCTGATAGACTGAAGAAGATGTGGTCTACACACACAGTGGACTATTACGCAGCCGCAAAAAAGAATGAGCGTGTACCATCCGCAGCTACATGGATGGATATTATACTTAATGAAGTAAGTCAGACAGAAAGAGACAACTGCTGTGTGATTTCACTTATATGTACATTGCAAAACAGAAAGCAAGTGAACCAAGACAACAAAATACAGAATAAACCCACCGCTGCCCAAGGGGAGGAGGAGTGAGGGAAACGGGTGAGGAAGACTAACCGACACACTCCCAGGTTCAAAACAAATGCGTCACGGGAATGAAATGTACAGTGTGAACAATACCGTCACTGATTATGCCGCACCTCTGTATGGTGACAGACGACACGAAAATGGTATTTGGCTATGTACAGAAACAGCTAATCACTGCCTGTGCACCGAGAAATAACAGTCTTGTAGGTGAATTATGAAACCGAGCAGGGCCCTGTGGGGCCTCCCAGGCATGAAAGCCTTTCCACGTCCCCCATTTCTTGTTAGCAGAAAATAGGCTTCACTCAGCCCCTGTGACCTTCCCTGAGTTCCGAACGTGTTACTGTTAGCCCCTCAGTCATGTCTGACTCTTTGCGACCCCATGGACTACAGCTCACCAGGCTCCTCTGTCCACGGAATTCTCCAGGGAAGAAGCTGGAGTGGGTATCCATTCCCTTCTCCAGGGGATCGTCCCAACCCAGGGACTGAACCCGGGTCTCCCGCATTGCAGGCAGATTCTTTACCGTTTGAGCCACCAGGGAAGCCCCTAAGTTCTGAAGGTCAGATTCAAACAGCTGCTAATCAGGGAAGGGGGGGAACTGCATGGACCATAGTCAGATTGAAAAACCAAGTGAATGGGGGCCTCCCTGGTAGTTAGGTGGTTAGGACTCCAGGCTCGCACTGGAGGGGTTCCATCCCTTGCTGGGTAACTAACAGTCCACAAGCCTCAAAGTGAGGCCAAAAAGAAAACCAAACCAGAAAACAATGGTTGACGACTAAACCACATCTCTCAGCCGCCCCGTCCACCTGCGCAGCACACAAATCCTTTGCCAGCTTCAAACGGAGGAAAACTACCGAGATTCCAACCCCACCCCCTTCAACAGCTGCCTTCCCTCTTCCTGGCGACGCCGGCCCAGGCCTTGAAGGACACTCTTGGCAAACTCCCCTCTCCCACCCAGCCCTTAACGAGAAGGCTCTCGACAGGAGGATGTTGATTCCCTGCTCACTAACTCTGTGCCAGTTACGTGACCTTGAGGCCCTCACCTGTGGAAGAAGTGCAGCCTCGGGTGGTGGCAAGAACGGAACGGGGCAGTGCCGGGGACCTGGTGCCCGGCAAGCACTCAGGACGGGTTGGTGACTGTTACGGCGGTGCTGGTCCGGCATGCACAGTCCACAGATTCCCTGGGGGCTGCCCCGGGTCCGCTCTCCTCCACGGTTCTCTCTTGGACTTCTCAACGTGCAGAGGAGCCAGTTCATATGGACAATTCAAGCGTATACTGTTTCTAACAACAAAAACCATAGCGAGTGTGTCTCCAGTTGCTGCTGCTGTTTGGTTGCTAAGTTCTGATTCCTTGAGGCCCCACGAACTGTAGCCCACCAGGCTCCTCTGTCCATGGGATTTCCCAGGCAAGAATGCTGGAGTAGGTGGCCATTCCCTTCACCAGGGGATCTTCCCCATCCAGGGACTGAACCCGAGTCTCCTGCATTGGCATGCAGGTTCTTCACCAATGAGCCACCAGCAAAGTCCGTATATTTACATTGCGTGCTGTGCATTGAGTCACTCAGCTGTGTCTGACTCTTTGCAACCCCGTGGACTGTAGCCCGCCAGGCTCCTCTGTCCACGGGGATTCTCCAGGCCAGAATTCTGGGGTGGGTAGCCATGCCCTTCTCCAGGGGATCTTCCCAACCCAGGGATCGAACCCAGGTCTCCTGCATTTTATATATATATATATATATCATTTTTTGGTAAATGTTACTGACGTGTAGTTGATTTACAACGTTGTGTTAATTTCTGCTGTCAACAACGCAGCTCAGTTACGCGGGCTCATTCTCTCTCGTGTTCTCTCCCACTGCGGTCTGTCACACAGGATACTGAAGGTGGCTCCGTGAGTCCAGTCGGGTCCTGTGGTTTATCCTTCTACATATCCTGGCTTGCATGCCCAAACCCCACTCCTTCCCTTCCTTTTAGACACTCTTTTTCAGATTCTTCCCCATTATAGGTTATTACAAGACTCTGAACAGGATTCTCTGCTGCACGGCAGGTCCTTCACATTTACCTGTTTTGTATGCAAGGCTGCGTATCTGCTAATCCCAAACTCCCAGTCCATCCCTCCTCGCCTTTCCCCGAAGTTTGTTCCCTACATCTGTGAATCTGTTTCTGTTCTGTAAACAAGCTCACCGGCTTCAGCTTTTTCAGATTCCACAGGTGAGTGGTATCACATGGAATCTGTCTCTCTCTATCTCTCTTCACCTGGTATGATAGTGTCTGAGTCCATCCCCATTGCTGCAAATGGCATTATCTCACTCACTCATGTGTTCATTTACTTTTGGCTGTGCCCCTCGCTCTGTGGGATCTTGGCTTTGTGACCAGGAATCAAACTCTCGCCCCGTGCAGTGGGAGTGAGGGGTCTTAACCACTGACCCTCCAGGAAGCCCTGATATTTCACTCTTTCTCATGGAGGCCACCTCGTCTGTAGTAACTGGTAGCCACAATCCTAGGAAACAAGCACATGAAAGAAAGGGAGATAATAGAAGAGAGAGTTTCTCAAGTCCCCCTTGGCGCCTGTTTGGCAATAAGTGCTCTTTCTGAGAGTCACGGTTCCCCACCAGCGGTGAGCAGGCAGGCAGGGAAGAGCCCGCAGTGAATCAACCCTGGCCTCACAGGAAGCGTGCTTTCCTGTCAACAAAGTGCAGAGTGAAAAGCTGTTGACACCAGTCCGAGGGCCCTGCCACAAGGCTGCGACGCCGGGAGGAAGGGAGGAGAGCCCCCAAGTGCGCCTGCCTTTGGTCCCCGAGAGGCCCTTTCCGCTGGGGCTGAGCACGCAGGTGGGGACGGCTCACAAGGAGAGCCCAGGGCCTTACAAATCTCGGTTTAAATAAGGGGCCACATACTTCCCGACAAACCCACTTGACATGGAAAGCAGAAGTCCTTGAGCATGAGGCAGCCCAGTTCCCATTGAGGCTCCAGTCAACGCTAGGGATTAACTCTCTCCCCAGGGAGAAAAAGAAAAAAATCTGACATGAAAAATCTGGGGTGACATTCCAAAGCACCTGGAGCTCCTGAAGCCCAATTACTGACGAACACTTATTTATGAACTGACTCCTAGGTGCCAGGCTCGGTGCGGCGGTACAAGCGTAGGAGGACGGACGAGGCCTTTCTCCTCCTGACGCCCAGAGCTAGAAGCGCGCTGTACAGTCTCCTGTGGCTGCCGCAACAGATGACCACAGACCGGGGGGCCTGCAATCACAGAGACTGATTCACAGTGTGGGAGGCGAGGAGCCTGAACTCAGGTGGCGCAGGGTCGGTTCCCGCTGCAGCTTCATCAGCAGAGCCCACCCCAGGCCTCCCCCTGGTTTCTGATGGTTGCCTGGCAACCCCTGTGGGTGCATCACTCCATCCTCTGTCCCCATGTTCACTTCACCTTCTCTTCTGCGTCCTCTCCTCTTCCTGTAAGGACAGCAGTGGTTGGGTCGAGGGCCCCTCTAAATCAAGTAAGACATCACAGAGATCCTTAACTAATGACATCTGCAAAGACCCTATTTCCAAATGTGGTCACATTCTGAGGCTCTGGGCAGACGTGAATTGGGGACTGGTGCTTTTGAACCCAACACAGGTAGTCAGCTGGTTAGGCAGTCACCATGAAGAGCAGCAGAGATGCTAACAGGGTGCACCCGAGACAGCCAAGTAAGCATCCCAAGGGCCTCACGTGGAACTGGGAACCAGGTGGTGAGTGGAGACCAGTTAAACAGTAGAGGAAAGTGGACTGGACCATAAAGTTGGACCATGCAGGAGGCTGAGCGCCGAAGAACTGATGCTTTTGAACTGTGGGGTGGAGAAGACTCTTGAGAGTCCCTTGGACAGCAAGGAGATCCAACCAGCCCATCCAAAAGGAAATCAACCCTGAATATTCACTGGAAGGACTGATGCTGAAACTGAAGCTCAGGTACTCTGGCCACTTGATGTGAAGGGCCGACTCACTGGAAAAGACCCTGGTGCTGGGAAAGATTGAGGGCAGGAGGAGAAGGATGACAGAGGACGAGATGGTTAGATGGCATCTGCGACTCAATGGACATGAGTTTGAGCAAACTCCGGGAGATAGTGAAGGACAGAGAAGCCTGGTGTGCTGCAGTTCATGGGGTCGCAGAGTCAGACACGACTTAGTGACTGAACAACAACAAACAAGTGGAAAGTGTATCAAAAACTAATCGTTATCTATAAAACGGATAACCAACGAGGACCTCCTGTACAGCACAGGGACTCTGCTCAGTGCTCTGCAATAACCTGCACGGGAAAAGAATCTGGAAAAGAATGGATATATGTACATGTACAACTGAGTCGCTTTGCTATATACTTGAAACTCTCGCATTGTAAATCAACCATACTCTAATACAAAATAAAAGCTGTATTTAAAAAAGAGTTGGACAAGACAAGCACCTGAACAACAACGACGAAAGAACTAATTACACAGATGAGGATCAAACAGAGGGGGAAACAGCTGACGGCACGGAGGGGACACGGCTGGTCCAGACAGGAAGGGCCCTGTGGAGGGCAGGGCAGGAGGGGCGCTGCAGACGGCCAGGGTAGGTGGGGCGCTCGAGGGCCAGAGCAGGAGGGGCGCTGCGGAGGGCAGGGTAGGAGGGGCCCTGCGGAGGGCCAGGGCAGGGGATGGGCTGGGCTTGTTCGCTGCTCCTTGGAGTTCAGATTTTATCCTTAGGGTTACCAAACACCTTGAAAGGTTGGAAACAGGGAGATGTTTCTAGAAACTTCCTCTTGGCCAAGGGGAGGCGGATGGATGAGAGTGAGCGACACCAGACGCGGGGACTGCAGGGTCCCTATCTCAGGGGAAAGCCCGAAGCGTGAGGATGCTCATGGGTGAAACTCCAGAGAAGCCCACGTGCTGTCCCAACAAGCCAGTGGGGGTGATGCCCCACCCGAGGAATTTAGCCCTGACAGTCGGAATCTGGCCGGTCAGAGCACCATCCACCCAATAAGGCAAACCCAAAGTCTGGAAGCCCGACACTTTTTCTCAGTCTCACTTTCAAAGAGGGGAAAGCTGCATCGCAGCAGAAAATTCATAAACACTTGGACTGGCTCAGGCATACACCTCTCTGCCTTTCTGCGGTCTTCAGAGTTAAGTGCGCCATAAATGGACCGTGAATCCCGTCAGCTCACAGTTAAGTCTTTGGCCTTTGTGTGCCCACTGACTTCCAGTCACTCTCCAAAGGTCACCTTCTCCCTTAAACTTCCAGGCCGGGGTCCACACCTTCCCCACAGACTCCAGAAACTCCTGATGCAAGCTCATGGACTCGACTGTAATCTGTACTTTCCTTTCAACCTGTCTCCACTAAGAGACCTTGAGGGCAAGGATTTTTATCTTGTTCACCTTTGTGTCTCCACTTCCTAATACACACACACACAAAGTTAGTGTTACGCCAAAAAAAAAGTGTTATTGGATAGATGTATGCATAGATGGATGAAGGAATGGGTGGATGAATGGATAGATGGATGGACAGATGGATGAAGGGATGGATGGATGGACAGATGAAGCGATGGATGGATGGATAGATGATTGGATAGATAGATGGATGGATGGATGGATGAAGGGATGGATGGATGGATAGATGATGGATGGATGGATGGATAGATGATTGGATAGATAGATGGATGGATGGATGGATGAAGGGATGGATGGATGGATAGATGATGGATGGATGGATGGATAGATGATTGGATAGATAGATGGATGGATGGATGGATGAAGGGATGGATGGATGGATAGATGATGGATGGATGGATGGATAGATGATTGGATAGATAGATGGATGGATGGATGGATGAAGGGATGGATGGATGGATAGATGATGGATGGATGGGTGGATGGATGAAGGGATGGATGGATGGATAGATGAAGCAATGGATGGATGGATAGATGACCGATGAATGGATAGATGGATGGATGGACGGATGGATGGATGAAGGGGTGGATAGATGAAAAATTGATGAATAGATGATAGATAGATGGATGGATGGATGAAGGGATGGATGGATAGATGAAGTGATGGATGGATGGATAGATGATGGATGGATGGATGGGTGGATGGATGAAGCAATGGATGGATGGATAGATGACCGATGAATGGATAGATGGATGGATGGACGGATGGATGGATGAAGGGGTGGATAGATGAAAGGGTGGATGGATGAAGGCATGGATAAGGCGTGGATGGATGGATGGATGGATGGATTTCTTCATGATGCTGTACTGGCTGAAAAACCAATTCATCAATCAATTAAATCAACATGGACCCAGCAATTGCTCTCTAAGTGCTTTTACACAGCCCTCTTCCCCCAGAGAGTCAGGGTAGGACATCCAAAGAGGCCCGGCCCGGCACCCCAGCACTCACCTCGTGCCTTCTGCAGCCATCCTGTCCAGGTTGGCCGTGTCCTTCGTGCCTCCCCAGTTGGCTCCCAGGTCACCCCACCCCATGTCATCCGCCAAAATGATCACGAAATTCGGTCTCTGGCCTCTTGTCTCCCCACTGAAGCTAAAATCCACAAGAGGGTAAAGACATCCCAGGAAACTCAGCCCCACCAACCAGACCTTTAGGGAAAGCCAGGCCATGGTGATCGGGGAGGATTCCAAGCCTGTGGAGTGAGGCGGTAGGGGAGTTCGCCGGGAAGACACGGGGGGTGATGGGGATGCCTACAGGGATGTTGGGGGCTGCAGAAATGAGGCCCCCACCTGGAAACCTAATTCAAGAGTCAGGAGACTCCAGCCCCGAACGAGGCTTTCTCCAGCCCAGCTCTGGGAGGCGGCGGGCAGTGTGCGGCCGTCAGACCGCAGTGTCAGCAGCTGCTCTCGGCCACTTGGAAAACGACCCCTCAGTTCAGGGCTGTGTGAGCTGGAGTACAGGCCGTGCAGCTGTTCGGGGCTCCAGCTGGCGAGTGCAGGACAAATGCTCACATCTGTGAAACACCTGGACAGTCCAGAAGCCACAGTCCTCCCCAGTCAAGTTTCTGAGTCCCAGATGGTGGAAGGCTTCGTGTGTCTGTAAGGTTTCCTGAAAGAACAGAAATTGACAAGAAAACAGAGTTAAAACTGCCAGTGCAGCTGTGTTTTACTCAGTAGCTTAGGAAATAATCACTTTCCCACCCCAACACATGTTTTCCTTCTTATTCGAGTATTGAACGGGTTCATCAGTTTCTCCACCTGAGAATTAGTGATGCTAATAATATTTGCAATAGACTGATGATTACAGGGCTGGAATCAACATTAGGATGATGTCTGAACCCACTCACCGTATAGGGGGCAATATTCTGAGGCCCCATGTTCCAGATCGGGGGGCAAGAACCAGCACCGCACTCTGTGAAACACCAGTGCTCCCTGACTCCCACCCCATCGTGTTTCTCTGACTCACGAGAAACCAAGTGCAAATGTGTCAAAGCCATCAAGGATTCTAGAAGAAGGGGTGAGACCCTTCCTACCAAGACATGCTTCTCTCTAACAGTCATACTGTTAGAGTTTTGTTTGTTTGGGGTTTTTTGTTGCTGTTGCTGTTTTGGTTTTTCGGCTGCACCATAGTTCTCCTACCAGGGATGGAGCACCTGACCACGTTCAGCACTGAGTCCTCACCACGTGGAATTTATTGGCATTTATTTGGAATTCCCAAATAAAAGAGCAGTCTGTATTTTTTTTTTTTTTTTTGGTTATGCTGTGCAGCATGCAGGATTGCAGCATCCATACCAGGGACCTGACCCAGGCCCCACAGCGGGAGCTCAGAGTCTGACCCACTGGCCCACCCAGACCAGGGACCGGACCCAGGCCCCACAGCGGGAGCTCAGAGTCTGACCCACTGGCCCACCAGGGACGTCCCTCTGTACGAAGTTCTTGATAGAAAGTAACTGGCAGGAAAGGAAAGGAAAATAGCTAAGTTAATGGTTGAATCTGGGTGGACAGTCCAGGGATCTTACTGTAGGACTCTTTCCACTTTGCTGTACATTTGAAATGTTTTATAACAAAATGTTAGGAAAAAACGTCCAAAAAGTGTTTAATGGAAATGTGTCCCTTTACATCTTGACAGTGTAATTTATAAAAAGAAAATCTTAAATCAACCAGCGCTTCTCACATTTTGATGCACATAGAAATAAACTGGAGAGTTTATTGAAACGCAGGTTCATTAGATGAGGCTGGTACCTGGAAACTGTATTTCTAATGTAGTCTTTGGATCACATTTTGAGTAGCAAGATACTTAAGGGGAGAAAAAAAAATCAAGGGCTTCCCTGGCGGTCCGGTGGTTAAGAATCCAGCGGCCAGTGCAGGGGACACGGGTTTAATCCCTGGTCAGCAAAGACCCCACATGATGTGGGGCACAACCGTGAGCCACGCCTATGAGCCACAACCACTGAGCCACGTGCTGCAACTACGGAAGCCCGAGAGCCTACGGCCCGTGCTCCACAGCAAGAGAAGTAACTGCAAGCGAGCGAGCAGCCCCCGCTCCCCACAGCTAGAGAAAGCCCACCCGCAGCAAAAGACCCAGCACAGTCACAACACACAATAAACCAAATAATTCAAGACAAACAAAGGGAAGCATGTTAGTCGCTCAGTCGTGTCCGATTCTTTGCGACCCCACGAACTGTAGCCCGCCAGGCTCCTCTGTCCATGGGATTCTCCAGGCAAGAATACTGGAGTGGGTTGCCATGCCCTCCTCCAGGGGATCTTCCCGATCCAGTTCTCCTGCACTGCAAGCGGATTCTTTACCATCTGAGCCACCAGGGAAGCCACTAACAAACAAACAAAAAATTAAGATTCTGGTCCTAGAAGAAAATAAACCTAACTGGAGGTGATTAACATAACTAGAGATGATTCAGCTTCCGTGGTAAAACACAAAAGCGATGAATCAGGTTGAGTTTTGAAAGACAGAAATGGAAGGCTATGCTTTCAACTGCAGGCTGCAAATGGAAACACAGAATAAAACCATATTACCCCTAGTTCACCTAAAAGCCCTAAACTGACTAGGTTGGTAAGGAGACATAGACTTGAAATTCTGGATCAGATTTTAAAAGTCTCTATCAAATACCCAAGCTATTAAAGGAGAACCAAATTATAATATATGAAGATGCTACTAGGGCTGGGACTTCCCAGGTGGCGCTAGTGGTAAAGAACCCGCCTGCCAGCGCAGGAGCCGTAAGAGAGCGGGTTCTATCCCTGGATCGGGAAGATCTCCTGGAGGAGGGTGGGGCAACCCACTCCAGTGTCCTTGCCTGGAGAATTCCCATGGACAGAGGAGCCTGGCGGGCTACAGTCCATGGGGTCACAGAGAGTCAGACATGACTGAAGCAACTCAGCACAGCACACACTAGGGCTGGGGTTTTGAGAGATGCCATCTGTACTCCTGCCTTTTAAGGAAGGATTGAACAGCCCACAGATCCAGCCAGCCAACCCAATGGCCAACCGGCTGGATGGGAGTGGCTGGAGATATGTAAGTTCTGGAAGATCCAGATAAACTCAGAAGGAGAGGCAGATATGCACTTCATCAAAATAAAAGAAATTCCAAGTCAACAGTCATGGTCATCTGGAGGGCAATGAATCAATGGTTCAGAAATGCAAATTCCTCCGTTTTCCAAAAGGAAAGTTAATATTTCAAACTCAATTAGATTCAACTGGTTTTTGTTGACCTTGAGGCCCCAAAGACTTCTCCCTTTCTAGAAGAAAAAGCCTCTGCACAGGAAACGGGCCTACAAACACTTGTTGACTTATCTCACGGTACTGGCTTCTGACCATGAGCACCAGTCAGAGGAAGCTTTTCTTCTTAAAGTCACTTAGCTTGGAACCCTAGAGAGCTCTAGTTCTTCATCCATAATCCATTTCAGAATGACCCAACACGAAACCTTCCAGGGAGTGGGGGGAAATCACTGAAGAAGGAAGTTAAAATTAAGGTGGGAACAGAAGTAAACAGACTGTCTTTCTTAAGAATTCTATGATAAAACATTCCTCTGAGGTTTTTCAAAGAGGGTCATTAGTCCTTACAATTTTTATAGAATGGAAATAAGCTAATTTAGCCAGTACACCATCCTTCTCCTCCACACCCACGCCTCCAGGGAGACATTTAATACTTTCCCCCACTTATTGTTTTTAACTAAAGGGAAAAAGCAAGTCAGACCTTCAAAGAACGGACTCCAAGCCACGAACCTTGATTAAGATCCAGGCTGACATTATGGAAAACAGTATGGAGGTTCCTCAGAACATTAAAAATAGAACGACCAGACAATCCCACTTCTCAGGGTATATCCAGAGGAGATGAGATTAAGGTCTTAAAGAATACCTGCACACCCGCCTTTACTGCAGCATTATTCATAGCTGCCTGAGTATCCAGTAACAGGGGAACAGGTAGAGAAAATGTGCCACCTGCATTACACACACACACACACAATGGAATGAGTGGACCTTAAGAAAAGAAGGAAATTCTTCTGCATTTATAGCAACCTGGATGAACCTGGAAGATGTTCTGCGAAATGAAAAGAGCCAGGCACAAAAAGACAAATATCTCCTGATCTCACACAGTGATCTCACTTCTATGGGGAATCTAACAAAGCAGAGCACACAGGAGCAGAGAGGGGGTGGCCGCCAGGGGCCAGCGGGTGGGGGAGGAGAGCTTGTCAAAGTACAAACATTCAGTTACATGGAATCAACCACTTCTGGGCGTCTAATGCACAGCACACGGAGCAGAGTTCAGGCAACTGCACTGCAAACTTCAGAGTCACTCACAGCAGACCTTCAGTGTCTCTACCACCAGAACAGTTTTAAAGGTGACCGTATGAGATGATGGATGTGTTGATTAGCTTGACTATGGTCATCATTTTATACTGTATGTATATATCAAAACAATACAGACAAATACAGTTCACGACAATGGGCATGGACTCGGGCAAACTCCGGGAGATGGTGAGGGGCAGAGAAGCCCGGCGTGCTGCAGCCCACGGGGTAGCAAAGCGTCAGACACGACTTGGTGACTGAATGACAGGCCAGTAACACAGTTTTCATTTGTCAGTTGTACCTCAGTAAAGCTGGGTTGTTACTGCTTTTTTAAATATCCAAGCTGAGGGACCTCCCTGGTGGTCCGGTGCTTGGGACTCTGCTTCCCATGCACGGGTTCCATCCTGCTCCGTGAGTGCAAAGATCCTACAGGCTGCAAGTGTGTTACTCGCTCAGCTGTGTCTGACTCTCTGCGACCCCATGAACTGTAGCCCACCAGGCTCCTCTGTCCATGGGATTCTCCAGGCAAGAACACTGGAGTGGGTTGCCATACTCTTCTCCTGACCCAGGGCTGGAACCCAGGTCTCCTGCATTGCAATCAGATTCTTTACCATCCAAGCCACCAGGGAAGCCCCACAATGTGCATGCTGCTACTGCTACTGCTGCTAAGTCGCTTCAGTCGTGTCCGACTCTGTGCGACCCCATAGACGGCAGCCCACCGGGCTCCCCCGTCCCTGGGATTCTCCAGGCAAGAACACTGGAGTGGGTTGCCATTTCCTTCTCCAATGCATGAAAGTGAAAAGTCAAAGTGAAGTCGCTCAGTCGGGTCCGACTCTTAGCGACCCCATGGACAGCGGCCCACCAGGGACCTCTGTCCATGGGATTTTCCAGGCAAGAGTACAGGGGTGGGGTGCCATTGCCTTCCCCGACAATGTGCATGGCAAGGCCAAATAATAATAATAATAATACATAAAAATTTTAAAATAAATATTCAGGCTGAGACTTTGAGCTCAGTGCCTTATCTGAGGTCACTTTCCCCAATTTTCTTTATACATCACACTTCCCAGCTCAGAAGGGGGTGTGGTCACAAGCAAGGAGCACTCCTGGGGGCTTAGGGAGAGAGGGGGCGAGACTTCCCTGGTGGCCCAGCGGTTAAGTCTTAGCGCTTTCAACGCAGGGAGCCTGAGTTCAGTCCCTGGTCAGAGACCGAAGATCCCACGTGCTGCTCAGTGTGGCCAAAAAAAGAAAGGGGGTCTCTGGCAAATAAGCCTTCACCCCTCCTTCCACTGAGTTGGAAGCTACCCGACCACCCTACTCAACAAACCCCTCCAAGGAAGGCCCATCTGTTCCATCCAAGCAGAACTTCCTGATGGTCCAGTGGTTTAGAGTCTGCCCTCCCAATGCAGAGGTACAGGTAAGATCTCTGGTCGGGGAACTAAGATCCCGAAAGCCTCATGGCAGGACCAAAAAAAAAAAAAAAAAAAGGCCGCCCGGGATAGATCTTGCTGGGGAGAGCAGGAGCCCTGCCTGTGTCCTCAGGCTGCAGGAGAGGGAACTCTAGCTGCGGATCCGTTTTGTGAGGGCCTGTGCTCTTCTCCGCCAACCCCAGGGGAAAGCAAGGCACGGGGCCTGCTAGTGCCTGGGGCTCTTTGGTTCCGGGCGGGCTGATGGGGAAAGGTGCTCGTGACAAGGGAAGGAGGCAGTCTGCGGCCGGGAGCGCTGAGAGCCGGCGGAGGGGGGCCAACCTAAGACGTGCTTTCAGTCCGCACGCCGTCGGGAGGCCGGTCACCTGAGCCTGGCTCCCCGACGGGCCCCCAGCCAAGCGGCCACGAGAGGGCCTCGCAAACAGCTGAAACAACAAGACAGCCGGCGGCCCTCTCTGGCAGAGGGCTCCGTTGGTTTTCCAAAGACAAAGCTTCGGATGAGCTGAGGCCAAGAAAGACAAAGGCCCAGGGGGGTGCGATCTCTGGTTGCAGAGCTCTGTGGTTTCGTCCGGCAGGTCGGAACGCGGGCGGAGGGGGCGCAGGCTGCAGCTGCGAGTCACGCGGGAGCTCCCGGGGCACCAGCTGCCCACGTGTGTCCAAAATGATCCGACATCACCCATCGGGGGACGTGGAACAAGGGACAGTCTTGATCTGGGCGCTGTGCTTCAGCAGTGAATGAAACATGGAACCCACTGCCCGCCTGGCACCCCCATGCTGTGGGCGGGGGAGAGGGTGGGAAGATCCCAAGGGGCGAGTCAGGAAGAGAACGAACCCGGAGGGGGCCAGGAGTGGGCAGGCGAGCGGCTGTGGGTTATGGAAGGTCAAGGGCGGCCCCACTGAGGAGCGGACCCTTCCAGCGGCCCCAGGAGAGAAGCGCACAAGACTCATAGTTCTGGAAGGTTCTGCCAGGGAGGGCACAGGGCGGGGGCGGGTGAGCCCCGTGGAAACAGCAGGGCAAAGAAGGGTGAGGGTGAGACGGCCTCTCCTGTGCCAG
Organism: Tragelaphus eurycerus; assembly: GCA_935064755.1. NCBI lineage: Eukaryota > Metazoa > Chordata > Mammalia > Artiodactyla > Bovidae > Tragelaphus > Tragelaphus eurycerus. The sequence continues at coordinate 804,489 of CAKXYN010000116.1, read as the reverse complement.
TGTGGGGTCCGAACAGGGCTCCCGGGCTGCCTGGCTGGGGACGCGGCACGGCGTGGGTAAGACGGGCTGGGGAGCCGCGTGCCAGCCCGGGTGAGTCCAGGTGGGACCGGCCGCCAGGTGAAGCTGCCAGGGGCCCGGGGCGCAGCACTAAAGGCGGGATCGTGCCCGCCCAGGCGCCCGCCCGCAAGCCCTGGCAAGAGCACCGCCTTCAGTCTTGCCTCACCCTCCGCCAAGCCCAGAGCTGGGAAGATGCAGCTGACTTGGCCGCCGGCGTCAGATGGCTCCTCACCACTGAGCGTGATGGACCTCCTCGGGGCTCCTCCTTGGTCCTGAGACCCCAACATGTCACTCTGGGGCCGGCCCAACTCGGAAAGATTCCCTAGGAGTGTCTGTGGTGGGCAGGGGCAGGGGGACTTCCCTGCTGGTCCAGTGGGACTCGGTATGATCCCTGATGGGGAACCAAGGTCCCACCTCCCTCGGGGCAGCTAAGCCTGCACGCTGCAGGTAGAGACCCAGTGCAGCCAGAATCAAGAGGGAAAAAAAGGAGTGTCTGAGGGGGCGAGACTCCTGGCTCAGTTCAACAGAGGATGCAAAGGAAAAGCTTCGTTTTCTGTTCTGTATTTTTCTTGTTTTACTGAGATATCACTGACACGCACCCCTGTGGAAGTCTAAGGCAGCAACGTAAGGACTGGACAAATGTGTACTGTGAAATGATGACCACAATATCTCCTATAGATGCAAGTAAGAAAAGAGAGAAGAAATACAAACGGTTTTTCCCTTGTAATGAGAACTCTGAGAATCTTCTCTCCTAACAATTTGCAAATATTCCACAGGGCAGGGTTCCCTACAGCCATGTGTCATCCGCCTCATCCCCACGACTCATTCATCTTCTAACCAGAACAAAGGAAATCTCTGAATTCAGTTCAGTTCAGTCGCTCATTCGTGTCTGACTCTTTGCGACCCCATGAACCGCAGCACACCAGGCCTCCCTGTCCATCCAAACTGGGAGAGTAATTCCACTTAGAAGACTGGGAAAAAAAAAAATTAAGGGACTTCCCAGTGGTAAGACTCCACACTCCCAATGCACAGGGCACAGGTTCAATCCCTAGTTGGGGAATTAAGATCTCAAATGCCACAACTAAGATTGAAGATCCCCAGTCCCAGTGCAGCCAAGTAAATAAGTAAAAGTATTTTTTTTAATTTAAGCTTGAAGATGTCCAGCCAGACCCTGTGGCTGGGAACATCAGCTTCTGTGGCCCCAGCAATGCCAGGGGGCAGATGACACCCTGCCTGGCGTTCGGCTGGAACCACCTGCTGGGATCGGCCCAGCAGGAGACCACGCGGCAGGAGCCAGTCTGGGAGAGCAGAGGTGACCTGAGGTCACACCTCTGAACACTTGGCAGGCCACAGAAATTATAGCTGGGTCCTTGAACACAGGTCAGAAAAACAAAGAGTAGACAGGCCTCTGAACAACATCCTTTCTCTAAAACTCCGTCCTCCACTGGGAAGAAAAACCATGAGGGGTGGGATCGAATGCAAAGGACTTTCATCAGGAGGGAGGGGACATAAATATACGGAGGGCTGATTCATGCTGATGCACGGCAGAGACCAGCAAAATACTGTAAAGCAATCAGCCCCTAATTAAAAATAAACTTTTAAAAAATATTTTGCTAAAAAAAGAGAAGCAAAGGGCTTACAGTCAATTACCTGAAATCCACTCCCTTAAGGCCTCTTTGCCAAATGTTTAAGGACTTTTTACAAAGCAGTGTTTATCTATTACTTATCAAACTTTTCGTAATGGAACTTGTCAAACATACAAAAGTTGAGAAACTCACACATACCCGCCCAACATCTAAACTCAACAGCCATCAGCACAAGGGCGCCCCACTTCCTCCGTCTCCTCTCCCAGGCCCCCTCCCTCATTCTCCACTTACACTGCAGTATTCGCAAACAAATCTCAGATATCATGTAATCTCATCGACAGTCATTTCTATATGCTTCTCTAAATTATAAGAACTGTTTTTACATATACTTACAATTCTCAGTAAAGTCCCCCTTTAAACATAATACAGTGATTTGTGTTCACCATCGAAAACCCGGTGAACATTGCATGTCTGCAGTCTCACCATTGGTTCTGGGTTTTCCTACAGTTTGTTCGGACTCCCCCGGGGGCTCGGTGGTAAAGAATCCGCCTGCAACGCAGGAGCCACAGGACCCTTTGGTTCGAGCCCCTGGGTCAGGAACATCCCCTGGAGAAGGAAATGGCAACCCACTCCAGTGCTCTTGCCTGGAGAATCCCATGGACAGAGGAGCCTGGTGGGCTGCAGTCCATGGGGTCACAGAGTCAAAACTGAAGTGACTTAGCAGGAACAGTTTGTTCTAATTGTGATCCAAGCAGAGTCTGTTCTGCAATGCACTGGACTCGTGTCTCTTCTCATTTATATGTTCCTCCTCTCTCTTTCCTACAACGTATTTGTAAATAAATTTGGTTGTTTGTCCTGTAAAATTTCTGAACTTTTGGACCTGGCTGATTTCACCTCCATGGTGTCACTTAAAATGTTTCCTGGAACTCTATTCTGTTAATCTGTAGATCTATAAGTGAGACTAGATTCAGGTGAGTTTTCAACTTATTTTCTTATTCTATTTCTTATTAATATTTTATTAATTTATTGGCTGCACCATGGGCCCTGTGGGGTCTTAGTTCCCTGACCAGGGTTAGGACCTGAATCCCCTAGTTTGGAAGTGCGGAGTCTCAACCAAGGAGCCACCAGGGAATCCCTCAGGTGAGGCTTATCTTTTGGCAGGAGGGAGGGACAGGCCGACCTTATACTTCTATGTTTCCCCCGGTAAGACATCAAGGGAGTATGTATCAGAGTTTCATTTTTTTCCTGTGTGATTTTTGCATGAGAAGAGGGAAAACGTTCTCTTAAATGCTACTAGAAAAGACTCTGATGCTGGGAAAGACTGAAGTCAGGAGAAGGGGACGACAGAGGATGAGACGGTTGGATGGCATCACCGACTCGATGGACACGAGTTTGGGCAAGCTCCGGGAGCTGGTGATGGACAGGGAAGACTGGTGTGCTGCGGTTCCTGGGGTCACAAAGAGTTGGACACGACTGAGCGACTGAACAACAACCACAACTATCTATTTTTGTAGATTTATTTTCTCCCCAAATCTGCTGCACCTCTGCAATGAAACGTGAGATTTCATTATGGACTGAATGTTTGCGTCCTTTCAAAGTTCTTCTATTGGTGGGACTTCCCTGGGAGTCCAGGGGCTAAGATTCTGAGCCCACCATGCAGGAGGCCCAGGTTCAATCCCTGGTCGGGGAACTAGATCCCACCTGCTGCCAATGAAATTAAAAAAAAAAAAAAGATCCCATGTTTCGCAACTAAGACCTTATGCAGTCAGATAGATAAATTCACGTACTGGAGCCTTTCCCCTTGTTAGGACAAACTTGCAGAGTTGCCTTTGGGAGACAAGGCAGGTTAGATGAGGGCACAGCCCTCCTGATGGGATCTGTGCCCTTGGGGAGATAATCCGTGTCAGATGAGGACACGGGGCACAGCCCTCCTGATGGGATTCGTGCCCTTGCAGGAAGAGTCAGGAGAGAACTTGCTCTCGCTCTCACAGATGGAAACACAGCAAGAAGGGTGTGATGGCCAGAACCCTCCACAAGAGCCAAGTGGGCCGGCACCTTGCTCTTAGACCTCCAGCCTCCAGAAGTGAGAGAGACAGGCTCTGTTTTCTCAGTTGCCCAGTCCACGGGGTTCACTGTGGCAGCCCCCACCCTCCCAGAGACTCCAGCTGTTTTATATGAGAAGCTCTGAGGCTGAAGCGGGGTGGAAGTAAGGATAAGCCCAAAACTTAGGGGAAAAAATACATGCTCAGTTCCGGGACTTCCCTGGCGGTCCGGGGGTAAGGACTCCACCCTCACTGCCGTCTGTTGCTGTTCAGTCCCTTGTTCCTGTCTGACTCTCTGAGACCCCGTGGACTGCAGCACGCCAGGCTCCTTTGCCCTTCACCGTCTCCTGGAGCTCACAGCCACGGCCGGGGTTTCATCCCAGATTGGGCAACTGAGATCCGGCAAACTGCGTGGTCCTGCCCCTCATCCCCGCCCCACCCCCTGCAAAAAAAAGTTCATTTCGGTGAAGTGGTTACTTGGCAAATCTGCCTTTTGTAGAACTGACTCTGGGGATGTGTTGACATTGACTGACTTCGCAGAACGCGTGTCCAGGCTCCAGAAGAGTCGTTCCTTTGCTGTGTGACTTTGGACAAGTTGCTGAATCTCTCTGGACCCCAGTTCCTCCACTTGCCTGAAAAACAGGACCACAGAAAAGTCCCTGCAGCCCAAACCCAACGGTGAGCATGAAACAACCTGAGACAAGGGCTGCTCAGAGACGTGGGCCGTAACCCTGCCCCCCCAACTGTCCTGAGGATAAAGGGATAGCAGACGTGAGAACACTCTGAAAAAAGCGCTGTGCAAAGCCAAGGCGTTGCCTCAACGACTGTGAAGCAAAGCGATTGGGGGTACAGATGGTGAAATCCAGAATGCCTGCAGCTACCGGCCGAGTCCTTGTCCTGACTGCGCTGCTGGATTCTGAACCCAGAAAAGGTAAAGGGTACGAACACTGTGGCTGCCACCAGGACACCGGGAAAGCAGTCGCGCTGACTGGCATTTTCAAAGCTCTGAACCTTAGTTCTGCTCACAGTCCTACGGCTCTCAGGGCTATTCTGGGAAACCCTAGAGGGTCCCTCTGCCCCCGGCAGCCTCTGGCGACAGCCAGCGTGGCCTCGGGAGCAGGCGGCCGACCAACGCATCCGGCTCTGGACAGCAGAGCAGCGTGAGGTGAAGTCAAGACGCGGAGGGCATGTGAGGGGAACTGACTCTGCTGATGCCAACGGAAAGTGGGAGTTACATAATGCCATTTGCAGCGACACGGATGCACGCAGAGAGCATCACAGTGAGTGAAGTCAGACAGGGAAGGACAAATGTCACAGGGTATCGTTTACATCTGGGATAATAAAGATAAGGCCCACACGGGGCTTCCCGGGCGGCTCAGTGGTCAGGAACCTGCCCGCCAGCGCAGGGGACGCGGGTTTGATCCCCGGTCCGGGAAGGTCCCCCTGCCACGGAGGAGCTGAGCCTAGGAGCCAGGACGACCCACGCCTCCCGCGCCCGAGTGCCTGAGCTCCGTGCCGAGACCCTGCTGCTTGCTGCGACAGAGAGAAACCGGCGCATCAGTGAGGCCCCAGCAGGGCCAAACCGAGTGGACTTCATCAAGGGAACAAACGAACTCGACTGTGAAACAGAAGCAGGACAAACCAGCCCACAGTTACCAGAGGTGAGGAGACGGGACGGACACACACACACCGCTGCACACAAGGCGGGCGTCCCTGGGGGCTCAGCTGGTAAAGAATCCGCCTGCAACGCAGGAGACACAGGATCCCTGGGTCGGGAAGATCTGCTGGAGAACAGATAGGCCACCCACTCCAGCATTCTGGCCTGGAGAATTCCATGCACTGTGTAGTCCATGGGTCGCAAAGAGCCGGACATGACTGAGCGACTTTCACTTTCATGTATAAAATAGATAATCTGCAAGGACCTACCGTAGAGCACAGGAAACTCAGTGCTCTAATGACCTATATGGGAAGAGAATCTAAAAGAGAGCAGATATATGTCCACGTATAACAACTCGATTCACTGTGCTGTACGCCTGAAACTAACACAACACTGTGAATCAACTATACTCCCATAAAAAAATTTTTTTAAGTGGGAAAACAAGTACATCAAGGCTGTATATTGTCACCCTGCTTATTTAACTTATATGCAGAGTACATCATGAGAAATGCTGGGCTGGAGGAAACACAAGCTGGAATCAAGATTGCTGGGAGAAATATCAGTAACCTCAGATATGCAGATGACACCACCCTTATGGCAGAAAGTGAAGAGGAACTACAGAGCCTCTTGATGAAAGTGAAAGTGGAGAGTAAAAAAGTTGGCTTAAAGCTCAACATTCAGAAAACTAAGATCACGGCATCTGGTCCCATCACTTCATGGGAAGTAGATGGGGAAAGAGTGGCTGACTTTCTTTTTCTGGGCTCCAAAATCACTACAGATGGTGACTGCAGCCATGAAATTAAAAAACGCTTACTCCTTGGAAGAAAATTTATGACTAACCTAGACAGCATATTAAAAAGCAGAGATATCACTTTGCCAACAAAGGTCCATCTAGTCAAGGCTATGGTTTTCCCAGTGGTGATGTATGGATGTGAGAGTCGGACTATAAAGAAAGCTGAGCACTGAAGAATTGATGCTTTTGAACTGTGGTGTTGGAGAAGACTCTTGAAAGTCCCTTGGACTGCAAGGAGATCCAACCAGTCCATCCAAAAGAAGATCAGTTCTGAGTGTTCATTGGAAGGACGATGCTGAAGCTGAAGCTCCAATAGTTTGGCCACCTGATGCGAAGAGCTGACTCATTGGAAAAGACCCTCATGCTGGGAAAGATTGAAGGCGGGAGAAGAAGGGGACGACAGATGGATGGTTGGATGGCATCACCGACTCGATGGACATGGGTTTGGGTGGGCTCTGGGAGTTGGTGCTGGACAGGGAGGCCTGGCGTGCTGGATTCATGGGGTCACAAAGAGTGGGACACGACTGAGCGACTGAACTGAACTGAACATTTTAACATCAGAAACATCCAGAAGGACTAGCTGTCACCGACGCAGAGCCAGGCGCTCCCGAAGGAGGGCCCGGCTCTAAGATGTGAACTGCACGAGGGCACTGCCCAGGCTGGTCCCCCAGCCCAGCGTGGGTTCAATCTGTGTTTGCCAGAGTGCCTCTGTCTAAACTGAGCTCCGATCAAGCCCCCTGAAAGCTCAGCTCCACCCCAGCACTTCCCTAAAACCAGCGGGCCTTCCCCGGCCTGCAGACTCTCGCTTGCACGCGCGCCCTCGCTGCAGCGCCGCCTGAGGCGACGACCAGACTCTCACTTGCACGAGCGCCCTCGCTGCAGCGCCGCCTGAGGGGACGACCACACGTGTCCTCCCTGCTGAACTGACGAGTAAACACTCTGAGAGGGCAGGCCACATCCTCTGAGCTGTGGTTTTGCAGCCTGGGAAACTACTGCGTTTTCCAGTGCACATGGGTGATGGGCAGAGGCCGCGCTGAAGGAGGAGCAGTGGGTTCCCTGCTCCTGCCCCGCCCCGGACCCCGACCCAGCCTCGAACTGAACTGCGGACGGCATCCCTGCCGGCTCACTGTGCAGAGTCCCCCTGCCAATGCAGGAGACAGAGGTTCAATCCCTGGGTCAGGACGATCCCCTGGAGAAGGAGATGGAAACCCACTCCAGTGTTCTTGTCTGGAGAGTCCCAGGGACAGAGGAGCCTGGTGGGCTATAGTCCATGGGGTGGCAAAGAGTTGGACATACAGAAGTGACTGAGCAGGCACCCGTGCCAGTCATCTGGAAATGCATGGATGTGCTGCTCCGACAGGGTTAAAACAGCAGCTTAACACTGCGTTGCTCCAGGGAGCAGCAGGACAGACTGCGTGTTTAGACGAGACGGGGAAAGCCAGCATGTCCTTTTAGGCAAGAACAAAGCAGAGGAGCAGGTTTTCATTCTCCGGACTTGAGAACTTCAACACTTATCCAAAGGAAGCCTGAGTTGATGGGATGGTCCCGCACCCAGCGCCTTCCAACAATTCCAGGGAGATTGCATGACTCGCCACTGAGTCAGAGTCTAATATGACAAGTGTTTGATCCTGAAAGTGATGTGATTGAAACCACTTTGTTCAGAGAATTTTGGTTTTTGTTTTGTTCTGTTTTTAGGACTTTTGCAACAGGTTAGAGATCATGTATAGAGGCCTCCCCAGGCCACAGTTCGCTCCCTCTCTTTCTTTATAAGCGGTGAGAAGAGGACAGAACTACAGGACCAGTGAACGACGGAGACAAAAAAAAAGAACAAATATCATGTTAACAATCAAGTTAAAACTCAGCATGGACCCAACGCACCCAGGGATACATCAACACTGCCCAGCGCAGCAACCAAGCCTGAGACAACTCAGACCCCAGAGGCCCGGTGCCCGGCGGGGAGGTGACCGCCTGTCCACTCTCCGCCCCGCCCGCACCTGCCTCTCATCCTCTTCTCTCTCCCTTCCCACCTCCACCCTGAAGTCCTTGCAGGGTCTCTGCCACCTGTTCCAGGCTCCCCAAGCTCCAGCCTCCTCAGGCCCCAGCCAGGAGAGCCACTCAAGCACGGCGCTGGACCGCCGGCCGTCCCACACCGAGTCAGTTACCCTAGCAACACAGCACTGAGTTCCTCACACAGCTACCCGCTGCAGCAGGTACCAGCATTATTAGCACTATCCGTATTATTATTCCCAAGCTTCCCTGGTGGCTCAGACGGTAAAGAATCCGCCTGCAATGCAAGAGACCCAGGTTCAATCCCTGGGTCAGGAAGATCCCCTGGAGAAAGAAATGGCAACCCACTCCAGTCTTCTTGCCGGGGAAATCCCACGGACAGAAGAGCCTGGCGGGCTGCACAGTCCATGGGGTCACAGAGTCAGACATGACTGAGCAACTGAGCATGCATGCCCACATCACCCCCTGTCCATGGGTAAGCAGAGTGAGGCACAGAGAGGTCAGGCCCACATCACCCCCTGTCCATGGATAAGCAGAGTGAGGTACAGAGAGGTCAGGTCATCCACCCAAGGGGACACTGCTGTGGGGGCAGACCCAGGATTCCAAGCCAAGGCCTGGAGCCATGTCCACAGGCATCAGAACACTTACAGCGATCTGGTGCCTGATGATCTGAGATGGAGCCGCTGTGATAGTAAAAGAAATAAAGTGCACGATGAATGTGATCACCTGAATCGTCCCCAAACCGTCCCTCCTCCCCGGGTCCGTGGGAAAACTGTCTTCCAGGAGACTGGTCCCAGGTGCCAGAGAGGCTGGAAACCCCTGGGTCGCACCTCCCAGGTACACAGCCCCCTGCTGTGCTTCTCACAGTCCACCACAGGGACGCAGCGATGTCTTCTCCGGGGAGAGCTCATCCCTGAGGGCGGGAAATCCCATCCTTCTTGTCCTCGTATTAACGTGCTTCTTATTCATTGGCCTGAAGATGTTTCTGACGGAGCACCCTCTGAAAGAATGTGGAAGGGGATTTCCCTGGCGGTCCAGGGGTGAGGACTCCGTGCTTTCACTGCTGGGGGCCTGGGTTCCATCCTTGGTCAGGAAACAAAGATCCCACAAAGAGTGTGGTGTGGCCAAAAAACACAAAATACATTCAAAAAATGTTGGGGGGTAAACAATAAACCCCTTCTGCATTAACTCAAGCTGCCCTAGCAAAATAGCACAGACTGTGTGCGCGTGTGCAAGCTCAGTGGTGTGCAACTCCTTGTGACCGCGTGCACTATAACCCACCAGCCTCCTGGGTCCATGGGATTCTCCGGGCAAGAATACTGGAGTGGCTTGCCGTTTCTTCTTCCAGGGCATCTTCCCGACTGGACCCGTGTCTCCTGCACTGGAAGGCGGGTTCCTTACCCATGAGCCACCTGGGAAGCGCAGGTGGCGTACACTAGACACGTGTCTCCTCCCGGCCCCGGGAGTGGGAGGTCTGCGGTCAGGGTGCTCCCCGCCCTGAAAGGGCCGTCCTCCCGGCTGTCTCCTCGCCGCAGGTCCCCGTGGCCTTTTCTCGGTGTGCGCTCTGCCTTCTCTAACCCTCTCTTCTTTTTTGGCCATTCCCCTCGGCACGTGGGATCTTAGTTCTCAGACCACGGATTGAACCTGTATCTTCTGCATTGGAAGCGTGGAGTTTTTAACCACTGGACCACCAGGGAAGTCCCTCTCTCTTCCTATACTACTGCATCACTTCAGTCGTGTCCGACTCTGTGTGACCCCATAGATGGCAGCCAACCAGGCTTCCCGTCCCTGGGATTCTCCAGGCAAGAACGCTGGAGTGGGTTGCCATTTCCTTCTCCATTGCGTGAAAGTGAAGTCACTCCATTGTGTCTGAATCCAGCGACCCCATGAACTGCAGCCTACCAGGCTCCTCCGTCCATGGGATTTCCCAGGCACAAGTACTGGAGTGGGGTGCCATTGCCTTCTCCTCTCTCTTCCTATAAAGCCACTAATTCCATCATATGGGCCCCACTGTATGATCTAATCTAATGCCAATTCCTCTCAAAGGCTCCATTTCCAGGCACTATCGCCTGGGGTGGGGACCAGAGGGCGGGCCTGAAAGGGGAGGAGCAGAGACATTCAGCTCCTAAAACCCTCATAGTTCTGAGGCACCTTCAATGCTTCATCACAGCTCTAAATAGGCACAAAAGATCTCATTTCTACTGTATTTAATAGTATTATCTGAACTATCAAACACTCTTGTCATGTATCCGGTATCACAGAAACACCAGAGCAATGTGAAAGCCACCGTTTCACATTTTTACCCACCTGTTTGTTGATGGCCACGCCACGTGGCTTGTGGGATCTTATTTCCCTGACCAGGGATTGAACCCGGGCCCAGCAGTGAAAGCGCCCAGTCCTAACCACTGGACCGCCAGGGAATTCCCACCATTATTCACTTAAAAATCACTTGGTTCTCCTCAGGTTGGAAATTTTCTTTCATTTAACTCTCGTTTTTTCAGAACTGCATTTTCAGTTTACCGCGATATACTTGACCTTTACGTTCAAGAGCAGTTCATTACCTTATCCTCTTCTGTGCTGCTTCTGCCAAGTCCCCCTCAGTCGTGTCCAACTCTTGGCAGCCCCAGGGACTGCAGCCTCCCAGGCTCCTCTGTCCATAGGACTCTTCAGGCAAGAATACTGGCCTGGGTTGCCACGCCCTTCTCCAGGGGAGCTTCCTGAACCAGGGCTCGAACATTCATCTCTTACGTCTCCTGCGTTGACAGGCGAGTTCTTCACCAGGGAAGCCAGACTGTACATAAATTGAAATTTGTTTAATGCTTTGCTCCAAGTGCAAAAAAAAAAAAAATCCCTTCTAGATTAAGCCACTGTCGTTATTACTATAAGTTATTTATAATCAAGCAACATATACTATAAATTTTGACAGGTTATCATTAAGCACAAGATAACGTTCTTGGAAATACATCTTTAACGAGATGCACTTGGCGGGTGGGCCATACTGACTTGCAGAGAGGAGTCTTCCCTGACGGAACATTTTGATCTTCCCCCAAGAGGTGTTTACAGCTGGGGCAGCGCACCCTGGTGAGACCTTGGCTCTGGTTAAGTGACAGAAGGCCCACTGCGCAGGAATAAAGAAACACCGCCCTGCACCGCGGTGGGCTCTCACACAAAGCAGCTTAGAAAAGAGCTGATGTTCAGAAAAGCAATCCCCCCAAATCTGCACCTAGGAACATGTTTTCCCCTTGGCAAATCTTCACATTTTTCACAAAACATGCATTTCTGTTTGAAGGTCACTCAGTTCAGTTGCTCAGTTGTGTCCAGCTCTTTTCGACCCCATCCAGCTCTTTTCGACCCCATGGACTGCAGCACGCCAGGTTTCCCTGTCCATCACCAACTCCGGAAGCTTACTCAAACTCATGTCTGAGTCGGTGATGCCACCCAACCATCTCATCCTCTGGTGTCCCCTTCTCCTCTTGCCTTCAATCTTTCCCTCCAGTGAGTCAGATCTTCCCATCAGGTGGCCAAAGTATTGGAGCTTCTGCTTCACCATCAGTCCTTCCAATGAATATTCAGGACTGATTTCCTTTAGGATGGACTGGTTGGATCTCCTTGCACTCCAAGGGACTCTCAAGAGTCTTCTCCAGCACCACAGTGCAAAAGCATCAATTCTTCGGTGCTCAGCTTTCTTTCTCTTTCAACTCTCACATCCATATATGACCACTGGAAAGACCATGGCTTTGACGATACGGACCAACGTCGACAAAGTAATGTCTCTGCTCTTTAATATGCGTCTAGGTTGGTCACCTGAAGGTCGCTGCCTTCCTTCAAACCATCAGATGGGTCTGGGTTAGGGGACTCCTATAAACCTCAAGATAAACCCAGTACCTCCACCTGAAAAATTAAGATTTCTAGAGGTTAAAATCAGTTACATTCTCTGCTGCCTGCAGAAGCAGATACTAAAAGTTTTAAAGGAAGAATTTGTGTCCATCAAGGGATTTCCCAGGTGGTCCAGTGGTTAAGAACCTGCCTTGCAACACAAGGGACATGGGTTCAACCCCTGTTTGGGGAGCTGAGATCCCACGTGCAGCCGGGCAGCTAAGCCCACAGGCCACAACCAGAGAGAAGTCCACGCACTGCAACTAAGACCCAACACAACCAAAATAAGTAAGAAATAAATGTTTTTTTAAATAAAATTTTTAAAATCTAAAAAAAAAAAAATTGTGTCCATGGAATACACGTGGTTGGATCATGGGTGCCTGAGGCAGACACAGGAAAGGGGGAGACGGGGCGGCAGGCGGGTCACCAAGCTCTCCCCACAAGCCCCCTCCAGATTCCCCTCTTCAGTGGCTGCTCTGAAGACCCAGCCCTTAAAGCAGGCCGGTGCCTCCCTGAGCTCCAGACAAGATTCCTTTCAGTCTACTTACCCCAAGTTGAGGTTCTCACGGGCTGGTAAATGCAGGGAGCTTATTTGCAAGCCAGGGTCATATCTGCCTAGCAACCCAACGTGAAGACTAGAAGGACTCGGCCTTTGGCTGGGACCAGGCAGGCCAAGTGCGCACAAAGGAATCTGTTCTCATGCAAATGAGCCAAAGCCAGAGGGTAGAAAGGAGCCCCGTGGACCGCTCTCTGGAGCCAGCCCGCTTCCAGAGGTGCTACAGGACTGGCTAAGGGCCTCACGATAGCCTCGGCCCCAGCAAGTGAAGCCCAGGGCTCTGCTGCCGCCGGGTTGCGACAGACACAACAGGAGGGGCGAAGGGGGCCTTGAACTTGGAATTTAATTTCCTGATTTTTCTGGTTCTGTACTCCAGATTCCAAAGGTCCTTTTGTTCAGGTCTAGCACTAAAGAGGGTTAGTTTTGTTTGAGGGGCAGTTGGTGGGGTAATTGATTAGCATGGTAATGCAGTGCTTTCCCTAGAGAAGAGGGAAAAAAGCAGGGTGTCCACCCTTGGTCTCACTAGGATTCAGGCAACCAGGGTGGGCAAAGGTCACAGGTTTGTGGCTGGCAATACCGGACAGAGGCTGGGTTCCCAGACACCCCCTGCTATCCAAACACAGGTGGCAAATGTCATACCTGATGGGCTTTCGTTGCAAGAAAGCCAGCATATCTGCACCTGGGCAGAATCCCTCTCGTGCCCTGTGCCTCAACCTTTCTCATCTGTAAAATGGGGATAAGTGTCAACTGTAGAAGGCTAGTGATGGGCTTCCTGGGGGGCACTAGTGGTAAAGTATTAGATTGCCTGTGCAGGAGACTCAACAGACTCTGGTTCCATCCCTGGGTCGGGAAGATCCCCTGGAGGAGGGCACAGCAAACCACTCCAATAGTCAGAGCCCGGCGGGCTACAGTCCATAGTGTCACAAAGAGCCCAACACGACTGAGCACACAGACAAATGGGCATAAAATCAGACCACACAAATGGCACCTAATACAGGGAACAAAGCAAAAGTGAAACAAAAAATGACTAATTGGTGGCGGTGTTCTGTCACTAAGTCGTGTCCAACTCTTTGTGACCTCATGGACTCCAGCACGCCAGGCTCCTCTGTCCTTCACCATCTCCCGGAGTTTGCTCAAATTCCCGTCCAATGAGGTGGCAACACCATCCAACCATCTCACCCTCTATCATCCTCTTCTCCTTTAGCCACTAACAGGTATAATTAATATCAATAAAATAGCAACCCCTTATTATTATTATTATACTTACGCTCCTCCAAAAGCTAGTCATTTCACTTGGTCAAAGACTCAGATGTGATTTCCCCAAAGGTTCATTCGGCCCCAGGACTTTCTGCACTGTTTGTCTAATTTTTAAAACCAGGAAGCTGAAGGACTCAGATCTGTGACTTGCTGGCAGTCACTCAGCTACATTAATGGACTGCTTGCTCCCTTAGGCTCCTAAGCAGGTCTCAGTACAGTGTGTGCTGTGTCATGTTGAATATGGCATTTCCACACTCCAACAGGGCTGTGTCCTGACGCATGCACTGTTAACATCCTAAGTTTCAAGGATTATGTTTCCAGGCACTTCTGATTCAGCATTAAGTGCTTGCATGCTGGTGGTTAAAATCAGAGTCTAAATATCACTACGTTGGAATCTAAGAAGAACAACTCGAAAACGATCCCCAGGCGGTTGGACCCAATAAGGCGGTTGGACCTGATAAGTCAGAAGTAGCAGTGAGAGAAGCCGTAAGGGCGACTGAGGGCTTACCATAAGGCAGTCTCTGGGATCCATACTTTACCGACATCACCAATCAAGCCCTCCGGTTCTGGGAACACCACCACTGTCCCTACTCCATAGATTTAGAAATTGACGCTCCAGGAATCGGGCTGCCTCTGCAAGGCTGCAAAGCGCACCCGCGGTCCCCAGCACACTGTCCAAGTCCCAAGGGAGCCCTGCGTCCTCAGAGCCCGCCCGTGACCCGCGGGACCCGGACCCGAACCACCAGAGAAAGCAGGCAGCGACTGCAAAGAGATCGGTATTAGGACTCGGACCGCCGACTCCGCCCGGCGGCGACCCTCCGTACACGCACTGCCAAATTCGGGTCTCCCGAGTTGCAGACATAAGGAGCACGTTCTCGGAACCCAGACAAGGGAGCGGCCGGCGGGTGCGGGGAAGGAGGCCTCTGCTTCCCAGCAGGTCTCCACGAGGCCCCGGGGACGCGAGGTGGACGCCAGGCGGCCCAGCCTGGGGCCCCGCGGCTCCGAAACACACTGCTTTGTCCCCGCCACTCGTAACTGAGCTCGTAACTGAGATTTCCCGAGCATCGTGTGCTGAGTGCACTGTGACCCTGGGGTCGGGGCCCCCGGACGGGGGCGCGCACCCCCTCCACGTCCCCGCGGAGCCCCCGGGAGTTAGGCGGCCGCGCACCTGCGAGGACGCCGCCTCCCGCCCGGAGGGGAGGACGCGCGCGCCCCGGTCCGGGGGTGCTGACTCAGCCCAGCCGCTCGCTCACATCCCCGGAGCGCCACGCGATGCTGTCGCCGCAGCAGCAAAGGGGGTGAAGCGAGGCTCCCGTGCAGCCGGGCCGCGAGCTCCCCGGGGCCCCTGCGGCCCCCGTCGCCCCCGCCAAGAGGAACCGCGGGGATGCGCGAGTTGA
The DNA here is from genome assembly GCA_935064755.1 of Tragelaphus eurycerus. Taxonomy (NCBI): domain Eukaryota; kingdom Metazoa; phylum Chordata; class Mammalia; order Artiodactyla; family Bovidae; genus Tragelaphus; species Tragelaphus eurycerus. Next base: position 789,261 of record CAKXYN010000116.1, on the reverse strand, counting down.
CGAAACCGGGGGAAGTGGGCGCGGGAGGAAGAACTCTGGGTCCCCGGCGCCGCGCGCGCGGCTCACACCCAAACTGGAAGGAACCTGTTCTGCCCGCGGCGGGCGCGGAGCCGCGAGCCTAAGCCCTGCGGGCGCGGGCAGGGCCGCGCCGGGGACCTGCGGGCAGGGAAGTGGCCCGCGGAATCCGCGCGCCCGGCCGGAGGTCCCGGCTTTCTGCGCGGCCAGCGCCCGGGTCCCGCCAGGCTGGGCGCGCAGGGATGCGTGGGGCCAGGAGGGGTGGGGGGCGGCGTGTCCAGGGTGCCGGCGGCCGGGGCGGGGGCGGCCCTGCGGGACCCCGCGGCTGATCGGAACGGCGAGGCCGTTACCTTCCATGACCCCCGGCCCCGGCTCCGGGCGGGCGCGCGCCCGGCACGGCCTCGTCCACGTGGGCCGGCGCGCGCACGCCAGGCCGGCCCCCTCCTTGGCGGCGCTCCGCGCTCGCAGCACATGGTCGGCGGCGCGCCCCCGAGGCCGGCGGAGACCGGCTGCAGCCGGTATAGGATAAGCGATAGGCAGCGGCGCGGGGCCGGGGCGCGGGCGGCCGCACGCACGGCTCGGCTCGGCTCGGGCGCGGGCGGCGGGGCGGGGGGCGGGGGGCGCGGCCCGGGGGCCCGAGGAGCGGGGGCGGGCGGGGGGCCGGGCGCCCGGGGCTCGCCCGCCGGAACCAACTTGCCATAGGCTGGGGCCCACGCCTCAGGGGTTAATCCTTTCTCGTGTTCCCGAACTGCTTATAAGGAGGGGGCGGCCCGGCCTCCGCCTTAATTGAGAGCCTTTGGGGTTTATTCTCCTCCGTCCTAACTTGGTGAGTTGGTTTTTATCATTTTACGTGTCTAAAAGTTTGATGGTGGGCTGTGGGTGGTTTTGTGAAAACCTGTGTTCAGAGCTTTCGGGGGGCTAGTGTGGCGGGGCGCGGGGGGGGGGGGGCGTTGGAGGGAGGGGGAGGAAACCACTGAGAAGCCGAGCGTTTCGGAGACCGTGCTCCCGGAATCCTCTCTGACAGTTGGTAACGCTGGGGGCCCCGGGATGGCGCGCTGTCGCTGGTGTGGGCAGCCGAGAGTTGCCTGTCGGCGGCCCCGAAACACGGGGTCCGGAAGACACCTAAAGGCAGGTCTGGCCTTTGGGTGCCCCCCTCCCCGGCCCCGGCGAGGGTCTGCGGGCTGTCGGCAGCGGGGGCCGCCGCGCTGAGCCTGCTGCACGCATTTTCCGCATGAAGTTGTCCGCGCGTCATGGGAGCGAAATGTCAGAGGTACTGTCCCCAGGCTGGCGCGCGCGCAGGGCGGCCCCGGAGGCAGCTCCGGGGAAAGCCGGGGTCCCGGCCTCCCCCCACCCGCCGCACGCGCCGGGGCGGCCAACCGGGAGGCAGGCTCGGGCCGGACAGCCGCTCGCCTGCCCTCACCGGCAGGGCTGTCAGCGGACGGCTGGTCGCGCTCAACTTCCAAGATTCCCAGGGCTGCCCACCACGGGGCAGCGCCCGGGGAGCGGAGCGGAGCCGTGGCCAGGGAGGATGGTCTAGCGGAGGAAATGGGTTACTTCCTTCTGGTTTTCTTTGCTGCCTTCTTTTTTAAACTAAGCCCCACGCTCCCCTAGCAGACAGGTGATAGAAGTTTGTTAGGTGGCACTGTAACTTGTCAGCAAACGCAAGGGCGGGGGGAGTGCGTCAGTCTCAGAAAAAGACTTCGCCGGAGCCAAATGGGGCAGAACGAGCGGTGACGACTGGTCCACCTGGGAGCTGGTTTTTGTATGCACAGTTTAGACACCCCTGGGCAGCTCTTTCTGCACGGAGACGGTTTCTGCCCTGGGAATGGGATTTCTCTGTAATCTCATCATTTTGCAAATCATAGTAAGTGGATTAGGTGCAGGGTCTTGTTGGCAAAAAATAGTCCCAAGTGCGGCGCAGAGATCTGTAAGGGAGGGTTCTTCTCGGGTCCAAGCTCCAGTCTCAGCATCTGGTGGTGGGGAGGGGGAACAGTTACCCTGCCTGGTGGATATAGAAATACTTCTTCTCATAATTAAGGGAAGCCTGTCCAAGATAGAGAGTTCCAGTATGTAAATAAACAATGCAGCCAAGTGGAAAAGCTCTTCTCTCTTCATGAGAACCACTAACCCTGAGTTTTCCTTCTGTGGTTTCCCAAAAAGGACTTTCCTCGCTGGAACTCCTGAGGAGGACACTTAAATTAGGGGCTCGGTGTCCGCGTCACCGTCTTGTAAAAGGGGTGAACCAGTTTAGCCAATGATTCAGAGCGGTCGGGGTGGCTGTCCAGGTTAGGCTTGGGATTTTTTTTTTTTTTTTTTTTTGATAGATTGTGGAAGTGAACTTCACCTAAAGACAGACGAGTTCTGACTCCTAGGGCCAGAAACAACTTGTCAAAAGCTGCTCTCCAGGCTACGCCTTTAAGAAGGTTGGAGGGAGGCTGTGGCCCCCGGGAGCCTGCCCTCACACCAGCAGCACCTCTGCCCACCAGAGCCTTCATTTTGGACTTCGCTCTGCTCTGACCCTGGACGAGCACCCTGATGGTCCATCCCAGTCCAATATTTTGCATTCTTTATGCCTCCAGGGCAAAGCTTTTCTCAGGAAATCAAATTGCAGAGAGATTCCCAGCTCTAGCAGCGTTCCAAGCCTTGGCAGAACAGTCATTTATTTAAGATTAGATGACCAAATACTCATAGGAAATCACTCCAAACGGCCCAGCGCATTTTGTTCATCCTCTTGCTTTGGACGAACGTTAGGGTGAGGGTGGGATGGCTGCCAGGAACCCCAGTTTGGAGTCTGAGCGTCTTACCCTCCAGAGTAGCCACGCCTCACCCCTGCTTTTAGAGGGTGAAACTTAAGAGATGAAGTCATTTCCCCAGTTAATGGTAAATAGAAATTCAACAAATGCACACAAGCCTCACAAAGGCAGACCTGTGGGCCTTGGGTCAAAGGGCTTAGCAACGGATTGAGAAAGATGAAAGGGTCACATAGGGTCAGTCGGGGTCAGAGGCCATCAGAAGTGGAGGAGGTTCTACGGCAGGACGAGAGCTAAGATCATCCCCGTCCAGTTCAAGCACCTTGTTCACCTCTTGAGACTGAAGATCAAGGAGCAGGGTGATTCTCCCAGGCCACGGGGTCGCGTGAGTGTATCCCCACACAGTCAACGAATATCCCTGCCCATCAGAGAAACACATGTACCCGTAAAAGCAAACAGATATCTCCATGTTCTGGAATTCTTAGAGCCTTTTAAGCCGCAGGCCTTGGTTTCTGGCTTTATTTGTAGAGGCTGACCTGTTCGTTGAGCTGGCCGGCCTGCTGAGTGCATAGCGGCAGAGTCCAGGGAAGGTTTATCCTGCCAGCAGGGCTTTGTGGGGCTGGAGCCGTGCGCTGCTTCAGGAGCACCCCAGGACACACACTGCGTTCAGTGAACTTTTATCGAGCACATACTATGTGCCGAGCACACCGCCCGGGGCTGGGTCTGGGACAGCAGTGCTGAGCACACCGCCCGGGGCCAGGGCCGGGGACAGCAGTGCCGAGCACGCCACCCAGGGCTGGGCCTGGGGATGGTAGTGCCGAGCGCACCACCCAGGGCTGGGTCTAGGGACGGCAGTGCCGAGCACGCCGCCCAGGGCTGGGCCTGGGGACGGCAGTGCCGAGCGCACCGCCTGGGGCTGGGTCTAGGGACGGCAGTGCTGAGCACGCCACCCGGGGCTGGGCCTGGGGATGGCAGTGCCAAGTGCACCGCCTGGGGCTGGGTCTAGGGACGGCAGTGCCGAGCACGCCACCCAGGGCTGGGGCTGGGGACGGCAGCCTCTGTGTGCAGGGCGCCCCACTGTGTGTTACAGCGTCCGGGCTGCTCTGTTAGCATTCTATGTCACGCTCTCCAGCACGCGCTACACCAGAGCACAGGGTGCGCTAGGGCGATACAGGAGTAACACTGGGGGGAGGGGTCTCTGGGTCCTGGGGGGTCACCTTCCCTTTAGGGTGATGCCAGTAATGACCTCCCCAACCCTAAGAATGCAGGTGACCGTTACAGTTGCATCTGGCTTCAGGGGAGGAACCTGGATATAAAGCAAAGTTTGGGAAGAAAAAACACAGAGGCACTGAACACCCAGGAGGAAACGGGAGGGGAGCAGTGGCCGCCATCCTGTAGCCGGCCAGCCCGGTGCAGACCTCGCCGGCCTTGCCGCCTGTCCACCCACCCCCGCGGACATCACTGGCACTCAGGCCTCCCTCTCAGCTCCCAGGGCACCCTGGGCCACCAGGTTCAACCCGAGGACTCAGGTGATTGGGCACTAAAGATCAGCTGCCAGAGCTGGGTGGAGCTCTAAGGGGTCCCAAGGCAACCTCTTCATTTGACTAGTGAGGTGCTCAGGCCCACAGAGGTGCAGCAGCTTTCTCCAGGCCACACAGCAAGGGGGTGAGAGAGAGAGAGAGACGGGCCGTGAGCAGGACTGAGTGCCGGCCTCGCCCAGGGCCTGCTGAGAGGAGGCAGCCTCAGCTTTGTGCAGAGACTGCAGGCTGCTCCTGCTCCTCTAGTGAACGCAGTAGTCGCTCAGTCGCGTCCAGCTCTTGGCTACCCCCTGGACTGCAGCCCGCCAGACCCCTCTGTCCATCGGATTCTCCAGGCGAGAATACTGCAGTGGTTGCCATGCCCTCCACCCAGGGTTTGAACCCGGGTTTCCCTCATTGCAGGCGGTTTCTCTACCAGCTGAGCCTCCAGGGAAGCCGTGCTCCGCTAAATACCACCCAGCCAAAGATCGTGCCTCCGTCCCACAGCAGGCTAGAGAGAGATTCCTTTTGTCCCCCTGGGGCCTTTATCAATGTCAGCCCAATGTGTTTTTGTTCAGGTTGGCCTGAGCCCGCTATTAAAATGCTCGGATTTCCAGGGCCCCCTTCTGGGTCAGATCGTGCCCATGTGGCCTTGGACTTAGCCGCCACTGCTGGCCGGAAATGTGCTGCGTTCCGGAAGGACACGGCTGAATGGTTTTAAGATGTGATGGGATTTCAGCCTTAAGGGTTTTTATCATTATCATCAACACACGCTGACGCCGTGGAGGTGGAGGGCCCCTCTGTGCGGTCACTGCCCCGCCCCCCTGCCCGTAGGCCCAGGCACCTGGCAGGTACGTCCTGTGTGCAAGGTACCTGAGGGGTCTGTAGGGACCCAGGCCCCAGCTTTTGTTTTCCGTGAGCTTTTAACTGAGCAAATGAGACAAGTGCTTACAAGTAGACAGCACCCTGTTTTTCAAGGATGCTTGTCCCAGGAAGAGACCCCTGAGGTTGAGCAGATCAGAGGAAGCCTCATGGAGGAAGAGGACGCAATGGAGCCACACTTTGTGGGTGCCAGTCGTACGGAGGGGGCCTCCAGCCTGGGGAGGGGGCACGGCCACAGGCAAGGGGGCTGGCGGCTCCGAGGCCCGGAGGGGTCCAGGGTGGCCTGGCTGGCTAGTGGAGTCCTAGAACCTGCAGGGGTAAGGCTGCAGAGGTCTGCGGACAGCGGGTCACGGGGGTGTCCAGCTAGGAAGGACGTGGAACGTCAAGCTGGTCCTGTGGATTCTGTCCTTCAGAAAGAGGGAAGCGCTGAAAAAGTCCGAGCAGAAAAACGTCATGATGGTGCAGCATTTCAGCAAGATTAATCATACCAGACACGTGGAGCCAGTTAAGACACCAGTGAAGGAGTCTTGGGCTTCCAGGGTAGAGCTCAAAGGAATGGCCGAGTCAGGGAACAAGAAGGGAGGGTGACCTGGGCTGTGGGCCCCCGACACCCCCTTCTTCTCTCCCGGGGGTGACCATGGTGCCAAAGCCAAGAAACTCTGTCACGGTTCCCATACCAGCTTACAGAGAGACCCGAACGAACTTTCTGGTCAGCCCAATACATTTTCTTTTTTTCCTTCTCAATCGTAAGCCCACTACTCTTGGCACACCTCTGCCCCAGCCACCTCATCCTGGGGGTGAACTCAGAAAGTCTAAGGAAGGAGGAGGCCTGGGAACACCTCCGCTGCTGGAGGGCTCCGGGTTCCCTGTGATAGCGGCTGCCTTCCACGCTGGGAACGTGACAGGCCAGCTGGTCTGTGACCGTCAGCCTCCACCCCGAGCTGCTAAGTTCTCTGTGTCCCATCTTCCCCCTCCACTCTCAGGCATGACACGCGGACTCATCAAAACAGAGGCCTTTGCTGCAGGGAGCATGAGCTTCTTAAAGCGCCGTGTGCCCTATTTTATGCAACCAAACAGCTAACAGAGGGTAAAAACGTGTATACAGTCCTTTCATAGTCGGGTTTGACGTGCTATCAGTAGGCTGAACAAGATGAAATGAGGTCAGATTTGTTGCTTTGTAAGATTCTTAGAGCAAATTCTGAATATTGGATCCCTGCATCAGAAACTGACAAGTTACCAGCCGGATGGAAGTTTGTCCTGTCACTTCTTCGGCCTCCGTTAGCAGTAAAACCTGCCTTAGTACATGCGCACTGCAGCTCAGGGCTAGGTTACCCGTACATTCTGAACGTTCACTGGGATACAGCTGCATCGTTGCAGAAGATCCTTAAACTCAAGGTGCTGTCATTCAGCCCCTTAAGTCGTGTCCGACTCCCTGCAACCCCATGGACTGCAGCACGCCAGGCTTCCCTGTCCTTCACTGTCTCCTGGAGTTTGCTGAAATTCACATTCATTGCACCAGTGATGCCATCCAAGCACCTCATCCTCTGTCGTCCCCTTCTCCTCCTGCCCTCAATCTTTCCCAGCATCAGGGTCTTTTCCAATGAGTCAGATCTTCGTATCAGGTGGTCAAAGTATCGGAGCTTCAGCGTCAGTCCTTGAAGTGAATATTCAGGGTTGATTTCCTTTCAGATTGACTGGTGGGTTGCCATTAAGAGCTCAGAGACCACAGACTCATTGACTCTTGTCAACGAGTTTAGTTGGGCTAAAAACACACGTGACTGTTGGAAAGTGTGTGCAACTGCAGAGGTTTGAAAAAGCCTCTGTTTATGGGCATCAGTCCACTGCAGAACTGCAGGGACTTAAACGTCCCTGCCTCCAGGATTAACTGGAGCGTGTCCCCTTAGTGATGGTACAGCACTGTCTATTCTAATGTTTGTTGCAAGTTGAATGGAAAAGCACAGTGAAGTCGGGGGTAACTGGCTTAAGTGCCCTGGCTGCCCAGACCCCCGAGTTGGTGGCGCCTGATTTGGCCCTTACATCCTAGAGTGCTGGTCCTGTGTGGAGGAAGTCCAGCCCTCAGACACCAGGGTGACGCGCCGTGAGGAGCTGGATCGTGCTGAGCCAGCTCCCAGCAGGTACCTGCCCACATTTTCATCTGCCCCATTCCAGCTCCTGCAGGTGCGTCCGAACGCGACCCCAGACCCTGACTGGGTGGGAAGCAGGCAGCTCTGAAGGACCCACGGCCCTGGGCAGACACAGGGCGTCTCCCGCACTTGGCCCTCGAGGGTGGCCTGTACGCCTCTTCCTGGGCTTCGTTTCTGATCCACGTGTCTTCTCGTCAGTTCGGTGACCAGTTATGGTCACCTAACTTGTCTTCAGGTTCACGGTCAGCATGGATGCCTTTCTTCATCCTCCAAAGTGCCCCTAAATATCCTGCCTGGGTTCCTTATGTTTGTTTGGTTAGGTTTTGCCATTAACTGCCATAGCTTGGAAACCTGACTTTCCCAAGCGCTCCATATACAACACAAAGATAGTTCGTTAGGTGATAGCTAGCTGGATAGAAGGATGGATGGATAGGTAGATGATAGAGACAGATGATGATAGATAACCGATGACAAATTTACAGATAAATGGACAGTTATAAATAAATGGGTAGATACTATTACTATTCAAAGACGTTATCCTGACTGCACAGGATTTAAATGTTCGTTGACCTAAGAACTGCAGTAAGGAGCCCTTACCCATGATGTCCGGTATTAGAATCATCTACCCTCAGGCCACTGCTGGTCTAATTTTGTTTTAATTTTTTCTTTCAGATTAAGAATGTCCCATAAGAAATTGCAGCTTTGTTGCAGAGCCAATGTTTACACTCAAGTGCCTGACGGTGGGTGGGGCTGGGTGGTCGCGGTTTCTTTTTTCTTCGTTGAAGTCTTCACCTACGGCATCATCAAGTCGTTTGGCGTCTTCTTCAATGACTTAATGGACAGTTTCGATGAATCCAACAGCAGGATCTCGTGGATCATCTCCATTTGCGTGTTCGTCTTAACGTTCACAGGTTAGTACGTCTTTCAGCTTCAACGCCAGATAAGCACGTGTGTCTTGGCAGTTTGCCTAACGAGGTAAGAGAGGCTGAGGAAGGTGGTCTGTTTGCCAGACCTGACTGCCATCAGTTCAGGGCACACGTGTTCAAGGCCTCCCGTGTGTGCTCTTAGGATCCTGCAGAGTTTACCCTGAGGACAGCAGTAAACTCCAGCTCAAGGGGAATCTAGTCATTTCCTAGAGAAGAAATGTCACAAAGTCTTCAGCATCCCAGGCCCTGGTCTCGTAAAAACGTGCTGAGGAAACAGGTAGAAACGGCAGGTGTGGCTACAGGCAGAAGAGAGATGCAGTGTGTGAAGGGAGAGCATGGAAACGCATACATGTTGCCCAGAGGGGACGCTGTGAATTCCAAACACCTCCTTCCCTAAAGGAGTTCCCGTGTGGACTCCCAAATCCAGCAGCAGCAGTTCCAGGACACCGTATCTAACTCTTCCCACACTCACTCCCACTTCGTCCCCTACAGACCTAGCAACACGACACAGCGGTGAGGCCTCATGATGCTTCACTCACCTGTCGGGGCCGCAGCAGGCTTTCCTGAGCAAGCAGGGCCGTTGAACTTACCCCGACAGTTATGGAGCTGCATGCAGCTTCCCTGACTTTAGGTTCGCCTCCTGCCATGGAGCCGTTACCTCTAAAGTTTTCTGAACTGTCATCCGCTCTATCTGACTCTCTCTGACCCCATGGACAACCCGCCAGGCTCCTCTGTCCATGGGATTCTCCAGGCAAGAATACTGGAGCGGGTTGCCATTCCCCTTCTCCAGGGGATCTTCCCAACCCAGGGATCCAACCCAGGTCCCCTGCACCGCAGGTGGACTCTCTGCCCTCTGAGCCCCCGGGGAAGCCCAGGCTTGTCTGAGTATACTCAGGCTTCCGCCCCGCACCGCCTGAAAGGGGCAGCCCCCCTGTTCTCTGCTGAAGTCAGACTTTATCCCCTTGGTCCTGATCCTGTCTCCTACATGTTTCATGGACACACTCCTAGTTCCGGTGTGAAGATTAAGATACTTTCTTAATTGGCAGCCTGTTTACGTTCTTGGAAAGATAACTTACATGAACTAGAACCAAAATTTTACACTGGGTAACCGAAGCAAGAAAATTCCAAAGTTGAACTTTTAGTCCTTTGCTAACCAAAGATAATATAGTCAGCAAGAAATACCCAGCTAATACTATTGTAGCACAAACAACTGTTCTTTCTTTAATTAATTCACTAACTTATTTGCTCAGCTGCGCTGGGTCCTCGTTGCAGTATATGGGTTCCAGTTCCCTGACCAGGGATCGAACCTGGGCCCCCAGAGTTGGGAGTGCAGTTTCTTAGCCTCTGAACTGCCGGGGAAGTCCCAGAAGATAATTGTTCCAAATGCTGTTATGTTGTTGTTGAGTCACTAAGTCATATCCATCTCTTTGCTACCCCATGGACTGCAGCACGCCAGGCTCCTCTATCCTTCACCATCTCGCGGAGCTTGCTCAAACTCACGTCCATTGAGTTGATGATGCCATCCAACCATCTCATCCTCTGTCGCCCCCTTCTCCTCCTGCCTTCAATCTTTCCCAGCATCGGGGTCTTTTCCAGTGAGTCAGCTCTTCAGGTGGCCAAAATATTGAAGCTTCAGTTTCGGTCCTTCCAGTGAATATTCTTCTCCAGAACCATAATTGGAAAGCTGAAAGCATCAGTTCCTTAGCGCTCAGCCTTCTTTATGGTCCAGCTCTCACATTTGTACATGACTCCTGGAAGAACCAGAGCTTTGAGTAGATGGACTTACACAGAATGCTTCCATCCTGGTCACTAATGCCTGAGTCTGCACACTGCCTAAAATGGCCCTGGTGATCTCATTCTTCACTGTATTAACATATGAGCTGATGCTCTACCAGCATTGAGAGAGATGTACGGCCCAACCTCAACACCATCGAGTCCTTTTTTGGTGGTTTTGCTCTTTCTGTCCAGCGTGTGCCACATCGTTCTTCCCCCTCCAAGTCTGGAGGGTCCCTTATCTCCTTGTACTCGGCGGGGGGTGGGGGGGGTAGCAGTGGTCGCCTGAGTAACATATAACTAGGAAACGTACTTGCCAGACTTAAATGCCCTGGGGGACAGAGTGCCTGGAAGCTATGCCAACTGTAACGCATCAGCCACTTTGAATTATCCGTCCCATGGCTCGCCTGCTTCTGCTTTGCATAACAGAACCCACCATACTTTCATACCATTTGCAAAAAAGTCAAGAGGAATTTGACCCTAAATGGAGTCTTGTTCAAAAGAATCCAAAGCAATGAGTATAGAAACAAAAAAAGTGACACAGAGTCATTGGAAATCCCATGTTTATTACAGAATAACATAAAAGTAATACATCTCCGGTTTCCTAGGGGCTCCTGGTGGGTCAGAGTCTGTCGTCTGAGAAGATGGATGTACGTTTACACTGTGACTCTGGCTTTCTCTTGGAGGAGCCCCCAAAAGAGATTTTAGAGGATGGGATCTTACGACCGACTTAAAGGCACGAGAACAGACTTGTGGTTCCCAAGGCGGGAAGGAGGCCGTGTGGGGTCAGCTGGCGCAAACCAGCGTGTGCGGGACCGATGAAGACCCAGGGCCTCCTGTACGGCACAGGGACCTGTATTCAGGGGCCCGTGATGAACCTTAGTGGGGTGAACTCCCTGTGGTCCAGTGGTTAGGACTCAGTCTTCCCTGCCGAGGGCCTGGGTTCAATCCCTGATCGGGGAGCTAAGATCCCACCAGCTGCAGCGCAGCCAAAAACAACAGTGGAGAGAAAATGTTAAAGCGTTTATGTAACTGAATCACTTTGTTGCAAGTCAGCTACACTTCGGTAACAAGGTAAAAAGACAGACTCGCGGGGAGGCTGAGGCTGAAGCCCTGGGGGCTGAGACCCGTCCGCTCTCCTCTGCAGCCCCGCTCTCCACGGTCCTGAGCAGCCGGTTTGGACACCGCCTGGTGGTGATGCTGGGCGGCCTGCTGGTCAGCGCGGGCATGGTGACGGCCGCCTTCTCGCAGAAGGTCTACCACATGTACATCGCCATCGGCGTCGTCTCTGGTGAGCGTCTCTCCCGGGCTCGCACCTTCTCCGGAGACTCGGTGTCGGGAATGAGCAGTGGGGAAGGAGGGCCCCGGACCCGTCGCGCGTTTCTCCCTCCCGTTCTCTTTTCTCTTTAAAATGAGGGCTGGCCCACATCTGTGCCTCTGAACTGGGCCGGACGCCTCCTCTTCTCAACGCCCAGGACTTCCTGTCTGATGTTTTAATATTTACCGATGAGACAGAGAACTTCTCTTTCACAAGAGTTTGCAGGCACAAGACGTCCTTTTCACAGAATAAGGTTTGAGTGTCGTTATCCGGCGCTTCCCAAGTCTGGTTGTGAGAAGTCTGAGCTGTAGGGGCGGGGCCAGTGCTGGACCGAGGGCTCTGAGGAGAAGTCCCCTTTCAAAGGAGTCTGTACATAAGTCACAGATTATATATATATACACATATAACTGTGTATATATATCATAACTATATATATAAAACTCTAACTCTATATAAGTCTCTACATATAACTCTATAACTATGTATATATAACTGTATATGTGTAATTCTGTATATAACTATATATATAACTAAATACACACATACATATGTGTATATATTTGGAAAACTTTTTCCCTTTCAAAGGAGTCCACACATTACTCACAGATTATATGTAATTATCCCGATATATACACACACAGACACACGGGCTTCCCCAGTGGTTCAGTGGTAAACAGTCAGCCTGCAGTGCAGGAGATGCCGGACACACGGGTTTGATCCCTGGGTTGGGAAGATCCCCTGGAGAAGGAAATGGCAACCTGCTCCAGTATTCTTGCCTGGGAAATCCCACGGACAGAGGTGCCTGGCAGGCTCAAGGGGTCAAAAAGTTGGACTGAGTGACTGAACACACACACACACATAATTCTCTCTATATATAACTAAATACATGCACGTATACATAGAAAACTTTTTCCCTTTCAATGGAGTTCATACATTACTCAGATTATATATAACTATAATATATATGTACATAGTGAAGATTTGCAGACTTTTCCGCACATATTTCTGTGCATACAAAAACTCATTTATTTCCAAATAGAAGTCTTATGTAAAAACTCTATTTGATAAGGGTCCTGTGCACTGTGAATTATATAAATCTGGGGGAAAAACTGGAGAAAAGTAGGAAAAAAAAATTCCACGAAACAGATTTTTCTGTTCCCTTTTTTTTTTTTTTTTTCCTACAACAAGCTTCCCAAAACAGCTCTTACAGTTTTTCCAGACCTCTGGTGAAACCTGCTTTGCTCCAGAATGAATTTCTGGGCTCCCTGAATGTAATCATTTCTAAAATAAGTGCCCAAATCCCAGCTCTCTGAATGCGCCCTGCAGGCGTCAGCCGGTGCGTGGTTCTCATTGTCTCGCTGGTGTCCTGTCACAGGCCTGGGCTTCTGCTTCAGCTTTCTGCCGACTGTCACCATCCTGTCCCAGTACTTCGACAAGAGACGGTCCGTGGTCACGGCAGTTGCTTCTACGGGAGAATGTTTCGCCATGTTTGCTTTTGCACCAGGTAAGCGGACGACCTGAGTGTGCGTGTTCATGTGAGCTGGGCCTTCTTGCTCTAGATCGTGCAGAAGGACGGGCTGTCTTCTCCAGTCCGGCACCTTTTCAGGATCTATCCCCCCTTACCCCCATTTTAGGAGTTCAAACCTTCTAATACTCATCCAAGTTTACATAAATAGGAAGCGATGTGTGTATGTGCGTGTGTGTGTGTGTGCGTGTGTGTGTGTGCGCGCGTGTGTGTGTGCTCGGTCACCCTGTCGTGTCCAACTCCTTGCAACCCCATAGGAAGGTACACGGCATATATTCAGCGAGGAAGCTTGGACCATCCATTCCGAAATAGATCCGGGGACTGCTTCTATTTCTCTCCTTGGTCAAAAGAGCTATATTCTGTGCAGATTTAAATTGTGCTGGTAAAGTCGGGTTCGTTAGCCATGTGGATGATCTCACAGGGAGGTTTTCATCCCTGGCTTATTTCCCCGTCTTAACTGTGACTTGTGACTCTCACTAACCAGTGGACTCAACTCTTATCTGCCTTCTTCGGTGAGTCTGTCAGTGAATGGCAGTGCAGTTCAGAGGAGATGCAGTGTTTCAGGGTGACACGTCATGTCTGAAGCTTTTCAGATAGTTCAGAAGAATTAATGTATGCGTGGCTATAAATATGCAGACAGAAAACTGTTCACTGTTGAATTTCGGTGACGGCAGGCATATGGGTGTCAGTCTCTGCACTTTTCTGTTGGTTTGAAATGTTTCAGAATAAAACATTGAGGGACAGTCAGTGGCGTGGGAACCCCCTGAAGGTGGAAACTTCATCTGGGTGCGGCTTTACTCCCTAGCTCGTCCCTGGCACCTGGCGGGTAGGCACCAAGGAATGTCAGGTGGAGAAAAGGAGACCAGTTATTGCCAGAAGAGGGTCAAAAGCACTTGGAAATAACCAAGCCTGAAAGAGTTTACAATTCTGAGTTTTCCATTTTAACGGGGGAAATAGAGGTAGGAGCCAAAAAGTGCCAAAGAAGTAAGTGGGGCCCCCCACCCCCGGCCGAGAAGATGGGGCTTTCTTGCTAAGCCCACCTTCTTAGTAACCAAGTTATCGCATCTCTTAAACCTGACTGTCAGCTCTCACAGAGAATCGAGTGAAACCAAATTCTCAGGAACATCATTTCACCTTCCTGGGATAATGACAAAGAGACTTGGAATCTTGTGGGGCCTGTTCATCCTCTCGTCACTGGGGAGCTTGAAGCCTCCTTCGGCCGGACCCCCTGTCCCCATGCCAGGGTCCTGCCCTGGCCTCCAGGATGCCTCTAGGCTGGCAGGAAGGTAGTTAGGGCATCCCACAGGCTAGAAAGCGGAGGATGGCATAATACAGCTACTGACAGCCCTGTACCGCGATCACACAGTAACTGTGTTAATTCCAGGATAATCCTATGAGCTCTCGGATTCTTAGTCGGTCCTCTCTTTCGTCTGTTACTGTTGAGAGCCAAAGGGGTGGCTGGAGAAGGATCCAGCTCGAAGGGTAGAAGTTCCGTTTGGAAAAGGCCAGAGAGTCAGTATTTCAGACTTCCCAGACACAAGTCCTTGTCAGATCCGCTCACCTCTGCGGTCACGGCACAGGGGCAGCTCAGACGCCGCTGAAGAATGCTCCCAGCTGTGTTCCAGCCGAGGTCAATGACCGAAGCTGGGCTGGGGCTGGGGCTGGCCGGCAGGTCGCTTTCCATGCACCCTGATGCGGGTCACAAGCTTCGTTCATTTCTTGTGCCTCTGCTTGGAGGAAGGCACCCCCAAAGCTCCCTGCAAGCCTGGGCTGAAAGTGTTTGTTCCATCTTGTCCCGATACATCTTCCTCCTCCTTGAGTCCTGAAGGCCCCCAGGGATGATGCGTGTCGGGTCCGCTTTCTTCTTTGCTGTGCTGGGTCTTCACGGCCGCACCGGCTTTTCTCTAGTTCTGTCCAGTGAGGGCCGCTCCCTGCAGTGGCTTCTGGTTGCCGAGCGCGGCCCCCGAGGCTCTCAGCCTGAATGAGTTGCAGCTCGTGGGCTCAGCAGTCATGTTGCATGGCCTTCAGTCACTCTGGGCGTGTGGGATCTTCCTGGAGCAGGGCTCTAACCTGGATCCCCTGTACCAGCAGACGGAGTCTTTGCCCCAAGCCACTGCAGGAGTCGCACCTGAGGAATCACCGTTGCGTCAGGCCCCCGGCACAGCTCTCTTTCCTCCGCTCTCCCCCTCTCCCCCGGCCGCGTCCCTCTGACCCTGGGTTTTCTTTCTGCTTCGCCCCTGCTCCCACAGCCATCACGGCCCTGAAGGAGACGGTGGGCTGGAGGTACAGCATGCTCTTCGTGGGGCTCCTGCAACTCAACCTTGTGGTCTGCGGCGCGCTGCTCAGACCCATCCTCATCATCGGCGCACCGGGGACCCCCAAGACGCCTGCCCCCGAGCACCGGAAGGAGGCGCAGTACATGCTGGAGAACGAGAAGACCCGCACCTCCATCGACTCCATAGACTCCGGAGTAGAGCTGACTACCTCACCGAAGAACGTGCCTGGCCACCCGGCCGTGGTGGAGCCCGAGGCCGAGCTGCAGGCCCGGGGCCGGCCCGGCGCCCCGCTGCTGGACTTCTCCGTGCTGACGGAGAGGAGCTTCATCTGCTACACGCTCTTCGGGCTCTTCGTGACGCTGGGCTTCTTCGCCCCGTCCCTGTACATCATCCCGCTGGGGCTCAGCCTCGGCCTGGACCGCGACCGCGCGGCCCTGCTGCTGTGCGCCATGGCCGTGGCCGAGGTGTTCGGCCGCATCGGGGCAGGGCTGGTCCTCAACCGGGAGCCCATCCGCAAGGTCTACATCGAGCTCATCTGTGTCATCCTGCTGACCCTGTCCCTGTTCACCTTCACCTTCGCCTCGGGCTTCTGGGGCCTCATGGCCTGCAGCGTCTTCTCGGGGGCCATGATCGGGACCGTGGCGGGCACCCACATCCCGCTGCTCGCCGAGGACGATGTCGTGGGCATCCAGAAGATGTCGTCAGCGGCCGGAGTCTACGTCTTCTTCCAGAGCATCTCGGGGCTGGCCGGACCCCCCCTTGCAGGTAAGCTGCATACACAAAGGAGTACCCTTGTGGGCTAAGCCTCCCCTTTCTTTTCCATGGCGGTTTGATCCCAGGGTTCTGACTGCAGCCCCCTGCGCCCTGCAGTAGGACCTTGGGTCAGCCCGTCCCACACGCACATGTTTGCGCCTGCCGACTCCCGGTCTGCCCCGCGCCCCAGCCCTTCCTCCTCACCACCACGGGTCTGTCTGTGAGGCTGCTCCTGTTTCACAGGTGCTTTCTGCTGTGTGACAGCTGAGATTCCACATTCAAGGGTACTGTCCTGTTAGGAATCATGCCAGCTTCCTATTCAAGTCGAATGAAAAGCAGCATCTATTGATCTTGATACTTGCAGAGCATTTTAGAGATGTCAGGATGATCAGTATCTGAGCCACTGCTCTTGACTTAACCATGAGGACGTGAACCCCGGGGTGTGTCAGCCCCCAGCCCAAGGCGGGATCGGCGCCCGGGTCAGGAGGGACTGGGGTCTGCAGCCCGAGCCACCTGGGCGTTTGCTACCAGGTTACCTGTGAGACACTCGGCGGGGCACACAGGGATTTTTGACCTCATCACACTCTGACTTTTTGGAAAACAGGACTGAGGGGCTTCTGTAAGCCAGCGTCCCTTCGGGGGATGGCTTTTAGGGAACTGAACCCAGAGCAGCACTCTGCGGAGACCCCGCTGGTCACTTGGGAACATTTCCGTGCAGGAAGGACGTGC
The DNA here is from genome assembly GCA_935064755.1 of Tragelaphus eurycerus. Lineage (NCBI taxonomy): Eukaryota > Metazoa > Chordata > Mammalia > Artiodactyla > Bovidae > Tragelaphus > Tragelaphus eurycerus. Next base: position 772,653 of record CAKXYN010000116.1, on the reverse strand, counting down.
ATGTTTCACATCTCGTGTGCTAAGTCTCTCAGGCCTGTCCGACTCTTTGCGACCCTGTGGACTGTAGCCCGCCAGGCTCCTCTCTGTCCGTGGGATTCTCCAGGCAAGAATACTGGAGTGGGTTGTCCTTTCCTCCTCCAGGGGATCTTTCCAACCCAGGGATCGAACCCCAGGTCTCTGACATCTCCTGCATTGGCAGGCGGGTTCTTTACCACTAGCGCCACCTGGGAAGCCCCGTTTTATATCTTGGACCGTCCTTGAGGTTACCGTGATTACACATCTTACCCAGTGACCTGAGGTGGACCAGGGTGAAGTTCACAGAACTCCTTCCTCTCAGGAGAGGATGTCAGCTTTCTTTCCAAGGAGATGAGCATCTCCCTGACCGCATGTTTTACATTCTTGACCAGGACCAGACCTGCCCACAGAGAACATACAAAGTGACAGAATTCTCTCAGGTGCTGGGTGGGGGTGTCTGTCTCCTCTCCTGTCTAGAAAACACTCCTACCTTCCAAGCTCTTTTTCCCTTAAAACAGCCAGACAGAACCAGGAAGGCAGAGAGCCCACGAGGTGGCCGAGTTGGGGGATCCTGGGGCGGGGCGGGGGTCTGCATGGCTAACATCCGCTGCCCCCGCAGGTCTGCTGGTGGACCAGAGCAGGATCTACAGCAGAGCCTTCTACTCCTGCGCGGCCGGGATGCTGGTGGCTGCCGTGTGCCTCGCCCTCGTGAGACCCTGCAAGCGGGGGCTGTGCCGCCGGCCCCAAGCCCGGGAGGGCAAGGCCGAGGGTCCCCGCGGGAAAACAGCGTTGCAGGACATCCCCGAAGACTTTCTGGAGATGGACCTGGGGAAGGCCGAGCACAGAGCTCCTGCAAGAACAGAGCCCGTCTGACACCCACGTCAGTCACTGCAGCACCCCGGGGCCGGGGAGGGCGTGGGGCGGGGGGCCCGGGCGGCAGAGCAGCGGACCACCCGCCCGCTTTCCGACTGCACTTCAAAGGGAATGTATGTGAGAACCACTACCAACATCCTTCTTGTTTTCTTCTTATAAGTTTTCTTTTTTGCTTGTTTTTTATGCCAAAACAAAAGCAGTGGAGCGCCTTTCTGTGCATCAGCCTGGCTGGGTTCAGCAGCAACACAAAGACAGGCAGGAGGACTCTGGGCCACATTCCGGTTTTAAAATAGGGACGTGAATTGGCAAAGTGGTTTGAAGAGCTCTCACGTTTGATAAACTGCTATCGTAGAAAATTACATCTGGCCCAGGCCACTGAAATGAAATCAACCACTCAAAAAAAAAAAAAAAAACAACTTACATCATTTAAAAAATTCCTCGTTTTCAGAACTATGAACAAATTGTTTAAAAACCTTTGAAAAATTCTGAGGTTTCCAGTAACACATTAGGGCCTCTGAATTTTCCAGATATTCCATGGAAACAAAGTACAATTTAAGACCAAACCTTTGGCCAGTAAATGGAAATTTTTTAAAATACACGTTAACTTGAACTTCAGAAATGTGAAGATGACCACTTCTTTGTGCGGCCAGTCATTTACCAGTGTTTCAATACAGACCACACAGCATGGCATTCAGAAATGAATTTCCTATTGCTTTTTAATTATTCAGAAATATGTGATTGTAGTGTCTTTAATTTAAATCACTATTTATTATTAAGTTATTCTAGAATGAATAAAGTAATCAAAAGAAAGTCTGAGACATAAGCAGAATTTTTACCTCCCTTCTGCAATCCTTGACATGCCTCTTAACTTGTAAAGTTACTCTCTAAAAGGCCAAGTTGTAAGGATTCTTCCATTTAATGGCAATGTGTGTGATTTAAAGGGGGCAGGGGCATGAACAGCAAATCGCCTTAGCTTTTTTAAATGATTAATCACCTAAGAATACTTGAGGATCTTCTTTGATCAGAATTATATCTCATTGAATTGTTGAAACATTTGATTTTTTTTTTTTATGATCTCACTGTTGAAGCATTTCTGTATTTCATGTGGGGTAGCAGAGACATTTAATTCGCCGTCATGAGTTACGTCCTAGAAAGCTTGATTGCTCTGCGTTGCAGGGTCATCGGGTAAGCCGGTCACTGTTCTTCTTGGTGTCACACTACACGGATAGTATTTCCATGCGCACCTTTTTTTCTGTAAAAGGGCAGGTTATGAGGGGAACAGGTGGGCTACGGACTCACATGTCCTGATCTCATTCTGCAGGTGACGGTCAGAGCCGCTGCTCCATCTCTACTCATTTTACTGTTAATTTCTGACAACTCAGGGGGAAAAAAAAAATAACAAGCCTAGTTTGGTTCCAGGTACACACAAGCTTGAATGTTTCTCTGCACTGAGACAAAAGTGGCATAACTCACCACCGCCTGCTGCATTTCTGCATGGCGCCGGGTCAGCCATAGAAATAGGACAATCTGTAGACCCTGGGGAGGGCGGGGAGGAGGCAATCACCGAGAGTCCGTCAGAGACAGGCACAGCTGGGACGGGGCAGGCGGGGCAGACGTCACTGCCCAGAGGCACTTGCAGCTTGTGGCGCGTTTGCAGGCTCCATGACTTCAGCACTTTACTACGTTTTTTACTATGAATGTTCGATACAATTTAATATTTATAACTGGTTTCAGAGCAATCTGTTCAAGACGTCCATTCTGTTAAATGCATGGGAAAAAAAAATGTATGCCAATTTCAGTATGTCAGTAATCGAGGTTTTTAAATGGAAGAAAATGAAAACAGGATTGCTGATCTGTTCTGTATTCTGTGACATTCTGGTACTTCTAGATTTGCAATAAATGTATGGCTTTTTTATTTAGAGGGAGTGGTTTGTTTTTCATTGACACCTCAGCATGCATTGTTGGGGCCAACAAAGGTTTTAAAAACTCAGGGAGGATTCGTTTAAAATAACATTTTCCGAAGCTTTTCTACAAAATCTTTTAACTGTACGAGAGACACATAAACGGTTCTAAGATGTGTTTGTCGAATGGGAGTATTTCATAAATGAACGACAAATGAAATGATCCAGTGACCACATAATGAGAGCTAAGCCCATCGAAAGCAACAGGTGAAAACTGGGACTTCCCTGGGGGTCCAGCAGCTACGACTCTGGCTCCCAGTGCAGGGGGCCCAGGTTGGATCCCCAGTCAGGGAACTAGATCCCACAGGCTGCACCCAAGAGTTGGAATGTTGGAACTAAAGATTCTGCATGCCCCAACTAAGAACCAGTGCAACCAAATAAATATTTTTTAAAAGAAGTAGTAAGTGTAAATGTTCAGACTAACCATATGTAGTGACAGAACAGGCCTAAGAACCAGCCTAATCTGTCAGGAAACAGCATGACCTCTGCGCGCATCGGTCCACGGAAACCTTTTCTGTTAAATTCCAGGCAGGAACTACTGAAGGCTTTGCGGGCCCCACAGGCTCAGTCACAGCTGTTCAGCTCTGCCTCTGCAGGGCAAGAGGAGCCACAGACAAGATGTAAATGAATGAGCTCGGCCGTCTCAGTGAAAGTCAATTCATGTGAAGAGACAGGTGGACCCCAGTGTTGTGTTCATCGCAGCACTGTTTACAATAACCAGGACGTGGAAGCAACCCAGATCGGCAGACGAATGCATAAGGAAGTCATGGTACTTGTACACAATGGAATATTACTCAGCTATAAAAAAGGAATGCGTCTGAGTCAGTTCTAATGAGGTAGATGAATCTGGAGCCTGTTACACAGTGAAGTCAGAGAAACACCAATACAGTATATTAATGCAAATATATGGAATTTAGAAAATCAGTAACAACGATCCTATATGCAAGGCAGCAAAATAGACACTGATGTAAGGAACAGACTTTTGGACTCTAGGGGAGAAGGCGAGACAGGGACAATTTCAGAGAACAGCAATTGAAACATGTTTATTACCATATGTAAAACAGATGACCAGTGCAAGTTGGATGCATGAAGCAGGGCACTCAAAGCCAGTCTCTGGGACAACCCAAAGGGAAGGGGTGGGGACGGAGGTGGGAGCAGGGTCCAGGAGGCGGGGGACACATGCACCCATGGCAGTTTCATGTCGATGTACGGCAAAACCACCACAATATTACTAAGTGATCATCCTCCAATTAAATAAATTTTTAAAGAAGTTTGAATTCACGGGTACTGAAATTTGAATTTCATAAACTTTCCACACACTATGAAACACTGTTATTTTTTTTAATGACATAAACATACAAAAACCATGCTTAGTTCAAAGGCTGTCAAGAAAAATCGGCAGTGGGTTGTATGTGGCCTGTGGACCGCTCCACGGCATCTGTGACGCTATCACAGGTACCACCAGCGGCAGACTGGAAACTAACAGTCCTGATGGGAAAATGTGGAAACAGTGACAGATTTTACTTTATTGGACACTGAAATCATTGCATTTTGTGACTGCAGCCAGGAAATTAAAAGATGCTTGCTCCCTGGAAGAAAAGCTGTGACAAACCTAGACAGTGTATTAAATAGCAGAAACATCACTTTGCCAGCAAAGGTCTGAATAGTCACGCTATGATTTTTCCAGTAATCAATATATGGATGTGAGAGTTGGACCATAAAAAGGGCTGAGCACCAAAGAATTGATGCTTTTGAACTGTGGTGTTGGAGAAGACTCTTGAGAGTTCCTTGGACTGCAGGGAGATCAAACCAGTCCATCCTAAAGGAAATCAACCTTGAATATTCACTGGAAGGACTGATGCTGAAGCTAAAGTTCCAATACTTTGGCCACCTGATGTGAAAAGATGACTCACTGGAAAAGACCCTGATGTGGGAAAGACTGAAGGCGGGAGGAGAAGGGGACGACAGGACGAGATGGTTGAACGGCATGGACATGAGTCTGAGTAAACTCCAGGAGACGGTGAAGGACGGGGAGGCCTGGCGCACTGCAGTCCCTGGGGTCACAGAGTCGGACACGACACAGTGACCGAACAACAACGGTCCTGACCGATGGGGAAAGGTCATCGTGGCCAAAGTGACGCTCAGGCCACAGGCGCCAGAGACAGGAGAGACCAAACAGCGCCAGCCCGCCATCAGGCTTCATTGCCTGTGATTAGGGCGCTCTGGCTTCCACCTTGCTGACCAGATAATTTCACTACAAATAGACAGTATTTCCTTCCCCCAAATAAAATTAATCCAGCTGTAAAAATGAGTTCAGATCATGTGCTCTTTTAAGACAAATGCATCTCTGAATCAGTGTTTCCAGGCTTTTAAACAAGGTTATCAATTATGTAAATGTAGCATTTATGCTTTTTAAAAAACCACCAGAGAATTCCCAGCTTTGTGCATTTATCTCCCTTTCCTTTAGCTTAATACCTGTTGATAAAACAGAAAATGGATTCTAACTCAAAGTTCTCATCATCCAGTCATCCATTCAAGCCACCTAGAGGTATTTATTACGCATAGACTTCTGTACTCCTCAAATATTCTAAATCAGAAATGATCATGAATCCTTACTTTTAAAAGCTCCCAGGTATGTTCAGCTCAGGCTCTAAATCATGTCAGAAGTTATGTCAGATGCGGGGCTCATGAGCATGCCTAGTTTAGAAGTCGCTGCCCTTAAAATTCTAAATGGTTACGAGCATTAATTAAAATACCATATAAAGACAATTCCAACTCGGCACATGCTGATGCTCAGTACTGTCCGACTCTTTGCAACCCCATGGATTGGAGCCCACCAGGCTCCTCTGTCCATGGGATTCTCCAGGCAAAAATACTGGGGTGGGTTGCATTTCCTTCTCCAGGGGATCTTCCCGACCTACACACCAAACATGCGATACGGTCTCTCCCATGAGCATACATCCGTTGGGAAAAAAGAACCTGTCCCGGTTTCCACATTGATCTTTAATAGGAGTCCAGTCCAACAGGTGGACGCAGACTGTTGCATAAATAAGGAAACTAGCGCCCTCTGGTGTTCAGCGTCTGTCATGACTGCCTGATGGTGCAAAACAACAAGTGTCAAGGTCAGGAACTTACGAAATTTCAGTTTTCATGTAAGAAAAAGTCTCACACCAAAATCACAGTGACCACAGTGACTGCGGATCTCCTACAGGGGAAACGGAATGGGAAAACCGATACCCCAGAACACTATCTATAAAGGCTTTTAAAATAGGTACACACGCACGCATGGCTGAGTCCCTTCACTGTCCACCTGAAACCATCACAGCAGTGTTCACTGGCTACTCCAGTATAAAATAAAAAGCTTGAAATAAAATACAGCTCACCTGATATTGCTGGGAAAAATACACACTGTGGCCATGAATTTATATTATTAATATTTATCTACCTTTCCAGCAACTGAAGACGACAGACGCACGAACGAGACCAGCAACTTACCCCTAGAATCTGGCCCAGACGCTACTCTCTACCTGGGGACTCCCTTTGTAAAGAAATAGTAATCGTTTATTTTTATTTCTTGACCATGGTGCAGCCACGTGGGATCTTAGTTCCCTGACCCGGGACGGAACGCTGGCCCCTGCCCTGGAAGCATGGAGTCTTAACTCCTGGACCGCCAGGCAAGTCCGGGGACTCCCTCCCCAGTCCTGACTCCAGCGCTGACCTCCGGACCGTGCCGCAGCCAGCTTGACCTGCCCTCAGCAGAGCCCCTGGTCCTCCTCCCCAGACCTGCTCCTTCCTCCACAGATCCTATTGACTCGGCTTTCTAACTATACCCATAGCCAGACCGTCTCTGCCCCGTCCGCCAGCAGCCCACAGTCAGTGTTATCCAAGCTGGAGGACTGGTCACCTCCTAGCTGGTGTGCCCACTTCCACCCCTGACCACCCTGGCCTCCCTTTTCCATAGAGAGGCCTTGCAACAATCCTTTGAAAGCACAAGTCATACCTGATCCCATTCACAACCTACAAATCCTTAATGTGGGCTCCCCATGCCCTGCCTGGGGCTACAATTTTCTGCCTCGGTTCTGCCACACTGGCTGCACTGGCTTTGTTATTGCTCCTTGAAATCTCAGGCCTCAGTGAGCGTGGCTCCCTTTGCCTGGTCCACTCGTCCCTTACATGTGTGCACGACCTGACCCTTCCATCTGTCCCCCCGCCCCTGCCCAGATGTCAGCCCCCGGGAGGCACGCCTGAGCACTAACAGACAGCTGTCAGCCCCGGGAGGCACGCCTGAGCACTAACAGACAGCGCTTGTTTCCACCCCTCGGATCCACATCAGGACTGGTCTACTCGTTCTTTATCGTTAAGAGAGGTGTGATCTTTTAAATTGGAGGACAGTTGCTTCAGGGCACTGTTAGTTACTGCTGTACAACAACGGGAGGCAGCTGCACACACACTCCCTCCCTCCCGAGCCTCTCTCCCACCCCACCCCCAATCAAGGTGAAAGTGAAAGTCGCTCAGTCGTGGCCAACTCTTTGCGACCCCATGGACTGTATAGTCCATGGAATTCTCCAGGCCAGAATACTGGAGTAGGTAGGGTCTCCCTTCTCCAGGGGATCTTCCCCACCCAGAAATCGAACTGAGGTCTCCTGCATTGCAGGCGGATTCTTTACCAACTGAGGTATCAGGGAAGCCCAATCAAGCTAGCACTTCTTTTATTCACTGATATATTCCCAAGGCTTTGAGTAGGGTCTGGCACATAGTAGGTGATGCTCAAAACATACAGCTGAATGGATGAATTAGTGGGTTTCTGGGTTTTCATTGACTTTTTCAAAGATGAGCCTCAAAGGGCTCCGGGTAAGGCCCTATTATGGGCAGGTCCAGCCTGAGGAAGAAAGTGTAAGTCCATCGGAGACTAAACAGTGAAAGGAAGCACCACGAGGGCAGCATCAGTCTTCTGTATATGGTGGTTCCACAGCCAAGGAGCCAACTAACCAACCAAACGGCAAAAATATTTGGGGAAAGAAAGAAAAACCACTCCAGAAAGTTCCAAAAACTTGAATTTCCCACACACCTGGCAACTACTTACATAGCATTTACACTGTATTTACAACTATTTATATTGTGTTAGGTATTATAAGTGATCTAAGGGTGACCGAGGTACCCAGGAGCATGCGCATAGGAAACACACAAATACTACACCCTTTTACAGAAGGGACGTGAGCAGCCATGGATTTTGGTATCGTGGGGTGGGGCAGGGGGCTGGTTCTGGAACCAGTCATCCTGCAGACAGACGGATGCTCGGAGGGCTGTGAATGTGAACATATGCTGGTGTGGAATTTACTCTGTGTACATGCATATGCGCATGCTAAGTCACTGCAGCTGTGTCTGACTCTGCAATCCTGCGGACTGTAGCCTGTTGGACTTAAGCCATTTTCCTGGGGCTTCCCAGGTGGTGCTAGTGGTAAAGAACCCGCCTGCCAATGCAGGAGGCGTAAGAGACATGGGCTCCATCCCGGGGTCAAGAGGATCCCCTAGAAGAGGGCATGGCAACCCACTCCAGTATTCTGGCCTGGAGAATCAATCCCATGGACAAAGGAGCCTGGTGGGCTACAGTCCAGGCTGTCGCAAAGCGTCAGACACAACTGAAATGACTTAACACGGCACAAGCTATTTTCCAGGAGACTTTTTTCTTTCATGATGTCTCTCTCTATCGCTTTTTTTTTTTTTTTTTTTGCCGCACCAGGCAGGATCCTAGTTTCTAGACCAGGGACTGAACCCGGGCCCTCCACAGTGAAAAAGGCTGGAGTCCTAACCACTGGACCGCCAGGGAATTCCCTAAGGATGCTTCCTTTACCCTGTGGTTCAACTGGGAGCAAGTAATTTTCTATGTATTGAGTCTCTCTCTTTTTGGTGTTAAAGCAAAGCACTGGGACTTCTCTGACTTTGAGCAGCCCCAGATGGTCCCACTTGAAAAGAGGTTGAAAGAAAGTTTAATTTTACAACCTCTTCTATAAACAATCTGAAAAAAAATCAGTTAAGTCTCCTGCTTGTGGTGCTGTCCCTCTTATGAGGTCATGCAGCCCAGTGAAGACAGCAGAGCTTGGAAGTGAGGGGGTTCTGGGCTCATCTCGGCTGCTGGTATAACTACACACAAGTTCACACAAGCCTGAGCTTGTTTCCATGTTATCAACACTTCGCAACTTCGCTTTCCAAAGGTGAAAAGGACGCAGGAGGCCCTTGGCAATGGAAAGAGAGAGTTAAAAAAAACCATCTGTTCCAGGGAATCACAGCAGGTCCCCAAGCACATTCACGGGGACTCCAGAAGCCTTCACAGAGACCCCCAGCTTTCAGCCTATATGAACACTGTCTGCACACACTGAAGACCTGCAACCGTTTCCTTCCAAAAGCCTCTCTCTCCTGTTAACTCAACTTCAAAGGGACACCTTCCCACGCAGACTGGAGACCGGTCATAACTGAGCACCGCACCGTCCAACACAGCAGCCAGTAGCCGTCGGACCTGCCCAGCGCTGGACACGCGGCCACCGGGAACCCAGACGCACCGTCCCAGCAAAATACACACGGAATTTGAAGCCTTAGTCTGAGAATATGATGTAAAGTGACATAAGTCAGACGGAGAAAGACAAGCACTGTGGGACATCACATCCGTCTGGGACCGAAGAGAGCAGAGCTGCTAAAATCAGGGAATAGCATGGTGGTTACCAGGGCTGGGGCGGGCGGCAGGAGCGACGCGGTTCAAGGTCCAAAGTCGCAGGTAGGAGAGAGTCTGTCCCAAAGAGCAGCGCACAGCACCGCGATGGGACAACACTGTGGGTAAAACATCTAACCTGCAGGAGACCCGCCTCAGTTCCCCCCTCCCCCACCCACGGAACGTGAAATCCCTCAGGAGCTCGCGCGGGTCACCTGTTGATAGCACGGGATGAACTGAGGACCGGAGCCACGCCGTCGCGTGAATGTCCCCCGCCTCCGTCCGCACGCGCTCACGGGCTCCAGGAACGGCGCAGGGGCCGGGGCCGCTCCGAGCACCCACGGGCACCGAGGAGTCGGCAGGACCGACGCACAGAGGCCTGGCCTCGGCCGGCCGGGCCCGCGCGGACGCACTCACGGCTCCCGTCCCGCTGGGTCGGGTCCGGTCCCGCCGCGGCGACTGGCCGGACCGGGCGCCCTGGGCGGAAGCTGCCGGGCGCTTCCTGCGCGGGGCGGGGGAGGCGAGGGCCGCGGGGGGCGGCGCGGGACCGGGATGCGGGAGCGCGCGCTCGCGGCGCGGGCATCTCGGGGGCGCGGCCGGGGTCGGAACGGCGCTCGGCCTCCGCGTGGAGTCCCCGCGGCCCGAACTTGAACCCCGCCCCTTCCGTGACCCGAGGGACCCTGCCAAGTCCCTGGGCGCCGCCGGGAACGCTTCGGACTGTTTTCTAGAATGGTGTTCACACGGTGGAAACTTACTCTTTTATTCCTCTCAAATATCTTGCTGGCTCAGCGTTTGTAGAGCAAAAACTGCGTAGGTTTTTGTCATTAAGTGAGAATCATTTTTAAAAACTACATTTATCCATAGTGTTTTAACTTTAATTGCAAGAAACAAATAATATTGTTTAACTTAACCCTAAGAAGTGCTCCAAAAGTAAATGCAATACATTTACACACAACACCCAAGTGACGATCGCAGAGTAGACGCCAAAACTGCAGCCGGCGACGGGTGGGAACAGACCTGTAACAGACCTTCTTGCTGGTCTCACGGTGCAGTGTAGACTCACGTCTTCACGAACAACTGAAGCCCCGCCCCCTTACACATTTAGTCGAATCCGAGTTCTTTTAGGTCTGCAGCTCAAGCTGACCTACTGGACGAACACTGTGCTTGCCCTTCCGGGCAGTGAAAGGAGACTGAAGGGAGTGGAGACCTAAAGCATTAACTCCGGAAGGGAGTCACTCCTCCATCAGAGTCCATGCTGCCTGGGTCCCCTTTGCAGTGTTTCTTAGAAGACCTGGTCTCTGCCCTCCGTTTAGTTTTAATGACAAACCACCGTTTTCTAAATGACTAGAGGTTCACCCGGAGAAGGCAATGGCACCCCACTCCAGTACTCTTGCCTGGAAAATCTCATGGACAGAGGAGCCCCGTGGGCCACAGTCCATGGGGTCGCTAAAAGTTGGATATGACTGAGCGTCTTCGCTTTCACTTTTCACTTTCATGCATTGGAGAGGGAAATGGCAACCCACTCCAGTGTTCTTGCCTAGAGAATCCCAGGGACGGGGGAGCCTGGTGGGGTCACATGGAGTCGGACACGACTGAAGTGACTTAGCAGTAGCAGTAGAGGTTCGCCGAGCAGGAGACTGGAGGCGAAGCCATTGATTTGGTTCTAAAATGTGTTTTAAATCGTGCTGCGTAAATAATAGCAGTGCTAGGATTCAGGCGTGAAAGGGAAAAATGAGAGTCACCTTTCTCCTCCAGGTCAGAGGAGTGGGGGCTCCACCTGCCAGCACGCGGGTCACGTGATTTGCTCTAGCTTCTAGATTTCCTGGACCCAGCACTCCGTCTGGTCTCAACTTTGTACCCTGCTCCCCACCTGGACATCCAGCCCACGTTCCCAGCCTGAGGTGAGCATTTCTGGCAGATGCACAGGTAACTGGCCCCACCCTGCCCCTCACTCGTGTAAACATTAACACAAAGGAGTGGGAGATTACTGCAGGAGTAAACCCAACTCCTGCTCTAGGCTGTAAGAAAAAGTGCCACACACACAACCGCAAGCAGCATTACGTAAAAGCGAAGAGCAAATCTGAGTCCGTGTCAGGAACGGTTTCCTTTCCTTTAACCCCTGAGCTCTGCTGCTGTTGCTAAGAACGCTGGGGGCGTCTCAGCAGTCCGATGGTTGAGACCACACGTCCCTGCAGGGGGCGCAGGCTCTGGACCTGGTGAGGGAGCTCGGATCCCACATGCCCCCAAGTGCGGGCCTGTAGCCCAAACTACACGGCAGCGCCCTTTTCAAGGCTCTGACCTTTCAAGGTATAACACTTTCCTATTCATATAGAGGAAAAGCTGCACAATAGAAAGTAGCATCTGTTGTGCTGGAGGTTTGTAAGAAGGTGGTGGTGTGACTTAAGTGGACAGCTACCAGAGCAAAGGATTCAGACACCGAGAAGTTGCAACAACCACGCACACCCCCTTCTCTTTTAGTACAAAAGCAGCCTGATTTCTAACTGCTTGGCACGAGTCCACGATCTTCTTGGTCTGGCTGGCATTCTGAAGAAAGTCACTATTCCTTGCCCCTAAAACTCATCTCTCGATTTGCTAGCCTGTCGTGCCAGCAAGCAGTTATGAGCTCGGACTGGCAAACAATTATGACACGTTATCTGCAAGACCCCTGGCAAACGACTCCGTCTGTGAAAGCTGTGAACACTGGCATCCCCACAAGCACCAACAGTGGGGCAGGACGGGCACCATCAATGCCGCCTGGAAATACTCCCGGGAGGAGCTCCCATATCGAGCTGCCAAAAACTGAAGTGAGCTGTTGCTTCTTTCAGGATCAGCTAACCATCAGCAAAGGAAAAAAATAGGCATAGTGGGCCCAAGGCTGGAAGAGATTGCAGAAAAGCACAAGGAATGTGAATGGAGGGTGATGTGGCCGGGTCAGCACACGGGGGCACCTCTTTCTAAACACTGAGCCAGAAATCAACCCCCAGAAATGATGTTCCTTGGAAATCCTTTCTTAGGTCAGAGATGGCTATTTGCATAGGATCTGTTTACTTACTAACTTCTGCTGGTCCTAGCCTCTCATGAGACATAAACATATTTGAAGACAAAGTTCAGGTGCTGTTAAAAAAATTTAAAAACCTCCACTCCACTGCCCAGACACAACACAGAATCCATTTATTCCAATGAAGTACTCCAGCCAAACAAAAGCATGATGTGCACGTGTTTATTTGAATTACTCCTACTGAAGGTCCTTATTTCTGGAGAACAGCCAAGCATCTTGTGACCCACTCCTTCCACTCTTTAAAGGCTTCCACAGGTTTTGGCAAAGTTACCAGCTCCTCACGACTGTGTTTTGGAGTAACTCTAGGAGTCTCAGTGGACTCGGCATCAATCCACCTGACCAGTGCCTGGAAAAACAGAGAAGAGATGCATCTTTGAACAAATCACAGCAGAACAGACTCAGGCACGAGAAAAACCGGATCTCCCAAATCATGTGATCTGCATGGGTGACTGATGCCACCCACGGAGATGTTCCACCTGATAGCTGGTCGTGGAGGAGAGACCACGCTCATCAAAGAGTGTGCGCCAGAGCCACGCCCGCTGTGAGCACACGGGACAGTCACAGGGCGCACGGGACAGGAGACAAGAAGGACGACATGGGTATTTGAAGGTGGGAGGACGATTATTTTCTTTTCTCAACTTGCCAAGGGTTCCACGAGGCATTGCAAGTGTGCATGGGGACGTGTACACACCTGAAGTTAAGTGTGCACACTGGGCTGGCAGGCACGCACACGTGCAGACACACGTGCAGACAGGGACTGCAGTCACCCGTGTGGGTGGCCATACCCACGCAGGGATGCTGCATACACTGACATGTTTGTGGGCACCTGAGGACACAGGGACATTCTTGCCTCCTCAACACCAGCCGTTCCTCCTAACGAATATCACACTACTGCCCCACATTTGGAAAGATAAACCACCTCCACATAGTTCTAGTTTTTAAACATGAACTTTACTCCTCAGCATTTTACTCTGTTCTGCAAAGGCAAGCTCTCTGGCCCTAAACAAACAGCAAATGCAGAAACCTCTTCACCAGGTCTCACTGGGGTCCAAGCATAAGGCAAGTCAGAGTAAACCACAGCATCCTGCTTACCTCTGCACTAACTTCCTCTGATAAATCACCTCCAGAGAAGGGCCTAATAGCAAATGGTCGCTTGCTCCTTAAGTAACCACTTCCCCACTTACTTTGTACCGGTCTCTGAGCCGGAAGCCGACGGCACTCTGCAGCTTGCGTAAGCAGATGGGGCAGAGGTCCAGCGGGCGCCGGTCGGCTTCCTCCAGGTGGTTGGAGCCTTGCATCAGGCAGGCGAGCCACTGGCAGTGCCGGAGGCCAAAGATGTGTCCAATCTCATGGGTCAGAGTCTGCAAGACAGCCACACGGAGGCGCCCGAGTCAGCAGCAGCAAGGCGAGCTCCTCCAGCAGATCCACAGGAGCCCGCTCCACACCGCTCGTCACGGGGGCCTGCTCGCGGGCCCCTCACCTGCCCATGTCTCCCGCCCTCCTCTCTGTGGTCCACTGCTTCCCCAGCAGGTTCTCCACCTCCCCCGTGGACACCACGGATCACACCTTGGCGGGGCCGGGGGTCAGGGGGTGGTCCTATGCGCTAGCCTCCCTGCTTCTACCCCCTGGATGCTAGCAGCACCCCCTCCCCAACTGTGACAACCAGAGTCTGCAGACTTGTTCAATATGCCCTGGGTGGCAAACTCGCCCTGGTGGAGACCACTGTTCTAGACGGGGGACCCGCTGAAATTCAGTTGTGCGGCCCTTCCCCCAGATGCCAGGGCAGCAGGGGAGGGGAGGGGCTCAATCTGCATGATGACAAGCGGTCAAAGCAGGGAAGGCACAGCTGAGCCCCACCCCACTACTGCACAGTCAAGTCTCTGCTCCAGCTTCACAGCCAGCCTTCTGCACCCACGGTTCCCCGGGCCATGCGGGGTAGTGGTACTTATGGAGTCAGAGAGACACCTGTGTGAGTGGACCCTCGAGGCTAAAAGCCATGCCGCTTAAGGGCCAGCTGTGCTTAGAAACCATCGTTCTATCAGGTGGTGTTCTCAACCCCAACACACAGCCCTGGTGAATGCAGAGAAGCCCGTGTCTCCGGCCATGAGGCAGACAGACACAAGGAGACAGGATTTCCAGAGCGGGGTGGGGCAGGCGTCAGGACAGGCAGCGGGACCATCGGCTGCAGGAGGTGAGCCCGAGCCCCAGGGAGGGAAGTCTCGGGGAGGGAGCCAGCGGAGGCCCGAGGGAGGCCTGTTCTCCAGGAAGGGAAACCAGGGTGCGGGGTCCTGCAGGCTTGGGGGCTGGCAGTGGGGCAGCCTGACTCGATGACCATGAACTCTGGAATTAAGCTAACAGTAAGGAGGTTGGTACAGCCAAGGCTGTGTTACAGGACAAAAAACAGGCCCAGATGCTATACATGTCAGTATGAGAGTGTCCCCATTTAAATTGTTTTATTGATAATTTCAGTCAAGCGATATCCACCAAAAGTGTATAAACACCACCAAGTCACTGATAAAGTGACCTTCAGGACTGGGGGTATATAACGTCAAAGGACTCCGATCTCTTACAAGCCACTGCTGACGCGTCGCTTGAGCCACGCACCTTACACGAGCGGAGCAGCAGCACACTGGTGGCCTCAGGCAGGTAATAGTCATCGAACACCGAGTAGTCGCTCGAAGACTTCCTCTCCAGCTTCTTCACCTTGCCTTTGTAGTGTGAGCTGTAGAAGTCCGTGCCGTACCTGGCAAAGCTGAATATCCCCACACCTGGGGGAAGACGACAGGCCAGCACAGGGTGAGAGGAAGGTTCCCTCCTCTGGGGAAACACCAGTTAAGGGCCCGCGTGGGCACCTGGCCGGGGCGTGCCCCCAGCCCCCTGGCTCAGGGAGGTCTGCCCAACAAGGGGCTTCTGCCCCAGGTTCCCGAGGGTCTTCTGCTGTCCAACCTGCTCTGCTCTGTACAACTCAGAGGTCTTTAGGTCAAATTCTTCAGAAAAACAAAGTTCCAGAGAGTTTGTTTTCTTTTTCCCCATAAAATACTTTCTCAGGAATTCCTTGGCAGTCCAGTGGTTTAGACTCTGCACTTTCACTGCTAAGGACCTGGGCTCAATCCCTGCTTGAGGAACTAAGATCCTGCAAGCCTCGTGGGGCAGCCAAAAAAAAAAAAAGCAATTTTCTTAAATCGCCCCAATCAAGTATTCCGAAAGGAGCAGCAGGGTGTCAGGACCACGGGCGCTCACGCTCTCTCTGGAAAACTTCGGGAAATGGGTCTCCGGGCAGGCACGCTCCTAAGGCGCCTGTCCTTCCCTCTTCCCGCTGCTGCCCCCCAGCACCTTGGAGACCACGCTTGGACCCCACTTTCAGACTGAAGAACCTCCCCCGTCGTAAACAGCACGGCTCTCTCTACGGCTGGCACCAGTGACCAAAACAAACACGCCTGAAACTGACTTCCTGTGACACACGGGGAGCAGACACACACGGCTCACACTCAGGGGCTCGTACACGGGGAACAGACACACACAGCTCACACTACAGGGGCTGACTGCTTTTCAGTACAGCTGGTCTACATGGTCTCTTTCATGCAGGCTTCTCTTTCAGTTGCTAGTTTGAAAGTAATACGGAATATTTTTGTTAAGGAAATGAATTCATAGTAAGTTTGTCAAACCTAAATTTGATCCAAAAAGAATGCGCCTCACCCCACCTCCGTATTTGAAATATAGGGAAGAGGGCGTTCTAGAAGTTAAAAAAAAACTAAACTTACTCACTCCCAAGTGACATCCTTTGACCAAACAAAAGTTGGCACACTTCACTACAATATCTTTGAAAGTAAAAGTTGCTCAGTCCTATCCGACTCTTTGTGACCCATGGACAGTCCATGGAATTCTCTAGGCCAGAATACTGGAGTGGGTAGCCGCTCCCTCTCCAGGGGATCTTCCCAACCTAGGGATCGAACCCAGGTCTCTTGCATTGCAGGCAGATTCTTAACCAACTGAGCCACCAGGGAAGCCCATAATACCTTGAGCAAGAGATTTTTTTTTCTAATAATCCTACAAATACATTATTTCCTTTAGTAATTAAATACCTCAATTTTAAAATACCGATCTTTATAAACCTGCCGAGAACAAAGTCACTTGCAGTAAGGAGACCCCCTCACCGCAGGGCACACCCACCCTGCTCCCTCATTACATCTTCTCTCACGTCATGCAAAATTTAAGAAACTTATTGGGGAAAAAAAAAGCAGCAGAAACACTTGGGGAGAATGCTTCCTGACCTCCTCAAATGCATAAATTGGTTAACAAGATCTAGATAAATATGGTTTAAAAATGTTTAATGGTTCTGTTTCTCTCAGGTTAATAATAAAGGACTTGTCTCATACAGCTTGTTGGCTCACTTTTCTGACAGAAGGCTCGTACAAAAAACATCAGCAGGACGGCAATGGCCCAGGCCTCTCAGAGGGCACTGGCGGGCGGGCAGGCGGGCGGGCAGGTGCGGGTGGGCGCTCGCGGGTGCTCAGCCGCTCAGCCGTGTCCAGCTCTTTGCAGCCCTGCAGACCGCAGCCCGCCAGGCTCCTCTGCCCACAGGACTGCTGAGGCAGAAAGCTGGGGTGGGCGGCCATCCCCTCTCCAGGACCTACCCGGCCCAGGGGCCCTGTGTGTCCTGCACTGGCAAGGGGATGCTTCGCCGCTAGCGTCGCCTGGGAAGCCCCGCGGCCCAGTGGGTGTGGGGCTGAAGGACTGTAAAGACGACAAACAGAGAACGAGAAGGAAGGAGGGGCAGAAAGAGAGGCCCCACAGCACCCTGGGCCCCAGATCCAACGAACGGGGAAGAGAGGGATCCGACAGGGAGAAGCCCTTGGTAGCAAGAGCTCCCCACCCAGCCACCCTGGGGCTCACACACTCCAGACTGACAGCCCGTCTGTGAACCCTGAGCTCGCACAGCCCAGCCCCTGCTATCTGCTCCTGCTCCCAGAACGCCAGTGGGCAACCATGCCCCTCAGCTCAGTGGACTTCTCCCCTTCGAACCTGTCTTAGATCCTGAGCGATGTAGGCGGAAAAACAAGAGCAGAAATGGAAGGGTGGGAGAAGTGAAGAGAAGGCAAAAAAAGAAAACAGCCCAAATGGGCAAAAATATGACTTCCTTATAGAGCCTTTTCCTCCCCAGTGTTAAAATGCAGGGTTCCCTGTGAGTCACAGTTAAGCTTATTTCAAGTCAAAGACTGAAACTGACCATAAATAACAAAACGTCTGTTCCGAGACACAGGATGTGAAGCGCACACTTATAACTCAGCGCACAGCAACCTCATCTAAAGAGACAACTACCGAAAGAGCTGAAAAACAATTAGCGACGTTTCTGCTTCCATTAATAACAGTTCAAATATCCGTATTTAATTCACCTGGTCACTGAACTACCTCCATTCGCCATCTGTTGCACTGAATGTCTACGTATGTGCCAACCGTAAGTACACACTTCCTATGGATCAGCACTTTTATGTAAATGATCTCAAAACAGCACAGTGAAACAGATATTATTAGCTCCAAGGTGGTGCTGGCAGTGAACGGCCAAGCTGGGGGGAGGGGAACGGCCCAGATCATCAGGGCCCATCCAGAGCCTCCTTTCCACTGTGGCAGGAGGCTGCATCACAAATACCACAAGGCCTTCACATCTAAACCGTAATTGGAAGGGGAAAAAAAACTGTAATTGGTTGGAACATTTTCTCTCTTTCAAAATCTTCACAAAGAGTCTCAAGCTGAGCAAGTTTCTACCAACAATGTCAAAAAGGAATACCCTCTGTCAAAGAAGCCTGTCCAAAGACAAAATCCCAGGAGTCTCTTGGGTAGAGGTCGATCATCGTTATTCCCACAACACAAAAGGCATCTTCAGGTTTCTTCTTTTTTAAGAACGTCAGGATCTGCCCTATTAAAGAAAAACAACGTATGTTTAAGATATATTTATGTGTGTGTGTGTGTGTGTGTGTGTGTGTATACACAGACCTATATACTTTACTCAATTCAAGCTGTAAGGCTGCCCAGTTCACCTGCATGAATCTGAAGGTTCCGTGTGCTATCGTTGATTCTAAAGGAACATCTGGTTGCAGAGACAGGAATCGGCTCTAGGAGTTTGACTGCCAACCCGTAGAAGAAGGCTTCACAGTAGCCCTTGAGCCATTTCAAATATTCTTCACTGATACTTCTGGTGTTTCCCAGCAATCCTATGACAGATACAGAAGAAAATTTAAAAAGAGATTTTGAGATGATCAGAACAGTCTTTACCTCAGTCTACAGTTAGAAATGTGGAATTAGGAACAAACCAACTCTAAATTTTCAATACATAGTTACCGTTCACTAAGGTGATCGTGGATTAGAGAGAAAACCTGACTCCCTGGTGGCTCAATGGTAAGGAGGCTGCCTGCCAACGCAGGAGACACAGGCTGGATCCCTGGTCTGGGAAGATGCCCCAGGCCTGGGAGCAACCAAGCGCACGCGCCACAACTACGGAGCCTGTGCTCGACAGCTCGGGAGCAGAGACTGCTGAGCCCACGTGTTGCAGCTACTGAGGCTCGCAGGCCCTAGAGCCTGTGTTCTCCAACAGGGCGCCACAGTGAGAAACCCACGCACCACAACTAGAGAGTAGGCCCTGCTTGCCCCAGCCAGAGAAAGCCAAATGTGCAGCTATGAAGAACCAACAGTCAATAAATAAAATTTTTTGAAAAAAACAAAACCTTCTCTTTCAAGGCAGTTTGGTTACCAAACTTCCACTGTGGGAACGAATGTCAAAAATGATTATAAAAACTGCCCTCTTGAATGAGACAGATGAGGCAAACTGTCCATGGCAACAGCACCATTACAAAACCAAACCAAACCCAGCGTACTGGCAAGACGCACCAATGCACTGTATGTAGATAGTCTGCTTCCCTGGAGAAGGGCTCTTTCTGTGAAGATCACTGAAAAACTCCTCAAAGTCTTGGGGAGCCTCAGGATGGGAGATTATCCAGTCCGATGGTGAATGCAAAGTAATGGGTCCAAAGAGATGGCTGCCTGGCCGGAAGGCCTCGTTCAGCAGGCGCTGCTCCCCGGGGTCCAACTGCTCATACTGCTTCACGAGCTCTGGGTTCTTTGAGATGAGGGCCTTCTTCAGGGTGTGTTCAGAGTGCCCTACTGTTTGCATCTGCCAGAAGGACACACGTGGTCACACGGACCATGCATATCCAAACTGGGCTCTTTACAGACATCACTTATTTCCCCTAGAATGGAAGGACTGATTGCTAACGCCTGGGCGTCATCACCAGAGGACTGCCTGATTCCACCGTTTCTAATCAGTTCCTTAGGGGGACCTCCCTGGTGGTCCAGTGGTTAAGAATCTGACTTGCATCGCGGGAGATGCAGGTTCCATATCGAGTCAAGCATAAGATCCCACGTGCCTCGGGGCAACTAAGCCTGTGAGCCACAACTACAGAGTCTATGAGGCCCAACGGAAGATCTCACAGGCCCAAGGAAGATACTGTGTGATGTAACTAGAACCCAACAGCAGCCAAATCAAAAAAAAAAAAAAAAAAAGTCAATTTCTTGGGGAGGGTATCTGAAAGAGTGGAAAGACAATCATGAGGTTCATTCCTCCACCTCTTAGGGAACCTGCTCCCACTATAAACGTTCGTGGTCACCCTAAGACAGGACCCGATTCCCTATTTCCTCGCCCTTTGGGTAATAATGATATTAGGAGCTGACTCCTGAGAGCCACATGAAACACATCCTTTCCCACATGACTCAAAGACGTTCCCGACCAAAGGGATGTGCAACTCATGTTAAGTCCTGCGTTGCTGTAACTTGGCTGCAGGCTGACAACGGATCTCGGCCACTGAGGTGGTGTCACCCTGGGGAAGCCGTCGGGGGACCGACCAGGAGCCAGACTCACGCTGCCGGGTCTCTCCGGCTCACACGGCGTCCCCGCCTAGAGAGGTCATCCCTCCGTGTGACCGGCCCACAGCTGCTCCCCGAGGGGTCTGGGTGAGGGAAGGAGAGAAACGGGACGTCAGCGTGCGGAGCCCGCCGCGCTGCCCGGCCGGGGGTGGGGGGGTTAGATTTTTAGCGAATGGCTGTCCCCGTTGAGGGCTGAACTCCGGGGTCCAGGGCCACCTCCAGAACGAAGCTGTCTCTCGGCTGGGCTCGCCTGGGAGCTGAGACGGGTCCTCACCGCTGCTACGGGACCCAGTCCCGTCCGGTCGGCCCACGTTCACCGGCGGGGCGGCTCCCGCCGCGGCCCCGCCTCAGCGGGCCGGCCCGTCTGCGCCTGCGCGGGAGCCGCCACCCTGAAGGGAAAACGGCGGCGTCAGGGGTCAGAGGCCGCCTCCGGATGCCCGGTCGGGCCCGGCTCCGCCGAGACGCCCCCGCGTCCGCCGCGACGGCGGCTCCTCTCACACATTCCCCTGCCCCTCGAACGCGACTGTCCCCGCCTCCACCGGCAGGCGGCCCGGCCCCCAGTACCCTCCCGTCTTTCTCACCCCGCCGAGCGTCAACGCCTCCCGCCCCCAGCGGAGGCCCCAGGCGCGCACACGCCTGCGCCGTGCCCCGCCCCTTCGCGCACTGCCACGCCCCCGCGCTCCCCGCTCCGTCAGGCCGTAGCACGCACGCTCCGTCGCCCCGCCCCTTTGCGCCCGCCACGCCCCCACGCTCCCCGCACGCAATGCCGTAGCACGCACGCTCCGTCGCCCCGCCCCTCCGCGCCCGCCACGCCCCGCGCGAGGGCCGTCCCACATGCGTGGAGCCCTAGTACTAGTGGTCGCTGCTGCCCTTGCGCCGTCGAGCGAAGCGCGGTCGCGAGGGGGCGACCAGGCGCCGAAATCCGCTCCACGCTCCCCTTTCCGCGCTGCCGTCCGGGGGCGCCGCTGTCCGGCCACGCCTGCGCCGCGGGGTCAGCTGTTAGTGCGCGTGCCGGGTGGCTGTGGGTGCGAGCGGCGCCCCAGGAGAGACGAGTCCCCAGCGCGGGAGCGAGTCCGCGGGTGGACGCGCGGCCTGGGCGTGGAGGCGGCGTCTGGGGCACGCGACCCGGGCCGGGCTTCTCTTTCCCGGGACGCGCCCCTTGGTGGGACTTAAGCCCTGCCGCCTCAGAGTGCAGGACGGAAGGGGCAGCTCCTATCCCGAGGGCTTGGGCAGGCTGAAAAGGCGCGGGATCAAAGTGCAGGCTCCCCGGCCCAGCCCAGTGCTGCCCATCGCACGGCCAACTTATCCCCGCGTCCGCATGTGCGGATGCTGTGCCGGCTGAGGCCGAGTGCCGCATCCGCTCCCCGGCCCTTCCCCTTCGACGTAGGAGTCTCCTGTCGGCCTCCTCCTCCTCCCTCCTCTCTGACCTGCTGCCTTCACTCTCCCTCGAGTTCGTGCGCTCGCAGCCCCTCTGTCCCGGTAGCTACCTGAAGCCCGGGGAACACCTAACCCTTTATAACCGTTTCCCCAAACCTTTTTTTATACCTGTCCTAAAGGGGCGCCCGACTCCCGGCACCTAACCCCAGACGTCTCTGCTGCCCCTCTTCCCTCCCAACCTTGCCTGGTGGCTCAGCTTCCCTGGTAAAGAATCCGCCTGCAATGCAGAAGATCCCCGTTCGATTCCTGGGTCCTGGGTGGGGAAGATGTGCTGGAGAAGGGGTAGGCTACCCACTCCAGTATTCTTGGGCTTCCTTGTGGCTCAGCTGGTAAAAAATCCACCTGCAATGCGGGAGATCTGGGTATGATCCCTGGGTTGGAAAGATCCCCTAGAGAAGGGAAAGGCTACCAACTCCAGTATTCTGGCCTGGAGAATTCCATGGACTAGCCCATGGGGTCTCAAAGAGTCGACATGACTGAGTGACTTTCATTTCACTTTCACCTCCTCCCCCGCCCCAGCATTCACTCAAAAATACCTCTAAATTCAGGTTTTCATTCCAAGCCCCTGTCCTGCTGCTGCCAAGTAACCTTTTGGAAGAGGTTCTCCTGATTAGAAATGAGTCTGTGTGCCAGTCATGCTTGTCCAAAAAGAAAAATTGTAACAAAATTCGAAGGATAAAGAAATACAGTGGCACTGCCCCCAGCCAGGTTTTGGAATAAAGGTTCGGTTCTGGGCTTCCCTGGTGGCTCAGATGGTAAAGCGTCTGCCTACAATGCGGGAGACCCGGGTTCGATCCCTGGGTCAGGAAGATCCTCTGGAGAAGGAAATGGCAACCCGCTCCAGTACTCTTGCCTGGAAAATCCCATGGACAGAGGAGCCTGGAAGGCTACAGTCTATGACTTCACTTTCAGTTAAGTTGCTCAGTCATGTCTGACTCTTCACGACCTCATGAACCGCAGCACACCAGGTCTCCCTGTCCATCACCAACTCCAAGAGTTCACTCAAACTCATGTCCATTGAGTCAGTGATACCATCTCATCTCATCCTCTGTCGTCCCCTTGTCCTCCTGTTCCCAATCCCTCCCAGCATCAAGAGTCTTTTCCAGTGAGTCAACTCTTCGCATGAGGTGGCCAAAGGACTGGAGTTTCAGCTTTAGCATCATTCCTTCCAAAGAAATCCCAGGGCTGATCTCCTTCAGAATGGACTGGTTGGATCTCCTTGCAGTTCAAAGGATTCTCAAGAGTCTTCTCCAACACCACAGTTCAAAAGCATCAATTCTTCGGTGCTCAGCTTTGTTCACAGTCCAACTCTCACATCCATACATGACCACTGGAAAAACCATAGCCTTGACTAGACAGACCTTTGTTGGCAAAGTAATGTCTCTGCTTTTGAATATGCTATCTAGGTTGGTCATAACTTTCCTTCCAAGGAGTAAGCGTCTTTTAATTTCATGGCTGCAATCACCATCTGCAGTGATTTTGGAGCCCCCAAAATAAAGTCTGACATTGTTTCTACTGTTTCCCCATCTATTTGCCATGAAGTGATGGGACCAGATGCCATCATCTTAGTTTTCTGAATGTTGAGCTTTAAGCCAACTTTTTCACTCTCACTTTCATCAAGAGGCTTTTTAGTTCCTCTTAACTTTCTGCCATAAGAGTGGTGTCATCTGCATATCTGAGGTTATTGATATTTCTCCCAGCAATCTTGATTCCAGCTTGTGCTTCTTCCAGCCCAGCGTTTCTCATGATGTACGCTGCATATAAGTTAAATAAGCAGGGTGACAATATACAGCCTTGATGTACTCCTTTTCCTATTTGGAACCAGTCTGTTGTTCCATGTCCAGTTCTGTTGCTTCCTGACCTGCATATAGGTTTCTCAAGAGGCAGGTCAGGTGGTCTGGTATTCCCATCTCTTTCAGAATTTTCCACATAAAGGTGAATATTTGGAAATGCTGCTGATCTGAAATGTCTTTATTCTACCCTCATACCTGACTGACAGTTTCCCTGGATTGGTGTGGAGTTTCAGGCTGAAATCAGTCTCTCTCAGACCTGTAATCACTCTTCAGTTTCCTTTTGATTCCAGTATTGTCACTCTGACTCCTTGTCCTTGGTATGTTATTAATAACACCTGCTTTTTTGAGGAACATCTTACGGTTTTCTCTTTATCCTTGGCGTGCTGGAGAACTCAAGTTTTTAAGTTTGTAAAGCTGTGTCCTGGTCTGAGAGGTTTGCCCCGTCTTCATTTTGTGGCTCACTCATTGGCCCTTCAGTCTTCCTTTTTAAAAGATGCCTTGTATATCTTTTCATCTCTTTTTTGTGGTGGGGGTGTGCTGCACTGCCGGTTGGCTGTTGCATGCAGGCTTTCTTGTGAAGGGAATGGCTGCTCTCCAGTATGCCTGCCTGGAGAATCCCGTGGACAGAGGAGCCTGATGGGCTGCAGCCCTTGGGGTCACAGAGTCAGACACCACTAAGGTTTTCTCTAGTTGCCGCAAGTGGGGGCTACTCTCTAGTTTTGGGGGCGCAGGCTACTCATGGCAATGGCTTCTCTGTCACAAGGCACAGGCTCTGGGCATGAGGGCTCTGTAGTTGTGGCACAGCAGCTTAGTTGCTCCATGGCATGTGGGCTGTTCCCTGACCAGGGATGGAATCCATGTCCCCTGCTCTGGCAGGCAGATTCTTAACCACTGGACCAGCAGGGAGGTCTGGGCCCTTCAATCTTTAGATGCTTATCCTTCCATCCTGAGATTTTCTTGTATTATTTCTTTATAATTTCCTTCCCTCCAATTTTTTTCCCCACCTGGATACGGGGATTTCAGGATGGATCCCCTAATTTTCTTTTCTTTCCTATTTTCCCATCTATCTTTCTGTACAGTTTTCTGAAGTTCTCATCAACTGTCCTTTCTTTTGAATATTTATTTTCAGACATTCTACTCTTCAAGAGCCCAAAGCCCTTTCTTGTTCTGATTGTTTATTTTGCACCTTCTCTCACTTCATGGGTAAAAGGTCGCCTCTTATCGCTCTACAGATATTAACTACACTACTTTTGAAGTTTTGTTCTGCTGTTTCCTGTACTTGGGTCTTTTGCTTTCATGTTCGAATGTTCCACAAACAGCTGGTGATCCTTGGCTGCGTGTTAAGATGTTATCATAAGGCACAAAAAGCTGGTTGAGGGTTCTGTGTGCATAAAAGTGGCTTATTCACTGAGGTTTCACGGATGTGAACTGGCAGAGAACCAGCTGATTCACTGAGGGGAGATCCCCCAGTGTCTGAACCTGCGACAACCATGTTTTTCCCAAGGAAGGGTCATTTCCTAACCAACTGCCAGCGTCAGTCAGTTACGAGAGGCCCATCAACGTGAAGATTCTGAATCCTTAACCCCAAGTTTTCACTCCTCTACCTTACTGCCCACGATGGCTCTCACAACCAGCTCATTTTAACACCAGAATACAGTGAAGGGTTTAGACAGTCTCAGTCATTCAGCTGCTAGTAAGAATTCCCTACTCAGTTTGCTTTTCTTCCAGGTCTCCTCTGATTATCAATCACTGAGGAAATGGAAGTTGGGTCAAGAGGTGGGGAAAGATGGGTAGTTTGAGGTTATAGAGTCCCTCAGCAGGAAAGCAGCCCAGAGCAGATAAGGCAGACCAGGGAGGGTGCTGTGATCCAGGGGTCTGGGGCACTGGGACCTGGATGCCTCAATGGAGGTGGTGGTGTTCAGTCGCTCAGTCGTGTCCGACTCTTTGCGACCCCATGGACTGCAGCACGCCAGGCTCCTCTGTCCATCACCACGTCCCGGAACTTGCTCAAACTCATGTCCATTGAGTCAGTGATGCCATCCAACCATCTCATCCTCTGTTGTCCCCTTCTCCTGCCCTCAATCTTTCCCAGCATCAGAGTCTTTTCTAATCAGTCGCTCTTCACATCCGGTGGCCAAAGTACTGGAGTTTCAGCTTCAGCATCAGTCCTTCCAATGAATATTCGGGGTTGATTTCCTTTAGGACTGACTGGTTGGATCTCCTTGCAGTCCAAGGGACTCTCAAGAGTCTTTTCCAACACCACAGTTCAAAAGCATCAGTTCTTCCACCCTCAGCCTAATTATGGTCCAGCTCTCACATCTCTACCTGATTACTGGAAGGGAAGACAGAAAAGAAAGTTAACCTGTGTTTCCAGTGTGCTCAGAGCCAGGGCTCCCTGGGGAGGGAGGAGCTGACTTCTTTTCTCCCTCTTGCAATCCAGACAACCTGTGTGCGCCAAGACCCAGAGCCCAGGTTCAGTAGGGGTTGGACCATGTGTGCAGTTAAGCTGAGAACCCAGGCACACTGGCAAGGACAGTTGCTAGGGAAACACATCCTGCGTCCCAAGCACCCAGCTTAGAAATCACTTTCTGGACCCCATCCGAGGCTCAGTTTGCCTGTAATGGACCAGCTCCAGTGGCGCCAAGGCCGCAAAGCCATTAGCAGAAATGAAAAGCAAGACATCTTTGAATCCATTTGGTTAAAAGGGGATTTTTCTAGCTTTCATTATTTATGATTTGTGACTTCAGTTACTGTTTCCCGGAACAAACAAACTGTTACAGTTCTGATTCAACCGACTGGAGCAAACTGATGCTTATCATGAGCCCGCTGCACACTGCAGAGAAGCCTGACACCCCGGCCTTGGGTGCCACGGCCGCTTTCTGCAGCTCTTTGATGTCTTGTCAGGCAAGTTATTTTCTGAGCCTCAGACTGTTTCCCAGAGCTGCCACAATCTGCATGTGTGTGTGTGTGCGCGCGCCTGCAGATCTATACAGACACACGTGTGTGTGTCTCTGTCTTGCAAATGAACAAACCCAGTGAAATGAGGAACAGCAGACTGTGGCTTTGACTAAGAATGTCACTCCTGAAACACAGGGGTCAGGTCCCCAGGATGGCCTGTGGGTGGCATCTAGGACCCCTTGGGTGGGAGCTGGGGACTGAGTGAGGAGGCGTGACCTTGGGCCCCTGGAGGGCGTCATGAACCCCGCCCCCACCTCGCCCGCCCCCATCTCCTGAAATCACTGACACCTCTCTGCGTCTCTGTGCTGGAGCTGCATCTGAAAGTCACGGTTTTATCTCACGTTCCCCTTTTTCGGTCTCCAGGAAGGCGGGCGGGCGGCGGGGGAGCCGGGGATGGGCGTGGATGAGACGCAAATGAAAGAGGAAGTGTCTCAGCACAGACGAAACAGCCAGCAGCCCACTAGACCAGTGACCTCGGTGGAAACGCCGAAGACACCGCTGTGTCCTCGGACGTCCTGGGGGTGGGGGCGGCCGCCCAGAAGCCGCCAGCTTCTCTCTGGCTAGGTCATCACGGTGGCCTGCCCGGAGGGGGAAGAAACGCCGGGGCGCGGTTCAGACGCACCTGAGCAGGCGAAGCCTCTGCCGGGGTGTGGTCTTCACGGCCTCTCGCAGGAGCTGGAATGCAGTCCGCTCCTGTCGAGGGGATACCAGCCTGTGTTCATGCAGGCGCCATCTCCGGGGGCCACCCTGGACCTCAAGCCCTGCTCGCTCTCCACGCCAGACAGCACCCTGACCCCCTGAAACCCGGGGGCAGCTGGGTTAACTCAGGGACAGGGGAGGACGGATGCGGAGACGCTGTTGGAGGGCAGAGGGTGTCAGGAAAGAGCAAATCGTCAGGGCGGCACCTGAGTGGTTAGAAACACTCATTTCTTGCTGGGCATAAAAATGCATTTCTCCTGGAGCCCGAGCAACAGTAGACACCAGTGAGACATGCTTCTGATAGAAACGTGGAAGGAACGGCAGAATAGGCAAAGGAACAGAATCCGTCCTGATCCCACCCGGAAATGACCTGGGAACACGGGCTGAACGTCCAGACTTTTTCATGCTGTACATTTTCAAAGAGAACTTGTACAGACGGGCTTGTCAATCCATGTCTTTGTTTTTCCAGAGAGAATGCTCTGCCTCCAAGGATGTTCTTCACAGCTTCATTTATCATTTGAAAACCCTGAAAAGTAAGCGTTCATCATTAGTGTTTCAGCCAAGTAAAGCAAGTTATAATCTCACAGGAGAATATGCAGTCTTTAAAAAGATTGATCTCACGCTATCCACATGGAAAGATGTTGCCAAGATCTGGCTGAATTTTTTTTTAAGTTTTCAAAACCATATATATATATATAACTTGAGTTTTTTCATATAAAAACGTAGGTGTATACATGTTTAAAAGTATTTTCCAGAATGTTAATAATGACTCTCCAGAAGGAAGGCTGTCTGTCCTATCTATTTTAATATATTTTTGTACCGTTTACATTTTTTTTTTGCAAGGAGCATTTCCTAGTTTTATATTTTTAAGCTATTCATTTTCAGAAATATTTTATGTAAATCCATACTTTGATATCAGATATATCCATTATAAAGTAAGTGAAAATGAGAGATACAAAACCTGTAGGTAATACAATACCATTTTGATGTTTGACGTTTCTATATACAAATTGGCATGTTTTATATATATAATCTGTGAGTACAAAAATAAGTACATTACTGGTGTTAAGTATGAAATTTACTTATCCATTTTACACGTGTGTATTATTTTTCACAATAAACTGTGGAAAATTCTGAAAGAGATGGGAATACCAGACCACCTGATCTGCCTCTTGAGAAATTTGTATGCAGGTCAGGAAGCAACAGTAGAACTGGACATGGAACAACAGACTGGTTCCAAATAGGAAAAGGAGTACGTCAAGGCTGTATATTGTCACCCTGCTTATTTAACTTATATGCAGCGTACATCATGAGAAACGCTGGGCTGGAAGAAGCACAAGCTGGAATCAAGATTGCTGGAAGAAATATCAATAACCTCAGATATGCAGATGACACCATCCTTATGGCAGAAAGTGAAGAGGAACTACAAAGCCTCTTGATGAAGGTGAAAGTGGAGAGTGAAAAGTTGGCTTAAAGCTCAACATTCAGAAAACTAAGATGATGGCATCTGGTCCCATCACTTCATGGGAAATAGATGGGGAAACAGTGGAAACAGTGTCAGACTTTATTTTGGAGGGCTTCAAAAATCACTGCAAATGGTGACTGCAGCCATGAAATTAAAAGACGCTTACTCCTTGGAAGGAAAGTTATGACCAACCTAGATAGCATATTCAAAAGCAGAGACATTACTTTGCCAACAAAGGTTCGTCTAGTCAAGGCTATGGTTTTTCCTGTGGTCAAGTATGAAGGTGAGAGCTGGACTGTGAAGAAGGCTGAGCGCCGAAGAATTGATGCTTTTGAACTGTGGTGTTGGAGAAGACTCTTGAGAGTCCCTTGGACTGCAAGGAGATCCAACCAGTCCATTCTGAAGGAGATCAGCCCTGGGATTTCTTTGGAAGGAATGATGCTAAAGCTGAAACTCCAGTACTCTGGCCACCTCATGTGAAGAGTTGACTCATTGGAGAAGACTGATGCTGGGAGGGATTGAGGGCAGGAGGAGAAGGGGACGACAGAGGATGAGATGGCTGGATGGCATCACTGACTCGATGGATGTGAGTCTGAGTGACCTCCGGGAGTTGGTGATGGACAGGGAGGCCTGGCGTGCTGTGATTCTTGGGGTCGCAAAGAGTCGGACATGACTGAGCGACTGATCTGGTCTGATAAAAACAAGTTTAAAAACTTGTTATTGTAAGTGGCTTTTTTAAAAACCATGAGACTATTATATTTTAGTCAAAAATGATATTTCCATGGTGGAGGGTGATGTTTTGGGCTGAGTCCTGGAAAAGTAGGCCTGGGCCGTGCAGGCAGTCTGGGTTGAGGGGACAAAACGTCCCCAAAGCACAAAGTCACAACATAGCAGGTTCGTCTGTCGGCCTGTCGCCCCGCATCTGACACCACGGAGCTGCCGCTGCTTCTGAAGTTCCCTCCTGGCTTTTCTGGGTCACCTTCTCTCCAGGCTGTAGTGGCTCCGGTCAGCCCTGTAGGCACTGGGGCCGTGGAGAATGAGGTCAGGACCGAGACCTTGGCTGTGTCCAGCAGGAACTCTGTCCTGACCATGAGGATGCAACCGACCTCGTTCACAGTACCCTGGAGGCCCAGACCGCAGGAGGGAGAACCTGGAGTCCGTGTCAGGAAACTTGGCTTCGGGTGAGACACTCCCCTCACCCCACCGCACACCTCAGGGGAGATGCTCTGCCTCCCTGAACCTCAGTGTCGTCATCCACAAAATGGGACCATAAGAACCTCGGCTCCATAGGGCTGCTGAGGAGGTGAAGGAGGACTCGGAAAGGGACTTCCCTGGTGGCTCAGTGGTCAAGAATCTGCTGGCCAGTGCAGGAGACCCGGGTCTGACCCCTGGTCTGGGGAGACCCCACACGCCCCTGCCCCTAGAGCCTGCGCTCAGTAACAAGAGAAGCCACCACAGTGAGAAGCCCACACGCCCCACCTGGAGAGGAGCCCCCACTCGCCACAACTAGAGAAAGCCCACACAGCAACCGAGGCCCAGCACAGTCACAGAGAAGGAAATAAGTAACATGAGGCTGCTGTCCTGCGCATCACTCCATCACTGCCCATCACTGCATGTGAAGATCATGGCATCCGTCCCATCACTGCACGGGAAATGGATGGGGAAACAGTGGAAGCAGTGTCAGACTTTGTTTTTCTGGGCTCCAAAATCACTGCAGATGGTGACTGCAGCCATGAAATTAAAAGACGCTTACTCCTTGGAAGGAAAGTTATGACCAACCTAGATAGCATATTCAAAAGCAGAGATATCACTTTGCCAACAAAGGTTCGTCTAGTCAAGGCTATGGTCCTTCCTGTGGTCATGTATGGATGTGAGAGCTGGACTGTGAAGAAGGCTGAGCGCCGAAGAATTGATGCTTTTGAACTGTGGTGTTGGAGAAGACTCTTGAGAGCCCCTTGGACTGCAAGGAGATCCCACCAGTCCATTCTGAAGGAGATCAGCCCTGGGATTTCTTTGGAAAGAATGATGCTAAAGCTGAAACTCCAGTACTTTGGCCACCTCATGTGAAGAGTTGACTCATTGGAGAAGA
Organism: Tragelaphus eurycerus; assembly: GCA_935064755.1. Lineage (NCBI taxonomy): Eukaryota > Metazoa > Chordata > Mammalia > Artiodactyla > Bovidae > Tragelaphus > Tragelaphus eurycerus. The sequence continues at coordinate 741,688 of CAKXYN010000116.1, read as the reverse complement.
CTCTGATGCTGGGAGGGATTGAGGGCAGGGGGAGAAGGGGACGACAGAGGATGAGATGGCTGGATGGCATCACTGACTCGATGGATGTGAGTCTGGGTGAACTCCGGGAGCTGGTGATGGACAGGGAGGCCTGGCGTGCTGCGATTCATGGGGTCACAAAGAATCGGATACGACTGAGTGACTGATCTGATCTGATCTGCTGTCCTGCGCTCAGTTGTGTCTGAGACTCTTTGTGACTCCATAGACTGTAGCCTGCCAGGCTCCTCTGTCTATGGAGTTTTCCAGGCAAGAACAGTGGAGCAAATTGCCATTTCCTGCTCCAGGGGCTCTTCTCCACCCAGGGAATGAACCTCTGTCTCCTGTGTCTCCTGCATTGGCAGGAGGGTTCTTTACCACTGCACCACCTAGGAAGCCATGTATATATGTATAAATGTATTTTAAAAGACTTGGAAAAAGCCCCTTTCAATCAACCATATAGACTCTAAAGAAGTTGACTCCAGCAAGAACAGTCCCACAAAACCCCAAAGCCCAAAGCCCTGACATTTCAACAGGTCAGTTTTTGCTAAAAAACCCACGCTCATGACAAGGCCTTGTCACGCTCACGACAAGGCCTTGTGGCGCGGCCTCGTGGGCGGACGCATGGGTCACAGGTTCTGACTGTGGAAACTGTCTGACACAGCCTGTGACGTGAGTCACTGGGTGTTTAAGGCTCTAGGCCAAGGTCCCTCGTGAGAAGATAGTGGGGACCTGAAATCCTTTTCATCCAGGAGGGTGAGTGTGCAGTCCCGACAGTAATGGGCTTTGGAAACTGCAGGTCGTGAGCATAGCCCCCCGGCATCTCCCCGCTCTGACTCCCCTGAACTTGCCTTTCCGGCGTTTGCTCCTGCCCAGAGTCTGCCCTCTTAAATACACACCTCTGTTGATTCAGGATCTGGCCTGGTCACCTGAGTCAGTCATCACAGACGGCAATTCACATGACTTCAGTCCACTTGTAAGACACACACGGGAGAAAAGTTGACTTCACGGGGAGGGATCCGTAAAGGGGCCGCGAAAGGAACAGCCTCTGATGGTCGGGCCTGGGTGGGAGAGGCCGTGATGGCCTTCCTTCCTTTCAAGGGCGAATATTTCTGCCTCCTAAATATTTGGATTTCCTCTCTGGAGTCTTCGTGAGCTTGTTTTCTGAATTGTCAAGGTGTTGGATCACATAGAAGGCTTAAAGTTTCAAAATGGTGTGTGTGCGTATGTTGTGTGTGTGTATGTGTGTGTAACTTCAGCCTATTTATATAAAAGGGTTTCCCAGGTGGCTCAGTGGTAAAGAATCCACTTGCCAATACACAAGATGCCGGTTCGATCCCTGAGTTGGGAAGATCCCTTGGCGAAGGAAATGGCAACCCACTCCAGTATTCTTGCCTGGAGAAGCCTATGGACAGACGGCCTGTAGCCTGATGGGCTACAGTCCATGGGGTCGCAAAGAGTCAGACAAGAGTGAGCAACTAAACAACAAACTATATAAAAACATGGGTGTACATGTGTTTTGAAAGATTTTTGGCACAGAAGAGGCCAAGTCATGGATCTAAGCAAATTAGGAGTGACCAGAGGGGTCGGGAGGAGCAAGGTAACGGGGAGCGTGGGGTGCAACCTACTGGGTGTGAGACAGGCTACAAGGATGTGTTGTACAACAGAGGAATCCAGCCAGTTATTGTGTGATATTGTAAATGGAAAGGGCTTTAAAAATCAGTACTAAAATTTTTAAATTGTTTTAAAAAGATGTTGGCGGAAATGTTAATAATCAATTTCCACAGGAAGAATCCACAGGCTTGAGTCCCAGCCACGCCCCTTACAAGGATTAGGAAAGCTCTCTGTTTCCTTGTCTCTGAGGCTGAAGCTTCTCTGGTAGCTCAGACGGTAAAGCGTCCGCCTACAATGCGGGAGACCTGGGTTTGATCCCCGGGTTGGGAAGATCCCCTGGAGAAGGAAATGGCAATCCACTCCAGTACTCTTGCCTGGAAAATTCCATGGATGGAGGAGCCTGGTGGGCTACAATCCATAGAATCGCAGAGTCAGATACGACTGAGCAACCTCACTTGAGGCTGGAGGGGAGACCTCGGGTTCGGGTTACGCCGCACAGAGGGAGCATTCCTTCAGTGCTGCTGACTGGCCCTCGAGGACGCGGGCGCTGCCATGCGCTGCTCCACTGGGCTGACCCGGCACGTGGAGGATGGATCAGGGTCAAGTGCACGGAGAGGAGGGGGAGGAAGAAACCCAAGGGTCACTTAGTGCCACCCTCGGAGGGGTAGTGCCCGGCTCAGTACATTGGCTCCCCGGAGGCACGAATCACAACAGTTCTTCTCAGAAAGCCAGGGGACTCTGTCAGGTGACCTCTAATGACCCCTGCCCCCCAGAGACGCGAGGGGTCAGAGCTGCTCCTGACCTCCAAGTTGATTTTCTTGGACAAACTTGGAGTGACCGAAGCTTGTCACTTTGACTCTGCACGTCCCATCACTGACCAATCCCCCTTCTGACCAGCATGTTCCTAAGATGTGTTACAAGAGAAGGTCTGAGGTGTCTATGTCAATGTGCTCTTTCTAGTCTCCAGTTACACCCAGGTCTTGCTGAAGTCTTGCTGACTCCCTAAGGTGACCTTGACTTTGCTCTAATCTGCATTTGTTAGTGTCACACTTTAACTCTCCAGGCAGCGCTGCCAGCTACAAGACCGGGTTCCTTACAAGACAGGTACATTTACATTTCAGATCAACAGTGAATGATTTCTCATGTGTATGTCCCAAATATTGTATGGAACATACTTAGACCAAAACAGTATCTGTTGTTGATCTGAAATTCTAATAAACTGGGCATCCTCTTTTCTTTGCTGTATCTGGCAACTCTGTGTCCATGAGAAATCTTATTTCACCCCTTCCAAGGACTAACCAGGCCTGACCCTGAGTAGCTTCCAAGATCAAGGAGACTGGGCATATTCAGGGCGATATGACTGTAGGCAATCCCACTCCGGGGCATGTCTTTGAAGAAAACCATAATTCAAAAAGACACACGCACCCCAATGTTCATAGCAACAGTACTTACAATAGCCAAAATGTGGAAACAACCAAAACGTCGATCGATAGATGAGTGGATAAAGAAGATGTGGTCTACATCTACAATGGAATTTTACTTAGTCATAAAAAGAATGAAATACTGCCATTTGCAGCACCATGGACGGACCTAGAGACGGTCGTACTGACGGAAGCGAGTCAGACAGAGACAAACAAATACCGTGTAATGTCACTTATATGTGGAATCTAAAAAGATTTATTTACAAAACAGAAACAGACTCACAGGCTTTGAAAACAGACTTGTGGCTGCCCAGGGGGGAGTGTGGGGAAGAGGGGTGAATTGGGGTGTGGGGTCAGCACAGACACACCACTGCATGTAAAACAGACAAGCAACAAGGATCTACTCAATAGCGCAGGGAACTCTGCTCAATAGTCTGCGATAACCTGTACGGAAAGAGTCTGAAGGAGAGTGGACATATGTGCATGGAAAACGGAATCGCTTGGCTGTCCACCTGAAACCAATACAACCTTGTAAGTCAACGATCCCCTCCCCCAGCGTGAAATAAACATTTAAAACATTAAAAATAAAACACAAAAATTTTATTTCCCTATTTCCAAATTCTTGGAGTGGGTGGTGCCCTTGGGAATGCTTTTGTAACACAGACGCAGTTCTGGGAAGGTAAGCAGGGTCATTCTTTATGACAAGAACACGTATCCACACAGAGAATATCTCCTCCCTCTGCGTGGCGCGGCGCTGGGTGGCTCCGGGAGAGGAGAGGCTGGGTGCTCACAGTCTTCGTCTCCAGGGGGCTTGCAGTGTAGACTACACTGTGTGACTACAGTGTCTGACTCTGTGAGACCCCGTGGACTGTAGCCTGCCAGGCTCCTCTGTCCATGGGACTCTCCAAGCAAGAATACTGGAGTGGGTTGCTATTTCCTTCTCCAGGGGATCTTCCCCACCCAGGGATCCAACCCACATCTCCTGCACTGGAAGGTGAGTCGCCCGGGAAGCCCTACAGTACATGTAACCGCCCAAGCCAGAGCAGAGCACAGAGCCCTGAGGAGGTCTCCAAGCCTCCCACGATCAGAGCGGTGGGGATGGCACTGGCCGGATGGGGCCGGATGAAGAAGGACTCCTTGCTGGGGCGACCTCTGGCTGCCCCGCAGTGTCACGAGGTGGAAGGAGTGACCTGAACGCATGCAAAGTCAGAGGAAAGAGTGACGTGTCCTCGGTGGCTTCCTCTGGGCAGAAGAGAGATGACTTGAAGAGGCAAAGAAGGGGAAGTGAGTCTGGAAAAAGGGGTGAGACCAAGAAATGCACAACGGAAACAGGCAGAGGGAAGAACCCAGAGTCACCCCGCCGTTCGTGTGCACGCTTACCAAACACGGAACTGTTCCCAAAAGTTCACTCGCGAGGCAGCGGGGACCAGCTCGTCCTCCGAGCAGATGGTTCGTCCCGCTGAGAATGAGTTTTGTTCGCACACAGTTGGTGCCCCAGGTGAACTCACTCCTGGGGTCCGGTGAACGATATGAGAGAAAATCAGGTCTGGTCCAGCTATGTCTGGGCGAAGGTGGCCGTGGAAGACCACATGGGTATCACTCGCTTGACAAGCTTAGATGCGTCCAGAGAAACCAGCCAGGGAATGAATTTTTGAAAAGAAAATTTGTTTTCTGATTTTTCTTTTTGGCAGATTTATTTTTTTATTGGAGTATAATTGCTTTACAATGGTGTTGGTTTCTGATGCACAACATGAAGCGGTTAGAAGTACACCTGTACCCCTCCCTCCTGGACCTGTCACTCCCCCATCCCAGCCCTCGGTCGTCACAGAGCCCGGCGCCGAGCTCCCCCGTGCCACACAGCAGCTCCCACTGGCTATCGTTCTGCACACGGTCATGTATGCGTTGAGGCTTCCCAGTCAGTTCATCCCGCCTTCCCCTTCCCCGCCATGGCCACAAGTCCATTCTCTCCGTCTGCATCTCTATTCTTGCCCTATTTCCTAATTTTTCAATTAAAAAAAAAATGAGAGTCCTGGGCTCTCAAACCTAATTCGCTCATTTCTTATCAGACTAAAAACCCAGATGAGACTCAGTTTTCTCATCTGTAAAATGAGAGTGTGACCCATGTCTCTACATTCCCCTCCAACTGACCCAAAGGAAAGTTCTCGGTGAGGGAGGAGTTGGCGGGGTAACAGGCCTGCTTGGAGGGCCCAGGGCACCTGCGGTTCCCTTCGTCCCTTCTGGATAAGGTGGCTGGAGGGGAAGCTGGTCTGGAAGCCAGGAGCCCACAGGAAGGGTGCTGAGGGGGGCCCAGCCCTCCGCCCACTGAAGAATCGACCACCTGGAAAGGCAAGGCCTGCAGAGTGCCTGACAGTGGCCAGCACAGCTCGGCAGTGGACCGTGCCTTCTGTACCCAAGCCCTTCCCGGGTGAAAGGTCCCTCCGCTTGACTCCATCTGCTTCAAGCGGGAAGGGACGGGGGACCCTGTACCAGCTCTCAGACAACGCCTTAGGGAAGCTCGGTGGCTCCTGCTTTTGCCCTCTTGGGAGATCAGAGCTACCACAAAACATGTGCCCTGAATCCTGATGGAGAGGCCACAGGGAGAAGGATGCCCTGGACTCCGTAGACTAGAGCTGAGCACCCAACCAGACGTTTGCCCCGTGCCAGGCCATCGGCCACCACCCTGTCTCTGACTTCTGAGTCACTTGACCCGGGGGCAGGGACAGCACCTCGGATGTCCCCCGAGACAGATACCAGGCACCCCGTGGTCTTGTTTAAATTCCCGACCCAGATCTGTGAGCAAATAGCATCGCCGCTATGTTTAGCACTGACGCTTCAGGTCCAGCGACAGGTCATGAAACCCCACGCTCTCGGGGGGGGGGGGGGGGGGGAAGGTACACCGCCCTCCCCCAAAATATGCCAGGAATCTGTGCCGTCCAGCTGGTCAGGTTTCTCAGGGTCAGAAGAAAGGAGAGCGGAGTTTAAACCACAAAACGGAGCATATCCTGTTGGGAACCAAGGAGGCGTTCCCTGTGTCCCAGGTTCCTGGGCTCTGGGCTGCGGGGGGTGACAGGCACCCAGGGGAGCTTCTCAGAGCACCCTAGGCTGAGGGACACGCCCTGACCTCGTTCAACTACAGCCGTGCCTCCCCAGACACAGTGACTCGGGGGCTGCGTTCACTGGAACGCGGGAAGTCACCCCCTTGGCCAGCAAAGGCAGCTCCTGGGGCCCCTTCAGTACCCCCAGGACAGCGAGCAGGAGGGAGAGTGGCGGGAGGGACCCCGCCAAGAAGGGGCCTAAATTGAGGGCACGCGCGGGGGCCTCTGCAGGCAGCACTCACTCCGCGGGGTCGGGAGGGGCAGGGTTCTCTGCACCCGGGGAGGCCCCTGAAGGTGCAGAGACAGGAGGGCAGGCCTTCTGCCCATGAATGTCCCGTCCCTGGGGCAGGAGGGCAGGTTGAGAAAGGGCCCGGCTGGGTTGAGGCCATGGAGGGACCTGACGTTGACCCACTGCAGCTCGCACCAGAGACATGCTTGGTGCACGTTGTTGAACAAGAGTTCACTTCCGGGTCAAGGGAAGGACCTGACACTGTTTCCACAGGGGTGAGTGGAGTGACAGCGGTGAATAGGTGGGGAAACGGCTGCTGAGGGGACCAGCCAAAGGGAAGATGGGGGACCAGGCCCCGAGCAGGGGGCGGGGGGCCAGAGAGAAAGGATGGGGGACTCTGTTCAGGAAGAACCTGGCCAGGAGGGGCGGGAGTAGGAGGAGTGTCCGGGCCCACAGGCTCTGGTCCAGCCTGCGCATCCCAGCGCCAGGTGACGCGGGCCAGCAGCCACCTCTCTGCAGGGCTCAGCTGTGTCCGAACCGAAGGGGAGAGGTTCCCTTCTGCTCGGGGGCCTGGTGGCTCTGAGGCCTGGTGACTCATGCGGAGAGCAATAGGGTGGTGTCAGGAAGGGTAGGAGCCGGGAAGATCAAAGACAGCCCTGGGGAGGCTCACGGAGAAAATGATGCAGCCGTCAGCAGAAACCGGAAGTCAGAGGGGAGGACGGGGCTGCACTGGGTGGGAAAGCGGACGTGTTCGCCGTTAGGGAACTTTGAAGAGGATGAGGATGTGTCTCCAAGTGGGCAGTGGAGGTAGAAGATCACGGTCAACGAGAACATCCTTGCTACTTCCCCCCACCCCACAGACCAGTTCAGTTCAGTCCCTCCGTCATGTCAAACTCTTTACAACCCCAGGGACTGCACAGACTCCCAAAGCTTCAGCATCAGGGGCTTTTCCAGTGAGTCAGTTCTTTGCATCAGGTGGCCAAAGTATTGGAGTTTCACTTCAGCATCAGTCCTTCCAATGAATATTCAGGACTGATTTCCTTTAGGATGGACTGGTTGGATCCCTCTGCTGTCCAAGGAACTCTCAAGAGTCTTCTCCAACACCACAGTTCAAAAGCATCGATTCTTCTGCTCTCAGCTTTCTTCATAGTCCAGCTCTCACATCCATACATGACCACTGGAAAAACCATAGCTTTGACTACACAGACTTTGTCAGCCAAGAAATGTCTCTGCTTTTTAATATGCTGTCTAGGTTCGTCATACCTTTTCTTCCAAGGAGCAAGCATTCTTTTAATTTCATGGCTGCAGTCACCATCTGCAGTGATTTTGGAGCCCAAGAGAATAAAGAGATACCCATGTCCTAATCCTTCAAACTTGCCAGTGTAGGAGGGGTGGGTTCAATCCATGGTACAGGAAGATCCTCCAGAGAAGGAAATAGCAGCCCACTCCAGTATCCTTGCCTGGAGAATCCCACGGACGGAGGAGCCTGGTGGGCTGCAGTCCAGGGGGTCACAAAGAATCGGACACGCCTGAGCACAGCGTGGGCTTCCAGGTCCTGGTGACGGGAGTGCCGCCTGCTCCAAGTCATGAAGCCACTCCGTAGAACAACTGCACTCAGAGCACATTCGTCCCATCTTGGGACCTTGAGTGTCTGTCTCCTGGGACCTGCTCTGTCCCAGGGGAGCAAACAGGGACCCTGAGAGGGAGTGGTTTATTAACTGCCTTAAAGCTGGTCCCCAGTGTTAGAGCTGATTCAAGATGTTCCAATCCAGCACCTCAGGTCTATTTTAGAAACAACCGAGCAGCTTAAATATGAAAAGAGATACCGGCTTGGTTACGAGACCCTTGCCATCCAAGGCAGTCACAAGACCAGGCTCCAGAGCTAGGGTCTGAAGTCAGATGCACTCTCTGGACACACGCATCCTGCACACGTGAGGTGTGATGCTCGCCCCCCCCCCCCCCCCCGCCCCGGGAGGTGCAAAGCAAGCAGGACCACGGTTTGGGTGGGTGGTGGGGCGAGTCACTTGCCAAAACAGGTCCCTCCATTGGCTGACTGGTGGCCCACCAGGGTGCCCTCCCATGAGGCGAGCTGTCGGATTCAGTAGGGCAGCTCACCAGAGTGAGCTGGAGAAGGTGGAGAAGATTGATGAGAGACAGAAAGATGGACAGATGACACAGAGCAACCTGTCTCATTGCAGAGCTGCCTTGCTTCCTGGAAACTTCGCCGGAACAGACCTCTGTGCCCTCACTGCCCCACCCTTAAGGCAGCCTCAGCAACTCTCATTCCTCTGGGTGGATCTGAGGACCCCTCCCAGCCCCCCGGGACGTGTAGGCCACCGGACACAAAGCCGAGGCACACTTACACAGGGAACAGTGTCTACCCCAGTTGTTGTTTTGCATCTTTGTGTCGAGATGTCTACATCTTTCATTCTTTTTTGAGGTGATATTCTTTTTTAAATTTTATTTTATTGACATACAGCTGATTGACAATGTTGTGTCAATTTCTGCTGTCCAGCAAAGTGACTCAGTTATACATATACACACATTCTTTTTCATCTTCTTTTCCATTCTGGTTTATCACAGGACATTGACTGTGGTTCCTTGTGCTGTACAGGAGGACCTTGCTCTTTGCCCATCCTGTGTATAACAGTCTGCATCTACTAACGCTGACCTCCCCCTCCATCCGTCTCCAGGCCCTCCCCCTTGGAGGTGATGTTCTTAAACGCCTTCCTGAACTAATTTTGCTGCCTGTCACCCCTGCAAATGAGTCCACCTGGGCAAGTCAGATTTGCAAGGGGGCCCTCTCTACCGAGACAGGTCCCGAGAGGGCCCCTCACAGAACCAGTTTCAGACAGAGACCTCCTCGGGTTCCTGTTTTTCACACTCTAAGCCCGAATGAGATGGGGCAACCTGGGACCCCGTTTTTTTCTATATCAATGTTCCTGAATGAAAAATGCTCGAAAAATGGATGTTAAACCCTTCACCCAAGGAGGAAAGTTCAGTATCTGCCTGAACACAATGCTAACTTGGGAAAAAAAACACCTATTTTGTGCTTTTCTGTAGTAAAATCAGAGGAGAGCTGAGCTCTGCTGGTTGTCGGTCATGGACGTGACCTGGGTTTACACCTGTGAGCTTGATGGGCCACAGGGGCTGGGGCGCATGTCCTGTTAGCACCACTTCATCTACAGTCTCTTCACTTGAGCCCCTGTCTAGGCAAAGCCCCTAATTGTTACCCAAAGACTCTCTTGGAAGACCTGGAACGATGGTAAACATGTACGAGACTCTGCTCCCCACCGTCTGGAAAAGAAAATGTAGGCCTGTTTCCTAAAATAATTGAGAACAAGTAGATATTATTTCTCTGGGTCTGTAGTTCAGCCTTGCACTGATTCTGTGTTACAAAGAGTTCTGTTTGGATGCCTAAAATCAAAACAGATTGGTTTCATACCATTTTATTTGTCAATCTACCTCAATAAAGCTGGAGGATCATTTGTTTTCATGAATAAATGTTAAAATACAAAAAAAGAAAAAGTTGGATTCTTGGACTGTGGTTAGGGATCCCATTCTTAGCAGGGTGACTGTGGCCAACGACACTCTCCCTTCCCCGCCTCCCTCCCCACCCCCCAGTATCCACGATGGAGACGTGAACTCACCATCAGCTTGGGTGACAAAGCTGGGATTACAGACTGAGGATTTCACACGTTGCTTTTGATTTCTCTGGGGGGAACCTGTTGAGGTGAAAAACAAAGGAAGCAGAAAGGAGGCCAAGAGGTACAGGGAAGACAAATTCAAGTGAGTGAAAAGAATAACATTAAAAAGATGAAATAAAAAGAAAAAAGATAACAATTGTAATATTACTTTTGGTTGGCCAAAAGGTTCGTTTGGGTTCTTCCAATACATCTTGCAAAAAACCCCAATGTTTTGGCTGACCCAGGAGCTCCCCCAAGACTCTACCTCTGGCCCCAGGGCTGTTTCTGCCTGACGGTGTACAATGCCTGACGGTGTACAATGCCGTTTCTGCCTGACGGTGTACAAACAAACGTGCTGTACAGTGTCCGCGGTGAGGCACCCAGCACCCAGAAAGGCAAGGCATCTGCCTAAAGTCACGCGGTAGAGGAGCCTGGGTTTGAATCCATGTTCTTCCTAAAGCTTCAAAGCCCATGTTCTTGTTGATCAACGGCAGAAACACCCTGTCCTCAGCACTTAGAGAAGCTTACAAAACAGAGGAAAGCAGCAGCAGCGGAGTCCCCAGAACATCATTCAGAGTCGAAACTTGGGTGGAAAGCATTTAGCGCGCCTGTCCTGTGCTGGCCTCGGCCGTGTGCGCCTCTCGTGTTGTTGAACAAAGAGACCGTTAAAGACACAATGCGCACAGAGCCTGATGGGGAAAGGTGCAGCCCCTGTGGGGACACAGGGTAACCTGGCCACGTGAAGACCAGACCGGGGCTGAAAGCGTCTTGATGTCAGGGGGTCGGCGGAACTCCACCCCAAACGCCTCCACCTCGGCTTTGAGGTGGTTTTTACACTTGCAACACTACCCACACAAGACTACGATTTCTTTTTTTGCTAACTTCTGCTATGAACGATTCCCAAATGTACACAGCATTTAAAAGAATAGCACAACGAGGGGCTTCCTTGGTGTCTCAGTGGTAAAGGACCCACCTGCCAGTGTGGAAGACACGAGTTTGAACCCTGGTCCAGGAAGATCCCACAGGCCAAGCAGCAATAAGCCTGTGCACTAGACCACCGGAGCCCACTCGGCCAGAAGCCCAGGCTCCACAGCGAGAAGCGCCACGACGAGAAGGCTGCGCACCGCAGCTCCAGAGGAGGAGCCCCTTCAGCAATGAAGACTCAGCACAGCCAACAACTGATGAATAAATAAAATTATGAAAAAAACAAAAAAATAAAGAAAAGCACAAAGGGAAGCCCCTCATTGTGCTATTCTTTTAAATACTGTGTACATTTGGAATAATTTTTTTTGACCTGTTGTCTTATTTTATTCAAATACCAGGCTCCTCACACATGGTCCAAAACACTCGAATAATAAAGCAAACATTATCACATGTTACGTATTGGTCTTCAAACATCACAACCAATAATGCCACACTTGGCTATGATATCACCAGCATGAAACCACATCTACAGCTCAGTGGTCACCAAACCACCCAGCAGAGCTGCCTTAACTGGGAGCTGATTGAAGCTAGCGGCTTGAACACTATTCAGTTCAGTCGCTCAGTCGCGTCCGGCTCTTTGCGACCCCATGAACTGCAGCACGCCAGGCCTCCCTGTCCATCACCAACTCCCGGAGCTTACTCAAACTCCGGTCCATTGAGTCAGTGATGCCATCCAACCATCTCATTCTCTGTCATCCCCTTCTCCTCCTGCCCTCAATCTTTCCCAGCATCAGGGTCTTTTCCAATGAGTCAGTTCTTCGTGTCAGGTGGCCAAAGTATTGGAGTTTCAGCTTCAGCATTAGTCATTCCAATGAATATTCAGGGTGGATTTCCTTTAGGATGGACTGGTTGGATCTCTTTGCTGTCCAAGGGACTCTCAAGAGTCTTCTCCAACACTGCAGCTCAAAAGCATCAATTCTTTGGCTCTCAGCTTTCTTTTAGTCCAACTCTCACATCCATACATGACTACTGGAAAAACCATAGCTTTGACTACACAGACCTTTGCTGGCAAAGTAATGTCTCTGCTTTTTAATATGCTGTCTAGGTTGGTCATAACTTTTCTTCCAAGGAACAAGTGTCTTTTAATTTCATGGCTACAGTCACCCTCTGCAGTAATTTTGGAGCCCCAAAAGATAAAGTCTGTCACTGTTTCCATTGAGCACTATGGATCATCTTTTTCGGCATTTTGTCCCTAAATACAGCCGACTGAGGATTTGAGTAAGTTGCTGCAGACTTAACCAGAGCTGGGGCCTTCTCTGCAAAGTTATGGATGAACTGGGCCATGGTTCTTGGATGGAAAGCCCGTCGCCCCGACTGAAAGATTCCGATTTTTCCCTTGGTTCTGTATCTCCCTCTGTCTCTGGGAGAGAGGTCTTGCTGCTCCGTCCTCACCCCCACAGCCCGCCCCGTCCTCCCGGGTAAGCCCGGGCCTCAGGGCCTGTGCACCTGCTGTACCCTCTGCCTAGAATGTCTTTGTCCTGCTTGTCTCTGTAGAAAAGTTAGAAAGCGTGGAGGAGACAAGGTGTCTTGTGATTACCATCCCTCCAAAAAAAACATTTTGGTGTCTACTTTCAGTCTTTGTGTGTGTGACGGAATGAAGGGTCAAATTCTTTCCTGTAAAAAGTCTTACTGTGTATATAATTAACGTACTATAATATTCACAGATTTAAAGACGCAATTCAACAGTTTTTAGTCAATTCACAGGCAACCATATCCATGATCTAGACCTGATTTTTTTCTCTGTGCCATGCGTTAATCTATTTTATTATTACTTTTTAATCTGTTTTTTTAAATGATGTATAGCTGAACTAAGACTTTAAATTTTTTTTTTTTTGGCCCTGTGGGATCTGAGCTCCCTGACCAGGGACGCGCCCTGTGTCCATAGCAGTGAAAGAGTAGAGTCCTGACCACCGGACTGATCAGATCAGATCAGTTGCTCAGTCGTGTCCGACTCTTTGCGACCCCATGAATCACAGCATGCCAGGCCTCCCTGTCCATCACCAACTCCGGGAGGTCACTCAGACTCACGTCCATCAAGTCAGCGATGCCATCCAGCCATCTCATCCTCTGTCGTCCCCTTCTCCTCCTGCGCCCAATCCCTCTCAGCATGAGTCTTTTCCAATGAGTCAACTCTTCACATGAGGTGGCCAAAGTACTGGAGTTTCAGCTTTAGCATCATTCCTTCCAAAGAAATCCCAGGGCTGATCTCCTTCAGAATGGACTGGTTGGATCTCCTTGAAGTCCAAGGGACTCTCAGGAGTCTTCTCCAACACCACAGTTCAAAAGCATCAATTCTTGGGCGCTCAGCCTTCTTCACAGTCCAGCTCTCACATCCATACATGACCGCAGGAAAAACCATGGCTTTGACTAGACGAACCTTTGTTGGCAAAGTAATGTCTCTGCTTTTGAATATGCTATCTAGGTTGGTCATAACTTTCCTTCCAAGGAGTAAGCGTCTTTTAATTTCATGGCTGCAGTCACCATCTGCAGTGATTTTGGAGCCCAGAAAATAAAGTCTGACACTGTTTCCACTGTTTCCCGCCCCATCTATTTCCCATGAAGTGATGGGACCGGATGCCGATCTTTGTTTTCTGAATGTTGAGCTTTAAGCCAACTTTTTCACTCTCCACTTTCACTTTCATCAAGAGGCTTTTGAGTTCCTCTTCACTTTCTGCCATAAGGGTGGTGTCATCTACATATCTGAGGTTATTGATATTTCTCCCAGCAATCTTGATTCCAGTTTGTGTTTCTTCCAGTCCAGTGTTTCTCATGATGTACTCTGCATATAAGTTAAATAAACAGGGTGAGGAAACTCTAATTTGAGAACAAGACCATTAGACCCCAAAGAGACTGACACCCCATCTCCCATCCAGACAGCCCCCGGCCACCACTAGCATGCGTTCTGTATCTATAGATTTGCCTCTTTGGGATATTTCATATCTATGAAATCATATAATGTGATTATAAAGATACATCCCGCTTCTTAACAGCATGTTTTCAAGGTTCATCAATGTTGTAATGCATGTCAGTACTTTATTCATTTTATTGAATGATATTCTATTATATGGATATTTCCCATTTTATCCACATGTCAGTGGTTGGACGTTGGGGTTGTTCTCATTTTTTCTCTATTATAAATAAAGCTGCTCTGACTGTTCATGTATACATTTTTGTATGGATGTGTTCACACTTCTCTGGGGTAAATACCTAGGGAGGGAATTGCTGGGTGATATGATAACTCTGTCTTCCCAGGTGGCTCATTGGTAAAGAATCCACCTGCCAATATGCAAGAAATATATGAGTTCAATCCCTCGGTCGGGAAGATCTCTGTAAGAGGAAATGGCAACACACTTCAGTTTTCTTGCCTGGGAAATCCCATGGAAGAGGACGCTGGCGGGCCACAGTCCATGGGGTCGCAGAGTCGGACACGACTGAGCAACTGAGTATGGTAACTGTGTGTTTACCATTTTGAGGCCCTGACTGTGTTCTAAAGGGGAACAGTCTCACCAGCAGTGAATGAAGGCTCCGACTCCCCTCCATCTCACCAACACTTGTTAAGGTCCGTTTTTAAAATTCTAGCCATCCTAGTAAGTGTGAAGTGCTTCTCATTTGTGGTTTTGATTTGCATTTCCCTGGCGGTTAAGTGATCTTGAGCATCTTTTCATGTGCTTATTGAGAGCTCAAATTCTTATTTGGGCATTGCTACAAAGATCTTGGTTACTGTGCCAAAGACAAATATCAGGTCGCCAGTGAATAAAAACCTAAGTTTGGTAACTAAGCACCCTTCTGAGTTTTCTCAGTTTAGAGCTGGTTTCTGTAAACAACCATGAGGACCTCCTTGGACACAAACCCTGTGCTGCTGGACACATGAAACCCACCACCACAAGCCCCCAAATCGATAGAAGAGCGATGAAACGATGCTGAGATTTAATTTTACGATGTTGGAATAAAATGTATATGCATAGGTATAAATACCTATGGCTGATTCATGGTGACATTGGCAGAAAACAACAAAATTCAGTAAAGCAATTACCCTTCAATTACAAGTAAATTTAAAAAGTCACTATTTTTCATTGTTAAATGGGTGAAAAATTATTTACTATCAGATCTAGAGATAGTATACAGAAAGCGAGAATGTTTTCACAATACCAGCGCAGCGATAACATGGAATGCAGGGTCAGTTCTAAAGAGTTCTGCTCAACGGTACCACCAAGAATCTGAGGTTGAACGCTCAGGAAAACCTGAGAGACCATAGAAATGGTGGGTTTATGAGAACATAGGATGGTTTCAGAAGCAAATGCCTGGACTCAGAAGTCGTCTGATTCGCAGAAAGATGAACACAAAGCAGGCACGCGAACACAAATTTAAGCGTCGTCGCTGCTAATTTCAAATAATTGTATTTCTTACTTAAGTTGTTTCGTCTGCTCTGGGCCTCACTGCTGCACACGGGCTCTCGGAGCTGCTCTCGGGGTGCGTGCACAGGCCTCTCACGGCGGCAGCCTCTCCGTGTGCAGCGCAGGCCCCAGGCGGCCGGGCTTCAGGAACTGCGGCACGCGGGCTCGACAGCTGTGGTTCCCGGGCTCGAGTGCCGGGTCAGTCACTGTGGTGCACGGGCTTAGCTACTCCGAGACATATGGGATCTTCCCGGACCAGAGAGACCCCGAGTCCCCTGCATTCGCAGGAGGATTCCTAACCACTGGCCACCAGGGAAGTCCCATAGTTGGTACTGTAAGAACAGTTCGCCCCACTAGCTTTGGCGAGAGGTCAAAGTAGAAAGATACAGGCAGGGACAGAGTGAAATATACAGCTATTTATCACTGGGACTTAAGCTAATGACATGTTACTGAGTCATATATACAGAAAATGGACTAGACAGAAGTACTAAATTTATTTTTAGTGGTTGTGTACAGTAGTAAAATTGGGGTGATGTGTTTTTAAACCAAAAGTTTTTGGTCTTCTATGGAGAATATAATATTCACTGGAACGACTGATGCTGAAGCTCCAATACTTTGGCCACCTGATGTGAAAAGCCAAATTACTGGAAAAGATTCTGATCCTGGGAAAGATTGAGGGCAGGAGGAGAAGGGGGCGACAGAGGATGAGATGGGTGCATGGCATTACTGACTCGATGGACAAGAGTTTGAGCAAACTCCAGGAGAGAGCAGAGGATGAGAGAGCCTGCAGGCTGCAGTCCGTGGCACTGCAAAGAGCCGGACACGACTTAGTGACCAAACAACAATAGACGAAGTTTTACAAAGAGAAGATTCTCAGGAGCTCCTGGATTCTTATCACAGGCTTCCCTGGTGGCTCAGTGGTAAACAGTCTGCGTGCAATGCTGGAGACCTGGGTTCAGTCCCTGGGTGGGGAAGATCCCGTGGAGGAGGAAATGGCAACACACTCCCGTATTCTCGCCTGGGAAACCCCATGGACAGAGGAGCCTGGGGGGCTACAGTCCGTGGGGTAATAAAGAGTCAGATATGACTGAAGAAACTTAGCATGCATGCACACATATTAAAAATACTCTTTTCCATTATGGTTTAACATAGGATATTGAATATACTTTCCTATGCTATACAGTAGGACCTTGTAGTCTATCCATTGTGTTGATAAATGCAGATGCTCACATCTGCTAACCCCAATCTCCCGTTCCATCGCTACCCCTAGCCTGCAGCGCCCGCCTTGGCCACCACAAGTCTGGTCTCTGTGTCTGAGTCTGTTCCTGTTTCCTAGGTGGGTCATCTGTGTGATATTCTAGATTCCACATGTAAGTGATATCATGATACTTGGCTTTGTCTGACTCAGTTCACTTGTCATGACCATCTCTGGGTCCACCCATGTTGCTGCAAATGGCATCACTCGTCCTTTTTATGGCCGAGCAATACTCCACTGTGTCTACGTGCCAGACTTCTTATCCTTTCCTCTGTCGATGCATCTTTTGGTTGTTTCCGTGTCCTGGCGATTGTAAGTAATGCTGTTATGAATACTGGGATACATGTATCCTTTTGAATTATAGTTTTCTCCAGATATAGGCCCAGGAGCGGGCTGGCTGAATCAGTCTCAGTTTTATGAGGAACCTCCATACTGCTTTCCACAGTGGCTGCACGAACTTCTATTCCCGCTAGAGTACTTTTTATTGCAGGTTGAACTTGAGATAATGACCAGAAAATGAATGAATCTGACTTTAATATATCTGAAAGCTCCAGTGAGTTTTTGAGGACATCAGAACCTAGAACCTAACTTTCAACACCTCAGAAAGACAACACACCAGAACATCTATGGCCTATTACAGGGCATTGTCCATGAGGAAAGAGGGCAGGAAAAATACCAACACACTGGTGGCGGGGGGTGGTAAATTTTCCAAAAATCTGTTGAGTTACCCTTAGAGTCTTCAGAGACATGTAGTTATAATTTTCCCCATAAAATCCTTTTTTTTTTTTTTTCAGGAAAACTTGAAGACCTTATCATAGGAATTTTGTATTATAGACTATAATCCTGTATTACACCATGAACTATTTTTGTTGCAAGTTGGAATATTCTAGAAGGCTTTCAAGAATTTGAAAGTAGTAAATAACAGGGGGAGCCCTGGAGCTCAAGCTCCTTGTTTCCCCGATAATCAGTCTAACCAGGCCACTCTTTGAGTTAGTGGCCGTCCACCTGCGGGGCACTTGTCCCCAAGGGCGGGCTGAGCTCTCTTCACCCCTCAGGCTGGCTCCTCTCAGTCTCCATCCCAACGGGACAGCGAGTCTTCTAAGGGGGCCCCGTGTTGTGCCTCTTGGGGAGTCAGACACGTCAGACGGGTGCACCGTGAAAGCATGCATGTAATAATGTTGGGTTCGGTCAGTGTGGACGTCAGTGGCTCCACAGGAACTGCCCTGAGAGACAGCTGCAGCCTGGGGTGGAAGCCATCCTGCCGTCTCCCTCTCACAGCTTCAAAGAGTGGGTGAGATTTGTTGTTGTTCAGTCGCTAAGTCATGGCCAACTCTCGGTGACACCATGTACTGCAGCACGCCAGGCTCCTCTTTCACTGACTGCCTCCCAGAGGTTGCTCAAATTCTTGTCCATTGAGTGAGTGATGCCGTCCAACCACCTCATCCTCTGTTGTCCCCTTTTCTTCCTGCCCTCAATCTTCCCCAGCATCAGGGCTTTTCCATTGAGTCACTTCTTCGCATCAGGTGGCCAAAGTATTGGAGCTTCAGCTTCAGCATCAGTCCTTCCAATGAATATTCAGGGTGGATTTCCTTTAGGATGGACTGGTTGGCTCTCCTTGCAGCCCAAGGGACTCTCAAGAGTCTTCTCCAGCATCACAGTTCGAGAGCATAAATTCGACCTAGGGATGAAACCCATGTCTCCTGCAAGGCCTGGCGAATTCTTAACCGCTGAGCAACTAGGGAAGCCCTTAGGAGGATTTTGCCCGTGGCAGAGAGAACCAGAGGAGAGGTGTCGTGGCAAAGAAAGAGCCACGTGGTTCAACTGGAATGAAGGAAGCAGGAAGGGCAGGCTGGCTGGAGAGGAAGGTTGATGCCTTGAATGTTGGGCGGAGGTTTGAACAAAGTTTTGTTTCCTGTGCTTTAGAAAGGGCTGTGCCTGGGGCTTCCCTGGTGGCTCAGAGGTAAAGAACTTGCCTGCCCAAGCAGGAGACACGGGCTTGGTCTCTGATCTGGGAAGATCTTGTCTGTCATGGAGCCACTAAGCCACCACAGGCTTATCTTTGAGCCTGCACTCCAGAGCCCATGCTCCACCTCCAGAGAGTAGTCTCACGCACCGCAACTAGAGAGAAGCCTGTGCAGCAGCCAACACCCACCAGAGCCGAGAATAAAATGTGGATAAACGGAGAAAGGGGCGCTGTCTAGGGCACCTGCGTCACAGGGAGGGTTATTAGTGCCGTAGAGCCGGGCAGCCACCTCGGGTTTGGAATGTCCCCTTTTTCAAAAATATATATATTTGCCTGTGTTGGGTCTTAGTTGTGTGCAGAATCTTCGTGGTGGCACATGGGCTCTAGTCCCCCGCCCAGAGATGGAACCCGCACCCCCTGCATTGGCAGTGTGGCATCGTCCCTGCTGGACCACCCGAGAAGACCCTCACCCTCTGTGACACTGAGTCATAGCATCATCCCCCAGAACTACAACCCACTACAGAAACGCAGGGACGGCCTGGACACCACGCGCTTTCCTGTCTGCGGAGCCTGGGTGCTGCAATGGTCTCTTTCTCAAGGTCCAGTTTCAGTGGACTCATTCTGGCGTTAAATGAAACCGGCGAGTGAATTCTCACAAAGCTGACAAGAACTGGGATTTTCCACGGAGAAGAAGAGAAAAGAGAGCACGCACACTGCTCCTCTCTTGAGGTCGACAGTGTTGGCATCTTAGGAGTTTGCTCTCTCCCTTTTCCCACATTTGACAGGAGGGAAGTCCAGCCCAAATCTAAAGTGGCCGTGAAGTCGGCTGACAAAAGAATGATCGACTCTTAGCGAGGCTTCCCTGCTTGTCTTCCTTTCACGAAACTTCACGGGGAGAAGACCAGGCAACACAGTGCGTGGTCGCTCATCCTGGCGGGAATGCCCTCCTGCCTCCTTGGGGCCTCTGCCCCGCGGGAGCCTCTCCTCATCCTGCTGGGCGTGAAGACAAGGACGCTTGGGAGGTTGCGGCAGTGTTTCTGTCCCTCCTTGCTCCAGCTGCAGTTCTGTCCGCCAGGGGCCCCACTCGCTCCCGAGGGAAACTTACATAGTCTGGCTTTTAAAACAGTGCCCGAGTCTTTTTGTTTTTTGCAGGGCTTGCCAAGTTTCCTGTCACCCAAACAAACTTCTAGTTTAACCTATGAACTGCGAGTTTCCTGCATTCTCAAGGGACAGAAGTCTCTTTTCTCTTTCAAAAACCCACATTCTGGGCAACAGAGTGGGCCAGTTTGCCAGGGCAACGTGACTGCCAATCAGCCACGTCAACGGTGCCCAGCACTTTCCTGGACAACAGGTTTTTAGCCTCTCCATTGACAAACGAACATTCTCTTGTTCCAACAACGGAATAGGAAAGGTTGTGGGATTTTTTTCTTTTTTTTTTAAAAGACTCCTTGGTTTGCTTTGGGCGATTCAAATGCACAAGTGTTCTGTTTTGATTTTAAAAAAATCTTAAATCTCACAAAGAAAGCCTGTTTGCTGTCTACAGATTGGTAGGTATTTGTAGGTTTGGAAGTACCTCCAGATTTTTCTCAATTTTTCTTGCGGTTAACAGGGAAATCTCACAGTAAATGTTGAGTTCTTGGGCACAATTTTTATTTTGCCAGAAACGCCTGGAACCAACCAGCCCTGGATTACAGCCATCACCATGAACGCTTGTTCACACCTGATCTGCAATCCCCATGGTAGGAAAAGCCCCTTCACCCTGCTCTGGGGAAGAAAAATCCCGCAGTGGCAGTTAAGGAAAGGTGTACACAGACGGAAAGTCATTGAACGACTTCTAACTGAGCTGAAGTTGCAAAGGGGAAGGACTGACGTCACTGAATGAGTGCCACATCACGTGAGGTCCCGGCCAGGGTCCTGGCCAGAGCCCCGGCCAACCACGGAGGGCACCAGGCTGCTCCCGACAGAGGGACGGCCGACCGGACGCCGGCCAGCCAGAGCCCCGTCCAACCACGGGGAGGGCACCAGGCTGTTCCCGACAGAGGGACGGCCGACCGGACGCCGGCCAGCACCCCTCCTCGAACTGCCGAGGCCACCAGACAAGGGGGGTCTGCGAGGCTGTGACGGCCCCGAAGAGCCCAGACAGGGCACGTCATCCTAAGACGCTGTCCTGGCTGGATGGACTTGGAATAGAAAGGGGCAGCAGGGAAAAACCAAGATCGGAACGAAGTCCAGGTTTAGTTAAGAATAAAGTGTCGACACTGGTTTTAACACGTGCACTACGATGGGACACGAGTGTAACGCAAGATGTGAATTAGGGCAGTTTAAGATGTTACCTGGGGAAACATCACCCACAGTGTGGAGTTTTAGGAAACTGCTGTTTTTGCAATATTTCGATAAATCATAAAGTTCCTTGAAACAATAAAAGGAGTGGTATCATGTCAGTTTGCTCTTAAAATGCCATTTCAGCTACAAAAGACGCAACAGTGTTAGACGGGCAGGTGGACAAACCATGAGCCCAGACACAGGCGCTCGACCTTAGTGATTTCAGGAGCAGCAGAAAGAAAAGGAGGCGTTTCCTGCTCCTGGCTGCCGCATCAAAACGGGTGTTTGGGGACTTCCTTGAGGTCCACATCCCTTCTTCAGTGACCTAAGTCAAAGTATCATCAGAGATCTGCCGAAAGAGAGATTTCTGAGGTCCCAGCCACTGGGTGGGACTTCTTTCAGACTTTAAGTATCTGCTTTGCTCTTGACATTAATCAAAGAGTTAGTTTAAATAACATCATAGTATGGGACAGTTTATAAATGTTTATTAAAGTCAGTAATTTTTACAAAGCAAATATTAATAGCAAGAGGCAAAAAATTTTGCAAAATATGTACAAAAGTAAAAAGCCTTGATGGCCAGCAATTCATTTTATCAAATCAAATCATTCTTCCCACTTGCAGACCTCCCGCAGAAATAATTTATTGCCAATCCTAAATCACTGACAGAAAAACAAATGTACAATAATTACCGGACAATGTGCTCAGTTCTCAGTTATAAAAAGATAGATGTTAAAAAATCTGAAGCCGCAAATACTTTGATACAGAGCTAATACAAATCATGTTGTTAGGTACAATACCTACCAGGTTGTTACAAAATAAGACTTTGATAAGGCTTCTGTGGTAAATGAGCCCCACCACGCTTGAGTAGCAGGGGAAAGCCGTTTCAACATTTTGCAATTCTACTTTCAAGTAAGAGGTAAAGAAAGGGTCAACGGTATAGTCTGCTCATTGTTGCGGTTCCTTCCCAGGAATCAACCCCTAAACAGGCATGACTGAGGATGAACACACCACCTAACTGTGGCAAGAAGCACTACAAACAGGATTTCCAGAGACAAGCCCAGATCAGAGGCTGAGCAAGGCGCATCCTTCTATCAGGAGACGCAAGGCCTGACAGCGCACTGCCTCCTGGGGCCCTGCTTCCATCCATCTGGAAACGTTCATCACTATCAAAGGTGATGCCATTTTGGAAAGGTCGCAAAATCTCTGACCAACCCAGAAATCACTGCCCTACCACCACCATTTTTTGTTCCATGTAAGCTCTGCCATTGGAAACCAGACGCTTAGACCCAGACGCTGCCAGGATGAGTTCTTTATATGCTAACTACACATTCAAGTACAGATGTGAGAATGCTCGTGGTGTACTGCAAGCGACCTTAACAATCACCATCTGCTAAGGCTAGTAGCAAGCTGACGGCATCTGAAAAATCCATGAAGTTCAACCTGATTACAAGTGTCCAGGTTTAGACTTGACTTTACTCTCTATTGGGCTTCCCTGGTGGCTCAGACGGTAAAGCGTCTGCCTACAGGGAGGCCCGGGTTCGATCCCTGGGTCGGGAAGATCCCCTGGAGAAGGCAATGGCATCCCACTCCAGTCGTCTTGCCTGGAAAATCCCATGGACTGAGGAGCCTGGTGGGCTACAGTCCATGGGGTTGCACAGAATCAGACACGACTGAGCGACTTCACTTCACTTCTTACTCTCTATAAATTTATGAAGCCCTAACCTCGTACCATAAAATAATGGGAATGTTTACTATTTATCTGGAACGTGGAGACACACTCACACACTCCCTCCCTTCCTCGTGTTTACTACACTGAAAAGCCAATCTGGATCCTATCACGAGAAGGAAGGAAGGCAAACAGCAGCCCTTCTAGCCCAGCAGCACAGACCTACGGACAGATGGCCTGGAGTGACGTAGCTCTGCCTGCTGAAATGATGTGAAAGACAGATAAAGTCAGACTTTCAACTGGAAAAAAAAAAAAAAAGACACATGCAGAATCTGTGCTCTTGATCCCTCAATTAAAACTTTCTCTCATTAAAAGAAATGAAAAGGTAACAGAGTGGCTTTCTCTAGGTTTATTAGAGAGATTATTACAAAAGTGTGACAGATTTACAGGCATGATTTCACGGGTTCAAACAGGAAATGGAGAGTTAACACTGATACGCAGCCTTCTCAATACACATAGAAGTAACACTTCTACAGACTGCAATGGAGAGAATCTTGTTTCAAACGGCTTGGTTTGGGCTTTGCCGCAATGTCTCATTATATAATGAAAGCACCAATTTGAGGGTTTCTCACACAGTGATTTGAATTTCAGAACAATGCAGAACATGACTTGGTAACTTTATTCTTCATATAAATAAGGCATAACCGGATGTGTGTACTAATGCTGAAAATAACATCCTACCAAAAGCATAAATAGAAGTATTGGGGCAGATGCTGGAAGTTAAGATGTACTCATTTCTGCTTACAATTATGGAGCCCGTGATTTCTGTACATGTAAATCAACACTTCTAATCACTCCTGGGGCTGGGGGAATCCGACTTCTTCCTGCTTTATACCAACCACTGAACCAAGACTCCCCTTGGCAACCTCACCAGAGCCTCACCAGGACCTTCGCTGGGTGACAGACACGCGGCGCAGCCTCCATGACGCCATCTCCGGTTGCTCTTGTGCCCCGGCCATCAAGTGCCCGTCGTTTCAGACAACACAACTCAAGATCCCAGTTCAATACAGCACTTGGCAGCAAGCAATGATGTGGGTTGTTAAAAATAATATTTAAGTGGTAGAGGCATACCTTTAAATTATTTGGATCTTCAGAAAAAATATCTGACAAAAACTCTTCCCTATTTAAGAAAAAAAAGGCAAAAATCTGAGGTGTTCTTTGCTTTATAAGGCAACTCTGTATACTGTAAGGTTCTTCAAGGTCAATGAAGACACTTGTGTGACATTTCTTAAGAATTAAACAAGAAGACATTCAGACCTAAGAACAGAATGTAATGGAGAATTAGGCACACTTTACTCCAAATTGTAACCATGAAGACTTAGAAAATTAAATACAGTGAAGAATTTTAAATTCAAATTAACATTTTTAGAGACTGGGGTAGGGGAACAGGCACGGGGAAAACTACGAGCACCCTTGCAGTTCTGTCCCTAATTTCCACCTCCCCTTCACATGGTGGTATTTTAAAAGCATCTGTTTTTCATGATATAGGTATAGGACTCTTTCACATGGTTTAAAGATACAGTATATAAAATACGTGAACTAAAGCCTTCAGATGGAACCAGCAAGCCTGTATGAGTAATTTACTGTCTGAAAATATACTTGAGGTTTTACTTTAAAAAAAAATTGACTCTGAGACTTCACACACATTAGGAAAGGAATCTCAAATGCTCAGAATAGTATCCCATCTCTTTGGTGCTTTAACATTTGACTGTGGTGGTCAAAATGGGGACTTCTGCTTTGTCGGGCAGTGTGTGTGGCTCATATCAGAGATCTGAACGAAGACCTGATTGAGACCATCCCTCTTCACGGCACACACCCTGAACTGACTTTAGCCCTCACTGGAGTGAGCGAAATACCCCCTCCTGCTAAACTGACGCACAGACCTCCACCAACATCTCTGTGTAGCGTGCACGCGCTGTGCCCTGAAATGGTTCACTCTGTCGGTTAAACAACACACTTGTGTTTGGTGAGAAGCACTGGACACAGAACTCTGAGATACGCACGAGCCCTGCTCCACGGACGCCCGTGTCACAGGCTGGGGCTCACGTCAGAAGCACAGGATCACCAGGGCGTGGACACACGGGCAGCTGTAGGGGGAACGATGGAGGAGCTTCAAGTGCGAGCAAAGTCAGGCGCCCGACGACCCCTGGTCAGGTCCTGGCAGAGTCCTATCCTAAGCTGACCGCAACACAGACCCAGAGCCCGACCGGGGAGGGCCAGGAGATCCAGAATTCTGACCAGTCTTTCAAGGACTGCTTGCCTATAAAATACCTGAGAACACAGTCAGCTGAGCAGTGAAGGGGTGGAGGTCACAGTCACAATGTTCAGGAGAAAGACCACCCGACTCTCCAAACTGTCACCCTGCCCACCTGTTCCTCCACCCGAGCGCAACACCACACGTGACCTACAGGGCGGGCCTCGTACTGCCGGAAACCAGCCATTCTGAGGCGCTCACGGAGGATGCGTCTGTTAATGGCAAAGCTCCTTGGGGGGTGCGTCTTAATCTGGGGCGTGGTGGGAGAGGTCACACGTAACCATCTTTCAGCAGGAACTGGAACACGACTCCTCATTCTTGGGAGAATCCTCGAACCTTCCAAATGCGCCTCAGGAGAGCTGGAATTCCACAAACAACGGTGCTGCCAACGCGTACAGCCTCTCAGAGACACGCTGAGAAGGAACGAGAACCTTAAACAATGGCTTTCTGGATAATCTGCCAGGAAAACATTGCCCTTGGCAAGCTCCGAAAAATCCAAAAACCCCCCATAAATGCTGCCATCTGGAGCTGACGGGAACAGGCAGGAGCGTGAAAGAACCACATCCATGATGGTGCGACAGGGATTCCCACTGTGGGCCCTACCGCATCTGAGATGGGGTCTCAAAGTCCGAGAGTAAAACAGAACATCCTTGGGAAGGGCTGTGTTCACTGAGAAAGTCCTGTTACCAGGCTGCACTTCCTAGCTGCTGCTGTGGCCAGGGCTTCCTGCATATGGCACCTGGATGACAGATCTAAGCATGGGAAAGGCAGCCTGCACTTCACTCTTTTGGCTTCTGATCAAAACCCTGGGAACGGCATGCGCCTGTGCACACAGAACCACACGGGAGCTTTCCCCAGCACCAGATGAGACGCCGTACATGAACTAAGACACATGCCGAGCACCGCCTTCAGGAGCCACACAGACTCAGAACAGCTGCTGGGGACGCGAGCAGTCAGAAGAACGTGAAGGCCAAAGCCAGGGAAGTCTACGCACGGCCACCCTGCAGAGCAAACGTCCCCCGACGGCCCTCCTTCCCCAACAGCCCACCGAGGCTGGCCACAGGCTCAGCTGCCGCGCACGGCAACCAAGGCGCCTGCGCAGTCCAGGGCCTATGCGCGCTCGGCCCTGCCCTGCACACTCAGGGCGCACACTTGGCGCCCCAAGAGCACTGTCTGACAAGTGGGAGGGTCAAAGCCGGGAGGACAGCGCGCCTGAGGCCTGGCGGGGGGAGGGCCCGTCCAGGGAGGCCAGAGCTGCGCCCGCAGGCGTTGGCCATGGGTGGCCCTCCGCCGGGGGCCGAAGTCGCAGGAGGAGGACCGAGATTTCCAAGGAGTTAAACCCAAAATCAAGACTGTTCTAATTCCTGCTGTAAACTTCTATTTTAAAAGTAAAACAAACAGAACACAGGAAGGCGGGAGGCGGCAGGCCCTCTGGGCGTCACTGGAGCATCAGCTGCTTGAGGTTGTCGTGCAGGATGGTGTCCTTGACATCGCGGAACACCAGGCGGATGTTCTCCGTGTTGATGGCGGTGGTGAAGTGGTGGTACAGGGGCTTCTGCTGCTGGTCCCGGCGCTTGCTGCGGAAGCACTCCACCAGGAATTTCTGGACGTCTCTTAAGCAGTGGGGGTCCCCTTCAAACTCTAAGAAATAGTCTTTGATGCTCACAATTTGCACTTTCTCCTCAAGCAAATCTGTCTTGTTCAAGAACAGAATTATGGAGACGTTGCTGAAAACCCGGTTATTGACAATGGTTTCAAAAATGTTCAGCGACTCGGTCAGGCGGTTGGTCAGGCGGTCCTCCATGAGCACCTGGTCGAACTCGCTGGAGGAGACGAGGAACAGTATGGACGTCACGCTGTCGAAGCACTCGAACCAGCGCTTCCGCTCCGACCGCTGGCCGCCCACGTCGACCATCTTGAAAGGCACATTCTTGATTTCAAAGTCGTACTCATGGATGCCTTTGGTGGGCCTTCTGGCGAGCAGGATGTCTTGCTGGGACGGAATGTACTCCTGGAAAAGAGGAAATATTTCCTGCTCAGCAACTCAGGAATAATGAGAAAGTGGAGTGTGCCATTAACTGGTCTGCACATGAATCTGAGCAAACTCCGGGAGACAATGGAGGGCAGGGGAGCCTGGCGGGCTGCAGGGCATTTGCTGAGTGTTGAAGAGGCGCCGGGCCCTGTCGCTAAGCAGCAAGAACTCAGCTCTTCAGAACCAAGACACATGGTCCCCGCCTTCAGGGAAAGAGGGGGAGAGACCAGCCACCCTCACAGAAATCAACAACTGTAACGCAAGCAGTGGAGCCTTAAACAGAGGCGGGGCCGTGAGTGGCGTGCTCAAGGAAGGCTACAAGCAAAGGCAAGCTCAGCAGCACAGGGCAGCTGGAAAACATGAAATAACTCGTAAAAACTGCGTTTATCCACCAAAGCTTCTCTCCACTTTGCTGGTACTTAACTTTTCTTTAAGGCTGACTACAATCTAACCCGACGTAAGGGTGACAGTGAGGCAGGTCTTCACACACAGTCTCACTGATGTGGATGGAGCGGACAAGACAAACATAGGGGCCTACACAGAGCCTGCCCGAGGACACCCGCGTCTGGGGAGACATGTCCTGAGTGCAGGGACAAGTGCCACGGAGCAACAGACAAGGGGAGATGCAAAGCATGTCCCTCGAGAGCACAGGAGGCCCTTCTGCACACAGCCTGGCACGGGCGCTGCTTCCTGCCCACAGCGGGGCTCGTTCTGCTCTCCTTCCGTTTTATGTTCAAGGTTAAACAGGGAGGGTCAGGACTGGTGCGGCGCCGGGGCAGCGGCCCTCAGAGGCCTTCCCAGCAGCCTGATGCCTCCTCCAGGGAGGCCTCTGCCTGAGCCCCGTGTGGAGAGCGGCCAGCGCCAGCCTCTGCTGCTTGGGGCCACGGGGGTTGCACCACTGGACAGTCCAGCCGGCGGCTCCCGGCGCGAGGATGACTCTGCCCACGTCACAGCCTCGAGAATCCAGCCTCTTATCCTCCTACCCTGCAAACAGGGGTCCTGAACTGGAAAACACTGTTTGTCGGAAAGTTCTGAACTCAGCGAGCGCTCTGTTCAGCCTCGGCTTACAGAAAAGCAGAGACTGCATGTGGACGTGCTCATGTGCCGTCTTCTTTCACGCATAAACTTCTTTCTGCAAAGAGCTGTACTTTCATGAAACAGAGGGCAGGGCATTCCTCGTGGAAATGGCAGCGGTCAGGAGCGGAGAGAGAGGGAAAATGAAGCGGGAACCATCCGAATACAGCCACGAGGAAAAAGGAAACGGCTCAGTACATAATTTCTCCAAATCTCTTCATCCTGGCTACTGCTTTCTAACGACAATAAACGTAAACACTGCCTGAAAACTTACTGGTTCTCCGAGTTTATCCAAGTTATCCAGGAAATATTTTACAGATTCACCCTGAAAACAAGAAGAAAATAAATCATTATTAGCGCTGAGGCATGGAAGACTTTGCTACACAGTTTATGTTAAACTGTCTGGTTGTGCACTTAACCCAAACATGCTCTGCTTAGTCACCGACTTCAGACGGAGCAGCTGACCCCGCTAAAAACGTGTAAAACATCCGCCTCTGCGGGAGCATGGGAGCCTCTCAGCCTCTGCACAAGCATCCCCCGCGACCACCCCCTCAAAGAGGGCTCTACGCAGGCATTTCCACACAGCTGCAACTCCACAGGGAAGACCTGATGAAAAGGTGCAGATCGCTTTCGAGATAAACATACAACCACAGCCCCGGTGGGATGGCTTCTGTCTGTATTCTCTTATCTCAAGTTGGTCGTCTTCTGAGATAGGAGCAAAGCATGGATGAGGCAGGGACCGCTGAGGGGACAGGCGAGCCCAGACGGACGCCCCCGAGCCCCAAGCCCCAGTGCCTACACTCTCTGGGTCCATACTGGGCCTAGATTTCAGGCAGTTTCGGACACCTCAAGCGTATGGGAACACCTTCCTCAAGGAAATCCTTGAACAGCAGACAGAGGTGAGCGGGGAGCGCCCACGCAGAGAAGGCTGTGGGCTCACCCCCCGCTGGATCTCTGCAGCCCAGCGCTTGTCTGTCAGAAGCTGCTCCCCAGGTCTGGCTCCAGAAGGCAGTGCCTCCCTGATGCAGAAGAGTCACCGTAAGGTCTTGTCTGTAGGGAGTTTCTGCAATCAGGTGACCTCTGGGGTCACACTCTGAGTCATGAGGCCTTAAAGCTGCAGATCCCAAAATTTTAGTCTCTGGATTCCCTTTATACATTTAAGATTCTTCAGGACCCCAAAGAGACTTTGTTTAAGTGGATTACAGCTATAATACCATGTTAGAAAGTAAAATGAGGCAGCTTAACAAATATTTTACTCATTAATTCATTTAAAAATACCAATAATAAACTCATTCACGCGAACTTAGTAAAGACAGTGAGACACTCGACTGCTTCTATACCCGCCCTGTCCCCAAAGGGGACTTCAGATGGAGCCAGTTAAGCAGGTCCAGCCTCCTACAGAATGCCCACTGGAAACGGAGCATCTTAATAGCCTCTGCAATTGTAGATATTTTTGTTTCTACACCAAAATTTGACAAATGACAGCTTACTAAAAGTCTACTTCGTACTCTGAATGGGTCTTTTACCCCCCAACAATTTTGTAGCATCAAGCCCTAGAATACAGTGGGCAATCAAGTGTACAAGACATAATATGCAGAAAATCATATTCACTGTCATCATGACAATCTCATAAGAAGCGTTATGGCTCGGGAAGTCCACAAGCTCACAGTGGCAAGCAGACGCAAGCTTTCCTAAATTCTGATTTTTAGCTGAAAGCTCAAGTTTTATCAATGGCAACAAATTTATTTTCCTCAAATTGGTAGGCTAATAATTTCATTCATTTTCTTAAAAAAAAAAAAAAAAAAAAAACCCATCAAATGCCCAAGTGTGAGTAAGCTGGTTGTCTGTTTCAAGGAAAAATGGTGTTCCATGAAAAATACAGTGAATTTGAACACAACACGACCAGTCACCAAGGCGCTTCCCAGAGACTGGTCTGTGCAGGAGCCTGCTGCGTCCAGAGCTCTTCTCGTGGAGATCTGAAACAGTCTTTACTGCTCGATCAAGGACAGTCTTAGGGGAGCCTGGTGCGTGCTTTCCTTGGGGCTTCCCTGGAGGCTCAGACAGGAAAGCATCTGCCTGCAATGCGGCAGACCTGGGATCGATCCCTGGGTCGGGAAGATCCCCTGGAGAAGGAAATGGCAACTCACTCCAGTGTTCTTGCCTGGAGAATCCTGTGGACAGAGGAGCCTGGCAGGCTATAGTCCAGTGGGTCTCAGAGAGTTGGACACGACTGAGCGACTTCACTGGCTCACTGGTGCGTGTTTCCAGCTGAGGACGCTGAGCGGCGTGTCTGCGTGTCTGGGGCTCACCCTGCATGGAGGCTCCAGCAGCGGCAGCCATGCCGCTCTGGGCTGTTGGCGCGCGTCCGCCCGGCGACGGGAGAGGACGTCCCAGGGACACCACAAAGAGTGCAGAACATGAAGCCTCCTTTTAAAGGCTTTCTGGGATCCCTGTGGCCCAGGGACCACACCTGGAAAACTGCAATGCAGGAGACCCAGGTTCAACCCTGAGTCGGGAAGATCCCTTGGAGCTGAAAATGGCTACCCACTCCGGTATTCTCGTCTGGAGAATCCCATGATAGAGGAGCCTGGCGGGCTACAGTTGAAGAGAGTCGGGCATGACTAACACTTAACTGCTAAACTGAGGTAGATGATTACAAAGCCAAGGACCACAAGCTCCCGTGAGCTTGACCCCAGCACTCCCGCGGCAACAGAGCCGACCTAGCTGCCGCCAGGGACTCCGCAGTCTGGATTTCTCCTACTGGGTGAAACTACTGAAGTGTTTTGCTGCAAAACATGACGGAGATTACACAGCATGCAGTATCTATCTGTAATCCAGAAAATTCTTAATTCCGTTAATAAATGTGGACTCGGGGGTTCATGATAAGAACAGCTCTGCAGTACACAGGTTTTGGTTTTCGTTATTTAAAATACGGACAAGGTAATTTGGCAGTTCTGAGTGACTACATTCTCTTCTCAAAACAGGAAAATCATCCCCATTTGGTCTCCTCTTGGTATTATTCTACAAATATAAAGAAATATTTTAAATTTCACTGAAGCTTCCTGATTTCACTGCATTCCCTAAAGGGGGGCGGTCTCAGAATGTGCCTTTGTGTATTAGGAATTCATAGCCTCACCAAAATCACAGGATGATACTATACAAACATGCATGTGCTCCGTAACAAGTTTCAACTTCTACTGCACAAAGTTTCATCAGCATCATCTACAAAGTCCTTTGTGCGCTTGACACTGTACAAAATCTAAGTAAGAACGTTAAATTCATTTCCACACATTTCAGTGTGTGGATTATTGCTAATATTTTAAGTCCTAAATAAGGTACCCTTTGCCTTCTCCCCTAACATTTGGCCAGTATCTATTCAAGGACAAGAAATGCTTTAAAATATTATTCCTATGAAAAACATGTTTTGGTTTAAAATAACTCCTCAGTCAAAAAAAGTGATGTTAACCTACCTTTTCTATCACAGGTGATATGACTGACCCTCCACTAGTGAGAAGACTGGAAGTAGGAATGGTAATCTTAATAACCTCAATGATCTTTCACTGCAGTGGTGTGGTGATAATGGAGGCCGCTGACTGCTAAGGGGTGAAGCTTCCCCCAAACCTGCCCTGAGACAATACAGGTTAAACACACACGTGTGGTGTGAACACACGTGCTGTAGAAGGATGAACACTCTTCTGAATTTGGTAACTCGGGAAATTCCTTACAGGAGCTTTAAAGATCTCCACTGGGGGAACGACGGAGAGAAATCTGTATTTTCACAACCTCAAAAAAAAAAAAAAAAAAAAAAGATAAAAAAGGACCTCACTGGCGGTCCAGTGGCTGAGACTCCGAGCTCCCTCTGCAGGGACTCCGGTTTGATCTCTGGTCAGGGAACTAGATCCCTCATGCCGCAACTTAAGTTCAAATGCTGCAACTAAGATCTGGAACAGCTAAATAAACAAACATTTCTTAAAATATATATAAAATATGTGTTGCGTGCAACTCGATCACGAAGGACACGTAAACGAACGGCGGCACCCCCGTTCTCAGGAACCTGTCTGGGCTGAGCGCGCCGCGTGCCAGCCCGAGCCTCGCTCTGCACGCCGGCGGGCCTGGCCTCCCCAGCGCCGGACGAGCGGCGCGGAGCCGGCCGCCTCCCGCAGGCCTGTGCCCGACCCACTGCAGCGGCGATCGCGAGGCTTCTCCTGACGTTGACTTGGGTTCGAGGCCTCTCCTCAACGCTGAGCCATCCCGCAAGCCCCTAAACTCTGAGCCTCAATCTAACGGTAAAATGAGGAAGGCCCTGGTTCGGCGCTAATCCCGAAGTGGGGCCCTCGCACCAACTTCAGTTTGTGCAACTGATGGACACTGAAGGTCTCCTTTCCTTTTCCTGCGTGCCGTGAGCCCCGGCGCGGGCGCTTCTGCTGTGGCTCCCCGTGCACGCCGCGCTGCCCAGTCCCTCGGCTGACACAGAGGTCACTGCAGGTCCTGGGCAACCATCCAAGTGGGCTCAGGACTCGCTCTTTTCTGGTTGTGACTCGAGGCGCCATTGTAACTCTCCTCAGTATGTGTTCTATTACTGAAGAGAATTCTTAGTAAACTTCCAGACAAAAGCCATTTCACACTTACGACTTTGTAAACTTAAGGTGTCTGAGGTCACCCTGGAGAGCGGAGGTCAGTTCCCCGGCTGCGCGGCCGGCCCGCCCGCTTCTCGCGCGCGGTGCGGGCTCTGCCCCCACGGGCGGGCGGCCGGGCGCGGCCTCCTCACACGGCGGCGCCGCCCAGGCCGGGCCTGACGACGCCCCCAAGAGGCCGGCAGACGGACGGGGGGGACCAGCTGGCCCCGCGTCCCTCTGACCCGGATTCTGGTTCTATCCCCCACGCTTCGTGCCGGCCTCACAGAGCCGAGCCTGCGTGGGCAGTGGCCTCGGCCGCGCCCCGGACCGCGGGCGCGTCGGAAAGACTGCCTTCGCGGGCCGAGCCCCACAGCGCGAGCGCCCCGCGCACGGCGGGCGGACGGCGCCGAGCCCGCGGCGCCACCCGAGCTCTCGGAACAGAGGGCCGCAGCACAGAGCGGGCGGGAGGGCGAACGTTTACGCAACAGCTCGTCCCAGGACTTCTTCTCAAGAGGCCGAAATGGAAACGGGGCTGCAGCGGAGGGCCGACGAGCCTCCGGCAGCCGGCGCTGGCGAGCCAAGAGAAGACTCCCGCACCATGAGCGGCGGTTTCCTCAGGGGGCGGCGCCCAGCGCGAACCGACGACGACGGAGCCGGAGCGAGCCGTCCGCGCGGAGCTGCAGGCGAGGGCGCGGCCTGCGGCACGCCCGCCCGCCGGCGGCAGAGGGTGCGGCGCACAGAAGGCCACTGCAGACTGTGGAAACGGTCACAGCGCAGATTCTTCGCGAAGATTCCCCTGGAGAAGGGAAGGGAACGCCAGTGTTCTTGTCTGGAGAAGGGGTCCAGAGGGCCGAGTCCATGGGGTCACAACAGAGACGACTGAGCGACTAAACCCCCCCAGACTCTTCACCAGCACGGACTCTGCAGGAAACACCTGACGTCTACACTATCTTACAAAACCAGCGCTGTTGACCAAATATTTAATCCGCTCTCACGAATGGGATCACCATGCCCACGAGCTGGGTCAGCAAGAAAAGCTGAGTGTGCTGACCTGCCCTATCACACCAGTCCCATGTCCCAGCAGACGTAAATTTTCACATTTTTGAACTAATGGATGAAACCAAATTTTTCTGCAACAAGAACCCACCTTCAACCACTAAAGCAGAATACTGAACAGCTTTTCAAAATCAACTTTGGGGAAGACTTGACTACACTTCCCAATACGTTCAATCCAAACCTAAAGGCAAAATACATTATGTAGGGGCTTCCCAGGAGGCTCAGGGGCAGAGAACCCACCCACCAACGCAGGAGACGCGGGTTCAATCCCCAGGTGGGCAAGCTCCCTAGGAGAAGAAAGTGGCACCCCACTCCAGTGCTCTTGCCTGGAAAATCCCATGGACAGAGGAGCCTGGCAGGCTACAGTCCATGGGGTCGTAAAGAGTCAGACAGGACTGAGCACACACATGCATGCAGAAATCACTGACAATCAGCATTCCTGGAATTACAAGCCATGTCCAACCACTTAGAACATGTTCTCTGCTGTCAAGTTAACAGTGGGCCTCCATTTCATGCAAACATGCAGCAGACAGATATTTCTAAAATAAAAGTTTTAGCAACATCTTTCAGACCAAAATCCAAGGGTTTAAAAAAAAAATGCGTCCATACTTCAAAATCCACTCAGCTATGGCCACAGCAAAGCTGCAAAGGCCACGCCCAGAGGCAAACGCGGAGAGGATCCAACAGAACTCGCCCAGGTCTCTCCTGTTAGGACCACAGGCCCCACCGCACCACCATCCGTGAGAGGCGGACTCTCC
This sequence comes from Tragelaphus eurycerus, assembly GCA_935064755.1. Lineage (NCBI taxonomy): Eukaryota > Metazoa > Chordata > Mammalia > Artiodactyla > Bovidae > Tragelaphus > Tragelaphus eurycerus. The sequence goes on along the minus strand of CAKXYN010000116.1, from coordinate 707,194 downwards.
CCAGGGTGGGATGTGCGGCCTCGCTCCAGGTCAGCATGAATGGTGCCCACCTGCCAGATTCTGGTGACAGCGGAGGCCTCCCGTGAGCAATGCACTGACCCTTCCAGAAGAATCTAAGCCTCATCAATAAACCTGGACTAAGAAGCACAGTGTGCCGCTTACTATTATGGATCTCTTCAATAAAAAGGCTGTGGAAGTTTGAATTCTCTCGTTAACACAAACACCTACAAAATGCCCTTGATTTTGTCCTTTGGCATGTGAAGGCTAAAATATCATACCATTGAGCCTGTGACAGGAATTTTTGAAGAGGGTGCTCCTTAAAAACAGAGATTCCCTAGGCCTAGCACAGTTCCTCCAAATTAAAATTTTAACAAGTCCCACAACAAGTGATTCTGAGGAGCCAATCCCAGCATCAGTTCAGGTCTGGACATATTGAATCTTTTACTCAAAATTGGATTTCACATTATCTTTTTTTAAAAAAATTATCTTTATTTATTTATTTGGCTATGCTGGATCTTAAACGCAGCCTCTGGGATCTAGTTCCCCGACCAGGGATCAAACCCAGGCCCCTGCACTGGGAGCATAGTCTTAACTACTGGACCACCAGGAAGTCCCTCGTATTAATTTTATCTTTTGATATTGATTATACCAAACCACAGAGAAGGCAATGGCAACCCACTCCAATACTCTTGCCTGGAAAATCCCATGGATGGAGGAGCCTGGTGGGCTGCAGTCCATGGGGTTCCTAGGAGTCAGACACGACTGAGCGACTTGACTTTTCACTTTCATGAACTGGAGAAGGAAATGGCAACCCACTCCAGTGTTCTTGCCTGGAGAATCCCAGGGACGGGGGAGCCTGGTGTGCTGCCGTCTATGGGGTCGCATAGAGTTGGACACGACTGAAGTGACTTAGCAGCAGCAGCAGCACCACCATACCAAACCAGCTAGGGTTCTTAAAAAGCTTTGTAAAAATGCCAATATTAAGAATCTGTATTAGAAACTTATTTAGCTTTATCTTATGACCAAAGTAGATTTCAAGCAACATTTACTTTAGTTGAACTAGGTTTCACAAGAAAAGCATTGGGCCTTCCTTTGACGTATCTGAACTGTGACCTGAAGAGCAGAATTAAGCCTTCGAGTAGAGCTTTCTCTTTTTGAAGACTGGAATGGTGATTCACAGGCGCTTTACTTCCTGTGTTACTGCAGCTCCGGCCGCTTTCCTCTCCGTACCCCCAGAGCCCGTTTTCAAATGTCCCACACAGCCCACAGCCTTCAAAGGTGTGCTCCCAGAGCCTCCCATGGTTACAAGTCAGTGAAAGTGGTGCTACGGCTGTAACCGAGTAAGCAGCTAAACAAGCACGGACGAGAACAACTATCAGAACTGCTACGCACATGTATAGGGCAGCAGGGCCCTAAGGAACTGAAAACCTCCATTTGTTACAAAATTAATTTGCTTCTGCAACTGACACCTGAACTTTGCATAAGAGGTAAATAAACCATGCAAACTGTTTAAGAGCAGTCTTTTTACCGGGTAAACAGGTAAAAATTACACTTTAGAAAGAAAAGAGCTGACAAAATTCAATCAAATGTGAACTGTAAGTGCTGCAGCAGATTTCAGCTTGTTACTAAAATGCTTAATCTCGTAAAATGCCTAGAACTTAGCTGCAGACTGATTAGGTATGTCTTATAAATGGCAGAAAATTCACTGTGAATAAAAGTCAATTAGAAAAATGTAAGTGCTGCTTAATTGAAGCATCCCATTTTTATGTGTGGAGGCCCTTCTGGTTACTGCTGGTGCTGTTTAGTCGCAGAGTCGTGTGTGACTCTGCAACCCCATGGGCTGTAGACCGCCAGGCTCTTCTGTTCACACGATTTCCCAGGGAAGAGTACTGCAGTGGGCTGCCATTTCCTTCCTCAGGGCATCTTCCTGACCCAGGGATCAAACCTCTGTCTCCCGCTTTGGGAGGTGGATTGTTTACCACTGAGTCACCAGCAAAGCCTAATAACATGTAAATAGTTTTTTAAGAGTAAATATGGATTGCTGGGAGAAATATCAATAACCTCAGATATGCAGATGACACCACCCTTATGGCAGAAAGTGAAGAGGGGCTAAAAAGCCTCTTGATGAAAGTGAAAGTGGAGAGTGAAAAGGTTGGCTTAAAGCTCAACATTCAGAAAACGAAGATCATGGCATCTGGTCCCATCACTACATGGGAAATAGATGGGGAAACAGTGGAAACAGTGTCAGACTTTGTTTTTCTGGGCTCCAAAATCACTGCAGATGGTGACTGCAGCCATGAAATTAAAAGACGCTTATTCCTTGGAAGGAAAGTTATGACCAACCTAGATAGCATATTCAAAAGCAGAGACATTACTTTACCAACAAAGGTTTGCCTAGTCAAGGCTATGGTCTTTCCTGTGGTCATGTATGGATGTGAGAGCTGGACTGTGAAGAAGGCTGAGCGCCGAAGAATTGATGCTTTTGAACTGTGGTGTTGGAGAAGACTCTTGAGAGTCCCTTGGACTGCAAGGAGATCCAACCAGTCCATTCTGAAGGAGATCAATCCTGGGATTTCTTTAGAAGGAATGATGCTAAAGCTGAAACTCCAGTATTTTGGCCACGTCATGCGAAAAGTTGACTCATTGGAGAAGACTCTGATGCTGGGAGGGATTGAGGGCAGGAGGAGAAGGGGACGACAGAGGATAAGATGGCTGGATGGCATCACTGACTTGATGGGTGTGAGTCTGGGTGACCTCCGGGAGCTGGTGATGGACAGGGAGGCCTGGCGTGCTGGGGTCGCAAAGAGTCGGACACGACTGAGCGACTGATCTGATCTGATGGTAGTACAAGAAATACTAAAATTTAAAGAAAATCTGTATCATCGGGATAATTAAGCAGTGAAAGCTTTCCTCTGAGATCTAAACATACATGGGTTTCTGAAAACAATGACATCACACGAGTTGACATCCAGCTTTTCTTTACGCAGAGGAGCTGCCACTAGGCAAGCACCGTGACCAGCGCACACGTCCTGAAGAGCAGTGAACTACAGTGTCCCAAACAGCCCAGTCCAGCGGCGCAGCGGCTCTCACAGCTCCATGCATGTGAAGCCCTTCCACCCACAAGTCTGGAGTATTTCAAAGATGAAACAGAATCAAGAGGTAAGAGAAAATGACAAACCTCTTGCCTCCTTACACTGATCACAGCTGCGAGCTGGCCTGCCAGGTGGTGGTACCTCCACTGTCATCGGAAGGTTTTTTTGTACATCTATAATGTGCCTTTACTTTCCATCCATCTTACAATCCTCAAACTAAGCCAGGTGGACATGTTTCCTGAATATTCATTTAGATAGGCTTCACCATATCTATGTTTAAAGAACATCTATTCAATAGGAAACTTATTAACTTGCCTTTAAAAGTGACCTCAGAAGGTGTGTTTTTTTAAATCAGTAATTCATATTTGTAAACACTGGTAATTTCAGCCCTGCGAATATCCTGGTGAAGCCACATCTAAATAGACTTTAGAGGAGACTTAAAATAGTCTATGAATAGACTCTGTGTAATATAAGCCTTTCCATCTGGCATTTACTTATATATAAGGTTTACAGCAAGAATCAATTGCCAAATATAAACAAGGAACAAAATGGAAATGTTTGAGGTTAAAGCTGGTTAGTGAATGAGACTTCTCATCCAGTCCAAGGATGTGGCTGGTAATAAAGATAGGAGGCAACACTTCCTGCTGGACGGGCCCAGGTCTGGCTCCCCGTAGTTTTTATTCCAAAGAAAGACGCGGTGATGAGGCTGGCGAACTCCCGCGCTGGCGGGCGCAGTGTGCCCCCGTGCCCAGCTCCCGCCCCCCGCAGCTCCCTTCTTTCCTTCACCTGCCCTTCCAGACGCGCTCCTTCTGCATGGTCTCCACAAAGGACCCATTTTACTGCTCCTTATCTTCAAGATGACCGATTCTTTTTTTTTTTTTAAATGACTTTCTTTATTCATTTTTCTCTGGAGAAAACATTGCTGGGCACTGCAGTGACTCACAGCACGAGTTTAGTAAGGGCAGCTGCCTCACCTTCACCGCCGAAGCATCCTTCAGAGTGCCTGGCGCGTGGTTCACAGGGAGAAAGACCGTGTTTATCCACATTCAAAGAAATATAAGGACGCCTCCCTTGCTCAGTGGATAGGTCTAAATTAAGTGGAGTCCAGCTGAATGCACTTGCAAATATCTCATTAGCATCTTCTATGTGCACCACTCGAAACTCAAAAGAGCCAAAATTAGTCACATTAAAAAGCACCCAAACATTTTTTGAAAGCATTTTTTTTTTTCAAATTAAATACCTCTCCAGACTAAGTGAGGTTATAACAGCCTAAGCAGAATTTTGGAAAGAATACCTGTAATTTAAACAGCCTCAGACTCTCTTGCACATAAGCCAGAAAAACAAAGTGGTGCACAGCACTCGTAATGAGCCTCTGGGAAAGAAGGCGGCGCTGTACCTCCTAAGCTGACACTTCCTTGCCACTGCTCACAAATATGGTCTTTTAATATCAGGTTTTCTAATTAGACTTATCACCCAAATGACTTAAAGCTAATGATCTTAGTTTTCTAACAGTATTCCTGTAGTCCCATCAAATTCCAATTTGCATATAACACAAAATGTAAATGCAGTTTAATAATTCTACGACAGATGTTACCAAAAAATGAAGGACTTTATTAAAATGCTTCATCCTGGAGAGACAGAAAAAGAGTTTGGCTGTATGTTTAATAAGTACTTATAAATGCACATGTCTTACACTTATATGGTGTTCAGTATTGTTATCTTAAAGTATCAATTGGGGCTTCCCTGGTGGCTCAGAGGGTAAAGAGTCTGCCTGCAATGCGGGAGACCTGGGTTTGATCCCTGGGTCAGGAAGTTCCCCTGGAGAAGGAAATGGCACCCACTCCAGTGTTCCTGCCTGGAGAATCCCATGGACGGAGGAGCCTGGTGGGTAATGCCCAAAGGACTGCAAAGAGTCACACACGACTGAGCAACTTCACTTCTAAAGTATCAATTATTTTCAAAAGCCTATAAAAGAATTATAGCCCCTTCTTTAAAATGCAGGCTTCAGAGTGGCAGACAGTATTTTGTTATAAAACCTTCCTCCCTGAAAAAACAAGCGCACATTTTCAGTGTGTGGCAGGAGGCAGTTCTGAGAGGTGGGTGAGCTCGGACGTCGTGTGCCACCCTCTCACCAGGGCAGTGTCACGAGAGGACGACCCGTCACCACCACCACTCTTCACAAGACACTCCCATGTGGGTGCTGGAAGGAGCTGGCCGTGCACAGCAGAAACCCACATCCACTTTCTAGAAGAACACCGTACTGGTCCTCTGAGAAAATCACCTCCTTCCAGCAAACGCTAATGGTACAACATTAAATGAAGAGGATGTAAGATTCTGTACAGAGACTATAGGAGAGTCTAACTCGACAGGAAATACTGTATCCAGACTGGAAGGAAACAGCAACGAAGCAACAGACGGAGGCTCAGCGCTGGCCAGACGGTGCCTACAGTGGGCACAGACGTGCTTTAAAATCCAAATTGGAAAAAAAAAAAAAAAGCTGTTTTGGATTCTGGAGCCTATTACAAGTAATTCCCTCAGAAAATAAAATAAAAACAAAAACCAACCACCTTGTTTTCAGATAATGACAAGAGTAAGAAGCTTAAGAGTTCTGAACCCTGAAAAAGTCCTCAAAATTAAATACTTTTTGGAAAAGGACCAATCATACGACCCCAATAGCATACAAAGGACTGTTGTGAGTCAGAAAGAAACGTCCTTGACTGCTGAGAAAAACAAATCAAAAAGAATATGCAGTTTTCCAACATAAGACATAACTTCCCAAATCAAGTTTCAATTCCCCTGCCGTCTGAACGGAGGAGCCCACAGGCGGAGTGCTCCGTGACCCCGGGGGCCTCTGCACCGGTGTCTGGTGCTGCCCCTTGCAATCCGCAGGGCCCAAACACATGCAGCCATCAACATTAATTAACCAAGTCTTTCTACGCCTAAGAGCGCAGGGCAGGTGAGAGAAAACCCGGGTTTTTCCTGGGATTGAACAGTTCGCTGTTCAATCCACCGCCCCACACTCGGGGCAGCAGACAAGCCAGCCTGAGCAATAGGGAGCCACCCCCAGTTCCAGGCAGGTAGACCAGGCGCGGACGCGGCCAGCCAGCCTGTCTCACACCCTGCTGGGCGTGGCCACGGCTCCCAGTGCCCACAGTCACCGCTGGGTTAGCTGTGCTCTTAAGGGAGGCCGGGGGCACTGCAGTCAGGATCCCACCGGGACCCCACTCACCCAAACTAGCCGTGACCTTACCCTCAAAGGGCGTGCGCGCATGGGTCCTTCCTGAGCTGGCAAACGCGCCGATTCCGTACGCTTGTGGCAGGGAGGCTACAGATCAGCGCTCGACACCATTCACTGGATGGCCAGCAGCACTGCGGGGGACTCAGCTGCCCCTCGCTGGACCCCAAGCTCTGTGATGGCAGGCCGGCAGCTGGCTCCCGGTCCCCACAGCCTGCCCATCCCAGGACACGGCGTGGCAGCCGTTCCACACACGCCTGGTGAGGAGGGGGAGCTGACAGGCACCACGCTCCACCGCTGGATCATGAGTCATGCTCACAGGTAAGCAGTGCCAGCCGCCGGCACAGCGCACAGGCTTCAGACGCACGCTGGCTGGCTGCTCCTTCCCCAGGCCCCACACACACGGTCCTCCTCCTGCCTGTCGGGCTCAGCTCTTTTCCACCTTTCCATCCCTGGGGTCTCAACCTCACCCTCACCTCTTCTGACCAGCCTCCTGCTCGCTCGTCACTTTCCTTTTCCTCCGCAGCATTTATCACATGTGTGGCCATTTACTTCTTTGCTTTTTAATGTGGGTTCCTCCAAATAGCATCTAAGATTGATGCGAACAAAGATTACTTTCATTCGGTTCACTAGCAAGTACTCAGCCTGCTAAAAAGTGCCTGACTGGTTGGTGGGTGGCCAGGACCCTGTCCTTGAGCAGCTGCTGAAAGCTGGCAGCGGACACGGTTTCTTCAAGGTTTAGCTCATCTCCTGAAAAGTGCTGCACAGGCCTTCTCGTCCTCTCACACTTGCTCTCCAGTTCTCACATTTGAAAAGAATTCAGATTATCATGATGAAAAATGGATACTCTAAAAGTAATGCCTAAACCGTCACATTTGCAGAGAGTATAAAAGTTACACAAAAATATCAAATGGATATGTTCATGTATATTCCTATACAAAGAATGAAGTTCTACAGGATGAATGTTTTTTTTGGTAAAGCTCCTTTTTCAAAAGAAAGCTCTTACATTAAGGTCAAATGTGCAAAATACAAGAGGTGGCGGCCTTGGCTTCTTACTAGACTGTAACACCGATCTTAAAATTGATCGCAATATTTGATCATAACAATTTAAAAGTTAAGAAAAACATTAAGTGTAATGATCCTTACCCTAGCGTAGGGTTGAAATGTACATAATGTATACGACAACAGTTCAGCGTCCCCTCACTTCTGGAGCTGCAGCTAACAGACAGTTTTACTGCAAACGTGACCAACAAGTCAGTACCTCCGGAAACGGGAATCACCCGCAGTGCAGTGTTCTAGCTCTACAGGCTCAACCACATTCCTTTTATGAAAGTATTTCAATGAGGATATATAGTGTTTGCAGCTTTGTAAATATAAAGCATCTATTAAGGTTTAAAAAAAATGAAAATGAACTGAGAGGCCACGTTACACCTGAAGAGCTGCCTGGCACGGCGTGCGCCTCCTCTCACCTGTGGGGCCCGCCGGCTGGGCACTGCTCGTGAACCGCTCCCCAGACACCGGAGAAGCTGGCGCCACCGCTCACGGCCAGCGCTGCCCCGAGGTTTCCTCTACTTAATGTCAGTAAATGCGAACCACTGCACTTCACGGCAACCCACTCCAGTGTTCTTGCCTGGAGAATCCCAGGGATGGGGGAGCCTGGTGGGCTGCCATCTATGGGGTGGCAGAGTCGGACACGACTGAAGTGACTTAGCAGCAGTAGCAGCAGTTCACGGCAAGAAGCCTCAACCCACACCACACGACATCACAGCGAAAATCGCTACACAGTTTCTACTGAGGCAGTTCATCCCACTTAACAGGAAAACAATCTTGAAAAGATCACTTGGGGATAAAAAGTGGTAACCAGGATACCGAAAGGGAAAGTGAAAGCCTTTCAGCTCACAACAGTACTCACTTCCCAGCACCTCTTGCTGAATTTTCTAGAAAAGAGAAGACACACACCCCAGGAAGAGGCTGACGCCGCTGCCCAGGTGGAAAAACCTGCGACACCAGGCCATCTGGGGGGAGCAGGGCTGAAAACACGACAGTTCTGTTTGCAAATCTGGAGTTTGGTGCTGGTGCTAAGTCGCTTCAGTCGTGTCCGACTCTGTGCCACCCCATAGATGGCAGCCCACCAGGCTCCCCCGTCCCTGGGATTCTCCAGGCAAGAACACTGGAGTGGGTTGCCATTTCCTTCTCCAATGCATGAAAGTGAAAAGTGAAAGTGAAGTCGCTCAGTTGGATCTGACTCTTAGCGACCCCATGGACAGCGGCCCACCAGGGACCTCTGTCCGTGGGATTTTCCAAGCAAGAGTACTGGGGTGGGGTGCCATTATTTCGCTCCATTACTCTATTAATGTTTCTAGTTGTTATCTTTTTTAACAAAATGGTCAGGACTTCTAAAATCTCTCAGAAAGTGACATGAAACCTTAAAGAAAAAAAAATAAAGACTCTGTGTTTTATGAATATAATGAACTTTTCTAGGTTGGAAAACCCCAAACACCCTCCTTAACGTGAATGCCAACAACATCTCCGCCAGGGATGGCAGAAAGGGAAAGCGGGTCCGTGTGCACACTGGGGGTGGGGGTGGGGTGCTGGAGAAGCATGGGGCGGGCAGCCCACACTCTGGCCAGTTCAGACCACACACCTCAACTGTTCAAGGAGCACATTCTCCAAACAATTAAACAATTCCGGCTATACATCTCAAGAATGCAGGAGACCCAGGTTTGATCCCTGGGTTGGGAAGATGCCTTGGAGAAGGGAATGGCAACCCACTCCAGTATCCTTGCCTGGGAATCCACAGCTACAGTCCATGGAGGGGAAACAGTCAGACACGGCTGAAGCGACTGAGCATGCGCGTGTGCACGTGTCAAGCGCCACACCGCGAGTTCTTGATCTGAAAATCGAGCGCAGTGACGCTGGAAAGGAAACAAGAAGCAACATGGCAATGAAAGCCTCACACCCTCCGTGGTGCTGCCTCCGCCAGAGACCACGGCGTCTGATGAGAATGAAGCACTCTTCTGCACTGGTTAGAACGCAGGGTTTTCACACTGGAAATCAAGCTCAGAGAGTCAAACCGAAGTTGACAGTGCTTCATACTGTAGAAAACGACTCACAGTCTGTGGATGTGGCAGGGCTGTTAACAGCTAAGATGGTAACATGATCGGCAGGTGTTGGGCACTGAGCCACAGGCTTTATTTACGTGGGTGATCTGAGCTCATGGAATCCCTGCAACTTGTAACAGTCTCAGAATCATACCCACTTCACAGTGGAAGGAAGAGGAAGTCAGAGAGGCTGGGGGCCTTGTGGGGGCTCACACAGGAGAGGCAGAGCCGGGACACCAGCTCGTGTGGCCTTCAGGTCCACTGCACCCCGTGGCACAGCAGGAAACCACACCACACTGTGAAGTAACCGTAGAAATGCTTTACTATGCAAAACAAGTCAATAAAGCCAGACACAGCTACTTTCTACTCTGTTTGGAAGATACCAAGTAAAGCTCCACACACCAAAACCGAGACTCAGACCACAACCAAAACAAACGCGACAAGAGTAGTTCTACTGAAGGATTCCGCAGCTACTGTACAGCAGCTGTGGATGGAGAAGTTAACCCACTGCACTGATTTCAAAAACTTTTTTATCCATTTTGCCAAAAGAAGAGAAATTAAATTGGAAAGATTAACATAAACAACTACTATCACTTCAGGACTGGCAAATTTAGCCAAGGGCACTAAAGTCCAGTTTCAAAACAAAACTATTGCCTTGATCCGTATCAGCTCATTCTAATAATGTGGATGTAAAAAAACTTCTTCAAAAAAGGCATCTTGTTAAAAAAAAAAATGTTCACAACATAGACTGAAGAATTGTATCACACGGCTAGGAAAAGACCATGAAACAAAAAATCACTATTAATTTCCAGAAATAGGTACTTTATAATTGGAAGAAAAATTTGCAAAAAACTGTAATCTGAATCTGGAATGCTCATAAGCAGAATGCAGATGTGGCAGCCACACGAGAAACGTGGCAAAGGGGTCAGAACAGAACAGAAGGGCCCCAACATCCTCCAGCCCCAAGAACAGCTCTGAGCAACCGTGTACGAGACACGTGCCAAGTTCCAAGTGTCCCTTTCCTAGAAAAATGTATGCCTACCTCTCAGATACCTGGCTGTCACTAAACTTCTACTCTTCAGTTCAGCGCAGTCACTCAGTCGTGTCCGACTCTTTGCGACCCCATGAACTGCAGCACGCCAGGCCTCCCTGTCCATCACCAGCTCTCGGAGGTCACTCAGACTCACATTCATCGAGTCAGTGATGCCATCCAGCCATCTCATCCTCTGTCATCCCCTTCTCCTCCTGCCCCCAATCCCTCCCAGCATCAGAGTCTTCTCCAATGAGTCAACTCTTCGCATGAGGTGGCCAAAATACTGGAGTTTCAGCTTTAGCATCATTCCTTCCAAAGAAATCCCAGGGCTGATCTCCTTTAGGATGGACTGGTTGGATCTCCTTGCAGTCCAAGGGACTCTCAAGAGTCTTCTCCAACACCACAGTTCAAAAGCATCAATTCTTCGGCGCTCAGCCTTCTTCACAGTCCAGCTCTCACATCCATACATGACCACAGGAAAGACCATAGCCTTGACTAGGCGAACCTTTGTTGGCAAAGTGATGTCTCTGCTTTTCAATATGCTATCTAGGTTGGTCATAACTTTCCTTCCAAGGAGTAAGCGTCTTTTAATTTCATGGCTGTAGTCACCATCTGCAGTGATTTTGGAGCCCAGAAAAATAAAGTCTGACAGTTTCTCGTTTCCCCATCTATTTCCCATGAAGTGATGGGACCAGATGCCATGATCTTCGTTTTCTGAATGTTGAGCTTTAAGCCAACTTTTCACTCTCCTCTTTCACTTTCATTAAGAGGCTTTTTAGTTCCTCTTCACTTTCTGCCATAAGGGTGGTGTCATCTGCATATCTGAGGTTATTGATATTTCTCCCAGCAATCTTGATTCCAGCTTGTGCTTCTTCCAGCCCAACGTTTCTCATGATGTACTCTGCATAGAAGTTAATTAAGCAGGGTGACAATATACAGCCTTGATGTACTCCTTTTCCTATTTGGAACCAGTCTATTGTTCCATGTCCAGTTCTAACCGTTGCTTCCTGACCCGCATATAGGTTTCTCCAGAGGCAGGTCAGGTGGTCTGGTATTCCCATCTCTTTCAAAATTTTCCACAGTTTATTGTGGTCCACACAGTCAAAGGCTTTGGCATAGTCAAGAAAGCAGAAATAGATGTTTTTCTGGAACTCTCTTCCTTTTTCCATGATCCAGTGGATGTTGGTAATTTGATCTTTGGTTCCTCTGCCTTTTCTAAAACCAGCTTGAACATCTGGAAGTTCACGGTTCACGTATTGCTGAAGCCTGGCTTGGAGAATTTTGAGCATTACTTTACTAGCGTGTGAGATGAGTGCAATTGTGCGTAGTTTGAGCATTCTTTGGCATTGCCTTTCTTTGGGATTGGAATGAAAACTGACCTTTTCCAGTCCTGTGGCCACTGCTGAGTTTTCCAAATTTGCTGGCATATTGAGTGTAGCGCTTTCAGAGCCATCATCTTTCAGGATGTGAAATAGTCAACTGGAATAGCTCTACTCTTCAGGGTACATTAAAACCATGTTCACTGATGAAACATCAGGTGAGGCTCACCAAAGCTAGCTTTCAAGGCGGACAACGTTCCAGCAGCCTTTACCATGATGCCGGCTAGATGGGATAAACTGCATCTCTAAGTTAGTAAGTTTACCAGTACATCTGGGGTTATCGCCACCACCATCAAACATAAGGTAATAAAGGAGCAGAGGAGCGGCACAGGGTGTCAGAGAGGTCAGAACCTAAAAGGAGCCCTGTGCCTGTGAGCGCAGTGCCACCCGTCCCTAAGAGAACATGTGCTCAAAGCAAGGCGCCAGGACACCTCAGCGGAGCGCTGACCGAGGGCAGGGCGCTGGGAGGCCGGCCGAGAGCAGAGAGCACCCGAGGCCTGGGTGGCCCCTGGACAGGAGGTGCAGACTGAGCTCCAGGCCCACCCTGTCACCGTCACCATCCCTGGGATCGGAAGGCACAACCGCTCTGCCTCCGAGTCTGTTCTTCTGTGAGAGCAGGACCGGAGCCCACACTGTGTGTGTTCTTTCACTTAAGGATTCAGTGACAATGCCCGTGATAGAAATAATTAGCGTACTTTGAAAAGCACAAAGCAATTTTTGCAAACATAAGGAATTAAAACATCATGTAATTAATCAGCAGCACCTGAGTTTTCCAGAGAGACCGGTGCCTGCCGTGGGCCAACAGGACAAGACGGGGCCCAGCGGTCGGGCCACCTCTCTGTCAAAGGTGAAGCAGGACCACGCAGCACATGGGGTCCCGGGGCCGCTTTGCTCTGCTTACAGGCGCTCCCAGCCCTTCTCCCGAGTGAGGGCCACACTCCAGTCGGGAAGGGCAGGAGCAGGCACCACACACACAGCAGCACAGGGTGCTGCCGTCGCTCTTCAGCACCAGAGCTCAGACCCCCACAGCAAGTCAAGCTTCTGCCTGAAGTAAAATGACCCAAGCATGAGCACGTCACCTTGATGTGACGCATTGGGAGACACACTCAGGATGCGTGTGCGCGTGTTACATGTCGTGTGTCAGGCCCTCAGTCGTCCCTGACTCTGAGACCCAGTGGACTGCAGCCCGCCAGACTCCTCTGCCCACGGAATTCTTCAGACAAGAAGACTGGAGCGGGCAGCCATTCCCTTCTCCAGGGGGATCTTCCCAATCCGGGGATCGAACCGGGGTCTCCTGCATGGTGGGCAGATTCTTTACCAGCTGAGCCACCAGGGATCCCTCTGTTTGTCTCACATACACACACACACACACACACACATCTCACTAAGTCACACGAAAACTACAGGCATGTGCCACACCAGCCTCTCTGTTTTTAACGTAAACAGCAGACAGGTCTGGGTTTCCAAGGCTTAGATAAAATGTAACCATTCTGACATCTAATTAAGTTCACCAAAAAAATAAACACAAATTCTACAGAGACCTAAATTTAAAAAATCTCTACAAATTCTAATGTTACATACAATCCTTGTAATACAGTCTGAAATATTTCATCCTAAGCCTACCATATTTTTAGCAACTTGAAGTCAAAGTCCTTTACTGATTTCATTTCATAAAGAAAATGGACCAGTTCACAACTGAAACTAGTGCTTCTCCCTTTAAAGCAAACCCTCATGAGGGCTACAGAACAAACGAAGGCCTCTCTCCCTCAGCACCTGGAATCCACGCTGCAGTGCCAACGAGAAACCACCGGCCCAGCCTGAAGGAAGTGCCTACTTTACTGAGCTCTCCGCGCCTCTCACAGGCCCCTGCCTGAGGCTAAACAGTTACTGTCACCCAGACTGCAGGAAGCTCAGTCCTAAGAAAGACGAGCTCATCCGCCTGGGGAGGTGCAGCCGTCCTCAAGCACCAGCTGCAGCCCTGGAGCGAGAGAAACCACGTCAAACTCAAGGCACCACATGACACAGGAGGCAGTTTCAGCTGCGAGAGTTGCAAAGGCAAGACCGGCCATCACAGGAAGCCACGTTACTGCTGACAACGGCCTAGTGTGTCCAGAGATCCAGGAGTGCGCCCCCAGGGTCACACACCCTTTTGCCCTGTGTAAGGAGGGTTGTACATTCTGCTTAGGCTCCTGAGTAAGCAGCTGTGTATCACACACTGCAGTGACTCCTGGCCGCGCTGTTGGTTCTGACCCGCATCTCCAACCTCTGACTCCCATCTCTGGAGCCAGCTCAGCAAGTTCCCTAGCTACGATCACCTTGTTTTTCCAGAGAGGGTACCTCTCCAGCGCAGTGGCAGGCTATGGCAAAGGCGTGCCCCAGACAGAGGGTTACAGACACTTAACTGAGACGCTGAGAGACCCCCTCAGGACGCACTGTCGTCAGTGTGCAAGTTCAGAGGAAGGAGAAAAAGACAACGTGAGTTGTAGCAACATGAACCTTCAGAGTTTCCTTTACCACAGTAGGCATTTAGCTCACTCACAACGATATTAACCAGAAAAGGAAATGTTTGCCTTTGGGAGCTAGAGAAAGAAAACATTCATGTTTGCACCCAAAGTTATTACTAACAAACAAAGAGCCTGCTAAAAACTAAAAACCTACGCTGTGATGTCACTACGCTACCCTTGACCCAAAAACTGATTCAAGGGCAGTCATTCCTCTTAAGCAAAAAAGTGGTCAAGAGCTTAGAAACTGCCCCCATTTTTTTGCATTTAAATTTGCATTAATAAGCTTAATAATCAAGTGGTAGTTGAAAACAAAAAGGCTTATTTTCGTTATTTTAGCTGCTAAATCCTCTCATTTCCCCTGATGTTTACTTTTCCTATGCAAGATTCAAGAAACTACACGGTTAAACACAACAAAAAAGAAAAATCGATTCCATAATACAAGAACTTCCCATCTCCTGGAAAATAACAAACTAGCACACAGAGAACCCACCAACAGAGAAGCCTGGCAGCTGCAGTCCACGGGGTCGCAGAGGTGACACAACAGAGCAACATACAGAAACACCCCTGCTGCCGAGAAGAGAAGAGCATCCTGATTCAGATCACCTAACAGAGGAACATACAGAAACACCCCTGCTGCCGAGAAGAGAAGAGCATCCTGATTCAGATCACCTAACAGAGCAACATACAGAAACACCCCTGCTGCCGAGAAGAGCATCCTAATTCAGATCACCTAACAGAGCAACATACAGAAACACCCGTGCCGCCCAGAAGAGAAGAGCATCCTGATTCAGATCACCTAACAAAATAAGGAAATAAGTGCGTGTCAGACCCTGTGGCAGTGAGAGTGCGAGCCCAAACAGAAGGCAGCCCAATGGAGACCCTGCCCCCAAGGGCGGGCGGCCCAGGCAGCTCAGCGGCAGGCAGGCCGGGCCACCTCGCATCCAGCGGGAGAACCAGGCGAGGCTGCTCACAGGGGCGCTCGGCGCTGGACAAGCCACCCCTCACCCTCGCATGGGCCTGCCAGACACTGCACCGACCAGGCGCCCCCCCCCCCCAGGCTCCCCAGGTGAGGAGGGGGTCATTGTGGAAACCGCTCTGTTCTTTGGGTTCCAGCTGAACACATGGAGAGGGCCCAGGCCTGCAGGGAGTTGCGTCCACCCTGTTCTGTGAAGGGGAGCCCAGATAAACGGTATGGGTGTGAAGGAGCCGGGCAGCGGGCCTGCTGAGGGCGGCCGTGGGCAGAAGCCCTCAGCGCGCAGGGTCTGAGCAGGTGCGGGCTGTGGGGTGTCACCGGCGAGCCCTTCAGCATCCAGGCTCACGGGAGGTGGCTCTGTGTTTCGGAAGCAGTGGAGCTGAGCAGAGCTTCCCGGCAAACCCGGCCAGGTCTGGACAAGGTTACTGAGGTCCAGGGAGGAGACACCGGGCCAGTGGGAAGGAGGGGCAGAGTGGAGGAGGCAAGAGACCTCCAGAAAAAACAGGACCTGGGCTTTGTGTGTGCAGATGAGAGAAGGAACAGAGAGGACTCAGGGGAAATTTTAAGGAAGCAATGTGACGTCCCAGTGTCAGCCACGTGCCAGGCACCACGGAGCATCCCGAAGTACGGGAGCCGTTAATTCCACGCCATGACTCAGAACCGAGCAGCTGTTCCAGGCACCATCAACAATGCGGGGCAGGCAGGAAGGATCCCTGTCCTGAAGAGCTTAAAACCAGACCTCTCCCTGTTCCTCGTTCCTTGCGCCTCTCCTTCTTATCATGAACTTGCCTCTCCTTGTCCCCGAGGCTGTCTCTGCTCTGAAAGCATCAGCTGGCTCCAGCCAACAATCTGCAGGTCCTCGGCCTGAGTGGTTTAACAGTCTGTTCTTAATGGCAAATAAATTCTCAGGAATATCTTCTCAACAGTGATGACCACAAGAAGTGTAAGACGGGAATGTTCCAAAAGCAAGAAGTGTCAGGGAGGTCCATCTTCACCTAAATGGACTTGCAGAGCTTCCCCACAGAGGCCTGTGCAGGACGGCAGGCTGGTCACTGCCTGAACCAACATGCAGAGTGTGCTATTACACACAGACGTTTCTTCCCTGACCCACAAAGACGAACAACCTCCTGACAAAGTGCATAGTGAAATATGGGGCTTGTTGAGAAAACGAATTTAGAAGAAAGGAGAATAATCCGCACTTAACAACAGCAGGAAAGGTAAAAGAAGTTGAAGAGGGGTGTGTGAAAGACAAAAATTAATCCCAAGTCTGAGCGCGGGATGGAAGCTACTTGTCAAGTCAAATTCATCATTTTTAACATATAATGCTTCCAGCTACTCAGCTTTAACAAGGATGGAGGACCACCTCTGCCGCTTATTAATGCATTAAGTTAACAAACAAAATATACACAACAAAGAGAACGGAACCGGACGGCACACCACCAAGCACTGCGTGACTCACACGGAGGCCACCACTCAGACCAAGTGGAGACTCAGGTCTCAGCCAGATCAGAGGCCGTCACGAGCCCTTCTCGAGAGCTTCTGGTAGCCAAGGCTGCTGCTGAGCACAAACTGTAATAGCAAGGACTGCTGGCTGCACGTCACTCTGCAGCCACACCCAGACATGCGAACTGCCCTAACACCGTGACATCATCAAACGGGTTTCTAAGCGGTTTTACTTTTAACTGTCACTTTATTTTGATCACATTACAGTGAAACTTACTTTACATCTGAACTCTCTCCAGACTGCATACAGGAAAGATGGCTTTCATTCCTGGGATCTTTCTGGTCTTTCGCAAATAAAACCCCAGATACAACCAACACGTTCACAAGCAGATTGTTTTTATCAAGTGCTTTGTAATTTATTTCGATTATTATTTTTTTACCTTTAACCTAGATCAGAGCCTTATTTTCCACCCTCTCTTCAATGCTGTGTAATAGCTACAAACTTTTAGTCTTGTGTAAGACAAAGTAGAAATAACAAATGCAAAATAAATTCTCAGTGTTTCCCATTGAAAAGAGAAGCACAAAAAACGTCATATTATTTTGAGGGACATTTTGTAAAATGTGCTTAGAAGCTTTTAAAAAGCATCGCATGCAAATACACAAAAAGCGCAATGACTGTTAAAACATTAAGGATTTTAACCTATACTGATGAATTGCGAAATAAATACCTCTAAAGGCTAAAGAGTCGGACACGACTGAGCGACATATCTGATCTCTGATCTGAAAGGCTAAAGAGCATACTTGAACAATTAAGTTACTGAATTCTTAATTCAAAAATATAAGGTCAGTTTTTAGAAAGATCAATATTGCTGCTACAACTGAGATGAAATCACTTTTAAAAGGAGAAAAAATCAGATGAAAGTGCCTGAGAAGCTCATTATGATCTCATCCTTGAGAAAGAAAAATGACCAACTAATTACTCAGTGTAACAGCTTCATCAAACCCATTGGGGTTTGCCTTATTTTTATCTTGGTTAGTTTATAAAGCTCATCTAGAAAACTATCCACATTTCTGAGGCTAAAATTTTGGATACAGACATCATATTGTGGAAGGCAGAGAAAAAGGTGTGTTGCAATCAGATGTTAATAAATGCTGTTAAAATAAAATCACAACATAAAAAAAAATTTCTTACCAGCTGAAACTCTCGACGCCGGTCGTAGGCATTCTGTATGCCACTGTCTGCCCATAATGCTCTTATAGCAGGAAGGTACTGTAAGAAAACTTGCGTTTCCACAATGCCCTGGGCGGTCAAGGGGGTCCGGGTGTCGAATGCCATCAGCTTGTCTCCGTTGAGCTGGTTTGAGTTATCCCCCCAGGGAATGTGGAGTTTCTCACGGGCATCTACCAGCACCCTCATACCTTTGTTTAAAAAAAAAAAAAGTGTGATGGGAGTCATTAGATATTCTCAGAGATTCGATTCGTGTAGTCTTTCCTTAAACTTCTTGAGTGCTCTAGGCCCGGCACCTCCAAAAAATGGAGACCGACATCAAAACAAGCAGAAGTCACTTCTCAGAGTGTAAAAGGAAGGAAAATTAAAACTCACAGTTGTCCAGTCATAAAATCAGAGCCTTGAAAAGCAAACACAATTAACACAAGTGCTTCTTTTGTAGGATTTTAACATGTTCGAATTAATAACTCCTGGGCAGAAGGAGTCACAAGACAACCAAAACCAGCAAAGGAAGAAGAAACCTCACTGCATAACCTGACGTCCAGGCTCTGAAGATCTGCAAACGAGGCTCGAGTCTCTCAGAGAGACTTTTATGGGACGCCAAGAAGAGACTCAGCGCCCCGAGTTCTCCCAGTCTCTGAGCACCCTGCCCAGCCCAACCCACGGCTTCCAGGACCTCGCTCAGAGCTCAGACACTTCTCCCCTCCCAAGCTTCCAATCCGGGTGAGGCTCAGGGTGGCGTGAGACTTCCCTAAAAGGAGGAAGACCAACTGCAAAAAAGCGGTGGAAGCAGAGATTTCAACTCACAGAGATTATTTCAAACCCATTATTTCTAACACCTCACTGTTACCTTTAGTTCCTGCTAACAGTCACGTGACTATTAGGTCATTTGTTTAGGTAACTGAAAAACCATTTGGCTGTCAATTTTCTGATCCCGTCAACTCAGAAAATGCAGATGGCTAGTGACTTCACCCCATCAACGCTCGAAGTAGGTCACACTTAGGAGCCAGTGTACAAGAGGAACCAGGTGTTAAACAAGCGCCAAGTATCTACCTAGCTATCAGTCAACAGCTGGTCTACTCATTAACAGAACCCCTTACAATCAGCTGCATCAGATACAAAGGTACCTTCGGTTAAGGGCTGACTACACAGAGTCTTGGGCCTTGAGAGAGACCTTAGATTAATTTTGTACCAAACATGAAGAAAGGTTAATTTAACCTCTTTTTACAGCTCACTGCAGAAATCCTAGGGCTGGCTGTGGTCTAGGGCTCCCGATGTCCTGCCCCTCCCTCATCGTTACCCCTACAAAGCTCCCCTTCTCCATTCACCGCACCCCAAGCAGTTTTCCTCCACTCAATCCTGGGGGGGAAAAAAAAAGTGACTCGAAAGAGTAACTTAAGTACTTCCTCAACAAAATCCCCCCTTAAAAAAAATGCTGCTTGGAAAGGCTTGACATCTATTACCAACCCCTAGATAAACTGCTACCCAGATGCCACAGAGAGCACCCTCAGGCACCTGAAGAACCAGGCTCTGTATCTCAATTCTGCCAAAATGCCTTTTATAAAGTAGAAAACAGCTGGACACTAAAAAGAGTACTAATTATAGCTCAAATGGCAAAAGTAAACCTCCCCCCATTTGTTTGAAAGCCCAGAACTAAAATTCCTGTCCGTTTTTCACTTGAGAACAAAGATCAACTCGAGTTTTAACAATACCCACAGCAGCAGCAGAACCTATGCCCCAAGCCGACACTGATTCATTGACTCAGCCTGCACGGTCTCAGGCCCTAGACCCTCTGTACCCACACACAACCCGTTTCATCAGCAGACGCTCCCCCACCGCAGTCAGAAGCAGAAGGAGGGTGCAAGGTGCTCGGTGATGACAGGCACACATCCTGCCCGACCGTGACACTGGGCCGAAAAACCACTGATGCTAAAACTTTTTTAGACCGACTGCATGGTGCGCTTTTCTGACGGCAGCGCTGCAAACGGGACACCCTCGAGTTTCACATCCTTGCCCCCAAAGGGCCAGGAGCCTGTCGCCCTTCGGCCTTGACCAGAGTCTCGGGCACAAGGTTCCGGAGCTCCGCGGCCCCGGAGCTGGGAGTAGCCCCGACCCCATGTGACTCGGCCACCCGCCACCCGGGGCGCGAGGCTGGGCGGGCAGCGCCCGGGCGCGGGGTGGGCTGGCGCGTCCGGGGGAGAGGCCAGCCTGCACCCCGGGGCGCTTCCCTCCGGCCGGGGCCGAGGCCAGCGGCGGGGTGGGGGGCCCCGGGCCGCCCCCCGCCATCCTCTCCCCCGGCCGCGCCCCCTTCCCGCGCGCCCGACCGGGGGCTCCGGAGAGGAGGGCGGTGCCCGGCGCCGCCGCCCCGGCCCCTGGCCCCGGCGCCTCCCGGCCCCAGATCCCCCGGCCCTCCGACCTCCCCGGCCCCGGGGCCCCCGCTCCCCCGGCCCCCCACCTTTGATCACGTTGCTGTAGATGGTGGGGCGGAACTCCTCGCGCGCGCGCCTGGTCGAAGTCCTGCCCGTGGATGATGCGCATCTGCTTGAGGAAGGTGGACTTGCCGCTCTCGCCCGCGCCCAGCAGCAGGATCTTCACCAGGCGCTTCACGTAGGTCTTCTCCCGCGACAGGCACTTGTCGATCTCCTTGGACTTGCGCTGCTGCTCGGCCTCGCCGCTCGTCAGCACGCAGCCCGGGAAGCACACGGACAGCACGGACCGCGACGGCAGGAAGTCCGCCATCTTGCCGCCTCGGCGGGGCCCTGCGGCTCCTCCGCCCGCTCGGCGCGCGGCTCCGGCTCCGGCTCGGCGGCGCGAGGGCGGGGGGCGCCGCGGCGGCCCGGGCGCGCCGGCGGAGGGCGGGAGCCGGCGGTCTGACTCGCTGGGCGGGCCGGGCAGGGCGGGCCAGGCGCGCCGCGGAGGGAGGGCAGGAGGGCGGGCCCGGCGGGGCGGCGGCCCCGGGGCGTGCGCGCGCCCGCCGCCTCGCGGGGACGCGCACGCACGGCGCGCCCGGAGACTCGCGTTCTCTCGCGAGCCCGCGAGCTCCGCCGGGCGCGCGCGGGGCGAGGCGGGGCGCGCGGGTGGGGCCCGGCGGTCACGTGGCCCGCTCCGCAGCTGCGCCTCCTGTTTCCCTGGAAGGAGCCGCACCCACCTCGGGGCCGTGCGGCTACTTCCGGGGGTCCAGGGGGCCAAAGAGCGGCCCCAGGCTCTGCCCTTTGGGCTCCCAGCGGCTTCCTCCGCTCCCACTCCCCGCCGCCGGCCGCCGAAGCCCTTGACTCCAAAGTTGTTCAAACAGAGAGCGGGCGTTTGCGGTTTCGATGCATTTTCTTCCAGTGGGTCCTTTGACACCCCGTCCTCCCGAGCCCGGGATGGGAACCGGCGTGACCTCCCACCCCAGCCCCACCCCAGACCCTGCCAAGACGGTGCTTGGGGAGGAGGGGCCGGGGAGGCACCGAGACGGGCTGTGGATGCCTCCCGGACGCGGTCCGCACGCAGGCTGAAGCCGACGTCTGCACGGGTGAGGTCACTCCGAAAATCCCCCCGCACCGGACACCGACGCGGCTGTTCCCCAGAGGAAGCAGATAAGCAGACAGACCGAGGATAGGAGCCGGCGGAGGTTAGGTTTCCTGCCGCATTGCAGAGGATGTGACCGGCCAAGACTCGGGCCCAGACACCTGCAGGGCTGCGGGGCCACAAGTGACACCTGAGCTGGCAGAGGGACGCCTCGCAAGGACCCCGGAAGCCAACTTCTCTCCGAGAGCTCTAGTTTCAAGTGGAAAAAGCCCTCTGGGCTGGTCTCTGGCAGTGCAGCTCCTCCCAACAGCCTTGCCTGGGGCTTCCGGGGCTCAGAAGCTTGTGTGTGTCTGGCAAAGAGGTCAGTGCCCCGAGAGGCTCAAGAACACGTCTAAACAAAAAAATAAGTGCTAATCAGTTTGCTGGCCGGATTGGGTTAATGGCTGAGGAGCCCCATGACTCAGTAAATTGGCTGCAGTAAGCAATACCTGTGGTAGGATTATCTCCTGTTGTCCTGGCCAAGCCCATCGTGTGGACAAGCTGCCCTATACACCGTAGGGTAGGTTCGCCTCCGGTATCACTAGGCGGTGCCTCTAGGCAAAATAGATAGTAAAAGTCCACCCAGGTTGGAAGAGCTCTCTGCAGCTTCAGCTACTGTTTGGGAAGCTTGGTTCTCTACCCTTGAAAGGACAGACCTCTGCCCAGGACAGGGTATAGCGCTGGCCCCCAAGCAGCATGTCTGCTTGGACTCCACATGCTAATCTGAATGCCACAAAAACAGGAAGAGGGAAGCCTATCAATTAGATAGCTGGCATCTTTTTCTTCCTTTTCCGGGAGTGCTCACAACATAATTGAAGCACCAAGGATCCCTCTTCAGGCAGGAAGGCTTTCCCGCTCTGCCAGTTCATGCTGTGACATGTAGACCAGCAGAGGAAGGCGTCCAGAGCCCTGCCTGTAACCTTGCGTTGAACAAGCTTGACTCATATCAAACCCCGCTGCTCGCCTCAGTGCTTCAGAGAAAAAAGAGACCTCTTTGGGCCCTGCCTGGAGTCAGGCTGCAGTCGTCCGGTAGCTTCTGTCTGGTTGTCAAGCCACCTTGAAAGTGTGAGCGTTAAAATGAGCTGGTGGTATAGTAGATAAGAATCCTGCTGATGCAGGGGCCACAGGGTTCGGTTCCTGGTCCGGGGTCTGGAAGAGCCCTCGTGCCGTGGAGCCGCTGAGCCCCCTGTGCTACAGCTAGTGGGCACACGGGCTCCTAGCGCCCGAGCTCTGCAGTGAGAAGCCACCACAGAGAGAAATGCAAGGGAGGGAAAAGCCCGTGCACCGCAATGAAGACCCAAGGGCATCAAAATTAAATAAATGAATTTTCTTTTCACATGAGCTGGAGGAACTTCCCTGGCAGTCTATTGGTCAAGACTTCACCTCCCACTGCAGTGGACACAGGTTCAATCCCTGGTGGGGGAGCTAGGATCCCACATGCCTCTTGGCCAAAAAACCAAAGCATGAATCAGAAACATTATTGTAACAAAGAGTTTAAAAGAAATGGTACACATTAAAATATATATATATATAAAAAAAAAAAGGAGCTAGAGGTTTGATGGTTCCTCAGAAAGTTATACTTAGGATTGCCATATGACCCAGCAATTTCATTCCTAGGTATATACCTGCAAAGAATTGAAAACAGGTGTTCAAAGGAAAAACTGTACACCTGTGTTCATGGCAGCACTATTCAGAATAGCCCAAAGGGGTGAACAACTCATATATCCATCGATGGATGGATGGATGAACAGTGCGGTATATCTATGCAGTTCAATTACTCAGGCATTAAAAGGAATGAAGCGCTGACATGTGGTACAATGTGGATAAACCCTGAAAATGTTATGCTACATGGAAAAGCTGGTCATAAAAGTCCACACGGTGTAAGGCTCCGTTTATAAGAAATGTCCAGAATAGACAAATCCGTAGAAACAGCAGATTAGTACTTGCCAGCAGTAGGCAGAAAGAACTCTAACCCTAACCCTAACCCTAATTCTAATTGCTTCATGAGTATAGGCTTTCCTTTCCGGGTGATGAAGATGTTTAAGAACTAGATAGCGGTGATGGTTCATTCACAGAATTTTGGGAATATATATATATATTATATACATCCTATATGCATAGGGCGTGCTCAGTCATGTCTGACTCTTTGCCCATGGACTGTAACCCACCAGGCTCCTCTGTCCATGGGATTCTCCAGGCAAGAATGCTGGAGTGGGTTGCCATTTCCTTCTCCAGGAGTTCTTCCCCATCCCAGGGTAGCACCCATGTCTCTTGCACTGCAGGCGGATTCTTCACCCACTGAGCCATCAGGGAAGCCCCAGGGAATTTACTAAATGCCCCCAGATCATACACTTTAAAATGGTCGAGTGATGAATTTAATATTATGTAAATTTCACCACAATAAAATGAGGTAGAGAAAACAGTAGCTTCCATAAAACAAAAGTCACCAGAGTCATTTACCATTGAAGGCCCACAGTATACAATGTTCAGTGAATGAAACTGTGATTATGAGTTTTTTTTTTTTTTTGCCCATGCAGCTTGTGGGAATCTTAGTTCTCTGAGCAGGGATTGAACTCAGGCTCTTGGCAGTGAAAGAGCTGAGTCCTAACCACTGGATAGCCAGGGAATTTTCTGGTTATGTTTAACTCGAACAATTAAAATTACTTGCACCAGAAGCAAATCTACTCTAGCTATTGCTTCAAGTCACATTGTAATGATATAGTGAATATTATAATTTTCAGACAAATTGTTTCATAACTAAAAAGAGAATCTAAAGTTTTTAAGGGAATATAGAGTCTGTTGATTGGAATTGGATCTGCGGGCTACTGTATTTCCAAAAGACACAGATGTGAATCCATCAGAAGTATTTGTATTAGCTGGTTAATCCATGTGCAGATGAGGGGTTCAGATACCCCGAGGAGGAGCTGTGATAAAAAGATTGCACAGGTAAACAGTTAATTAGTTGTCGTGTGGCTCTCTTACTGGAAACTCGAAGTCCAGTGGCAAACAGTCTCACTGGATAAATAATCACGGTGTGACTGACAGCATAGAAACACATTTCCACACGACTTTTCTGCTCTCTCTGGTCACTGTACGAAGGATCAGGCCCTGTCTAGCAGTACTGTCCATTCCTGTAATCCACTATCTGTTCTTTTTTTTTTTTTCTCTTTGGCCGCTCCACGGCTTGTGGGGTCTTAGTCCCCCGGCCTGGGGTGGGACCCATTCTCCCTGTGGTGGAAGCCCCGAGTCCTAACCGCTAAACCTCCGGGGCAGTCCACCTATGTGTAACTTTCTGTTGGAACTGAAAGAAAGACAGGTTTCCTGTCTTAGAGTCACTGTTTTCTAAAAGGCGTGGTCTTCCCTCGTGGCTCAGTTAGTAAAGAATCTGCCTGCAATTCTGGAGACCCCAGTTTGATCCCTGGGTCCGGAAGATCCCCTGGAGAAGAAAATGGCAACCCACTTCAGTGTTCTTGCCTGGGAAATCCCGTGGACAGAGGAGCCTGGCGGGCTACAATCCACGGGGTGGCAAAGAGTCAGACACGACTGAGCAGCTCACGCTTTTTACAATAGTGGCACTACTTAGCTCATTTCCCAGACTCTGACGGATAACTCTTGGCTGTTTACAAAAATCAGTGTTTTTCACAGAGGACAAAAATGTGTCACCCTCAGACATGTTCGAAAGAACGTGCCAGAGGCACTTGGAACGATTCCAAAAAGGAGTTTTTAAAAAAAAAAGATTTTGGAACGTTGGGAAACATAATTTAAATAAGTGCTTGGACTGCCAAGGTGAC
Source organism: Tragelaphus eurycerus (assembly GCA_935064755.1). Lineage (NCBI taxonomy): Eukaryota > Metazoa > Chordata > Mammalia > Artiodactyla > Bovidae > Tragelaphus > Tragelaphus eurycerus. Next base: position 681,866 of record CAKXYN010000116.1, on the reverse strand, counting down.
TACTCACTCTTCAGGATGGGACAACACCCATTTAGATGTGTTTATTTAAAAATCAGTCACATTACTGGATGGGGAAACCGTGGGTTAATTTTCTAATAAAGATGGCAACACACCCAAGGTTTTCTCTACTTGACTCTTCAGTCTCATCACCAGTGTTATTATAATAGGTGGATTCTGCTGCTTTCTTTCAGATAAAACAGGCGTGGGTTTTTCGTGTCTTCCTTTCTGTGCTAGGAAAGGAAGGGAATTCCCTAGTCTTCCCAGAATACAGATCTTCTGAGCTGTGTGTGATGTTTTAAACGCCCCAAAGCACTTTGACCTACTTTATCTCATTCTCTGCTCACAACAGGCTGACGGAGCACCCAGTATTAAGCTCACTCCCTGAGCAGGAGGAAGCCGGGGGTAGAGAGGCCTGAGGACTCTCCGCCTCCCTCCGACTGTCCAGGGCAGAGGCAGAACCAGAACCACCTCCTTTTGACTCTAAATCCAGGGCTCTTTCTGAGTCACCAGGAAGAGGTAGTTCCCTGGTGCCCAGGTGTACGAAGATCGCATTTAAGGAACAAGTAGTTAAGTTTGTTTATCTGTTGGTTGGTTACTCAGTCTGTTTTTCCAGCCCCTTTTGGGCTAAATGCCACCTCAAAGTTTACCAGCTCGCAGGCTGATTCTGGCACAGTCAGATGTTCTGCACCGGAGCTCAGACTTTGGTTTGTAAAATGTTCTGGGTGACTGAGGTAGAAACAAGAAAGGAAGAGGCCAGCTTTACAGCCATATTTACGCGGCAGCGTAAGAGGCGGCGGCGGAAACCCCAGATGGTCCCTTCATGTGAGTCCAGTATGAAAAGGCAACTTTCTTTGTTACAAAACACGACAGTGCCCTTAGCAGGATAAGCCTCTCATGTGGAAAGTTTTGTATGAAACCTAGCCTGTGGAATTGCCTTCGTGGTGGATTTCCTTATTGAAGGACTCAGGGAGAGACAGCAGCTGCTGAGTCAGTCACAGAGGCAGAGGTCTGGAAGCTGAGCCAGACCTTCTCTGCCTCTCGCTGTAGTTCCTGCCTTTCTCCGGGGACTGGGAGGGTTGGCCGGGCCGCACTGCACACGAGAGGATGAGGAGGGGGTGAGAGCAGGAGGAAGTGTTTCCCTATGTACCAGTAGCTCTGCACTCCTTGTTTGCCCTTTCTCTGCTTGTACACGGCTGGTAATGGGAAAAGTCCTTTAAGCAATGAGTTGAGGTCACCTGCTTCTCTCGTTTAATCCTGTGAACCAGATCAAATCATCTGCTTGTCACTTCCTTTCCCAGAGAAGGAGAGGAGCAAGGGTGCGGGACCTTGGGGAGAACTCACTGAACATGGTGTGCCTCGCTTTTCCTGTCTGTAAAATGGGAGTTTGATGATGATGGTGATTTTTACCTTTTGGCCACATCGAACAGCGTGAGATCTTGGTTCCCCGACGGGAGCTGGAACCTGTGCTCCGTGCAGTGGAAGCTCGGAGCCCTAAGCACTGGACAGCCTGGGAAGTCACCCAGGATAAAAGCGTTTTCTTAGGGAGACATTGCTCCTGGTGAATTTCATGCCATCCCAGTCCAGTGCTGGCCATTTTTCTCATTTGACCCGCAGTGGTAGAGAACACCCAGGGTTCTCCCTGCTGTATTTCCCAGGCCCTAGCCCTCTCTCTCACTCCTTTCCTTCCCAGACCTCCACCCCCCCACCCCCCACCCCCCCCCCCCCCCCTCTCATCTCCCACCCCACCTCCCCACCCTGTCTTATTAGTCCCCTCCCATCCTCCCCTCCCCCCACCCCCCAGGCTGATAGAGGTTCCCAGCCTCTGAGGTCCCCCAGCATTCTCCACAGATTGTGGTTCACAGCAGGCAGTAACTTCCCCTCCCTCCCCCACCACCCTGGAATGCAGGTCCCCGAGGCCAGGGCCACAGCCAGCTCACTGGTGCCCTCGACGTCCAGTGTGGCACATGGTGCACACTCGTGTGCTGAGCTCAGCTGCGCATGACTTTCTGCCACCCCTGACTGTACCTGCCAGGCTCCTCTGTCCATGGGGGTTCTCCAGTCAAGAATACTGGAGGGGTTGCCCTTTCCTTCTCCAGGAGTTATTCCCGACCCAGGGATCAGACCTTCATCTCTTGCATTGGCAGGTGGATTCCTCACCACTGAGGCCCCTGGGAATCCCATGTCATATGGTAAAGACTCATTGAATGTGTGTTATTTAAATGAGTAGTCACCATCTGCCTGCTCCCAGATGTCTCCCTGCATTTCTGACGGCTGCCAGATGGATCTGCAGCCCTGCAGGACTGGAGGGGCGTGTGTGCGGTGACCAGAGACCCTTGTGGCTCTGCCCCACCACTAAGAACCAGGGTCCAGACCCTGCAGGACACTCCGCTAACTTGGCACGGCCGGACACCACTCATGAGGGGCTCTCAGGTGACCTGAGCTAGCCAGAGGGTGTGCCTGCCACGGGGCAACTGGGACACACCATCACTCACTGCGATCCTTCAAGTGGCCGCCCCCATGGGGCAGGCAGGACACTCCGGATGCCCGTGGGCCGGGAGGAACCAGAACTTGAGCCGCCACCCCGCTCAGCCGCTGCCCACCCCCGTCAGGCTTGGGCTGGTGTGCGGAGAGCGGCAGGCAGAGCTGGGCACGAGTGGGGTCCAATCTGAGCTGCTGCCCCACGCATCTACCGTGTTGTTCTTGCTGTTCAGTGGCTCAGTCGTGTCCAGCTCTCTGCGACCCTATGGACTGCAGCACACCAGGCTCCCGTGTCCTTCACTATCTCCCACAGTTTGCTCAAACTCATGTCCACTGAGTGGGTGATGCCGTCCAACCATCTCATCCTCTGTCGCCCCCTTCTCCTCCTGCCCTCAATCTTTCCCAGCATCTACCATGTGAATCCTGCAAAAAAAACCACACAAACTCGCTCAGCTTCATTTCTTTTTCTTAAAAAATTATTTATTTATTGGCTGCTCTGGGTCTTGGTCACGGCGTGCGGACCCTAGTTCACTGACTAGGGATGGAACCCAGGCCCCTGCGTTGGGAGTGAGGAGTCTTAGCCAGCAGACACCAGAGCTTCATTTCTGTCATCTGAAAAGTGGAACTGATTCTGCCGACATGTCACTGGGCTGCTGAGAGGGTTCAGTCTGGTGGTAACTAAGCGCCTGGCAGAGTGCCTGCCTGGCCCCACGTAGGTGTCACATAATGTAGCATCTGCCGCTGTGCATTGGGGGATTGAAAGTGGTCAGTGATTTTGTTACATAAATATGAAGGTTAAAAAATATGAACTGTGGTGGTGTTGTTTAGTCGCTAAGTCCTGTCCGACTCTTGCGACCCCACGGACTGTAGCCCGCCAGGCTGGCTCTCTAGTGAGGGCGAGGACAGAGGCAGAGGTGCTGGGAGGCGTGGGGGCTGCCCGTCTGGGAGACTGGGTCAACCCTGAAAGGCTTAAGGAGCCACGGTGCTTCTGACCGTCAGAAAGCGCCTCTCCTGAGGAAGGGCTGAACGCAGGCCCAGGAGATGTGTGTGTGCGCGTGCGTGTGTGTGCATGCATGTCTCTGCATGCGTGTGTGTGTGTGTGCGCGCGCATGTGTGTGTTTTAAAACAAATGTGTAATTTATGACATCTACTCCACCCTCTGAATCACACAGTGACCCTAGACTTTGCCCAGAGTCTCTGAGATTGTGAAGGACACTCCTTAATTCTAGGGAACTCCTGGAGGTGCTGGATCCAGGCTGGAGACATCAGAAGTTGGAGGGAAAGTCAAGTCTCTGATGGCTCCCTGGCTGGCTTTTCAATCCTCCTCATACCTTCCCCAGGAAAGTCACGGCTTCTAACAGGACTTCGGGCTTTGCTGGGCTGGAGTGGGCAGACTCTGCGGGAAGGGAGAGCTGCCCCCCATGAGCGGGCCTCCCCTTGCCCCAGCTCCGCTAATCCTCCAGCGGCCCGAGTCACTGTGACCTGTCTCCTGCAGACCGTCCAGGTCAAAAGCCAGCCCGTGGCGGCTGCCATACAGGGAGGGACCGACCTACGGCCTGTGGTACCAGCCCAGCACTGCCCGGCCTGGATGTGTGGGGAGCGTCTGTGTGGGCTGGGCACTGTGCCCTGGGTTGTGAACTTAGAAGGGAGGGTCATTGCAGGGAGGGCGACGTGGATGAAGCCAACTGGTAAACCAGCCATCATGGTGCTAAGTTGGGAACAGGGACAGCTGATGTGTTCGAGTAAGTCCACCAGCCTGGGAACTCAGGTTGGGGGGCGTTGGAAATCAGGTGGTTGGTATTTGAGTTATTTTGAAAGAAAAGACGGGGAAGGTGGGGAAGGGAAGGTGAGCATTCTGGGCTGGGGAATAACATTTGGGGAAAGATCAGGAAGCCCAGAACGACCGGGAATGACAAGATGCTGCTGCTGGAAGTTTGTTGTCCGGGAGCTCTCACTCTGTGTTGGGTGAGCCCTGTTCCCATTTCCTGGATGGGTAGACTGAAACTCTGAGCTGTCAGGGGCACTCATCAAGGTTGCACTCAAGGGGTGATGCTGATTGAAATCCGGAAATGCCTGACTCTGGCCATCCCACCCAGCAGCGTGGGGCACCCTGGGGGCTGCAACTCATTCGACTTCACGTTGGGGGCACGTGGGGACCCCACACTGATTCACAAACATTTTTTCCTTTTAACTGTCTTGATGAGTAGACCTAGCTGGAGGAGCTAAGCAGGTAGCTCCGTGCAGGACACGAAGGCGACCCTAAGTGACAGTCGTGCCCTGCCCAGCGTGGCAGGTCCGTCGTCAGGGCAGTGTGTGCAGCGTGCCTCACCCCCAGGCACGACAAGCAGCTCTGAGCTCACGGGCACTTCCCCCGGGTGTTGGCTGGGCAGCAGATGTGGGTTTCTTTCTAGGCTGGGCTGCCCGAGGATGCGGTCAGTGTAAGCGGCAGGCCCAGCCAGAGCGCGGTGGAAACAGACTATCTCCTACCCCAACGTTTCCTTTGCGGGGGCCTCTTCCAGCTGGGGCACTTGATTCCAAATTCCTTATCAACTTGAGCTTCCTACCCTGATATAAGGAAGCTATTAGAGTCCACTTCCTGGTGTTGCCTTGACCTCCCCTGGCCTTGCTTGCTCTGGCATGGAGCTGTCTCATCAAGTGACCGAGAGAGACAAGGGCCCTGCATAGCCTGTGCCTGGGTGTGACCTGTAGCCACTCTTGTTCCCTGATGCTCCACGCGTCAGTCCTGCCCATCCGGGCCCTTCTCTCCCACTGTGGCCCAGGGGACGTGGGGAGCACCTTCCATCTACCTGGCAGACGCTGGCTCCGAGACACTCCGACGGCCAGATCACTGGAAAGCTCAGCTGCTCATCTCAACGTCCGCTCCCTCCCAGTCCTGCCTGGGGGCCTGGGGGTCCAGGAGCGGGTAGCTTGGGGGAAAAGACGGGGTGTGTCTCCTGACAAACTGGACCCTGGTGACCCGGGGCCACTGCAGGGAGCCTGGCCTGAGCCAGTCCTGCGTGTCCTTTGGGGGCCCTCCAATGGGGACCTGCTCAACCATCACTTTACAAGTGCGCCTTCCCGACGTCCCGAATGTGTGGGGAGGGGCAGAAGCAGACTGCTAAAGGTCAGCAAGGACTAGGATGGACTATATAACCCAAGGCTGGGGTGGAGGCGGGGAGGGCTGGTCGGATCTCAGGGCTGTATCAGTGTTGGCCTGCCGGCCTCTGGAAGCAGGGTGCCATGCAGCACGGAGAGAGGTGATTTACATCTGTTCCAGGGGCTTCTAGAAAGATAGAAGAAGGGGAAGGGGAAGCCCAGCCGGCTTCTCTCCTGAGAGCCGTGAGGCACCCTTGGGGACACAAGAGCCCAGCAGAGCCCCGGAGCCCCTGCCTGCAGGTCTGGCCAGGCCTCCCCAGCTGTCTGAGTCCCCAGGGCTCCGGGCACACAGCACCAGCACTGGGTGACCCGCAGCAACAGAAATGCACTCCCGCTGCCTAGGGGCCACAAGCCCGAACTCCCGGGGTGGCCACCTGAAGACCAGGAGCCTCCTTTGCTTGTCCAGCGTCTGCGGTGGTCGCACTCCTGGACACACTGTGCCTGCACGCACACCGCTCTGCTCCCACGGCCATTTCTTTCTCTGGGTCTTCATGTCATCTTCCTTGCATCCAAATTTCCCCATCTCATAAAGACACCAGTCATACTGGAATAGCATCTACCTGACCTCATTTTACTTTGATTTTTTCTGTACAGACCCTGTTTCTCTATCAAGATACATTCGCACATATACGGGGTATCCAGACTTGGGTCCATCTTTTGGGGGGACACAACTGGACTCTGGCCCTGGCCTCACCAGGCTATTCTTAGCAAGGCCCTTAGCCAAGGGAGGAGACAGAGACAGAGTCAGAGACAGACAGGGTGGAGCAGGGCCAAGGTGGACATGGTGGGAAGCAGACTGGAGCTCACACAGGGAGGCGGAGGCCTCTAGCCAGACAGCTTTACCCTCTGGCAGGAGTCAGTGAGGGTGTACCAGGGCAGGGATGGGGGTTAAGGGTCAAGGGTGCCACGCTTCCTACAGAGAATCAGAGGGGTGAGGTCTGCTCAGGGGTGTGGACGAGCCGCAGGGCCCGCCAAGGTCACGGGGTGATGAGTAGCTTCAGGACCCAGATGAGACGGTGACCTGGGGTCGTGCTGACCCCAGCCGGTTTTCCTCGTGGGTCTCTTATTCTCTCGCACGGGGCACCTCCGCTGGCCAGGGGGACTGGAGGGCCAGGCTGAGCACCGGGGCCCAGGAGGCCCTCGAGAAGTGAGTTTACCGGCTGACCTGGAGTCCAGGGAACCGGGCGGAAGCGCGGCCCCTGGGAGCTGAGGACCCAAAGGGAATGGCAGGGCCCGGAGTTAGGGGGGCGGGGGTGGGGGGTGGGGGGTAGAGCTGGGGGGGCGTTAGGGGGCGGGGGAGAGCTAGGGGGGGAGTTAGGGGGCGGGGGGAGAGCTGGGGGGAGGGCGTTAGCGGAGCGGGGGAGAGCCGGGGGCGAGTTAGGGGGCGGGGGGGGGGGGGTAGTAAGGGGGCGGTGGGGGGGAGAGCTGGGGAGGGCGTCAGGGGACGGGAAGGGGGAAGCGGGCGGGCGGGGGGAAGCAGGGGTGGGGCGATAGGGGGCGGCGGGGGGCGGGTAGAGAGCCGGGGGGCATTAGGGGGCGGGGAGGCGTCAGGGGGGGCGCGGGGCGGGGGAGAGCAGAGGGGCAAAGCCGGCTCGCAGTTCCGAGCCGGACTCCAGACTCCGAAGGGCGCGCGTTGCTGGGTGAGGACAGGGTCCGGTGCGGCTGGGGGTGGGCGGCTGACGCGGGGGCAGCAGGGTCCCCGGGGGCTGTGAAGCTGGGAAGGGGGCACAGCACCGCGGGCTCTGAAGTCACTCACTTCAGACGAGACTGCCCTCGGGGAGACACCTGGCAGTGGGAGGAAGCGGAGCGGCGGGGGTGGGGGAGCCCCAGGGGAGCGGGGCTTCCAGCCTGGGCGGGGTGCGCAGTGGGAGGCCCCGCGGGGGCTGCTGCTTGGAGTTCTTGGCGGGCAGAGGCCAGTTCGTTTAGAAAGGGGGTCCCATGGGGGTGGAGAGTGTGCGATGCAGGGGCCGGAAGGGGGTGCCAGGAAGTTGTGTCGGCCCCGCGCTCCCCCGGGGACGCCCACAGTGCAGCGGGGACCCGCTGGGATCTGTGTCACACGCGGGCGCGGGCCAGCGCAGAGGAGGAAGGAAGCTCTCGGGTGGGGGGAGGGCTTCGGGGCCGCCACGGTCAGACCCGGGCCGGGGGAGGCCAGAGCCGACCGGAGGTCCAGCATGAACCAAAGCCGCTCCCTGCGCTGACCGAGGAGGGCGGTTCGGGAGGGTGAGGGGGCAGCACTGGCTGGAAAATGAGCTCAGATCCCCGTGGCCTTGGGGTGTCAGGGGAGGGGCGCCGTCTTCTCCCGGGAGGCAGTAGGGAGCCACAGAAGGTCTTTGCAGGAGGGATGCTGGCAGTCCCTGCGGAAGATAAAAAAAAAATGCTTGGTGTGTGCAGGGCAGCCTTGGCTTTGGTCCCAGAAAAGCTGCCTACCCAAGGAGCGAGGAGGCAGGAGGATAAGACTGCTGCCCCCAAGGTCAAGGTGCTGCTCACGTTACTGAGGAGAGAGCGAGGCCGGGGAGAGGGCAGGGGTGGGGGAGCAGAGAGGAGGGAGGGGAGGGCGGGGGTGGGGGGAGGGGGAGGACCGAAGTTCCCCGTCTAAATAAAGAAAGTGAAACTGGCGGCGGCCTTGAAATGGGCCCTCGCAGGTGTCTTCACTTCCTGCCGTCGGTCAGCTTCCGAGCCCACCAGGGGGGCTCTTCCCAGGAAGACCGGAGCCGGAAGGAAGCAGGGCGGGAGCCTTGGAAAGTCCCTGACTAGGGAGCACGACAGTTAAAAGGACGTGGAGACAGTGCTTTTCTCTCTGACAAGGGCGAGGCTGGAGACCTGAGCTTAGTCTGAGGGTCCAGCGGGCCTGCGGAAGCCGGAAGGAGACGGGATCTCCCGGCTGGCCCCGGGCAGGGCTTCTCAGGGCGGGCAGCGCTGGAGAGATGCTGGCTGTGGGAAGCCCCGGCTTAGGGGGAAAGGGCTTGCCCGTGGGATGAGTCACCTCCGCCCCAGGACGGAGGGAGCAGAGGGCAGAGTCGGGGTGGGAGCGGCCTTCAGCGCCCCCGCGCCTCCTTTTATTCCATAAGCGCTTCTCTCTGGAGTCGCCGAGCCCCGCGGCGGTTCCTCTGGACTTCGGACCTGGCCTGCTGGGTTGGAATCTCATCTCCGCCCCTTCCTAGTTCTGGGCCAGGCCTCCTGCGGTGTCCAGGTTCTCTCTCTCTTGAACACGGAGCGGGTGGGGAGGGCATCCATATGACATGAAGACTAACTCTTGAAAACACACTTGGGACTTCCCTGGCGGTCCAGTGGTTAAGACTTTGCCCTCCAACAAAGGGGGTGTGGGTTTGATCCTGTTCGGGGAGCTAGGATCCCACAGGCCTCAAGGCCAAACAAACCAAACTTAAAACAGAAGTAATATTGTAACACACCCAATAAAGACTTTAAAATAGTCCACATTAAAAAAAAAAACCAAAACCTTTAAAAAAGGGCCTTCCCTATATTAAATCCAGGGGCTCCAGTCCACCCCTTTCCCTCCATCCCACTTCACCTCACTCAAACTTCTTTTCCTAGATTACATGCGAAGTTCAAAAATTCGCTTCTATTTCTATATTTTCAGTAGTGAGCATATATTTACAGGGGAACAAGGAGACTTGTAAAATCAATGATGTCAGTTTTCTCAAGCAGAGTCCACTGGACTCCTGCTTAAGGGAGGCAGAGTGTGTTGTCCTCTGGGGACAGGGGACAGGACAACGTGGTCCTATTTGCCTTTGATCATTTCCAGCAGGTGTTTCTGGGAAGTGTGTGCCCTGGAGTCACTGCAGAAGCTCTTCTCCTTAGAAGATGGAGAAGACGGAGGGGAATCATTCCTTATCATAGAGGGGCATCCTGGAGGCGACTAGGAGGTCCCGCTTGGCTCAGATCATTCTACGTGGAATTCCTGAAGCCACATTCCCATGTTCCTACCCGCTTCCTCCATCCCCGACTCACTCCCTCACCCACCTCACCTGGAAGCCAGGGAGGTGCAGCTCAGGTTGAGAAATAACATGTCCTGTTCTGACCTGAGCTGATCGGTTTCGATAGACAGGCGTGATCTAATCAATTATCTTGCAAGGAAAGTAAATTTTCATCAAACTCCAGTGTATTTTCACCACACTGTTCTCCTTCTTTCGTGCATCTTGGACTAAAATAAAACAATGTAGGTTCAACAAACATTTGGATGAATATAGTCACTTACCCTGAAGACCATTTCGACTGCACAGTTTTTCCTTTCTCCCCCCACCTTGTCCAATTCATCAAGTCAACTCCCGTTCGCTACTCAAATACAATTTATTTCTATCCCAAGTCATTCCAAAAAGGACTTGTTGTGGCTGACCAAAAGACCAAAACCCAGAGAATGAAACCAATCGTACATTAATTCAAATAGGAAGACAGATTGGAGGGAAAAAAACACAAAAAATTGAACATTCATTCCAGCTCCTGCAAAAGAGCCTGATGCCAGATCTGTTCTGCTGCTCAGGGTGGCAACGTCTGGGTGCACATCTCTTTTTGATCAAGGAGAAGGATACGTTGGGATTTCTGTCTTCAGGGAACGAAACTTGGAAGATTTCTTTTGTGGTGTTTGTTAGAGAGACAGAATAGACACTGTCTTGACAGTAGTTTGCCTTGGAAACGAACAGAGATCATTCTGTCGTTTTTGAGATTGCATCCAAGTACTGCATTTCGGACTCTTTTGACCATGATGGCCACTCCATTTCTTCTGCACAATTGCACTCATCTCACACGCTAGTAAAGTAATGCTCAAAACTCTCCAAGCCAGGCTTCAGCAGTATGTGAACCGTGAACTTCCTGATGTGCAAGCTGGTTTTAGAAAAGGCAGAGGAACCAGAGATCAAATTGCCAACATCCGCTGGATCATCGAAAAAGCAAGAGAGTTCCAGAAAAACATCTATTTCTGCTTTATTGACTATGCCAAAGCCTTTGACTGTGTAGATCACAAGAAACTGTGGAGAATTCTGAAAGAGATGGGAATACCAGACCACTTGATCTGCCTCTTGAGAAATCTGTATGCAGGTCAGGAAGCAACAGTTAGAACTGGACATGGAACAACAGACTGGGTCCAAATAGGAAAAGGAGTACGTCAAGGCTGTATATTGTCACCCTGTTTATTTAACTTCTATGCAGAGTACATCATGAGAAACGCTGGGCTGGAAGAAACACAAGCTGGAATCAAGATTGCCGGGAGAAATATCAATAACCTCAGATAAGCAGATGACACCACCCTTATGGCAGAAAGTGAAGAGGGGTTAAAAAGCCTCTTGATGAAAGTGAAAGTGGAGAGTGAAAAGGTTGGCTTAAAGCTCAACATTCAGAAAACGAAGATCATGGCATCTGGTCCCATCACTTCATGGGAAATAGATGGGGAAACAGTGGAAACAGTGTCAGACTTTATTTTTCTGGGCTCCCAAATCACTGCAGATGGTGACTGCAGCCATGAAATTAAAAGACGCTTACTCCTTGGAAGGAAAGTTATGACCAACCTAGATCACATATTCAAAAGCAGAGACATTACTTTGCCAACAAAGGTTCGCCTAGTCAAGGCTATGGTCTTTCCTGTGGTCATGTATGGATGTGAGAGCTGGACTGTGAAGAAGGCTGAGCGCCGAAGAATTGATGCTTTTGAAGTGTGGTGTTGGAGAAGACTCTTGAGAGTCCCTTGGACTGCAAGGAGATCCCACCAGTCCATTCTAAAGGAGATCAGCCCTGGGATTTCTTTGGAAGGAATGATGCTAAAGCTGAAACTCCAGTATTTTGGCCACGTCATGCGAAGAGTTGACTCATTGGAAAAGACTCTGATGCTGGGAGGGACTGGGGTCAGGAGGAGAAGGGGACAACAGAGGATGAGATGGCTGGATGGCATCACTGACTCGATGGATGTGAGTCTGAGTGACCTCTCGGAGTTGGTGGTGGACAGGGAGGCCTGGCATGCTGTGATTCATGGGGTCGCAAAGAGTTGGACACGACTGAGCGACTGATCTGATCTGACAGTAGTTTGGGGTCAAGTCAGATTTTTTTCAAAAATTCACATGCTTTGTTCCTGTAATGACTTTGGGTAACCGCTGGACACCCTCACACTGTAGATTTGCCCAGAGATGCCGATTCAACGTGAGCATTTGAAAGCACGCCGGAGGGAAGCTCAGACTGGCAAGGATTTCTGGAGGCAAATGTTATTTCGTGATGTGTTGGCCATTATTTTATTTGGCATCTTTGAACATGTAAGCATTATGTCATCAGTGTCGTCAGCCAGGTCATATGATTCTTAATAGGATGCCATTGGGTGAATCCTGTGACATACGAGTGGGGACGAAGGAGGAGCCGGGAATGTGGTCATGTGGACATGAGTCCACTTAATCTTTGGGGCTTCCCTGGTGGCTCAGAGGTTAAAGCGTCTGCCTCCAATGCGGAAGACCCGGGTTCGATCCCTGGGTCGGGAAGATCCCCTGGAGAAGGAAAGTGGTAACCCACTCCAGTATTCTTGCCTGGAGAATCCCATGGACGGAGAAGCCTGGTAGGCTACAGTCCACGGGGTCGCAAAGAGTCGGACACGAGTGAGCGACTTCGCTTTCACTTTCCGCTTAATCTAGTATTCATCCACACTCTTGATTCATTTATACCATGCCTCTTTTCAGGCTTCCCTGGTGGCTCAGATGGTAAACAGTCCTCCTGCAACGCGGGAGACCTGGGTTTGATCTCTGGGTTGGGAAGATCCCCTGGAAAAAGGAAAGGCTACCCACCCCAGTATTCTGGCCTGGAGAATTCCATGGACAGAGGATCCTGGCAGGCTACAGTTCATGGGGTCAGCTGCAAAGAGTTGGACAGGACTGATCGACTTTCACTTTCACTTTATGCCTCTTTTCACAATTGGACAGTGAGGCGCACAGGAGATGCTTCATATAAAACGTGTGTGTGTGCTTAGCCGTTCAGTTGTGTCCAGCTCTTTTTGACCCCCTGGACTGCAGCCCGCCAGGCTCCTCGGTTCATGGGGATTCTCCAGGCAAGAATACTGGAGTGGGTTGCCATGCCCTCCTCCAGGGGATCTTCCCAAACCAGCGATCCAATCCAGCTCTCTCACATTGCACGTGGATTTTTCACCATCTGAGCCACCAGGGAAGCCTTAACATAAAATGGTAAGCTATAAATTAGAAATCAAGACGAGGAAGGAGTTCCCTGGTGGTCTAGTGGTTAGCACACAGTCTCACCCCAACCTGTTGAGTCAGAATCTGCATTTTTACAAGATCCCTGGGGGACTGCTATGTGCATTAAAGTTTGACAAGGTTGAAGAGTGGACTCTGGGGAGCGCTGAACAACTCTGACCAGGGACTGGGATTCCCTGAGGTGACGAGTCTTGCCTGATGTCCCCAGTGGGTCAGCGGTAGGTTTGCAATCAGCATCCAGGTGTCCTGAGTCCTAATTACATCCCTTCTTCCCACCCTACCTCGTCCCCGTCATCTGGGAAATGAGGATGCTTGATGAGATCTTTGTTAGGGTAGTAAACTGTGGGGTGATGAGGGTGGCCATTTGATTTATCATCCGAGCAAGGTCGCCTTAGAGAGAGCCAGAGGCCCGTGAGTGTCTTCAGGCTGACAGGCGATGCACAGTGACCCAGGTGGCCACTCTGCGCACCTACGGTTCTCTCCTGGTCCATAGAGCCCTCTCACAGATGTTAAGCAATTCAAACAGCAGAAATATCCAGTGACCAGATGATCTTAATGTTCTCTTTTCAATAAAATCTGATTCTCAAGGAAACTACACACACACAGAATCTCCTAATAGACAAGTCACCATCTAACCTAATTGAGGAAACAGAAAGCCTATGCTATGCTAAGTCACTTCAGTCGTGTCCGACTCTGTGTGACTCCATAGACGGCAGCCCACCAGGCTTCCCTGTCCCTGGGATTCTCCAGGCAAGAACACCGGAGTGGGTTGCAATTTCCTTCTCCAATGCATGAAAGTGAAAAGAGAAAGTGAAGTCGCTCAGTCATGTCCGACCCCCAGCGACCCCATGGACTGCAGCCCACCAGGTTCCTCCGTCCATGGGATTTTCCAGGCAAGAGTACTGGAGTGGGGGTTCCATTGCCTTCTCCGACAGAAAGCCTAGGTCAACAAATAAAAGAGTGGGGAAACAGGTTCGCCAATTACGAGATTCTGAAACCGTTCTGCTCCCCCCATCCCCGTGAGTCTGGGAGCCCGGCTGAAGTGGGGCTTTCCCGCCGCCGTCTGTTATGTTCCCAGCGGCTGCCTGCCTGGGCTGATGTCACATCTGCTGGCTTTCGGCCAAGTCATCTCCCAATGAGTCAACCAGCCCTATTCCAGCACTTCAGCCTGGAGCTGAGATGTCAGAGCAGCTTGGCAAAAACTCCGCTCTTCTGCTGGGATGGGAACCCGATTATCTAAAGCCCAGTTTGTTGACTGCGCATCTGAGGGCAGCTGCCCACGTCCCCTCTCTGCCACAGCGTCACCGGCCGCCCTCAGCTGCCCAGCTCTAGGCAAGTCCCCGTTTTTCACAGAACCATGCTGCTGGAGCTGGGAGGGCTCACCGTGTGGGAAACTGGGAGCTTGAGATGAAGCTCCCTTTACAGACGAAGAAATTGAGGATGGGGCGGGGGGAGGGGGGCGTGGGTAGGGGGAGGGAAGTGGCTGTCAGATGAGACTGCTTTTATTCATTTTGTGCTCTTTTTATTATACTACCTTTAATGACACTAATATTAGTAACAGTCACAACTGGCATCTATTGATTTGCATACTGCCTATCACGTAGGCAGTCACTGTGCCTTTCCCATTTCACAGAGGGGTTAAGTAACTTTCTCAGAGTCACACACTTCGTTGGTTGTAAGTAGCAGTGTGGAGATGTGACCCCACATGATCTGACTTCAGATCCTATTCGCTCACCTCCACTGACTACTCCAAGAGTCCTCACATTAGTCTGGAAAGATACAGGACTCAGACGATGGGTATAATGGAGCTGCTGCTGCTGCTAAGTCACTTCTAGAGACAGTAATTTTTAACAGTCCCCCAAAACACACGAGAAACTGTGGTTTATCTGACATTCACCACTTGTCAGTCACAGTTCTAAGTGTTTTAAAAAATTTTTTAAATTTTATATTGGAGTATAGTTGATTTATAGTATTGTGTTAGTTTCAGGTATACAGCAAAGTGATTCAGTTATATGTATAAATATATATGTCCATTCTTTTTCAGATTATTTCCCACTTGGGTTACTATAGATTATTGAGTATAGCCTCTCTTTATGACCCCAGGAACTGTAGCCAGCCAGGCTCCTCTGTCAAGGAGTTTTCCAGGCAAGAATACTGGAGTGGGTTGCCCTTTCCTGCTCCAGAAGATCTTCCTGACCCAGGAATCGAACTTGTGTCTCTTGCGTCTCCTGCATTGCCGGGCAGATTATTTGCTCTTGCCCACCTGGGAAGCCCTCATTAACACTCTCTGCTGTACAGTAGGTCCTTGTTGATCATCTATTTTATTTATATATAGTAGTGTGATCTGGGATAACCATGATAGTGTGGTCACTCACCTAGAGCCAGACATCCTGGAGTGTGAAGTCAGGTGGGTCTTAGGAAGCATTACTACAAACAAAGCTAGTGGAGGTGATAGAATTCCAGCTGAGCTATTTCAAATCCTAAAAGATGATGTTCTTAAAGTATTGTACTCAATACGCCACCAAATTTGGAAAACTCAGCAGTGGCCACAGGACTGAAAAAGATCAGTTTTCATTCCAATCCCAGAGAACGGCAATGCCAAAGAATTCAAACTACTGTACAATTGTGCTCATTTCACATCCTAGCAAGGTAATGCTCAAAAATTCTTCAAGCTAGGCTTCGACAGTACATGCACTGAGAACTTCCAGATATACAACCTGGATTTAGAAAAGGCAGAGGAACCAGAGATCAAATTGCCAACATCCACTGGATCATAGAAACAGCAAGGGAATTCCAGCAAAACATCTATTTCTGCTTCATTGACTATGCGAAAGCCTTTGTGTGGATCACAACAAACTGTGTGAAATTCTTAAACAGATGGGAGTACCAGACCACCTGACCTGCTTCCTGAGAAACCAGTTTGCAGGTCCAGAAGCAACAGTGAGAACCGGACATGGAACGATGGGCTGGTTCAAAATTGGGAAAGGAGTACGTCAAGGCTGTATGTTGTCACTCTGCTTATATAACTTCTATTCAGAGTACATCACGTGAAATGCTGGGCTGGATGAAGCAGAAGCTGGAATCAAGATTGCCGGGAGAAATATCAACAACCTCAGATATGCAGATGACACCACCCTTATGGCAGAAAGTAAATAGGAACTAAAGAGCCTCTTGAAGTAGGTGAAAGAGGAGAGTGAAAAATCTGGCTTAAAACTCAACATTCAAAAATGAAGATCATGGCATCTGGTCCCATTACTTCATGGCAAATAGATGGCAAAACAATGGAAACAGTGTCAGATTTAATTTTCTTGGGCTCCAAAGTCACTGTGGATGGTGACTGCAGCCATGAAATTAAAAGACACTTGCTCCTTGGAAGAAAAGCCATGAAAAACCAAGACAGTGTATTAAAAAGCAGTCATTACTTTGCCAACAAAGGTTCATATAGTCAAAGCTATGGTTTTTCCAGTAGTCATGTATGGATGTGAGAGTTGAACCATAGAAAAGGTTGAGTGCCGAAGAACTTATGCCTTTGAACTGTGGTGTTGGAGAAGACTCATAAGGATCCCCTGGACTGCAAAGAGATCAAACCAGTCAATCCTAAAGGAACTCAACCTTGACCATGCATTGGAAGGACTGATGCTGAAGCTGAAGCTCCAATACTTTAGTCACGTGATGTGAAGAGTTGACTCTTTGGAACAGACCTTGATGTTGGGAAAGATTGAGGGCAGGAGAAGGGGCGGCAGAAGATGAGATGGTTGGATAGCATCACTGACTCAAAGGACATGAATTTGAGCAAACTCCTGGAGACAGCAGATGACAGAGGATCCTGGTGTGCTGTGGTCCATGGGGTCACAAAGAGTTGGACGTGACTTAGTGCCTGAACAATGAGTGTGGGCTTTCTGGTGGCTCAGCAATAAAGAATCCACCAGCAAAGCAGGAGATGAAGGTTTGATCCCTGAGTCGGGAAGATCCCCTGGGGGAGAAAATGGCAACCCACTCCAGTATTCTTGCCTGAAGAGTCCCATGGACAAAGGAGCCTGGGCACACACACAGTGTGTGTATGTTAATTCCACATTCCTAATTTTATCCCTGCCCCTCTCTTTTGGTAACATCTTTGTTTCCTATGTCTGTGAGTCGGTCTCTGTTTAGTAAATCAGTTTATTAGTATCACTCTTTTAGATTCCACATATGATATTTGCTAAATGCTTTTCATATGTGTTAGCTCAGGTATCCTAAAACCAAAACCCAAACTCCCCCTCCCAAAGAAAAACTCACAAGGAGGGAGCGGCAGGGGCACGGCTGAGATGGGGAGAGTGAAGCAGGGAAAGCTCACATGACTGGCTTGAGCACAGCGAGTGGCCATCTGGGGGTTCAGAGCCAGTCCACCTGGCAGGGGAGCTGCACTCCTCCCCGCTAACCGCACTCCACTGCCGGTTCACCGGGTTATTCAGTCTGTCCTCGCAGAGCCCGACACACAGACAGGTGTCACTTTCCACCCACTCACTTTTCTCCAGCGAGATGAGACAGACGCTCAGAAAGTTCCAGCAGCTTGCTAAGGCCCATGCAGGGAGCTGGTGGCAGCCCAGCTAGGGATCCAAGTGCCGGGGCGCACTGTTCACGCCCCCGGGCCTTGGTGCTGGGTCCAAGCTCGCCCTGGACCACAGAGCATGCGGGCGCCCGGGACCGCAGAGCATCCTGGCGCCTCGGGCGCACCTCACCTGCGGCGCCCCCGGCCCGCCGGCCCGACACCGCCCCCTGGCGCCAGGTGGGCGCCAGCGCAGCGCTCGCCCTGGCGGGCCGGCGCGCTGATTGGCCGGCGCGGATTCGGGCTCCCGGGGGCGCGGGTCGGGGGCGCGGCGGGCAGCCTCGCTCCGCCTGGGCTCGGGACCGCGGGCTCGCTCTCCGGGGGCTTCCCCTTCCGTCCCGTGCGTCTCGGTTCTGAGTCCCAGGGGCCAGGATGACCATCCGACACCAAGGCCAGCAGTGCAGGCCGAGGATGGCGTTTCTGAGGAAGGTGAGCGCGGTGCCATCCGCCGGCCCGGGAGGAGCGCGGGGACCACCTCGGGAAAGTGCCGGCGGGGACGTGGGCAGGGCTGGGGGCGGGCCTCGTGGGGTCGGGGGCGTCCCTTGTGGTGTTAGTAACCGCAGTATCTAAGCTTCCACGCCGCCTCTTGGTCCATGTTGGACTACACGGGCCCGACTGTCCTGAGGGTGTCTACACGCCACACTTGCTCCGAGAAGCTTGCAGTGACCTCAGGGGCCCACGGGGGGAACTTGCACAGGAATGCGCCTGGCATTGCGCTCCTTTCTTTCCCTGGATCGGGCCCCCAGCCCCTACGGCCACTTCTGCGCATCAGACTGCCCACCGGACACTATAAAGATAGGTTTGACTAGTGTCCCCATTTTACAGGTAAGGAGACTGAAGCGAGTGAGGACCAACACTGGAAGAACTGTCGGTGTGATACAACAGTCTCCTTACAACGGTAGGAACATAATGCAGTGTCTGGTGGGAAGGAGCTTCCGATTCTTCTCCAGGAGTAGAATCGGGGAGGACTGCGGAGAAGAGCGCCTTGAATGTGAGACCCAAAGATGCTGCATCGGGCTCTGCTGGGCCCAGGAGAGGCAGAATGAAGACCCAGGTGATGCGTCTTGTCTGCAGGGAGCCCTCTCCGGTTGGTGGGAGCTCCCCCTGGCTGAGATTTCTGTGGAGAGTGCCAGCCACCTAATGTGAGAAGCATTGCGAGCAGTGAAGGGTGAGTGGGATGCTGAAGCCGTCCCTTCTGATACTTTTGGTGACTGTCTGGATTCTTTGAAATATTTGCGGTCACACCTCGGTGAGCCAGAATCCGAGAGTGGTAGTGCCAGGCCGGCCTGAGGGGTCAGACAGGCCAGTGATGACGTCTTGTTACAGCTGGTAAGCTGTGGTCTGGTCGTCTCTATGTGTCTGCCTGTCTGTATGATGTGGAAGGGGTCTTCAGGAGGGATGTACACAGGGTACCAAGGTGATGGGGGGCCCGGAGAAAGGCCACAGCAGCAGCCTCTGTGGAGAGCTTTGAAGTCTAGGCAGGTTTTCTGTTGTTGGTGGACAGTTTCTGTTTAGGAAAAGGAGATCAAGATCGCGCTGAGATCCTAGGCGTCAGTCACATATATATATATAATTTTTTTTTGCGCCTCGGATTGATAACTTTTTTATATTTTTATTTCCAGGTCTTAGTTGTGGCATGCAGAATCTTCTAGTTGTGCATAGGAACTCTCCAGTGGAGGCACGTGGGATCTAGCTCCCTGATCAGGAATGGAAACCAGGCCCCTGCATTGGGAATGCAGAGTCTTAGCCACTGGACCACCTGGGAAGTCACTGACTAGAACTTTTTAAAGGGAATCTTAAGTGGTTCCTTTAGAGTTTGGTTGGCATTGGTGTGTCCTCTGGAGCCTGGTTATCTCTGTGGGAACCGCGTAGGTTTCTGGCCCTACAGGATGGAGGGAGGCAGACAAAGAAACAAGGACGCCGTCGTGTCTTGTTACCGTCGTCCTTTGACAGGTCTTGCTTGAAACTGGTAGTTTAGTAACATGCTATTAATAGTAAGTCACTTCAAAGCTCCCCTTGATAGAGGTTTGGGCCAAAACTGCCTCTTTAAGAGATTCTGTTGTTACTTCAGTAACTACATCATCGTGAATAAAGCTTAAGACGTTCCTTGTACCCAATTTTATTCTATAATGTTAGGGCAGGTTTCCAGTGAATGTTACTTCATGCACACATACAACAATTCTTGAGTGTTTCTTAGCAACCTTCTATTTATCGGAGGAAATGTTAACCATGTTTTACTAAAGTAGGTCCTTGAACAAATTTCCTAGGTTTGTCATTAAGAAGCCCTGAATTGTTTAATTTCCACTTGGAACAATTTGTATTTCTTCCATGTAATTGTTTCTATATTTTATAAATAATACATTGATAACACTGGCTCAATGATATTGAGACGGTATCTATTCACGATATATGTAGGAGGAAGGGCGAGGAGGGTCCACTTCCTTTTCCAAATGTTAACGGCTTGTAGTACTTCATTATTTATGGACTGATTTCTCAATTGTCTGTAAAACTGAAACCATCCTTACGGAAATCCAGTCAGATGATTTTCAAAACAGGGGTTCCAAAATGTCGTTTGAGAAGTGAGAGTGACTCTTGCACAGGTCTGTACTCAGGTGAATGATTTGCGTCAGTGTCCCCCAAAGTGTTCTGTGAAAACACCCTCAGTTGGCGGTGGGGAGAGAGGTGACTATTAACAGGGTGTTACTCAAAAGTCTCTGAGGTCAAATGCTTGAAAACCACCAGGCTAAACAAAGTCAGCTGAGCTCCATTACTGCAGAGCTTCTCAGAACAGTTTAATAGTCTATCAGTAACTGTGGCAAGAGACTGGAGCTCAGACCCCAAACTTACTTGCCGTCTTAAGTATTGTCCCCTCAGGAACACACTGTGTGAAAGCTTCTTTATGTGAAATATTCCCCAGTGCAGTATTACAGGGTCAGAGAAGGTAAATCTGGTTCACTGCAGAATGCATGCCACAGCAGTCACACGCAGCACGACAGCGTCCCATACAGGAGGCCAGGATGACACAGTAGGGCAGGGTCATACAGTATGGTGGGGTCTCACAGGAGGACAGGGTCACACAGTAGGGCAGGGTCACACAGTTGGGCGGGGTCTCACAGTTGGACAGGGTCACATAGTCGGACAGGGTCAGAATAGGGCAGGGTCTCACAGGAGGACAGGGTCATACAGTAGGACAGGATCAAAAAGTAGGACAGGGTGTTGCAGTAGGACATGGTCACATACAGGACAGGGTCCCGCAGTAGGACAGGGTGTCGCAGTAGGACAGGGTCACACAGTAGGGCACGGTCCCATACAAGAGGCCAGGATGACACAGTAGGGCAGGGTCACACAGTAGGACAGGGTCACATACAGGAGAGGGTCACACAGTAGGACAGGGTCCCACAGTAAGACAGGGTGTCGCAGGACAGGGTCACACAGTAGGGCAGGGTCACACAGTAGGACAGGGTCCCATACAGGCCAGGATGACACAGTAGGGCAGGGTCACACAGTAGGACAGGGTCACATACAGGAGAGGGTCACACAGTAGGACAGGGTCCCACAGTAAGACAGGGTGTCGCAGGACAGGGTCACACAGTAGGGCAGGGTCACACAGTAGGACAGGGTCCCATACAGGCCAGGATGACACAGTAGGGCAGGGTCACACAGTAGGACAGGGTCAGAGTAGGGCAGGGTCTCACAGTAGGACAGAGTCATACAGGACAGGGTCACACAGTAGGACAGGGTCACATACAGGAGAGGGTCACACAGTAGGAGAGGGTCCCACAGTAGGACAGGGTGTCGCAGGACAGGGTCACACAGTAGGGCAGGGTCACACAGTAGGACAGGGTCCCATACAGGAGGCCAGGATGACACAGTAGGGCAGGGTCACACAGTAGGACAGGGTCACAGTAGGGCAGGGTCTCACAGTAGGACAGAGTCATACAGGACAGGGTCACACAGTAGGACAGGGTCACATACAGGAGAGGGTCACACAGTAGGAGAGGGTCCCACAGTAGGACAGGGTGTTGCAGGACAGGGTCACACAGTAGGGCAGGGTCACACAGTAGGACAGGGTCAGAGTAGGGCAGGGTCTCACAGTAGGACAGAGTCATACAGGACAGGGTCACACAGTAGGACAGGGTCACATACAGGAGAGGGTCACACAGTAGGACAGGGTGGCGCAGGACAGGGTCACACAGTAGGGCAGGGTCACACAGTAGGACAGGGTCAGAGTAGGGCAGGGTCTCACAGTAGGACAGGGTCACATATAGGACAGGGTCACATACAGGAGAGGGTCACACAGTAGGACAGGGTCCCATACAGGAGGCCAGGATGACACAGTAGGGCAGAGTCACACAGTAGGACAGGGTCAGAGTAGGACAGGGTCACAAAGGAGGACAGGGTCACACAGTAGGTTAGGGTCACACACAGGACAGGGTCAGAGTAGGGCAGGGTCACACAGCAGGGCAGGGTCAGAGGAGGGCAGGGTCTCACAGGAGGACAGGGTCACATACAGGAGGCCAGGATGACATAGGTGGACAGGGTCACACAGTAGGGCAGGGTCTCCAGTAGGTCAGGGTCACACACAGGGCAGGGTCACATACAGGACAGGGTCTCCAGTAGGTCAGGGTCACACACAGTAGGACAGGGTCCCACACAGGGCAGGGTCACACAGGAGGACAGGGTCACATACAGCAGGCCACGATGACATAGGAGGACAGGGTCACACAGTAGGACAGGGTCTCCAGTAGGTCAGGGTCATACACAGTAGGACAGGGTCCCACACAGAGCAGGGTCAGAGGAGGTCAGGGTCACACAGGAGGTCAGGGTCACATACAGGGCAGGGTCACACACAGGGCAGGGTCACATACAGGACAGGGTCTCCAGTAGGTCAGTGTCACACATAGTAGGACAGGGTCACACAGTAGGACAGGGTTTCACAGGAGGACAGGGTCACATACAGGACAGGGTCAGAGGAGGGCAGGGTCTCACAGTAGGTCAGGGTCACACACAGGACAGGGTCAGAGGAAGGCAGGGTCATACAGAAGGTCAGGGTCACATACAGGGCAGGGTCACATACAGGGCAGGGTCTCACAGTAGGGCAGGGTCACACACAGGACAGGGTCAGAGGAAGGCAGGGTCATACAGAAGGTCAGGGTCACATACAGGGCAGGGTCACATACAGGGCAGGGTCTCCAGTAGGTCAGGGTCCCACACAAGACAGGGTCAGAGTACGGCAGGGTCTCACAGTAGGGCAGGGTCACATACAGGACAGGGTCAGAAGAGGGCAGGGTCACATACAGGGCAGGGTCACACACAGGACAGGGTCTCCAGTAGGTCAGGGTCCCACACAGTAGGTCAGGGTCCCACACAGTAGGACAGGGTCCCACACAGGACAGGGTCAGAGTAGGGCAGGGTCTCACAGGAGGACAGGACGATAGACTGCAGGAGGAGGCCACGCACAGGAGGCCAGGATGGGCACTCAGCCCGGGCGGTCAGCGGTGCCGGCGGCCAGCCGCTACCCGGAGGAGGAAGGATCTCCCCGCCAGGTCCACTTCCGGGCGGGGGGCCCTTTAGGGGCCCCGGCAGGGCCTTCCGCCGACACCTGCACGCGTGTGTCTGTTACTTGATGCGTTTTACACGCGTGGCCGGTCCGACACAGCACGACGAACCCTAGCTCACGTCCTTTTAGGTCGGGTTTTCACCCTTCTTGTCCACAAACCAGTCGCCTCGAGGGGTTGAAACGAGGAGACAAGTGCACAGCGCTGGGGGTCGACGGGCCGACCCCGAGCCAGGCCCTCAGGAAGGGCCCGGGGAGCTGGGTGTCACACCCACCCTCGCTCGCGCGCCCCGCCCGCGCTCCGGCGGGCGCAGGGAGGGGCCGGGCCGGAAGTGGCCGAGCCGGAAGTGGCCGCCGCCGGAAGCCCGCGGGCGGAGCCTACCCTTCCTCTCTAGGGTGGGGCGGTGCCCGCGTCTCTGTGGTCCGGGCGCGGCGGGCGGCGGAAGCGAGCGCGGCGCGGGGCCTTTGGGGCCCTTCCCTGCGCTTTGGCCCCTGTGCGCTCCGGGCGGCGCTGCTGCCGAGAGTCGGAAACTGCCCTCCTCACGATGCTAAATGTGCAGCTGCGGGAACGCGCCAGGGCCGCGTTTCTCACAGCGCGGCCGTAGGGGCCCTATGTCCGTGAAGTCTGGCGCCCGTGCGCTCACACTTGACTTGTTTTTTTTAAAGCGGTCTCACCTTTGAAGTAAGTTTTGGGCCTGAAGCCCGGTCTGGTCGCTGGGCCCGCGGCTCCTGTGTCCCTCGGGGTTCGGCCTTCCGGCGCCCTGGGTCTGCGGGGCCCACAGACAGACCTTCCTTCTCTTCCCCGCGGGCCCACTGGGTCGCCTGGGTTCAGAGGCTCCTGTTAGCACCCCCTTACTTGGATTTTCTGGTCCAAGAAGAGAACGGAAACGATACAAATACAGAACCTAGGAAACGTCGAGTCGTGTAGGTTTAAAAAACGTCGCAGCATCCAGCACAAACAAAGGCGTGGTGGAATTAGTTCATTCTGGGCAAGCGGAATGTAAATACGCAGGCTTGTTGACAAACTCCTTTGCGTGCTGTTACCAAAAGCCACTGACGGAGCTTAGGCGCGGACCCGCCAGGCGCCATCTGCGGAGGGTTCGTCCTGGGCCGGCGGTCACAGAGGAGGAGGGAGGGGAAACCTGCGCTTCTGAAGTGGTCCTCCCACCAGCGTCTGTTGGGTTTGCTTGCCCAACACCGTTTTGTCTGTTCCAGATTTAAAGTGATGACTTTTCTGTAGAAACCAGCTAGCTCTCAGTCGTCTGAGGTGGGCACAGGACCCCGCGTGCCGGGCGGGAGCGCCCAGCTCGTCAGGGGGGCGAGGCGTGAGGGCAGAGGCTGGGCTGCCCGGGTCCCAGTCCTGGGTGCTCCCTCACAGGGGCACTAAGAACTTCAGCTTATTATTTGTCCTCTTTACTCACTTTTTAAGAAAAACCTTGTTTTAAACTGTAGTGCAGTTGGTGTGCAGTGGTGTGTTCATCTCAGGCGTACATCAAAGTGAGTCAGCTAAACACGTGCACATATCCGCTCTTTCTCAGATTCTTTCCCCATGGAGGCCGTGGCGGAGGGTTACCGAGTTCCCTGCGCCATACAGCGGGCCTTGGTCATCTATTTCACCGTTTTACTCTTTATTTTGGAGTATAGCCACTTAACAGTGTTGTGATAGTTTCAGGCAGCAAAGGGACTCAGCCACACACGTGCATGCGTCCATTCTCCCCCACATTCCCCTCCTGTCCAGGCTGCCACAGGACACTGAGCAGCGTCCCCTGCCCCGCACAGCAGGTCCTTGCTGGTTATCCGTTTTATATATAGTGGTGTGTGTGTGTGTTACCCCAACCTCCTAGTTTACCCCCCATTTTCCACTCTGTTTACGCATCTGTTGACTGGGGGTATTTTGTTTTATTCGAGTGTAATTGCTTTACCACACTGGGGCATTAATAACAGACGTCTACTCCGAGACTGTACCACACACTTGGGGGACAGGGCAGGTGTGCTGAGGCCTGTTAGTACAGACCAAGATGATTTCATCTCAGCGTGCTCTCTTCAGCTTTCTGGTTTTTCCTTTTCATTTTTGCCTCCCACATGATCCCACATTATCCACTGAATTGCCCCAGAAGTTTATTTTACGTCTTTTTTTACCTACTGGAGACACCCTCAAGACAGGACCATGTCTTCCGTGGTCCACCTCTTCCCGACCCCATGACGGGTAGCCCACCAGGCTCCTCTGTCCGTTGGATTTTTTTTTCCAGGCAAGAATCCTGGAGTGTATTGCCATTTCCTTCTCCAGGGGATCTTCCTGACCTAGGGATCGAACGCTCGTCTCCTACTTGGCAGGCAGGTTCTTTACCACTGAGCCCCCTGGGAAGCCAGGACCGTGTCTTACTCACCTTTATACCATGTGCTTGACACCGTTCCCACCCCAGAACTGGTACTCGGTCAAGTTTGTCGAACAAAACTGAATACTCCCTGACACAGAGCGGAGAGCACTGGACCAGTGAATGAAAGTGTAGTGAATCCTAGAGGAGAAACAGCGGGGAAATGGTGAAAACCTCATGAAACTGGAGCCACTTTCATACTGAAAATGGCGCGATCCCTGGAGACTGCAGACTCCATTTCTTCCTGCTCTGGACTTGCTCTCGTATGGAGGGCAGGTGCTGGTGATCAGCAGTCTACTGGTACCCAAGCCTGGCTTTCTGACCGACTGCTGCTTTTTTTCTGTCTTAGAACCTATTTTTTCACTTGGGGACTGGCAGGGGAAATGACCACTGCCTTCAAAGAAATCAAATCTACCTCAAGATATCAGATATTGCCTTGTGAGCCCAATAATCAGGTGCAAAAGTTCACACACATGATGCAGAGTGGAGAGTGAGCCTCCTTAGGCACAGACGAGATGGATCCGGGCAGCCAGAAAACCCCCTTTAAAAAAATATTAATTTTATTTATTTGTATTTGTTTTTGGCTGTGCTGGGTCTTCGTTGCTGTGCAGGCTTGTCTCTAGTTGCAGAGAACCAGGGCTGCTTTCCGGTTGCAGGGTGCAGGCTCGCTGCGGTGACTTCTCTTGTGGAGCGTGGGCTCAATCAATAACTGGAGTGCTGCTGCTACTGCTAAGTCACTTCAGTCGTGTCCGACTCTGTGCGACCCCAGAGACAGCGGCCCACGAGGCTCCCCCGTCCCTGGGATTCTCCAGGCCAGAACACGGGAGTGGGTTGCCATTTCCTTCTCCAAACTGTGGAGTGCGGGCTCAGTTGCTCCATAGCACGTGGGCTCTTCCTGGATCAGGGATCTAACCCGTGTTTCCTGCATTGGCAGGCGGATTTTTTTTTTTTTTTTTTTTTTTTAACCACTGAGCCACCAGGGAAGTCCCCAGAAAACCCTTTTTCATGGATGATCGCCCAGCCTCCAGTGGTGATGCTGGGTGAGTGATATCACCATCTGTTTCCCTGTTGAACAAGACTCACGTGGAGCCACATGGTCTGAGACTCAGTAATTCTTAGAGTCAGGACAGACGCAAGCGCTGAGTGTAGATCTCATTCACAACATCCAGTACCATGGCCACTTAAGCTGTGAATATTCCTGTGACTCCTGGTTCCCTGGTCCATGAAATAACCTATGTAGTTGATGGAATATTCTAGTTGCTAGAAAGTTTTTCACCAAATCTTTATGCAGTGGTGCCCTAATTCAGATTTTGCTAGTTCTTAGCAAGCTTCGGTGCTGCAAAATGAGTCCAGCAAATACAAAAGGACCTTCACCTCCTGTCCAGTGGCCCTGTGGTCACTGGTGGCACAAAAATAGGGGTATTGATACCACGGGAATCGGCGATGCCACAATCAGATCTGCCTCCTGCCAGAACTAAAGCCCAGAAACCGCCGCTCACAAGCTGCAGGCTGACCGTGTCCTTGGTGAAACTCATAGAACAGGAGGGTGTGTAAGGTGTGCAGCAGTTATCTCCCCCAGATATGCATGGAAAAAATGCCATGTGGGTGGCACCTACTCCATGCTGAGGGAGGAGGGAGACATGAGCAGAACATGCGACAGGGGAGGAGATTTGGAGGGGAGAAAACCCACCATGTGCTGGAGAAAAAGTAAATTTCAGGGCTGGTGAGAGGGAGAGACTCCACGTCGAGGAGCAGTGAAACTACAGCTGACAATTCAGATCAGGCCAGACTGAGGGAGGACGGGCATTTTCAGGGAGCTGATGGAGCCACTGAAGATTTTTAAGGAAGGGAGGGGCCTTATAAGAGCAGGACCTGGGGAAAACTGTTTCTCTGACCTTGCACTTTAAAAAATGGAGATATAACTCAAATAAAATTCACCCTTTTAAAGCACACAGTTCAGTCATTTTATCTATTCACAAGGTGGTGCAACTATTAACTACGGTCTAATTCCAGGACGTTTTCATCAGCCCCAAGAAGAAACTCAATACTCATTAGCAGCCACTCTTTCCTGCACTAAATATTTGTACTTTTTATAAAACACCAAATTTGGTAACCTGTGAAGTGACTTGAATTTTGAACCCAGGAGGGTTTATGTGTTCCAAACATAAAGAGGAAAAGGGACAGTGGCTTTTCTGAAAAAGAAGGGGCTTTTCCAAGGTTCTGTTGATACAACCAGACATTATCTGTCTATCCATTCATCGAACCATCCATCTGTCCCATCAATGTTCTATCTAACTAGTCTATCTTTCCATCCATCCATCCGTCCATCCATCTATCCATCCATCCATCCACCTACCCAGAAAGAGCAGAGAGAGTGAGAGAGAAGGCAGTATTAGATCCACGCATGGGAGCAAAGAGTGTGGGTGGAGCTGATCCTCAAACCCAGCATATGGGTGACATGGCAGCTCTGACTGTTAGAAGACAAGTCTTGCAGGGATCATGTTTTTACCTGCAGGCATCTCCCGTATCAGCCGTCTTCCTGTACGCTTCCAGACATAGCTTCCTGTATGCTATTCCTGGGGAATCCAAGAGAGAACAGAAGGCGCAGAAACTTGGAAAATCCCTGGCTCTGGAAAGCCCTAAGGAAGACCCTTGCTTTCCGTGGCCCTCTGGGCTCTTCTCCGAGGACAGAGGTGGTGGCTGGGGCCCAGGCCTGTGGAGCCTGAGCCACCCCACAGGCAGGGGTGGCATTTAAGCGTCAGGAGTTGGGCTCCCTCTTGCCACACCCCCCCATCCCATGTGGCAGGAATGGTTGGGGCATGTCCATGATGGCATCCACTCTTCAGCCACGTGGAACCTTGGGCTGGCTCGTCTAAGGGCAGCAGGGCTTCGATTTGTAGGGAGTACTAAATCCCACTCTGTCAGCCTTCGAGCTGTGTATTTTCCTTCACATGTTAGAGTCTCGAGACTTCAAGACTGGAGAGTAATTCTGAGTTCATTGAGCCCGACTCTTTCTTATTACTCCTGAGAAAACAAGAGACTCAGAGAGATTAGGTAACTTGATCAAATCCACCTCTCCCACTAATCGAAGTGTCAGAAAAGTGGGGTGGGGGTGGGTGGGGGTGTCAGCGAGAGGGACAAAGGCCACAAGGAGATTTTGGGGGGTAGCGTGCTCCCTGTCTTGACTGTGGGTGTAGTTTCCTGGGTGGATACAGTTCAGTGTGTCAGTTCTCACTCAGTAAGGCTGCTGGAAAAGAGTCGCCCATCCGGGGAGGGGCAGAGCAGGGGCGAGCCAGGAGGTTCATGCTTCCCTGAAACCCAGCGCTGTCTAAAACCAAAGCCTATTTGAAGTCGTGAAAATGCCTTTTCCCATAAAGTAATTTTTCCCTTTTCTAAAATTAAAAAAAAATTTAAAAATTGCAGTGTAGTTGCTAAACAATATTATATAAGTTACAGGTGTGCAGTATAGTGACACAATTTTAAAGGTTACACTCCAATGGTAGTTACTATAAAATATTGGCTATATTCCCCGTGCTGTGCGTACATCCTTGTGTTACACCTAATACTTCGTACCTCTTACGCCCCCCCTTCTCCCCCTTCCTCCTCGCCGCCCTCCGCCCCCACCCCGCCACCAGCCCCTTGTCTTACCTCCCAGCGAAGTCCCATCCTGCCTAAGGGCTCGCCGGGACCACAGAGCATCCCAGCGCCCCGGGCGCGCCTCACCTGCGGCGCCCCCCGGCCCGCCGGCCCGACACCGCCCCCTGGCGCCAGGTGGCCGCCAGCGCAGCGCTCGCCCGGACGGGCGCGGCGCGCTGATTGGCCGGCGCGGATTCGGGCTCCCGGGGGCGCGGGTCGAGGGCGCGGCGGGCGGCCTCGCTCCTCAGGCTCAGGGCAGCGGGCGCGCTCTCCGGGGGCTTCCCCTTCCGTCCCGTGCGTCCCGGTTCTGAGTCCCAGGGGCCAGGATGACGATCCGACACCAAGGCCAGCAATACAGGCCGAGGATGGCGTTTCTGCGGAAGGTGAGCGCGGTGCCATCCGCCGGCCCGGGAGGAGCGCGGGGACCACCTCGGGGAAGTGCCGGCGGGGACGTGGACTGGGCTGGGGGCGGCCCGGTGGTCGGTTAGCGCCCCTTGATGTTATTTAGTGGCGGTTTGCCGTGTGTGTGTGTGTGTGTGTGTGTGTGTGTGTGTGTGTCCCCGGCTGTCTGTCTGTGTGTCTTAGTCTGTATATAAGTGGAGCGTCTGCAGCGGGGCGATGATCGGCTGGAGACAACCTGTTACTCGGGAGAGGAGGCGCGGCTGGGTCATTTCTGAGACAGTCTCCAGACGTTGTTGGAAGGCGCCCAGAGAGTAAATGAACAATGTTTACAGCTTTCTGATCCAAAGCGGCAGTATTTAAAGTGTGTGTGTGTGGTTACTGTGTACACACAGAAATGGTATGATTTGTACGCTAGAGAGACACCCTGTTCCAGCATCCCCAGGTTGCTCTTTCAAGTGTGTGTATTTGTGGCCCTCGGCTCTCTGGGCCGGCCGCAGAAGTCAGGACCCTTCTGTTGCGAGGGCTCTCAGACCAGGTGGCCAGGCCCTGCGTTTCCCTCCCGGGACCTTGTGCCAGGTGGAGCGCATCTTGTGGGGTGATGTATTTGAGGATGAAGTGGCTCATTTTGTCCTGGGCTCTTGAGATAACTGGTATCGGAGGAGGTTGGCAGAGGCTACCGTCCTGGGTCATTCGCCTGCGCCCGCTCCCATCTGCAGTGAAGTGTCCTCTGTCTTAGGCTTATCCTGAGGAGAATTAGCTGAATCCTTTGTGACAGTAAGAGCTGCCCTGAACCCTTGGAGCTCAGCAAGCTATTGTTGTCAAAACTGTCATGCAGTGTTAAAAGCTGGGCAGTTTGGGCTACACTGGGACATTGGTCACCCTTGGTCCACTTAGTAAGCTTGTGCGTCTGCCAGGTGTAGCGGTGTGAGGGTATACAGCAGAGGTGCAGCGTCGTCTCCTGGGGAAGAGCGTACGCTAGAGAGTTGTTGTTTGGTCAGTGGCTCAGTCATGTCTGACTTCTTGCGACCCCATGGTCTGCAGCACGTCAGGCTCCTCTGTCTTTCACCGTCTCCTGGAGTTTGCTCAAACTCAAGTCCGTTGAGTTGGTGGTGCTATCTGGATCCCTAGGTGGTGCAGTGGTCAAGAATCCCCCTATGAATGAAGGAAACCAGGGTTCCATCCCTGGGTCAGGAAGATCCCTTGGAGAAGGACGTGACTACCCACTCCAGTGTTCCTGCCTGGGAAAGCCCGTGGACAGAGGAGCCTGGCGGGTTGCGGTCCATGGGGTCCATGTGTTGAGCACTACTGAGCACACACAAGCTAAATAACGGCATTTAGGGAAGCCCAGGGCTTGGATGTGAGGGAGCCCTCAGGGAGTGGGGAACTAGCTTGGGCGGCGAGAATTTGATGGGAGGGCTGGCGGTGAAGGACAATTCAGGGTCCGCACACATCTTGTGGAGGTTGGGGGTTTGATGCTTTCTGTGTTCAGTGAGGAGCTGCTCGACAGTTTAAAGTCGGGGAGAAATAAAACCCATTGGTTCCTGGGTTAGAAAAACGATTCTGGTTAGAAGGGGGAGGGCCTCTCTACTCTGGTGGCACTTTCAAAACTATGGCCATCAGATCACCAGCCTTACAGTTTCTGATTTAAGTAGGAGGTAATTAAGTCGTTAAGTCTGTGGAGCCCAAACACTGGTGTTTCTGAAAAACAAACAAAAAAAAGTAGCAGCACCTTCCCAGGTGATTTGAATGTTCCGTGCAGAGAAAAGGCCACAGGACACTGAGCGACATCTGGGGACGTTGTGGGGGAAGGGGCTGCTCCTGGCATCTCTGGGGGGAGGCAGGTGCTGCCAGACCCCCAGGCGCACAGGGCCTCTGGCCCCGCATGTCAGCAGCAGCAGCGTTGGAGGATGCCCTGGAGGCTGGGGACCTGCCAGGCACAGGCAGAGCCTGGCGGCCGAGCCTGGGGGTCGGGGGAGGTGACATGTATCCTGGAGGCCAGGTCCACTGGGCGAGTGGGAGACTCGGCAGAAACAAATACAGAGCCCGCAGCAGAAGGCGGGGCCCTGGGGGTGCCTCCCAGGTGTCTGTCCGGTGGGCAGAGCAGGTTTTGGGGAGGGGCCCGTCCAGGAGTGGTGCCCCTGGGGGTCGGAGAGCCGTGGGCGACGTGACCCAGTGTCTGCTGGCCCCTGGCGGGCGGGCTCCTTTGTCCCCTGTTGGTGGACAACTCCACGGTGCCGCTGACTTGCCCGCTGTCCGTGCAGAAAAGGGCTGATGATTGTCATCCCCCGGGGAACCTTCTCGGGCTCGGAGGAAAATTCCAGCCCGTGATCTTGCCCCGTGAATGACAGCTCCCTCCTGCACGAGTGGCGTGGGCGTGGGAGGTGGGCCATTGTTCTCGCTCCTGGTGACACTGGAGTTCCCTGTCACGCCTGCAGTCACGCCCAGCACGTGGCCTCCAATGCCCCCATCGTGCCCCCAGCTCGGAGTCACCCGGGGTCAGGTGAGGCCCGGGTCCTCCTCCAACTTCTTGCTGCCCAGGATCGTGGGGAGCTGAGTCTGCGGATCTTGAAGGGGGCTGATGGGGTGCGGGCGGCCGTCCGCCCGTCTCTGGGCTCCCAGGCATAGGGAGGAGCGCAGGGGAGTTGGCAGCAGTTGGAGCTGAAAGGGGGGGCCTCTCACCCGCTGAGGACCTGGGGCGCGGCTCAGATGGCCCTATCTGTGATGGGCACGGGGCCTTCCTGCCGGAGGCAGAGCTGGAACCCGGGTCTGCATGGCTGTGCTGGGCCACGACGGCAGAGGCGGGGCCCGGAGTGCACACCCCGGGCTGAGGTGTGCACAGTGGTCTCCGGGCGGCTCTGCGGGGCCCGTGGGGCCGTGCCCTGCTGGCGTCCTCACGTGGCCCCCACTCCCCCCGCCTGGTGTGTGTGTGTCAGTCGCTCAATCGCGTCCGACTCTTTGCAACCCCGTGGACTGTAGCCCACCAGGCTCCTCTGCCCCTGGGGTTTCCCAGGCAAGAATACAGAGTGGGTTGCTGTTTCCTTCTCCAGGGGATCTTCCCGACCCAGGGGTTGAGCCTGTGTTTCCTGAGCGTCTCCTGCGTTGCAGGCGGATCCGCTACCGCCTGAGCCACCGGGGAAGCCCCTCTGTGTGTGTCTGAGTCCTCGCCGCGTCTCTTCAGTGGACACCAGCCAGGCCCACCCTAATGACCTCCTTTTAACTGGGTCACCTTTGCAAAGACCCTGTCTCCTGATCCAGTCACATTCTGAGGTCCTGGGGGCCCGGACCTCAACCTATGAATTTGAGGAGTGGGCATAAGAGAGTCTCTCGGAGATGAGACCACCAGCCAGAGTCCTGTGGTTTCCTCCCTGGAGAGACCCCGGGGGGCTGCCCTGGGGAACATCTGAGGATGGTGGACCCAAATCCCGAATGTTCTTGAGGTCCCTTTGCTGCTCCCCCTCCCACCAGCCCCCCTTTCTGAGAAGTGTGACACCTGCCAGGGAGAAATCTGACTCCCCTCATTGTGTTTTTAAAATAACTCTCATTATTCCTCCTCAGAAGGTTATTTTCAAACCCTTTGTAACTAGATTTTTTTTTTTTTTTTGATGCAAAGAGAAGGAATCAAACCCCCTGACTTTCTGCTGGAGAAACTCAGGTTTCTAACTCATACCTTGGGTTTCTATTCTCCAATGTATGGGCGCCTGGACTCCATGAAATGCTGCTGTTTCATCTCATACAAGTTTTGGGATAAACGTGGACTTTCTTCTGGGAGCTCACGTGGGAAACGGGGCCCCGGGCTCTCACGTCTGAATGGCAGGCAGCCCTGGGAGGAGCAGGTGTGTCCCAGGCTCATGGGTGGGCATGAGTCCAGAAGTGGTGCCTCCTGCAGCCTGAGGCCCCTCGGTCCCCACCCGTGTCCAAGAGAAGCACCCCCTCCACCCCCCTCCTGGGGCATCTCCTTGCTCCCCTCTACTGTGAGCCTCTCGGCTGGCCCAGTGGCCTTAGACGGCCGTGGGCCCCCCTCTGCTGTGAGCCTCTCGGCTGGCCCAGTGGCCTCAGATGGCAGTGGGCCCCTGGTTGTAAGCGCCCCATGTTCCTCTTGGCATCTTTTGCTCCCTCGGTGCCACTCAGCTGACCTGGGCGGTTCTGTCTTGCAGATTGAGGCCCTCGTGAAGGACATGCAGGACCCGGACACAGGGGTCAGGGTGCAGAACCAGAAGGTCATGGTTGTCAGCATCCCTCACGCCATGACGGGTAAGGTGTCTGATCATTTGGTCTTGGCCTGAACAGACCACACACAGGTGTTGGCAAACTAGAGCCCACAAGCCAGAAGCGGCCCCTGTTCTGTATTTGTGAATAAAGTTTTATTGGAACAGATCCATGTCCCCATTTATGTACTGTCGGTGGCTGCTTTTGCACTGCAGTGGCAGAGTTAACACACACACCCCCCCACACACGAGTCCAGTGTCCAGCTTCTCATCCCTTGTCTAGGTGTGTGAGCCGTGGTCCTTCCTGGCACCTGGGGCCCCCTCGGTTCCTGGATTTGGGGCCCTGCCCACTCAGCCACGGTCCCCCTCGTTTCTCCTATGTGGGTGAATCCCAACTGCAGTCGGAGCCCCGTCGTGTAGCATCAGCACTGATCAAAGCAGACGGAGTCAGTGCTGCTGCCCCCTCGGAGGGCAGGTGACCGGGACTTAGGGGACGACGGGGCTGACGTGCGAGCTGAGATCAGCACAGATCACACGGTGGATGCCCCAGGAACCCCCTAATCCCATCTGATCTATTTCAGGAAGCGCCCAAGTGGATGCGAAAGTCCTCGGCTCCTTGGCAGGGAGTGCTAACCCGTCTGCTGCCAGCTAGGGGCAGGGGGACTCCTTTTCTTGGTGTGCACACCTCTGTGTAGAGACGTGGGGTGGACAGTCTAATAACACACCCAGTCCTGGGATTTTAAGTCGGATTTTAGGTGAAGAAGTCTGCTTTTGAATAAGCAAGGGGCTGAATAAAGGCGAGAGTGACAGGGGCCCCTCTGGGAGCCGTCACAGTGGGCACATGGACGTGGGGAGTGGGTGGCTGGACGTGTGTGCCCCCAGGACGTGTGTAGGAAGGGGCGGGTACGGGCCGTCCCCCCTCAACTGTGCTGTGCCCCCCACCCCAGGGCACAGGCAGTGGGGTTTAGACCCTGGCGCCCCACCTGTGGTGTGTTTCGTGGGCCAGTTTCCACTCAGGCAGGGCGAGGTTGCTAGAAAGGGTGGTGGTTGGCATTTGCATGATGGCTTTGGAGCTGGGGTGCATCTTTGTTCTGATACGATGCTGCCGCCTCTGACGAGGAGCATGTCCTGCTGAGGGGCCGGGGGCCTGGCGGAGCAGGAGACACGCAGCTTCCTTGAGGTCCCGTGTCCACTCTCGGCTGGCTGGTGGGGCTCAGCCTGTCCTGGCCCTTGGATCAATGTGAATCCGTGGGAGGGGCTCCCCGTGCCCCGATCTTGTCCCCGTCTGCCTCCCCTGCCTTCTTGCTCGCAGGCCTCCCATCTGCGTTGCCCCCGGGCCAGCCCTCGGATGTGCAGGGCGCAAGGGCAGACAGAGCCCACGTTCCATGGTCTGAAGTTGTAAACGAAACTACAGAGTGTCCCTAAGAAAGTGTCTCGTCCTTCTGCTTTGACAGAAGCCTTTATGATGACCTGAAAAGCCAGGCTTGGATGTACCACTGGCCATCAGCGTTTTGCTGGGGAACGTAGGGGCGTCAGAGACCCAGCACCCCGACCCCGGCGCACCCCTTCCCCTCCCATCCGGGTTCTCATTATTGCCGGGACTGAGCTCCATCCAGAGCTCCATGGACAGCTTGCTTTGGGGCTGTTTTTTTTTCCAATGGTCAAGACTTAGTCTGTTTACTTCCCTCTTGATGGGTGACAGTCTAGGACCCGTTATTGTATCAATAAGAAAAGAGAGCACCTCCGAGAGGTGAAGGCTGAGGGGGTGGCGGGGGACATGGGGTGGAAATCTGGCTGGACTCACATCGTGGGCGGCCCTGAATCATGGGCTGGGGGTTCAGACTGGACATAGTTGGGGGGTGGGGTGCAGGGAGGTCCCTGGAAGATCTGAGCAGCAGGACGAGATCACGGCTGGACAGGGAGGCGGCCAGTTGGGTGGCAGCATGTGGGTGGGTGTCGGGGAGGCTCTGACATCGGCCAGACCCTTCTGCTTTGCAGGAAGCGATGTCCTCCAGTGGATCAGCCAGCGCCTGTGGATCTCTGGACTGGGTGAGAGCTCCTTCTGTCCTCAGCCCGACTGAGGGCTGCTGTGGGCATCACCCTGGGGCGTATCTGGGCGCGGCTGGGTGGGGTTCAGCCCGTGTCTCTGAGAAACTGACCTTTTAATTGGCGAGATGAAGCCTTTGTGAGTAAAACAGCCAGACTCAACATGGAAGGGGTGATAACCGGGGGGACACAGTTGTTTTTTCATACAAAATACTGAGAGTGTGTAAGTCACAGGCTTCCCTGGTGGCTCAGATGGTAAGAATCTGCCTGCAAGGCGAGAGACCCAAGTTTGATTAATGGGTCAGGATGATCCCTTGAAAAAGGGAATGGCAACCCACTCCATTCTTGGCTGGAAGAATCCCATGAACAGGGGAGCCTGGCGGGCTAGGGGCTAGTCCATGGGGTTGCAAAGAGTCAGATATGATTGAAGCGACTAATATGACCACTGCTACTACTAAGTCGCAGGAGTAACTGGGGAGGAGTCAGTCAAGGAGGACTTCCTGGAGGGGGTGACGCACACGTACACTTGGTCTGGAAGGACATGATGCCTGTGAAGTGTCGAGGGGAGCTCAGAGGGCCTGGACCCGGGGTGCAAGTCGACCGTGAACTTGGGGCAGAAGTCGAGCGCGAACTTGGGGCAGAGGTCGACCGCCCCTTCCTGCCTCTCACGGGGTGAAGAAGGGTCTGTTGGTCAGAGACACTCTCCCTGCTCCTGGGTTTCTCCAGACTCAATGGTGTTCCTCCAGGAAGTCCCCATCTATCACTCCAAACCTGGCCCCCATCAGCCCTGGGGTTCACTGGCTCCCCTCCAGATGCACTGAGTTGTCACTGGGGTGACCAGGCTGGGGGACACTCTGGGACCGTCTCCCCAGCTGGTACTTGTCCACAACGAAGGTCGGGAACTGCTGCTACCACTTCTTGGCGAAAGTGCCGTGAGGATGGGGGCACCCGTCCTGGCGTTTGGGGTGCTGTGCGGGGGCGGGCAGTGAGCTTCTGCCCTTGGCCCCTGCTCTTAACTTCCTTGTCTCACCTCTTCCTCCGCAGAGGCCCAGAACTTGGGCAACTTCATCGTCAAGTTCGGCTACATTTACCCGCTGCAAGACCCCAGGAACCTCACCCTGAAGCCCGACAGCAGCCTCTATCGATTCCAGGTGGGCCTCGGCCTTGACCTGGGGTCAGCGGGGCAGGATGTCATCTGGAGGTGTGATGGTCGGCTTCACGTCCTCCCAGAGCTTTAGAAACCGTGGCAGAGGTGGAGGCGTGTTTCAGGCTACGGGGCGGGGGGCCCGGGACGCACAGCCCATGTCAGCCTGGCCGCCTGGCTTCTCTCACAGACGCCGTACTTCTGGCCCACCCAGCAGTGGCCGGCTGAAGACGTCGACTACGGTAAACCGCGCCCACCCCAGGCCTGGCGAGGCTCCCCGTGCTTCTTAGCTGCACACTGCGTCTTGGCGGCATCTGCGGCCGTCACGACCTTTACGTCCGTCCTTGTCTGTGTTAGGAGTGGCTCCTCGGGGGTGGGAGCGGGTCTGGGAGTGTCCTGTCTACCACGCCGAGCACATAGAGGGGTTTCGAAAGGTGATGAGGGTGGAAAACGATGGCGTTGTCTTTTCCAGCCATCTATCTGGCCAAGCGGAATATCAAGAAGAAAGGGATTTTAGAGGAATACGAGAAGGTACGGAGACGCTTTCACGTACGGGTCCTTGTCACCGAGTGCAGTGCAGTCTGGAGCTGCTTCCCCTGTTCCCCCGTTACTCCATTCACACATGCGCTCATCACCCCTCCGTCCCTCATCCCCATCCCTCATCCTGGGTCCATCCATCATCCGCCCATATATTAATATTTGGAAGCAGCTGGTTGGGGTAAATTCTCCCCCACGTTGTGCTACGGTTTCTCCTGCTGTAGTTTAAGCCCTTGTCTCAGTAACTCCTGGGCGCACAGGAGCGACCGCTTTCCTTTTTCTGTCCCCAGATAAGAGGACTTAGCATGTGTGATAATGCACATTATAGGAGGGACAGAGTTTTTTAAAAACACTTTTTATTTTGTGGTGGGGTATGGCGGATTAATGCTGCTGGAATAGTGCCAGGTGGACTGCAAAGAGACCCAGCCACACATACACGTGTGTCCATTCTCCCCTAGACTCCTCTGCCGCCCAGGCTGGCACACAACGCTGAGCAGAGTTCTGTGTGCTGGACAGGAGGTCCTTGTTTATCCACTTCAAATAGAGCCGTGTGCACAGGTCCGTCCCAGACTCCCTGCCCAGCCCTTCCCTGCATCCTCCCCACCGGCAACCATAAGTTGGTTCTTCTCTAAGTCTACGAGTCTCTTTCTGTTTTGTAAACAAGTTTCTTTGTATCATTTCTTTTTAGATTCTGTGTATAAGGGGTGTCATAGGCTATTTCTCCTTCTCTGTCTGATTTACATCACGCAGCGTGACTATCTCTAGGTCCAGGACGGAGAGATTTGAACCTGAGTGTGACCCCACCCCAGTACTCTTGCCTGGAAAATCCCATGGATGGAGGAGCCTGGTGGGCTCCCGTCCATGGGGTCACTAAGAGTTGGACACGACTGAGCGACTTCACTTTCACTTTTCACTTTCATGCATTGAAGAAGGAAATGGCAACCCACTCCAGTATTCTTGCCTGGAGAATCCCAGGGACAGAGGAGCCTAGTGGGCTGCTGTCTATGAGATCGCACAGAGTCGGACACAACTGAAGCGACTTAGCAGCAGCAGCAGCAGTGAGATGGGGAAACAGCAGTGCGGGCTTTTGCTTTGGGCAGAATAAGCCCTATTCCTCGGAGAACACACCCGAATCCTCATAAGGCTGGGCTTCCGGGCAGACGGCAACAATCTCCCCGTGTTTACTTTTTGAACGTGAGAGTGTTAGTTGCTCAGTCGTGTCCAACTCTTTGTGACCCCATGGACTGTAGCCCTGGAGGCTCCTCTGTCCCTGGAATTCTCCAGGCAAGATGCTGGAGTGGCTTTCCGTTCCCTTCTTCAGGGGATCTTCCCGACCCAGGGACTGAGCCCAGCTCTCCCACATTGCAGATTCTTTACTGTCTGAGCCACCAGGGAAGCCCACACACGTCTTTAGAAGGGCCAGCATCACACACAGTGTTAGGTTGCAGCTCCGTGGGTTTGTGGTTCTCTCCTGTTGACTGCTAAGTTTCCACATTCTTCTCCACACAACTCCCATCTTCCTAATCAGACTAGGATACATTTATTTAAAAAAAAAAAAAATCCAAGCCCACCTGTGGCTTCTGTTGTGAAAGCTTGCGGGGTGGGAGGGGGCGTTTGGCTAGACCTCCTGGTTGACTCAGGGCTCCCTGCCCACTGCACACAGCAGAGCTCCTGAGGCTGTGTTCTCATTTTGCTTTCCTCCTCTAGGAAAACTACAACTTCTTGAACAAAAAAATTAACTACAAGTGGGACTTCGTCATCATGCAGGCCAGAGAGCAGTACCGGTGAGTCGGTGCTCACCCTGGTCCTCTGGTATCCCTCCGCCCTCCCCTCCTTCCTTGTTTCTTTAAAAAAAAAATGAGCTTTTATTGGGCGTCTGTGTGTTAAACAGTGGGCTAGGCCTAGGCGTAGGGAAGGGAGAGGCATTGTCCGGGGAGCTGGAGGCAGCCGAGAGGGGTGTCTGGAGGGGGTGGGGTGGGAAGACGGTGGGTGAGTGGGCAGGGAGGGAGAGGAGCGGGGTGGGGGGGACGGTAGGGGGTGGTGCCCACCTGAAGCGGAGCTGGCACAGAGAACGGCAGGAGTGAGGCTGGAGGTGTCGGCATCCAGACTGGGAGAGGGTCCTCTGCTCAGCACTGCCGGGTGGTGAGCAGCCTCAGTTCACATGTCATGAGCTCAAAGAAGTTTATCTTTTAAAAAAAGATTTTTATTGGAGTGTAGTTAGAGAAGGAAATGGCAACCCACTCCAGTATTCTTGCCTGGGAAATTCCATGGCCAGAGGAGCCTGATGGGCTACAGTCCACGGGGTCACACAGAGTCAGACACGACTGAGCGGCTACACAGCAACAGTAGTTGGCACGCGTCCGGCCAAGAGGACCATCAGTCACACATACACACATGCCCACTCTTTTTAGATTCTTTTCTCACATGGGTCAGTACAGAGTACTGAATCGAGTTCCCTGTGTATACAGCAGGTTCTTATTAGTTACCTAGTTTATTCACGGTAGCGTGTGTCTGTCTGTCCCAGTCAAAGAGGCTTTTCTGATTAGCAGTTATTACTGCACACAGATCACCCTGAAGCTTCATGCTCCAAATGGCAACAGTTGTTTTCCTCTCAAGGCAGTTTCTGCAGTCGGGGACGGCTTGGTTGGAGGTTGTGGATCAGAGCCCCTCGTGTGGCTGCAGTCATGAAACAGTCACACAAGTAGTCAGGAAGTGAATATAAAATGACCTGTTGGGTCGTGAACTTTAAGGACATGAATGGCCTGTGCACTCTCATGCAGAACCAAGGACGGCCCCTGTGGTGCTTTTAAATCTATCTACAGTTCTGAGGGCTTCCCAGGTGGCTCAGTGGTAAAGAATTCGCCTGGAGTGCAGGAGACCCAGGTTTGATCCCTGGGTTGGGAAGGGCCCCTGGAGAAGGGCATGGCAACCCACTCCAGTATTCTTGCCTGGAGAACCCCATGGACAGCGGAGCCTGGTGGACCACAGTCCATGGGGTCACACAGTTGGATACTGCGCGCCTGAGCACGCACGGTTCTGTGACCCCCCATCCACCGTGAGGGGGAGGGCTTGGCGTTCACCCGTTCCTCCCCTCGGGGTCTCTCCAGGAGGTTCCTTGGCCTCCCTCACAGCATCAGGCATCTCACCGCCTACAGGTGGTCGGAAGCTCTGAGGGCAAATACCGCAGGGAAGGAGGGTGGCAGCTGCCCACTTTGATGGCCCAGCCTCAGAAGCTGCACAGGGCCGTCTTCCTGATGTGCTCTGTTGGTCAAAACAGCCGGAAACCCCACCCGGTCTCTGAGGGGGAGGACACAGACCCTCTTCACAGTGGGGGGAACTGTAGACAGATTTATAAGGCGCCACAGTGGGCACCCCTGATCCTGCATGCAGTGCATGGAATGTGTCCCTACGGCACACAGCGAAACGTGATTTTGTATTTATTGCTTGACTCTTTCTGTAATATTTAGACCGGAAGCTGTTCAAGGGCAAGACACGTGTTTGTGTGTCACACCATTTGGAAACACCATTTACTGGGTGACTTAAATGGCAGACGTTCGTTTTCTCACAGGCCTGGAGGCAGGGAAGTCAGAGTTCACGGTTCCGCCAGGGTTCGGTTCTGATGGTGCCTCTCTCTTGGCTTGCAGATGGCTGGTGGCCCTTTGTTGGGGGAGGTGGTGGGGAGAGGAGAGAGGCTGTCCAGTGCCTTCTATTCCCAGGACACGAATCCTATCCTAGGGGCCCCACCCACATGACCTCATCTAACTGCTTCTAAACTCTAAGTGCTTCTTAAAGGCCCTACTTCCAGGTACTGTCACACTGGGAGCTAGGGCTTCAGCACATGAATTCTGGGGGAGAATTGCTAACATTCAGACCTCCACCGTCTGATTCTCCCAGTGCTTGGATCAGAGTGGAGATCAATAAATACAACATCAAATGACCGTGGGAACGAATGCATAATTAATCGATTAGGGGATGCTTTTGCTTTAAAGATCATAAAGTGGCAAACTAAGATAATTCGTCGCTCAGGGTTCTCTTGGAGCCCATTCCTCACGACTCTCCTCCAATAAGCTCCGTCACAGACAAGCAAAGCCAGAGAGGACACAGCAGTAAATTAGCCCTCGACTGTATTTCCAGGGCTGCCAGCATTATGGCAAGTCCCCAGTGCCCCAGGCCATCTGTG
The DNA here is from genome assembly GCA_935064755.1 of Tragelaphus eurycerus. NCBI lineage: Eukaryota > Metazoa > Chordata > Mammalia > Artiodactyla > Bovidae > Tragelaphus > Tragelaphus eurycerus. The sequence goes on along the minus strand of CAKXYN010000116.1, from coordinate 640,372 downwards.
GCCCATCTGCCTGGCTCATTTACTCAGTAGAAGATCCACTTAGGTTGGCAAAGGGACAGTGTTTATAGTTAACTTCTGGAGGAGGTTGCAGAGCGCCCCATGGGAAGGGCCCTCCCCACCCACCTTGCTCGCTGGGTGTTCTGAAGTTACTCAGACACGTGAGCTGGCACACGAACCCGCCGACCGAGTCTTGAGAGGGTGTGTGCGTCATCCTGCGTTGCCTGGGAGAACGAGCCTCCCGAGCAGAGCACAGGTCGCCGTGGAAACGGTGCTGACAGGTCCACAGTGGGATAATGAGCAGGGCCTCGTTTCCTACCTGTGGTGGCGGGGGAGACTGGGATGGGAAGGAACACAAGTAACCTTTCCCAGGAATCTGCTGGGGGGCTCAGGAAAACTCTGACTTGGCATAAATTCTCTGAAGCCACAGAGTGGAAGTGACGCTGGAGAGAAGCCAGGAGTCCTCGTGCGGGCTCTGGAGCTGCTGGCCGCCCCCTCCCTCAGATGTTGATGATGATGTTTATCAGAGCAGAGAAAGCTGGGAAGCCGGGTGGGTGGACGTCAGCCCCGAAAGTCCTCCGTACTCCTGCAGGGGTGATGTGGGTGGGGATGGTCAGACCCTCAGCTGGCCATGGGGCCTCGATCGCCTCGCGCCCCGTGCTGCTGGGGGGAGCTGGACTCTGGGACCCACCCCCGGTTCAGGTCCCGCCGCTGCCCCCAGGTGGCCCCGCGACCCCCAGTGGGGCTCAGCCTCTCTCTGCTTCAGCCCCTGGGCTGCAAGGTGAGGCTCGCTCTCTGGGAGGATTCGCTGAGTCGATATGTGTAGACGTTCTGAGCAGGGTGCTCAGCACTAAGTGTGGTGTTAAGGTTTGCTACCTTCATCATCATTATCATTATGGCAAATACAGCTTATCTGGGCAGATCCGGAGAGTGGTCCGGAATGGGGTCCTTCAGGAAGGGGGGCCATCGGCGAGCAAAGGATGCAGCGTCTTCTCGGCCTCCAACGTGGCTTGTGGCTTTTCAGGGCCGGGAAGGAGCGGAACAAGGTGGACAGGTACGCGCTGGACTGCCAGGAGAAGGCGTACTGGCTGGTGCACAGGTGCCCCGTGAGTACCCTGTCCTGGCCCCCCCGCCCCCTCTCACGCCCGCCTGCCCCACCCACACTCCCCACCCCGTGCGGCTCATCTGTCTGGGGCTGGAACTGAATCTGCAGGAGCTCAGTGCTGGCTCGCGTCCAGGGTCCTCTGGCTGGAAGAGGAAACTGTCTGGGTGGAGTCTGCCCGCAGCCCGTCCATTGGTGTGTCAGGATGGAGCGAAGTTCCCTAACAGAGGGACCGGAATGAGTCTGCCTTGTGTGAGGGCTGGGACTCGATGCCTTGGGAAAAGAATATAAGAAGAAAAAACTGTACTTCTCTGGGGGTCCAGTGGTTAAGACTCTGCTCCTGGTGCAGGGGCTTAGGTTCAATCTCTTGTCGGGGAACTAAGATGCCACGCATTGCATGGTGCGGCCAAAAGAAGAAAGAACTAGAGCCCAGGCTGCACGGTAGAAGCAACCCCGCGTTGCGGGAGCCAGAGTGACCTCGCGGTGGCCACGCCCCAGCGTTCCCGCACCGCCTCTCCCCTTCCTCCGGGGGCGGGAGGAGTGGGTGAGCGTGTGCGCAGCCTGGGGGTTTGAGCGCGGGGCTCGGGGGCGGTAAGGCTGGGAGAGACCAGCGGTGACGGCCACATGCCCTGTCAGCTCGTTCCCGGGAAGGCTGGCCTCGCCCCTCAGCGCAGCAGAGGCCGTGTGTGTTCACGCATGTTTCGGACCCAATCGCTGCAGGTGAAGGGATTCGGAGAAGTCAGCTGTTCAGAACTGAGCTCTTCCTCTTGCGGGAACTGAGTTCTCAGAACCAGAGTGACCTGCATCCCCCACGGTGTCCAAGCTCCTGGACTGTTTGAACTTGGAGCCATCAGGGTTTGGCCGTTTCGCTCATTTTCTTTCTGGATTCAGAGCAGACAGCCCGTAGGCCTTCCACCTGTGACGGCGTTGGTGTGGACGCCGTGCTGGCCTGGGCTCCGCGCTAGGCCGCACAGTGCCATCTCTTTCTCCTTCAGAAAAAGCTTCTTCCTCTCTTTGGCTGTCTCAGGTCCTCCCTGCGGCACGCGGGGTCTTTGGCTGCGGCGTGTGGGATCCAGTTCCCCGACCGGGGATGGAAGCCGGGCCTGTGCGTTGGGAGCATGGAGTCTTGGCCACGGGACCACCAGGGACGTCCCCGCGTGCACGTTCTTACGTCACCTCTCGCCCGTGTGGGAGGCACTGTAATTAGTCTCATTTTGCTGATGAGGGAGCGGAGCCCAGGGCTGGTGCTGACTCCCTGTGAGAGCCGGCGCCCCGCTCTCCTGGAGAGCTCCTCTGCCTCCCACGACAGCATCATGTGGTGTCACTGGGCGTGCAAGGCCTTTGTCACCTCCTCGGTCATGAGAGCACCGCGTGATTGCTGCTCAGAGTTACCTGCCCCCTCGTGGGTGGCCCTGGGGCGCTGTGTTCAGAACACAGCCTGATGTGAAAGAGCAGCCGTGAGCAGATGTGAACAGATGTGAGCAGACGTGAGTAGACGTGAACAGATATGAACACATGTGAACAGACGCAAGCACACGGGAACAGATGTGAACAGACGCGAGCACGTGTGGACAGACATGAGCAGATGTGAGCACACGTGAAAGATGTGAGCAGACGTGAACAGACACAAGCAGATGTGAACAGACGTGAGCAGACGAACAGCGTGACCACATGCGAACAGACGTGAGCACACTTGAAAGATGTGAGCAGACATGAACAGACGAGAGCAGACACAGACGTGAACAGACATGAGCACAAGTGAATAGACATGAGCAGACGTGAGCAGACATGAACAGCGTGAGCACATGTGAACAGACATGAGCAGATGTGAACAGATGTGAGCAGACGTGAACAGATGTGAGAAGACATGAACAGTGTGAGCACATGTGGACAGACGTGAGCAGACATGAACAGATGTGAACAGACGTGAGCACATGTGAAAGATGTGAGCAGACATGAGCAGATATGAACAGATGTGAACATACATGAGCACACGTGAAAGACACGAGCAGACGCAAGCAGATGTGAACAGACAAGCAGACGTGAACATACGTGAGCACACGTGAAAGACACGAGCAGATGTGAACAGATGTGAGCAGACGTGAGCACACATGAAAGACGCGGGCAAACGTGAATAGATGTGAACAGACACGAGCAAACGTGAGCAGATGTGAACAGACGTGAGCAAACGTGAGCAGATGTGAACAGACGTGAACAGACATGAGCACACATGAAAGACACGGGCAGACGTGAGAAAACATGAACAGACGTGAGCACGTGTGAGCAGACGTGAGCAGACACGAAGCTGCTCTCACACCCCGGCCCCGTCCCGGCTGCCCCTCTTCATTGGAACTGGACTAGGAGTTGGGGACGAGACCAGGGTGTCCCTGAGTCTCCGCTCCCTGAGTTTTTTAAAAAACTCTCAGCCTCGGTGTCCTGGAGAGTCGGGATGAGGGCCGTGTCTTGTTTGAGGAGCATCCTCTTTAAAGTCTGCCTTGGGTGGGGATGGTGTGATCCAAGTGACAGGCCAGCAGCCCAGGCCGTCAGACGGTGTCCGGGAGCACTCATCGAGAGTGTCTGCCCTGGGCTGTACACAGCTGCGCGGCTCCCCGTCTGCTGACGGCCACCACCGGGCCGCCGCCGCCCTTGTTTCCTGTGCCCTGATGTCAGCTCTGAGGGGTCTCCATTCCAGCTGCCTCTGGGGTCCCAGAAACTGCATCAGAGTGTGGGTCAAGTGTGTGTGTGAGAGAGAGAGAGAGTGTAAGACTGTTTCCCATCATCCTGGGATGGGAGGTCCCAGATGGTTGCCTGCACCAAACAAACAGGAAGTAACAGACGTGAACTGCTGGCCCGAAGGAGGCAGCTGGAGCGGGACTGGCCGGGGAGGCGGCCTGGTGGGGGCGGCAGAGCCGGAGCCCAGCTCTGAGCCAGGCCTCTCCACCGTGATCTTAGGGTGAACACGAGGCCTTGCCTGCTGACAGCGACCCTCCGTTGTGAGCTTCCCTCATGCTAAATCCTCACAAGAACCAGACAGACAGGAGGGGTCATCTCTGGTTCTCAGCACAGAGAGAAGTCTTTTCCAAGATCCTCCCCCCAGCCGGGAGATGGCAGAATCCGGATCAGAACCTCTGGGTGCTTGACTGAAGCCTGGACTCTCCAGAGCAGTGAACCATGGAGCACGGCAGTTGGGAGGCCCTTGTGCCAATCCCACGAACTCCAATCCAGTCTGTGTGTTAATCCATCTATCCATCTACCCATCCACCCACCCACCCATCCATCTACCCCACACCCACCCACCCATCCACCCACCCACCCATCCATTTATTTATCCATCTATCCACCCAGTCCCTTGGACTGCAAGGAGATCAAACCAGTTCATCCTAAAGGAAATCAGCCCTGAATATTCATTGGAAGGACTGATGCTAAAGCTCCAATGTTTTGGCCACCTGATACAAAGAGGCCGACTCACTAGAAAAGACCCTGATGATGGGAAAGATGGAAGGCAAAAGGAGAAGAGAGTGGCCGAGGATGAGATGGTTAGACAGCATCACTGACTCAGTGGACATGCATCTGAGCAAACTCCGGGAGCCTGGAGTGCTGCAGTCCATGGGTCAGAGAGTCAGACCTGACTTCGTGACTGAACAACCACCACCACCCATCCACCCACCCACCCACCCATCCATCCATCCACCCACCCTCCCTCCCTTCCTCTGGGGATGCTATGGTGGTAGAAGACCCCCCACCTGGGGAACCTTACACACCCCTGGAGCTCCCCACAAACTGGGCCACAAACCCTCAGCTTGGTCTCACGATGGGCAGCTTGGCCAGAATCCAAAGTTAATCAGAAACTGGAGACTCTCCCGGTCCTTACATTGATTTTTCCCTCATTCAGCCAGGAGTGAACAACGTGCTGGACTATGGCCTGGACCGAGTGACTAACCCAAATGAAGACCAGGTAAACCAGGTCAGTCTCTGCTGCGTACGTTGGGCGGGGCCTGGGCCAGGGGCTCTTAGGCTGGGCAGGTGTCCGCGTGCCGTTCTGTCTGCGTCTGTAGGGCAGTGGAGCCTCTGCTCTGAGACGGCCAGGGAGAGGAGGCCTGTGCGCGCTGTGGTGTCAGAGAGGGGAGACCAGGGCAGGGGTTCTGGTCAAGAGAGTGGGTGAGGGCAGGCCAGGGCAATGGGATTTAATGGTTGGTTTTCAGACTCCTGAATCACTTCCCTCTTTGAAAATCTGATGAAACTTATCAACCGGTGTCAGCCAGAGAGGCACAGAAAGGCCTTTTGCACGGCGCTTCCACCAGTTCCCTTCCCCCTCAAAGATAGTAGGCCCCAGGTTCACAACCCCGGAGTCAACGTTGGGTTCAAACCTTAATCCACACGACAGGACCTGGTCCCTCCACTTTCTTTTGCATCTCAGTCGGCTGGGATCTTTGCCTTTTTTTTTTTAAAGGACGCCTTCCTTAATAGGCCACCGCTGATGATGAACTGTTTCCTATGATGGATTTTTATTTAAGGAAATGTGGTTCAGAAGCTGCTGAAACAGACGGCACCCCAATTAGGGTTTCCCAGGCATGGCACAGTTATTTGGGGCAGATAGTTCTGTGGGGCTATCCCGTGCCTTGTGGGGTGGTCCGAAGCACCTGGCCTCCCCCACTGGATATCTGTAGCTCCAAGCATCTCCCTGACACCTCCCAGTCCTGACGAGCAGAAGTGTCTCCAGACATCATCTGGTGGCCTTGGGGGCCAGGACTGTCCAGGCTGAGAACACGGGTCCCAGTAAACCAGCCTATCCCCACTTAAACTAGCTGTGGACGGCTCCCTTGCTTTCTGTCCACCGCTGTATCTGGCAGCAAGCAGCCAGGGGCCTCGTCAGCCCCGTGTGTCACCTGTAAGCCTCGGCGGTGCCTAGAAACGCTGGCAGGAAGTCTGACTTGTATTCTTAGCCCCTGGGGACCTGGAGCTCCGGATGACTGTGGGGACCCCCACCAGTGCCTACAGGTTTTGGTTGGGGTCCACATGGAGGGCGTCCATACGCAGAGGACACCCTGGGGACTCTGCTGGGCCCCCTGCCCCTAATTCAGAGCCCCCTCCCTTGATAAATATTTGGCACCGTCAGCGGCCTTTTCCACATTCCCTGCGTCAGATGACAGATAATTGCCCAGGCCTTGTGGGCTTGGTTGCCATGGAAACAGCATCATCAAGGAAAATACTGAACAGGGCTAGAGATTTGCTTTTTGTGGATGCTGGCAGCTCTGGGACCTGTGTGGCCTGGAGGAGGGGGTGTGGAGGGGAGGCCCTCACTCAGCCTGACCAGCCACACACCGCACACGTATGTGTGCATGTGTGTGCCTGTGTATTGTGTTTATCTTTCTGTATGTATGGTATGTGGATATGCATGTCTCTCTGTGTATATTGTATGTATGTGTTTTATGTATACATGCACATGTGCACATGTGTTTGCATCATATGTGTATATGTGTTTGTATGTATTGTGTGTATACATGTATATGTATATGTGCACGACTCTGTGTGTGCATGCATGTGCATGTGTATGTTATGTGTATGTGTGTGTGTTGAGTGTGGATTGTGTGGATGTATGTGTATTTGTGTATGTGTGTGCATGTGTATTGTATGTGTATCTTTGTGTGTGTGGTGTGTATGTGTGTCTCTCTGTGTATGTGTGTGTGTCGTATGTGTGTGTATATGTGTGTATATGTGTGTTGGGTGTGGATTGTGTGGATGTGTATTTGTGTACATGTGTACGTGTGTATTGTATGTGTATCTCTGTATGTGTGTGTGGTGTGTATGTGTCTCTGTGTGTTGTATGTCTGTGTCTGTGTGTATATGTGTGTTGGGTGTGGATTGTGTGGATGTGTATTTGTGTACATGTGTACGTGTGTATTGTATGCCACCCCTGGGGAGTCACCCCACAGAGCACCCCCGTGAAGCCGCTCACTCAACATTTTAGCCTCCCGCCAAGGCCTGAGCCAGAGGGCCCGCCTCTGCCACATACACACACACACATACACACACACACACAACACACTCACATACACACAGAGACATACACACACACATCACACATGTACACACATAATACATACACACATACGCACAATACACATACAGAGACACACATACATATATACACACAATACACACAGAGACATACACAGACAATACACATACATGCATGCACACACACAGCACACACACACACATGCAGAGACATATGTACATATACACACCACACATACACATTGTATGTGTGGTGTGTATATGTGTCTGTGTGTAGCGTGTGTCTGTGTATTGTGTGTATATGTATGTGTATGTGTGCATGCATGTGCATGTGTTGTTTGTGTATGTGTGTATATGTGAGTGTGGTGTGTATATGTGTCTCTGTGTGTATATGTGTCTCTGTGTGTATGTACGTGTGTCTCTGTATGTATTATGTGTGTACCTGTGTGTCGTGTGTTTATGTGTCTCTGTATGTATGTGTGTTGTGTGTGTCTTTGTGTGTATATATGTGTGTCTATGTACATGTGTGTTGTAAGCATGCATGTATATTGTGTGTATGTATGTGTCTGTGTATTATGTGTATATATGTGTGTCTCTATGTATATCTCTGTATGTGTATTGTGTGTATGTCTGTATTGTGTGTGTGTGTGGTGTGTGTGTATATGTCTCTGTGTATATGTGTGTGTATGTATGTATCTATGTGTGTATTGTGTATACATGTATGTATATCTCTGTATGTGTATTGTATGTATGTCTATTGTGTGTGTACGTGTGGTGTGTGTGTATATATGTCGCTGTATGTGTGTGTGTACGTATGTGTATTGTGTGTATGTGTGTTTATGTGGCAGAGCTCTGGCTCCGGCCTTGGCAGGATGGCTGAGATGCTGAGTGAGCGGCTTCAGGGGGGTGCTCTGTGGGGTGACTCCCCAAGGGGTGGCCAGCCCCTCCTGGCTGAGGCAGGGTCCTTAGGGCCCCTTTCTGGGCAAAGGCAGGCGACACGCTCCTCCAGGAGCCCAAGCCGAGGCTGGGAAGGTTGGGGCCACAGTGCTGGGAGGTGGGGGCACAGGGGGCAGGGGTGGTGGGTGGGCCGGGGGTGCTGGTGGGTGTCACAGCCGAGTACCCACTGTCTTTCTGTTTCTTTCCCACCAGCTCCCCTCCTCTGTCTGTACTCGGGTTGCCCTGGCGCCTTAAGAAGAACAAAGACTTGTAACTCTCCTGCTCGCAGGCCCGACCCCGGCCCTCAGCCAGGGCCCAGGGCGGGTGTGTGTGTGCCCTCTCCCTCAGCTGACCTAGTGTCCCTGCTGGTCTGGCCCGAGCACAGGGTGCAGGGAGCGGGCAGCGTGTCCCGGGAGCTGGGTGTCCAGAGACGTCAGATTTCCACCTCACTTCAGAGACCGTCTCACAGTGCTGGTTTGAAGAGGGCTCGTTTTTGACAGTTTGTAAATTCTTGGAAAGACCTCTTTTCCTTAAACAGAGGCAGATGACCCGGAAACTGTAAACACTGTGGAGAGAGGGCAGAGGCTGGGGTTTGGCAGGTGCCTGGGGCCCTCAGGCTGGTGGCTGCGGGGGCTGCCCAGCCCGGGGAGGAGCTGGCTGGAGCGGGGTGGCCCAGGGAGTGGGTCCTCTTGGTTCCCCTGCCCCGGCGGGTGGGGCACCCTAATCTCAGAGAGCGCCTGTCCCCACGGGGAGCAGGCTGAGTGGCGGCCAGCCCCAGCCTGGCTGTGGGCAGTGGTGCCGGGGCCGACCCCCCCCCCCGCGCCCCTGGACTCCAGCAGGGTCTCCAGGTCATTCTGTGACGAGGGCTGGTGGGAGCTCTGACGTCAGGGTGAGGCTCCGCTCCCGCTTCTGCAGTTGTGTCATCTCGGACAGGCTGTGGTTCAGGCAAGCTCTCGAGCTCAAAGCCTCAGTTTCCTCGTCTGTAGAATGGGAATAAGGAGCGTGCCTCCTTCAGGGGCTGAGCGAGGTCATTTATGCCAAGCGTCTGGAGTGGGATCGGCGTGTGCGCACACTGGCCGCAGAGTGCTCACTGCTGTCATGACCACCTCTCTGCTGCCAGAGAGGGAAGCTGTGGGGCCCGGGGACCCGCGGCCCTATCTGGGGGCTCTCCCTCACCCCAGGTGTCCCCCTTCATCCTCCTTTCTTCTCATCCTTCTGCCCTGACTGTTGGCGGCAGAGGCAGGCACACACCAGTGCCACCGCCCTGCCTGGCCCCGTGGACGGCTGTGGAGAATAGCGCGGTCCACACTGGTGGCCACTCCGGCCTTTGGGGGAAGGGCAGACACATGGCTCCATGGTCACGGGCTGTGCCCTGCGGAGCTCCGGCCAGGAGCCCTCCATGAGCGACAACCCTCGCCCCATGTGTCCCTGCCAGCTGGGGGCAGACAGCTGTTTTCCTCTGGCTCCTGTGCGACTGGAGGTGGCCGGGGCATCCCTGGCTGCCTCTCCCCCGCCGGGACTCCATGCGGACTCAGCAAGCGGCTGGTGACGCGGCAGCTCTGGCGTCTGTGTTCACAGCTGGGGACACAGGCGCAGCGGATGGGCTGCCCGTCCCGGACACTCTCGGGGCTGGTGAAGCCAGGTGAGAGCTGACGGGCCCGAGCCCCCTCGGGGTCTTGTTGACATGTCCTGATGTCCGCTGCGCGGCTTCTGGAGGCTTTGCTGGAGTTTATTCTCTTCTCTCAGCAGCGTGGTGAGAGAGGTCACGGCAGTTGCGGAGAGACTGAGCCCTCTGCTCAGGCCGGGCCAGCCGGCGGGCGTGTGGGTCCTCACGGTTCTGTAGCCGCTGCCCCTCCGGGTACCGCCTCCCCATCCCCAGCCGCACGCTGCGGTCCTGCGCCCGGCGCCCCCTTCATGGCAGGGTCTGTGCTCAGGCCCCCAGCTCTACGCTCAGTAGGCCCGCGCTTGCCTTGATGCTCTGCTGTTCTAGAACCTTCTCTAGGTCCCTGGTCCCCTGGAAGCTGTGTGGTCAGTCCCGTCCCCATTGGGAAGGACACTGCGGGACAAGGACTCCTTCCGATGCTCGCAGCCTCGGACTCCCGTCTCCTTGGACGCCTGGCCGCCCCCTTCTCTTTTCCGGTCCGCTTTGCCTGAACCGCCTCCGCTCTCGGATTTCCGGGTTCCAGCGTTCGGCTCTTCCTCTGCTCTCGCGGCCCGTGTTCCCGGCGGCCCTGCGGTCCTCCTCACCTTACGTTTCACTCCACGGCTTGCCCGGCCCTCACCTGTTTCTGCACAGAAACCTGCCTGATAGCCTGACCCCAGGGTCGCTGCTCATCCCTCCCCGGGGTTGCCCAGCCTCTGCCCCCGTCACCCCACGGCACGACCTTGAGCCCTCCTGCCCTGGACCATCGCCTGCAGCCTGCGTCTGGGTCTCAGGGCTGGCACGCGGGCCACAGGGCTGTGTGTAAACGGGCTCTGGACGTGTCCCTGTTTGGGCAACTCTGGAAAAATCCCAAGCCAGAATCCTGGGAATGCAGAGAATGCTAAGATTCCTTGGGTGGGGTGCGCCTCCTGTAACAGCGTCTTCCCTGGGCTGCGGGATAAAGAGGTGACTTCACCCCAGGAGGACTAGCTGTGGAGACAGTGGGGTTTGTGCGTGCCTTCCAGGGTGCAAGACGTGTTTATCTTTAGTCTTACCATGAGACGGCTTTCTCAGAATTGCTTAGAAATATGTGTGTGTGTGTGTACTTTTTAATGGGATTCCCTGGTGGCTCAGATGGTAAAGAGTCTGCCTGCAATGCGGGAGACCCAGGTTCGATCCCTGTATTGGAAAGATCCCCTGGAGAAGGAAATGGCAACCCACTCCAGTACTTTTTAATAACTGCACTTGGATTAAATGTTTCTTATGACCTTTTCTGCTTCTCTGGTGGCTCAGAGGTAAAGAACCCACTTGCCAATGTAGGAGACTTGCAGGAGATGCACATTTGATCCCTGGGTTGGGAAAATCCCCTGAAGGAGGGAATGACAACCCACTCCAGTATTCTTGCCTGGAGAATCCCACAGACAGAGGAGCCTGGTGGGCTACAGTCCACAGAGTTGTAAAGAGTCGGATGCGACTGAGCACACATACGCGTGGCCTTTTCTGTATTGATAGTAATAATCATATTGATAGGTTTGTGAGGCTTAACAAATAAAATGCAGGAAGCCCAGTTAAGTTTAAATTTCACGTAAGCAGCAGATCCTTCTGTCGGTGTGACTGTGTCCCCAGTATTGCCTGGGCATCCTGATCTGCCTCCTGAGTGGGGCTAAAGCGGTTCCTGCGCATTCTTGGCAGAAGCATCTGAGCCCTCTTCAGCAGCCAGTGCTTAGGGTCCCGCCCCATGCCAGTCACTCTGGATTCTGCCCCTCTTTACGGATGAGAAGGCAGAGGCTTTCAGATGCCGGGTAACTTATCCAGAGTCAGGTAGCCGAGAAGTGGTAGACCGGGATTTTGACCTCTCTGACCCAGAAGGTCGATACTCTTTTAATGACCCCCATCCCATCAAATTCTCTCTCTGTCTTTTCAGAGAAGTCCAGAACCCTCTCCCCTACTACCAAGATACACACTCGCCAGACAGGAGAGAGACTCCCTGTATGTTAACCTAGAGGAGGCAGGTCCCCTGGACAGAGGGTTTTTTTAATGATATATACCTCATTAAAATATATTTTAATGATATCTATTAATACATATCTATTAATTTATATTATTAATATATTGTTTATATATATTATTTTTATATATATAGTTGGGCTTCCCAGGTGGCGCTAGTGGTAAAGAACCTGCCTGCCAATGCAGGAGACATAAGAGACGTGGTTTCTATCCCTGGGTCGGGAAGATCCCCTGGAGAAGGAAATGACCACCCACTCCAGTATTCTTGCCCAGAGCTTCCCACGGACAGAGGAGCCTGGTGGGCTACAGTCCATGGGGTCACAAAGAGTCAGACACGACCGAGTGACTTAGCACGCATGCAGTGGCTTCACAGTGTTGCATTTCTGCTGTACAACGAAGTGAACCAGTGTACCTGTATCCCCTCCCTCTTGGACCTCCCTCCACCCCGTGCTGGACATCAGTTTTTAAAGTTAGAAATAAATGCTGATGTCCACGCGGGTGATCCAGGGTGGAGGTGGACAAGCTCTTAGACCCCAAGGAACCCGCTGCAGTCCGATTCCCAGGAGATCGCTGGTAGTTTGGGTGAACCAGAAAGCCCACAGCAAGCCCAGTACCCTGAAAGGATAGTAAAGTCAAGAAGGGAATTAAAATATAAAAAAAATTTAACACCCTGAAGATCGAGATAGTGGCCCCAGAAACAGCAGGTATTAGGCCGGAGACCATGCTGAGTAGACTAGAGGTGAGAATGCTGGTGGCCAGGGGTGTGTGAGGATGGCCCCCGGGGGCCCAGAGACCGTGGACAAGCCGGGCTGCGTGTCCACACGGGGCACAGGGGCAGGGACCGTGAGTAGACTAGAGTTGAGTATGCTGGTGGCCAGAGGCATGTGAGGACGGCCCCCGGGGGCCCAGAGACCGTGGACAGGCTGGGCTGCGTGTCCACACGGGGCGCAGGGCCAGGGTCAGCGGCTCATCCTGGGGCCTGGGCACCAAGGGAGGGTGTCTGAGACCCTGCCCGCCGGGCACCCCAAGCACAGTTGCAGTCGTTACCAGTCGGCGAGCACGCTCCATCCTTGCTGAGGTAGTTTGGCATTATTACGTGTGCAGGTTTCAGGGGTACAGTGGGTGGTCAGATGCGAACAGATACGGCAAAGTGAGTTCTACCAATGAGTTCACACCTCCACCCTTGACTTTGTGGTGTAACAGTTAAGATCTATGCTCTGCACAACTTCTAAGCGTGTAATACAGCATCATTAATTATGGTCACCAGGCTGTGTGTTAGATCCCAGGTCTTATTTCTCCTCCAGCTGGGAGTGTGTTTTACCGTCGTTAGTGTTAATTAAAGAGTCAGTCAGGTGTGTGCTTCCTCTTGGACCGGGGCTCTCGCATTCTTTCATGCTTTTTGGTTTGTTTTTAATTTTTATTGGCGTGTAGTTGATTTACAGTGTTGCGTTAGCCTCAGGTTTACAGCAAAGGGAATCGGTTAAATATACACATGTCTCCTCTTTTCTGGATTTGTTTACCACTGCAGACTGCTGAGCAGAGTTCCCTGTCCTGTGCAGCAGGCCCTCATTCTTTATCTGCTTTATATGAAGTAGTGTCTCGTGGCTGGACGGGCATTCCATTCGGCACTAGCCTCAGCCTCAGGGCAAGTGAGGAACAGGTGAAGAGAACACGCCATTTTCCAATTCTCCTGGATCACTGCTCGCATTTTTTTGTTTTTAAACAGCCTTTTTTCAGCCTTTCTTGCTATGATTCTTGTTTTCTCTTGTCCGCATTGTGCTTCATGTGGGATCTTAGCTCTCTGACCGGGGATGGAACCCCACTTCTCCGCCTGCCAAGGCCACATCTGGGTTTGAATCCTGGTTCAGCCAGTTACCAACCAGGAGATGTCAGAGCCTTGGTTTTCTCCGCCGAAAATTAGAATAATAAAACCTCCCTCCCTTAAACTTTCTAAGGGCTCAGAGAGGTGTAAATTGCTTTGTATATAGCTAGGTGATTATTTTCACACAAAAGTCCAGCTTCTCTTTTGAGCAGAAGGCATAAACCAGTAGATACTCTTCTTAATCCACTTCCGCATGACTTGAACTGAAGCATCTGATTATATTAGATTTGAATGCAAATCTACCCTGACCCTGGGGTCCTTTTCCACCTGAAATGTGTGTCTTCTCACACAGCCCTGTGTTAGGAGAACATAGGAACAGATAATTAGTGTAACTGCCAAAATATTTGGGTCATTTGGAGAGTGTTCTCAGTTTTTTAAGCAGAAACATATTCTCTTAACCTTAAAATACATCTCCATTTTTTTCAGCCTCCAGGCACACAGCAGTCATCATTTGTCTGGTATTTAGTGAGCGTCTGCTCTGTGCCACAGGTTATGCCTGGGAAGATTAATGTGGTCTTCCTGCTCCTAGTAGTGCCTGATGGGTGATGCATAGATTAAATAGAGAGGTGCACAGTGTCTAATTATGGTTGTGATGAGTACGACGAAGGCGGAAGCATGCGTGGGGATGAGGGTCAAATCAGAGAGCTGTGCCTGAGCGTTCCCTTCCTTCGTTAAAAGCACATACTTTTCATCTTCGACTGAGTCCGGTCTCAGTGTGGCGCGTGGCCCCCGGAGCGCATGGACTCTCCAGCTGTGGCGCGGGTACTCAGGTGCCTTGTGGGGTGTGGGATCTCAGTTCCCTGAGCAGGGCTCGAAGCCACGTCCCCTGCATTGGAAGCTGGATTCTTAACCCCTGAACCACCAGGGAAGTCACACGTCGCCTTTCTGAGGTCACTTGTCCTAGCTCCCCCCGCTGAGAAAAGCAATCACATAAAAACAATTTAATGATGCAAAGTTAAAAAAAATGATGCAAAGTAGAAAGGAGACTCATATATGACGTTCCAGATCAGACCCTCCTTCATTCCTTGTCACTGGGCTCTAGCTAAAGGAGATCGTGTCGTCCTTGGACTTTTCCAGGGATGCAAACCTGGTGGTACTCAGCAGCACGCGTGTTAGCCGCCAAGAATGATGCTCAGCTTGACGCGTAAAAGTCACACCAGGCGGTCCTTGACACAAGCAAACCTCGGAAAACTGGTTTTGGAAGCACCAGCTGCACCCAGCCTCCAAGAGTTGGATGGGGCAGACAAGTGGTACCAGGGGCGCATGTCAGATGGTAGGAAGGTTCAGGAGGAGGCAGGTCTGAGTGGTTTCCGGGAGCTTTCAGGATCCCAGACACGAGGCTCCTCTCCAAGTCGCCCTTCCTCTGCTGTGAAAGTCCAGACCGAGGAGGGAGCCCTAGGTGAGAGCGTCCACGTTACGGCTCCGTGCTGGGGCTCAGCTTGCAGTGGAGGCTGGTCTCGAGTCTTTGAAGTGTGTGCTTTATTTTCGGTGGCGTGGCTTTTCCCTGAAACAGCGGGTGCTGGTCAAGTGGCTAGTTCCCCCAGTGGATGTTCCGTAGGCGCTGTGGCAGATTGGGAGCAGTCCTGAACTTGGTCTTCAGTTCACCTTGGCTGTTAGGAGAGCAGGATACAGTTACAGTGGCAAGGCAGCCCCTTCTGTCAACAAACCGCCCAGCTGATCTAATTCTCCAGTAGTTGTACAGAATAGGGTGAACAAGTGGTGATGGGGAAATTCTGTCTTTTAAGTAAAAAAAAAAAAAAAAAAAAAAAAAAAGATGGGCAATGTTCTCTTGGGGAAGGGTTTTTATGTTTCAAGTGGATATTTAGACTCTAATGATTTCTTGACGTCTGTTTAATGGTTTTTGCTTCTTTGTTTTTACAGAAACAGACCGTGGTTTCTGTCAGGAAAGAGGTAATTAGCCTCCCAGTTTCAGGGAAGTTTGATTTTTAATCCTCTAACAAATTATATGTGCTTTGGCTTCCTGCTCTGCACTCAGCGATGAAATGAAAACCAGGTGTAGGGTTCAGACAGTTGTCTACAAAGTAACGGACGGCACAGAACGCCAAGGCGTCTCTTGTAAGATGTGCCAGGGGGTGAGCGGCTATGTGGGACATGAAGCACCCTCCAAAGGCGTGGATCTGCAGGGCGTGGAGTGGGTCCCGCACCCTGGATCCTGCTCACGGTCAGAGGAGCTCAGTGTCTGTCTGGGGTGACAGGCTAAGCGCCTGGGCAGATCCCAGGACAGAGCCCTGGGTCGTGATGGCCGTGAGGTTAGGCCTGCTTCTGTGCGTCAGAGGCATCTGGGAAATGCCGAGCCTTGGTCTCGGGTCACTTTTCCCAAGTGGTGTCTTTTCCGAGATGAACACACGATGAGTTAAGGCTGCTCATTTGGAGTTGGGGTCCCCTGAGTGCTACAGACCTGAGCCCTGGGGTCCTGGGGGCCGGCTTGGGAGGGTGGGATGGGTGCTTTGAGGGGAAAGCAGCTTCCGGTTCAGAGTCGCGTGTAGTCGTCGGTGTTGGCCACACCCCAGGTGGGGCGGTCTAACCACTGTGTCTCTTCCAGATCATGTATTACCGACAGGCCTTGATGAGGTCCACGGTGAAGTCGTCCGTGTCTCTCGGAGGGTAGGTCTCTAACCCGTTGCTCTTGCTGAAGTTGGCACAGCAGGTCATCAGGCAGGAGAACTTCTGCCTCAAGGAGGACTTGACAAGTCGTGGTTGGCTTGAGATTCCCAAGGACTGAAAGGGACAAAAGCAGTCTCACGGGGATTGAGTTGGGTTGGTCTCTGGGTCGGGTGAGGAATAATCAGAGAGTGGTGAGGCGCTGGACAGTCTGTGGATGGGAAAGTGGGAAGCGTTCACGGGCTAGATGGTATGGTTCAGTGGCACTGATAAACATCCGTTGTTAACCTTTGATTAAAATCCAGTTAGGAGAAACTGGAAATTAATGTTTGATTTCTCATTCAGGCTGTCTTAATCCAGTACTCTTGCCTGGAAAATTCCATGGATGGAGGAGCCTGGTAGGCTGCAGTCCATGGGGTTGTGAAGAGTCAGACACGACTGAGCGACTTCACTTTCACTTTTCACTTTCATGCATTGGAGGAGGAAATGGCAACCCACTCCAGTGTTCTTGCCTGGAAAATTCCATGGATGGAGGAGCCTGGTAGGCTGCAGTCCATGGGGTCGCTAAGAGTTGGACATGACTGACTTCACTTTCACTTTTCACTTTCATGCACTGGAGAAGAAAATGGCAACCCACTCCAGTGTTCTTGCCTGGAGAATCCCAGGGACGGGGGAGCCTGGTGGGCTGCACAGAGTCGGACACGACTGAAGCGACTTAGCAGCAGCAGCAATCCAGTCTCCCAGAGGGCATTACTACTCTGACCTGTTCCAGAAAGTCAGTCTTACTAAACCAAATGGACAGTCCATTAGAGGATGCTCAAAGGCTGTTGGATACTTTTAGACTCACTCTCTCGGAGCCTCATTACCATAATTTCGACACCATTAGTGTCTCGACTTGTGGGCACCTGTTTTTCCCCCTTCCACGGTGAAGGTCTGGTGAGAATAAGGTCTTGTGAGGTGGAGCCCGGGGCCTTGAGTTCCACCCGGGACTGAGGACGGGGGCTCTGCCTTGTCTCAGGGGCACGGGTCCTGCTCCACAGTCTCTTGTGGCAGGGGGCAGCCTTCGTGGCGGGCACCTCGTGTGTATATTATGGATGCAGTATGCCCACATTTAGGGTGAAGACCTGGCAGATTTTTTTTCCCCAAACTAGCAGACACCAGGACACGTGTTGGTTCAGGAGGTCTAGCCCAGCTGGAAGGGGTTGGCGCTTGCCTGGGTTTGTCTCGGGGAGACCACAGTGTTGAATAATGGGTCTGAATTCCCGAACTCGGGCATCTTTGACAGAGGGTGGGCCCCCGGGTGGTGACAGGCCTCACTGAGTCTCCATGGACCTCATGCTTCCAAGATGGTGCCAAGACCCCTGTTTGAATGCGTGCAGAATCAGCTTTGCATTGTGAAGACTCACAATCAAGGGTGAAGAGGACGTGTTTTATGAACCAGGCACAGAGAAGTCACAGAGGAACCGGATCGGGAGACGCCGTTCCGTTTCAGGACGAGAATAGGACAGGTCTTGTTAAGCACCTGCCAATTCTGAGAACTATTAGTGTTTTTCTGAGAAGACAGTGATAAGTATGTAACCACATGGACAGAGTTGAAGGCGGGCAGGCTGGTCAGCCGACCTGAGTGTTGATTTATTTGGTCTCTGGGGTGTTGAACTTCCAGGAAATCACTTTTTTTTTTTTTTTTTTTTGCTTTTGAGGATCGTTAAGTATAGCGAGCAGTTTTCATCCAATGACGCCATCATGTCGGGCTGCCTCCCCAGCAATCCCTGGATAACGGACGACACCCAGTTCTGGGATTTAAATGCCAAACTGTACGTATTCAAGATATCCGTGTTCTTTTAAAAGAAACTTTCTGCATTACGGTTTTCATGTCATAGAATTCACCCACTTAAAGTGCACGTTACAGTGCTTTGACTATATTCATAGAATCATGCAACTACCACAGGTTAATTTTTAAAATATTTTCATCACCCGAATAAGAAACCCCCTACCCTTTAGATTCCACCTGCAATGCAGGAGACCCAGGTTTGATCCCTGGGTTGGGAAGATCCCCTGAGAAGGAAATAGCAATCCACTCCAGTCTTCTTGCCTGGAGGATCCCATGGACAGAGGAGCCTGGCGGGCTACCATCCATGGGGCCACAAAGAGTCAGACAAGACGAGCGACTAACGCACACACCCTTTAGCTATTACCCCAAGTCCCCGTCCCCTAGCCCCTCCAGCCCTCCTCAGCCCCTAAGCTGCCTGTCTCTCCAGGCTCGCCTCTTCTGGGTGTTCATATAAATGGAATCGTACAATATGAGGTCTTTTGTGATTAGCTTTTCCCCCTTAGCACGATGCCTTCAAAGTTTATCCATGTTGAAGCAGATATTAGTACTCAATTCCACATTATGGATGAAAAATGTAATTTTATGGATAGACCACATCTTGTTTATCCGTTCATCATCTGGCGGACATTCAGGGCGTCTCTGCCTCCTAGCGGTTGTGAATCTGCTGCTGTGAACATTCATGGGCTCGTTTTCCTGTGGACATGTATTTTTCATTTCTCGGGGTGTGTGCCTAGGAATGGAGCTGCTGGGTCAAAGAGTAACTCTGTTTTAACAATACAGAGATTGTTTTTGAAAAGAAAACAGTCATCTCTGTGGCTTTCCATTCTCGATTTCTAATTAGAGTAAAAATAAGTTCTGGGAAGGCAGAGCCCTTAACCTGCCTTGGGGAATTACACCACACATTCCTTCGCTGTTTGTGAAATTTGAGGGGTTGTTGCTGCATAACTCTGCTGTTTGGAAGAGGAGGCAAAGGCTGAACTACAGACCAGAAAGCCGAGCTGACCCAGGAAGAAAGAAGGGGAGGGGGAGGAGGGGGAGGAGGGCAGGGAGGAGGGGGAGGAGGGCAGGGCCGGGGCGTGGGTGCAAACCACGGGCTGGTCAGCAGCACGGCCACCGCCTCCCGAGGCCTGCGGAGCACCCCAGGCTCAGACCCAGCCTGGTGAGCAGGCCTGGGGGGTGCCCTTTCCCCTCCTCCACGTAGCCCTGTGGTCAGCTGACGGGGCAAGGAGGGCACTCGTGGGAGTCGGGGGTCAGCTGCAGGGCCCAGGACTCTGGAGCCCTGGTTATGAGGATGGTTTCCTTCAGCCTGTGTGTCTCTCACAGTGTATCGAATAAGAGTTGTTG
Organism: Tragelaphus eurycerus; assembly: GCA_935064755.1. Taxonomy (NCBI): domain Eukaryota; kingdom Metazoa; phylum Chordata; class Mammalia; order Artiodactyla; family Bovidae; genus Tragelaphus; species Tragelaphus eurycerus. The sequence continues at coordinate 620,991 of CAKXYN010000116.1, read as the reverse complement.
TTGGGGTTCAGTCGCTCAGTTGTGTCCGACTCTGAGACCCCATGGACGCAGCACGCCAGGCTTCCCTGCCCTCCATCTCCCGGAGCCTGTTCAAACTCATGTCCATCGAGTCAGTGATGCCATCCAACCATCTCATCCTCTGTTGTCCCCTTCTCCTCCTGCCTTCAATCTTTCCCAGCCTCAGGGTCTTTTCCAAGGAGTCAGTTCTTCGCATCAGGCGGCCAGAGTGTTGGAGCTTCAGCTTCAGCATCAGTCCTCCCAGTAAACATTCAGGGTTGATTCCTTTAGGATGGCCTGGTTTGGATAAGAGAGGGCCCCCTGAATCCAGGCCTGGCGTGGTGGCCAGCCCTTGCCTCTGCAGGTCTTGGAGGACGATTGTGTGTCCCTCTGTCCTGGAGGGTTAGCGGGGCATCCCCCGCTACAGCCCCACCCGGGCGACCAGCTCCTGACCCTAGGCCCAGGGGACACGTCTGAGGCGGCATTTTCCGAGCAGGGGGTTACTTGGCTTGTCTGTGCAGGGATGGGGGAGGGGACGCGTGGAGGTTAGTGGGGCGAAGCCCCTCGCCCCATGCAGGTCGCCGCCTGGCACAGCCCAGGTGTCTGGAGCACTTACACGTGGTGGTCCTTGCAGGGTGGACATCCCAACCAAGATGCGGGTGGAGCGCTGGGCCTTCAACTTCAGCGAGCTGATCCGGGACCCCAAGGGTCGGCAGAGCTTCCAGCACTTTCTCAGGAAGGAGTTCAGTGGTGGGTCTTTGATTTTGTTCTTAATAGAAGCATTTGCTTTTGGAGACACTCCTGGTCGTCTAGCCTGGGGCCGGAGGATGCTGGCAGGTGTGTTCAGGGCTCTGTTCAGGACAGCTCTTGGTGGGAGCTTTCCAGACTCGCCCCCTTCTTGGGCTCCCTGGTAGGGGGGTCGTTTTGCTCACGGAAGCCGTGTGAGCTGTGACTGTCCCCCCAGCGCCCCGTCCCCTCTGGCTGCTGGCACCTGCTCAGCCTGAGCCCCAGGGTCACCTGCCCAGGAGCTCCCAAGTCCGCCACCGCCACGCGCCTGGCTTTCTTCAGCGCGGGGCGCCCTGGCTGCCGATTCAGCTCACCGGGACCCCATCCCCAGTGTGTCCTTTCTAATTGGTTTGGGGTGGACTCTCTCAAGTTTTGATAACTCCCCGAGTGACTGTAACGTGTGGCCCTAATCAAGGACCACATCTCAGCTCCCAGTCTGCTTCCTTAGAAGGTGCAGCTTCAGTGGAGTGGGTGGGGGGAGTGGCTGGGGGGGTCTAACGCCTGATGACCTGAGGGGGAGCTGACATAGTAACAACAGACATAAAGGAAAGTGTTGGTCACTCAGTCGTGTCCTACTCTGCGACCCCGTGGACTGTAGCCCACCAGGCTCCTCTGTCCGTGGAATTGTCCAGGCGAGAATACTGGAGTGGGTTGCCGTTTCTTTCTCCTGGGGCTCTTCCTGGCCCAGAGATGGAACCTACATTTCCTGCATTGCAGGTGGATCCTTTACCATCTGAGCCGCCGGGGTGTTATATTCATCCGTGGACATAAAGTGCACAATGAATATAACACCCTTGAATCGTCCTGAAACCATCCCTCCCCCTCCTGTCCCCAGTCCATGAAAAAGCTGTCTTCCATGAGATGGGTCCCTGGTAGTGAAAGGCTGGGGACCACTGGTGGGTCCCCCTTCACGTCCCGGCCTTGCGGCCCCTCAGCCTCAGAGATGTGGCGTGCAGGGAGGCACCCAGGGGAAAGCGGAGGCCAGACTGGGGCCACGTCCCGCGGGTGGAGCATTCCGTGGGCTTCACCGCCTGCCCTGAAATCCTGGCTTTCACCCTCCTCTTACTTCCCGCCAGGTCCCCAGCCCTGGGGCACCCTTGCCCCTCCCTTGCTCCCCGAGACCCGCTGGCCTGTGAGTTGCACCTGAAACTACCCCACGGGACGTGCCATGAGCCTGTCTGCCTGCCTGATGTGGCAAATTACGTTGTAATAGGGATTCTGGAAAAGCCTTGTCTCTGACTAAGCCTGACTGCCAGGATGTAAGAAACCCAGAGGTGGAGAGGGGGCTGCTTTAGGCCAGAAGCACCCGGTGAGAAAGTGGGCTGGGCGCCATCTAGTGGCCCCCTGACGAACCACACCCTGAGTTTATCCCACCCACTCCTTACTTGGCATCCGTGAGAATTCATCTCTATGATTCCCTGGCTGTTATTTAGAAAAAGAGCGTTATTGATGATCTCTGGATGACATTCCCATGGCTTCTGGTACAGGCAGAACAAGTAATCAGTCCATTTCATTAAAATTTTAAAAATCGAGATATGCTTCACATGTTGTAAATTCAGACCATATAATCCACCTGCGCTTTTAAAGTGTGCAGGTCAGTGCTCTGTATTACACTCACAAAGGTGCACAGCAGTCACCACCATGTAGCTCTAGAACGTTGTCAGCGCCCTCAAAAAGGAACTCCAACCCGTGGGAGTCATCCCCGTCCCTCCGTCTGCCTCTCCCCCCACGGCCCCGTCCCAGTCCTGGGCAACCACTCATTTCCCTTCTATTTTCATGGATTTGCCTGTTTCTGACATTTTCTATACATGGATCGTACAGTATGTGGCTTGCTGTCTTCTTTCACTCAGGACAGTATTTTGAAAGTCTTTGCGTGTTGGAGCGTGTAATAATGCTTCATCCTTTTTAATGGCCGAATAATATTCCACTCGGGCTTCCTTGGTGGCTCAGCAGCAAACGTGCGCCTGCAAACGCGCGCCCGCAAACGTGCGCCTGCCAACGCGCGCCCGCAAACGTGCGCCTGCCAACGCGCGCCCGCAAACGCGCGCCCTGCCGATACAGGAGACGTGGGCTTGATCCCTGGGTCGGGAAGATCCCTGAAGAAGGAAATGGCCATGAACTCCATCTAGTATTCTTGCCTGGAAAATCCCATGGGCAGAGGAGGTCGGCAGGCTGCCGTCTGTGGGGACGTGATTGAACGACTGAACGGCAGCAGCGTTCCGTCTGTGAAGGCACCAGGCTTCGTGTGCCCCGTCTCGGGTGCAGACGCTTGGGGCGTTTCCGCTTTGTGGCTGTTACGGGTAGTGCTGCTGTGAGCATCCACGTACACACTTCTGTGTGCTCACTTATTTACACTGGTAAAATGTTCGTAAGACTCACCATTGTAACCATTCTAAGTGTTGAGTTCAGTGACAGTAACTGTCACCACCATCCATCTCCAGAACCTTTTAATCTTTCCAAACTGAAACTGTCCCCTTTAAACATGAACTCCCCATGCCCTGGAAGCCACTCTGCTTCCTCTGGGCCTGAGTGCGCGGGGGCCTCGCAGACATGGAATCCTACAGTATTTGTTCCTTTGTGTCTGGCCGGTTTCACTTGGCACCGCTTCCTTCAGCGTTCACCCCGTTGTGACCTGTGCCAGGATCGAGTGGCGATCACTGCGCGTGCGCATCACGTGTGTTTGTCTGCTCTTGTGCTGGTGAACATTTGGGTGGTTGCCACCTTTTGACTTTTGTGAACAATTGTGCATTTAATTTTACTCCTAAGCAATAAACTGTCTTTTGCTGTGGGCAAGGTGGTCTCCAGGGCCCTGGATGTAAGGCCAGGGGCTGTCACTCAAGAGCATCCTGGCCTGTCTGCTCCTGCGGGTGGTCTTGGTCCTAAGGACTCCCTGGATTTTATGCCAAAGAGGAAGGGTCTCTATAGAATTAGGGGACAGAGGCAACTCGCTTAGGCTCCTACAGCCTTCTCTGGTCTGAAATGCCCAGGAGGCTTCCAGGGAATGAGGAAATGGAGCAGAGGGATGGGGGGGTACATTTCCCTACATGGGGGTCACCACGTGAACCCCCCCACACACATGCACACACGTGTCCACACACACAGAGGGATGAGGGGTACATTTCCCTACGTGGGGATCACCACGTGAACCCCCCCCCCACACGCACACATGTGTCCACACACACAGAGGGATGGGGGGTACATTTCCCTACGTGGGGATCACCACGTGAACCCCCCCACACACGCACACACGTGTCCACACACACAGAGGGATGGGGGGTACATTTCCCTATGTGGGGATCACCACGTGAATCCCCACACACACATGCACACACGTGTCCACACACACAGAGGGATGGGGGGTACATTTACCTACGTGGGGATCACCACGTGAGCCCCCCCACACACACGCACACACGTGTCCACACACACAGAGGGATGGGGGGTACATTTCCCTACGTGGGGATCACCACGTGAACCCCCCCCACACGCACACACGTGTCCACACACACAGAGGGATGGGGGGTACATTTCCCTACGTGGGGATCACCACGTGAACCCCCCCACACGCACACACGTGTCCACACACACAGAGGGATGGGGGGTACATTTCCCTATGTGGGGATCACCACGTGAACCCCCCCACACGCACACATGTGTCCACACACACAGAGGGATGGGGGGTACATTTCCCTACGTGGGGATCACCACGTGAGCCCCCACACACACACGCATACACGTGTCCACACACACAGAGGGATGGGGAGTACATTTCCCTACGTGGGGATCACCACGTGAACCCCCCCCACACGCACACACGTGTCCACACACACAGAGGGATGGGGGGTACATTTCCCTACGTGGGGATCACCACGTGAGCCCCCCCACACACACGCACACACGTGTCCACACACACAGAGGGATGGGGTGGTACATTTCCCTACGTGGGGATCACCACGTGAACCCCCACACACATGCACACACGTGTCCACACACACAGAGGGATGGAACCCCCCCACACGCACACAGGTGTCCACACACACACAGGGATGGGGGGGTACATTTCCCTACATGGGGATCACCACGTGAACCCCCCCACACACGCACACACGTGTCCACACACACAGAGGGATGGGGGGGTACATTTCCCTATGTGGGGGTCACCACGTGAACCACCCCCCCACACGCACACACGGGTCCACACACACAGACGCAGGCTCCTGCTTTCCCACTGCTGTGACCTCCTTTGTTTTCTCAGGTGAAACTGCTACCTGGGGTGATGAACAGGTGTCACTCCCGAGTGTGGGGGCGCCGGGTAGAGAGCGTCGAGCTGGAAGGACACAGGACGGGGCGCCCGGCTTTCCTTCTGGGCCGAGGGGCAGGGTCTCTGGCTCAGGAGTCCCTCTGTCTAGTCCCCCACGGCCAGGCCTTCCCGGAGGGTCAGTCCTTCAGGGTTGTGGCTTCAGCAGCGCATCTGTGAGGGGCTCTGGCGGGAACACGTGCGGCAGGGGCTCTCAGAGGCGGGGTCTCTGTGCACCAAGGAGGCACTGTCGGCGCGCTCCCTGGCTTCATGCCCTCTCCCGGGCCCTGGCCGAGCACCCAGGCGCCTGCGGTTCCACCTCCACTCCCCCCCTCCCCCCCGGCTCGCAGCCCAGGGCGGGATCCATGCCCACTGATCGCTTCTCTTCTCTCCCTCCCTCTGCCTCCCATCGGGCTCCCGTCTGGCTGTCCATGGCGTCTACCGTCTGCCCCTCGCAGGGGAGAACCTGGGCTTCTGGGAAGCCTGTGAGGACCTGAAGTACGGCGATCAGTCCAAAGTCAAGGAGAAGGCGGAGGAGATTTACAAGTGAGCATGAGCCGCAGAGGTGCCGAGGCCGCCCTCCCGGCTGGTCCCCGCCCCGCGCTCGAGGTCAGACTGGACGGAGGCCCCACATGCCTCGTGTTGTGCCGTCAGTGCACCTCGTGTGTGGACGCCTCACCCCTGCCCTGGGGGGCTGGGGGTCACCCCAACCACTGTTTGCTCTCTAAGAGGTTGGGAATTCCGAAGTTAAGCACATTTCACCTTCCCAGTGCTGGCAGGGAAGTCTTCTTGCTTCTAGGAAATATTGCTTGACAACCTGTTCAGATGCTTGAGTATTCTGGAAAAGGACCCCTTTCACCCCATGGTGGGGCGGAAGGCGAATTATGTCTGCCAGCCCCTCTCTCCCGAGCAGCTGGGAAGTTTCCATTCACTAACTTGGTTTGGCTACTTTTTTTTTTTAATTTAAATTTAGTTTTGGCCGCACTACACGGCCTGTAGGATCTTAGTTCCCTGACCAGGGATGGAATTCACACCCCCTGCCATCTATGTGGTCGCACAGAGGCGGACCCGACCGAAGCAACTTAGCAGCGGCAGCAGCAGCAGCAGAAACAGGGAGCCTTCACCACTGGACCACCACCGCGGAACTCCCGGTCTGGCTACTTTGGCTGACATTCTCCTTCTGGTCTCAGGCTGTTCCTGGCCCCCGGGGCGAGACGGTGGATAAACATAGACGGCAAGACCATGGACATCACGGTCAAGGGGCTGAAGCACCCCCACCGCTACGTGCTGGATGCGGCGCAGACCCACATCTACATGCTCATGAAGAAGGTAGGCAGGGCTGGCCGAGAGTGCGCCAGGATGGGTACCCGGATGCCGGGGAAGGGGGCGTGTGTGGTCACGGCCGGAAGTCCTCCCGTCCTTGGGCACCTGGATGCCGGAGAAGGGGGCGTGTGTGGTCACGGCCGGAAGTCCTCCCGTCCCTGGGCACCTGGATGCCGAGGAAGGGGGCGCGTGCTCGTGACCAGAAGTCCTCCTGTCCCTGGGCACCTGGATGCCGGGGAAGGGGGCGTGTGTGGTCACGGCCGGAAGTCCTCCCGTCCTTGGGCACCTGGATGCCGGAGAAGGGGGCGTGTGTGGTCACGGCCGGAAGTCCTCCCGTCCTTGGGCACCTGGATGCCGGAGAAGGGGGCGTGTGTGGTCACGGCCGGAAGTCCTCCCGTCCCTGGGCACGTGGATGCCGAGGAAGGGGGTGCGTGCTCGTGGCCGGAAGTCCTCCCGTCCCTGGGCACCTGGATGCCGGAGAAGGGGGCGTGTGTGGTCACGGCCGGAAGTCCTCCTGTCCCTGGGCACCCGGATGCCGGGAAAGGGGCATGTGTGCTCGCGGCCTTGCTGCTGTTGGGTGCAGATCTGTCCGCTGTGTCTTCCACCTGCGGCAGAGCTGGCCCTCCCCGTGCTCCCGAGCCCTCTGGCCGGGGAGGAGCAGCTGCTGAGGCGGAAGCCTTCTCAGGGCTTCTCACTCTGCAGTGAAGGGCTGTCCTGACGTCGTGACTGCACCAACTTCCATTCCCACCGCGCGTGCGTGCGTGCGTGCGGGAGGGTTCCCTTCTCTCCACATCCTCTCCAGCGGTTTTTGCCTGCAGACTTTTTCATGATGGCCGTTCTGACCGGTGTGAAGTGGCACCTCACTGGGGTTTTGCTTTGCACTGCTATGATAATTAGTGATGCGGAGCATCTTTTCCTGGGACTGTTTGGCCATCTGGCCGTTAGTTCTTCGGCCCACGGTTCTCATGACTTCTGCTGTCACTGCTGGGTCTTTAGAATGGTACGATTTCAAGAAATTAAAATCAATTCCCCATTGGTTGTTGAGAAATTCTCCCAGTTGTTGCTCCGGGCTTTCTCCTGTATTTGTTGGGACTGAAGTTTGCAGTTGGTTTGGGTGAGGCAGCATTCGGGAAGTGACCTCTCTGAACCTGCCCAGGGTCCCAGGAAATAGCCACACAAGGGAATCCGGGCTTCCCTGGTGGCTCAGACGGAAAAGAACCTGCCTGCAGTGCAGGAAGCCGGGGTTTGATCCCTGCGTCAAGAAGATCCCCTGGGGAAGGAAATGGCAACCCACTCTAGTATTCTTGCTTGGAGAATCCCACGGACAGAGGAGCCTGGCGGGCTACAGTCCATGGGGTCACAGAGAGTCAGATACGACTGAGTGACTCAGCACAGCACTGTGAGTGATCAGGCGAAACGGATGCCGCTGGCCTGGGGACCACGCTTGAGAACGTGGCTTTCGATGCAGATCTGAGTGCCTTGAGCTCAAAGAAGCAAATCCTCTCAACTCCCATCTCGCTGCTGGGAGGAGGCTGGGAAAAAGGCAAGTGTATTCTTTTGATTGGACCCTTTCCTTCTCATAATTCTCGTTTTTCTCTTGTTCCTGCCAGGACTCTTATGCTCGCTACTTAAAATCCCCAATCTATAAGGAGATGCTGGCCAAAGCGATTGAACCCCAGGAAACTACGAAGAAAAGGCAAGTAGAACGGGCTGAAATCGCTCATGGCCTACTGTTTTGTTTACAGGGAAAGGAGGATCTTTTTCAGCCAAATGGCTATTATCAAGATATTTTCTGGATGAAAACATTGAGACTGGGAGGCATTCTCAGGGTCTGATCGCCTTGTTGGCTTCATCACGATCTGGAAGCTGGCGAGATGCACACGGTCATTACTGCCCGTGAGCTTTGTTTTCCTAACTCTGGTTTGAAAGAGTTTTGATTATCAAATGGAATAATGACCTTTATTACAGATGGAAGCATTGCATTGGCCTTTTAACTGGCACACTTCTCCACTCCCAACTGGTGTTTAGGAATTAATTTAGCTACGTCCTGGTAACATCCTTTGTGATGCCTCCGGACTGTGGCGACAGGGGCAGATTGCTCCCAAAGAAAAATGCTGGACTTTCAGGGGAACGAACAGGGGAACTATTCTTGCTGACCACAGGGGACTGCCTTTCATCAAGTCCCTCTGTTCCTTTATCCATGCCCACCTTCCTCACTGGAGATGCCAGTGCCTGTCTGGCAGGCCTTGGGCAAAGGATAACACGTCCTGAGGGGCAGTTTGAACTCTTTGGGGGCGAAAAAGAAAACGCTAGAGGGATTTAAGATGCAGAAGAGTAACCAAACAACAGCTTGAACAAAGGTTTGGGACTCTGGCAGTTTTCCCAGCCCCGGGGCCTGTCCTCCCTGCCCCCACCCCCCCTAGACGTTTCCCATTTGTCAGCTCAGCCCCTCGCCAGGCGCTTTTCCAGCGTCCCCAGTCAGTCCAAAGGAGGGGGTGGTTGGACCAGAGCCTTCATCAGAGGAGCTTTAAAAGACCCCAAGTTGACTTCATTTTTGAGGATAACGGCCTTGTTATGAAAAGGAGAGAAAGGAGGTCTTGGTGGTGGGTAAGGACTGGAGTTCAGTGTCCCTGGGGACCTGAAAGCTCCTTCTTTAAGCCACAAGAAAGGGCCACAACAGCTCCAGACGTCCTGCCAGAAAGCAGTGGGGGAGGGAGGGGAGCGTCTCATGCCTCTGTCCAGATGTTTTTAGGTTGGCACAGACCTGAGAAATCAGCTGGGGTCTCTTATGGGGTGCCTGGGCGCTTGTCTGGGGTGGCGCTGGGCCGCGGGTGCAGCGCTCGGCTTCAGGGTCGAGGACCGGGGTCTGGTGATACTGTTGGCGCTCTGGGTAGCAAGCGCACCCTGGGGACTCAGGAAGCCCCGCCGGTAGCTGTGCGGGGATGGCAGGGGCTGTGAGTGTGTCCCATGACTGTCAGGCGTGAGACAGTGCACGAAACGGAAGTTTTCCAGAGCAAGTTAAGTGGAGCTCCAAGCAGGCAGGGCTGGGGGGAGACCGAGTCTCAGGCACGGCTCACAGCGGGGGGCATGGTTCCTCCCCCGGCGGATACGGAAGTTCCAGGGGTTACATGCTCCCGAAATTTGGAGAGCTCCTAGGCCTGAAGTCGCCCTTTGCGGCTGAAATGCTTCCCCAAGCCTGCTCACGGTCGCCTCCATCACATACCCGGAGCTGTGTCCTGGCGCCCGAGGTGACGGTGGACAGTGCGGTCTTGGCGATGCGTGGGTGGCGTTGGTGGAGGAGACGGACGGGTTGGCGCATGCGCACAGGGCCGCCAGCGCATCCCCGGTCCTCAGGCCCCTTCCCCTTCTTCTCCTGGTCCCGCCTCGCTCTGCGATGGCCTCGATGGCCTCGCACTTTCCTTCCTTATCAGAGCCTTGACTTTTGAAAACAAATGCTCCAGTTCTCCCTGAGGGGCAAGAGCCCTTGGGCTTCCAGTACCCGCCCCCTTTGTCCCTTTCTTTCCACAAGAACCTCTAGGAAGCTAAGGGGACACGTTGGTTTCCAGACACTGGCGGGTGGTCTGTGCCTGGCGCTGCCCAAGCCCTCTGGCGGTCTCTAAGAGCTGATGGCAGCTGGGGCTCACTCAGGCCCCATCCTCCCGCGGTTGGGGGGCCTCCGAGGGTCCCCCTTGAGGTTCCCTGGGAGGATGAGGGGCCGCCAGAGGCCAGCCTCGCCCCGCCAGGTGTCCAGTGCTGCGCTCCGCCGACCACCCCCTCCTGCCTTTCAGCTCGAGCCTCCCGTTCATGCGGCGGCACCTGCGCTCCAGCCCCAGCCCCGTCATCCTTCGGCAGCTGGAAGAGGAAGCCAAGGCGCGGGAGGCGGCCACCACGGTGGACATCACCCAGGTCATGAGCAAGCTGGACCGCAGGAGCCAACTCAGAAAAGAGCCGCCTCCCAAATAAATCCACACTTGCTTCCTCCCGGGGTGGGGGAGGCAGGGCTGGAGGAGTCCTTTCTGCGTTGGTGGGGCGGTGGGCCGCTCGGGTTCACGCTGATTCCTCAGACCCCCGTCCTGGGCTTCCCCCTACCCCTCCAGCAGCCTCAGGTAGGCAAGGGCAGGGGTTTGGGTACCTGACTCCATAGCTATGACTCCATCTGCCCGCTTCCCTCCGGAGCGCTTGGGGTGAAAGCCAGAGAGAAAAGCCGCCTCCTGAACCGCCACTGGCTTCAGAATGTTCAGAAGGGCCCTCCACACCCCTCTGCATAGTTCTTTCAGGCAGGTTTCTTGTTTGTTTCCAGTGGCTTCATGAAGCTCCTCCTCCAGTCTCTCCAAGTTAGACTTTGTCTCTAAAGCAGTTGGAGACCCACCCCCCGCCCCTCCTCGCAAGGGGCTGCTTCAAGGTTCCTGGGTCAAACCAGCCCGGAGCAGCTCTGCTGACACAGTTCCGTTGAGCCGGTTCTCAGTCCTGAGTTTTGAAGGCTGGTGGGGTTTCTCCTTCGTTTTTGCCTCCTCTCCCCCTGTTACACAATGCCAGGGGAAGTTAGTAGCTTGTAGGAATGAAGGACTCAGGCTGGAGGCCTCAGGATGTGTCCAGGTAACACGGCGCATTTTTCTGGACAAAGGATGAAGGTGCTGGTGTCTTCATTCGTAGAAGGAGGGATGGTTGGAGGTCTGTGACATTTTCAGAGTGAGTCAGAGTCAAAGATAGTTCTCTTCGGGTTATTTTCTAGATGTTGGTGCTTCTCTTCTCTGTAGCTTTAGCCTAGGTGAGCCTGTGGTGGGGCGGGGCTCTCTGTTGTTCCCAGAGACCGGCTTACACTCTGAAAGAGCACCTAGAGGCACTTTGCTCCCCTCTCCTTTGAAGAACGCTGGAGTCCTCTATGGGGGGCCACCTCACGGAGAAATTCCAGGGGATGAGCCTCTTGTAAACTGACATGAGGCGGGGGAACAATGCCTTACCATTTGGAGTCTAATGCTTTAGATCTAATTAGTTCTGCATAAATGCATTATGTGAATGGGTGGATGGATGGATGGAGGGATAAGGCGATGGATGAGTGGACAGAGCCTTGGGTTTGGAGAAGGCCTCCTAGGCTTCGGTCCTCATTCTCCCGCTAGCCATGTAGTCTTCAGCAAGTCTCTTCACCTCTATGCTTTGTGATCTGTGAACTGAGGCATTGGGGCCAGATCCATGCTTCTTAGACCAGACTCAGTGAATTCCAGGAGGATACCCAGCCTGGGGCATTAGTTTTACTTGAAGATTTGGAATGGGAGGAAAGATAGATAATTTTTAAAATTTCACATTAAAATAATCATGAATATATTATGAATTAGACTGCAAGATGTACATGAATTTTTAAGATGAAATTTGAGACATCAAAGCCATCTCATGCCTGGCTGTGGCAGATTCAGGCTCTGCCCTCAGACTCCTGGGACATCGTGGCTCCCCGGCTCTCCTGCTGTTTGTCCTACTTTCACGGGAAAGTTTGCGAAGCATGATCTGGAGGTATTTGCCACCCCTCGTAGTTACCGTGTGTGAGCTGAGGTTGTGCACCCAGCAGAGGAGGTGGCTGGTGGGCGTGTCGAAGTGCACCTTGAACTTTCAGGTCCTGGAGTGTGTCTTGTTCATCTTTGACTCAACCGTTCACCTGCCCATTCCTCACTTGTGAGACATGTCTGCTCCACACGACTCTCATCCTCCAGCAGAGTACTGGCTGCTCCAGGTCAGACACGTAGTAGGTCTGGCAGAGATGCTGCTGGAAACCTCATGTCAGACATACAAGGACCCCGCAATCCAAGCAGAGATGTAGGCATGTCAACAGAGTAGGTTATCTTTCATTATTGGACACGTGAGCCCTGTCTGAAGGAAGGCAGATGACAAATGTCTTCACTTCTGGATACCAGCAGTTACATTCCACACGTCTTTTATTCTATTATTATTAGAGTAGAGTTAGGGTACAATATCATGTTGGCGTCATGTGTACAGCACAGTGATTCGGTATTTTCATAGGTTGTACTCCGTCTAAAGTTATTATGAAGCGTTGGCTGTGCCCCGTGCTGGGCATTGCACCCTGGCGTCCGGCTTATTTTACATCCAGTAGTTCATGCCTCTTAATCCACGCCCACCGACAGATTTTAAACGCCTGCTTTGTGTGCGAGCCCGTGGTGGGGGCTCTGGCCCAGCTGCAGACGTGGACAGATGCCTTCTGCCCTCACGGGGCTGATGAGGGTGCAAACAGCCACAACGCAGGCAGAGTGCGTCCAGGCTGGGCAGTGCGCAACACGGATGTGCTAGGAGAACACGGGGACGGAGACCTGTCTGACCGGGGGAGTTGAGGGGTCCACTGGGAAACTCTCATGTTCCGTGGGAAGAAACCACAGGTCCCTCCCCAGTTTTGAGGTTTTGGAAGCGTGTCTGCTTCTGGACTCAGCCTCGGGCCCCCGCCCCTGCCAGCTTTGTCTCTGCTGTCCATCCCTGTTAGCCCCACAGGGCCTCTTTGACTCTCAAATGATATAAAAACAGTATTTATCTGGACAACATTGTTGCTACATTTAAATTAGTGTCATACTCCGTGTTATGCCCTGTACTTAGGCACTTTCTCAGTTCTGTTAATATCATATTTTAAACAGTCTGAGTTTGTCTACCCATATGGACTGTATCTGATGCTGGAAGATGAGTTGTGCTACAGGGCGCCAGGCTTGTCTCTGTAGAATTCCAGTTTGAAGCTTGGCTTTTAGAGAAAAGACTGCTTTCGTTGTGAGCGTTGAGTGGAAATAAATACACAGGCTAGAGAGTTCAGTAGAGTGCTTTGGAAAATGCTTGGCGTGAGTGCTCAGCAGATGCTGGCCGCTGCGAGTGGCATCACATCCATTGTTGTTATTATTACTGTCCTTGGTCATTCTCACCACCTGCACCGTCATCAGCACCACCACCGTCCTCCCCATCACCACCGTCATCACCACCGTCATGACCGCCACCGGCATCACCTCCACCAGCGTCACCACCATCGTCCTCCCCATCATCACCGTCATGACCGCCACCAGCATCACCTCCACCAGCGTCACCACCATCGTCCTCCCCATCATCACCGTCATGACCGCCACCACATCACCTCCACCAGCGTCACCACCATCGTCCTCCCCATAAGCACCATCCCTAGAAGCTTCACACTCTTGAGGCGCATGCTCCCTTGCATGTCCATGTTGCCCAGTACAGTGACCCACCATTCTTTATTATTTAGGGCATTTAAAGCCCTGTTGACCCCCACTGTCTTGCCTCTCTCCTCACTGAGAATCCCAGCCCTCCAGGGACCGCTACGATATATCCGAGGGGAGGAGAGCGGCGCGTCGCTGTCCTGTGGCCTGTCTGCAGCTCCTGGGGGAGGGCTGACCAGCAGCAGGCAGTGACTGATCAGGCCGTGGTGGGAAGGCTGACGCGAGGAGGGGCAGAGGAGATGGCGGACAGAAGAAGCGGGGAGTTGGCCCGTGTGGATTTTCCCCCGCGGGGCTGAGTGTGCTCATTTGCTTTGGGGGACAGCAGAGATGGGGAGAGTGAGAGGGGTGGGGAGGGGGAACTGGTGCAGAGCATGCAGCCCCGGAAGGCGGCCCCCTCCTCCCGCCTGCTCCCAGGAAGTGGCCACGGGGTCTCCTCCAAATTCCCAGCTGGCTTCTGGACGGGCGTGAATGGCATCCCGTCCAGAATGGCATCTGCTTTGCCTTTCATGAAAGCTTGAGCTCGTGTTCTCATGTCAGCGGCCTGCTCCACGCCATCGCCTTCTCCCGGGAAAATAAACAGCAGCACAAAGCGAAGCTGAGCTCGCCGTCACTGCGTCTCTGTCGCATCATTTCTCTGCCGTCACTGCGTCTCTGTCGCATCATTTCTCTGCCACGTGCCTTGCATGCACTGCTTTGCCGTTTCACGCCCGCGGTGGGTGTGGCCTAGGCTGCTGGGGCTGTGGCGAGGGGGTATCATGGTGGGAGTGGGCGGAAGAGGCATCTTGCTCGAGTGTCCAGGGCTGCTCACCCAGAAGGAAGGACCTTCTCAGGACAGGTGAGTGAAGCTGGACGGGAGCTGCCTCTTTACATGTCCTGTCGTTCACCCCGGGGAGGAGCAGGTGCTGGGGGAGGGGGTGGGCTGCAGGAGAGCCCGGAGTCGGGTGGGGGTGCGTGCTGTCAAGTCCCCTGGGTCAGGCTGCGTCATCTCCGTGGGCCTCAGTGTTTCAGTCTGTGAAGTGGGGTCATCACAGGCTGAGCAAGGTTTAAGGTGATCCTGGGGTGCGGGTGTCCTTGGTGAACTGGAGGGAGGACAAGCTTGCTGCCCCCTCCCCCATCTCTCTGAACAAAGCCTGTTCTCAGTTTGGCATATTGGCCCAGCACCCCAAGTCCTGCCCAAACCCTGTGGGCAACAGGCTGGCAGTGTGGATCAGTAGGCAAGCAAGGGCTTTGGGGGTTACTCGGACCTGGGGTCGGAGTCTCATTTGGTCACGGTATGAGTTAACAATTGCCAAGTAACAAGTCTGCACCAACGGCCACCATTTATGAGCTTGCGGTTGGCCAGGTGAGGCTTGGCAGGATTTCTGGGCACACAGTCAGGGTGTCTTGGGCTGTGTGAGTTCTTACTGGGGGCTCAGGAAGAGTCTGCTTCCAGGTTGTTGGAAGGATCGCATCTCTTGTTGTAGGACCCAGGGCCCCATTTTTTTTGCTGGCTGTTCTCAACTTCCGGAAGCTGCCCAACTCCTTGCCCCACTCTCCATCTTCAAAACCAACCATGGAGAACCCTGACTTATTGGATTTTTATCACGAGCCTCTCTGACTTCTGTCTGGCTTCTAGACTCAGGATTGACGGGTTCAGGTGAAGAGCTCAGTGTCGCCAGAACGGTTCAGAGTGACCTGTGCCATATCTCACGACGTGATCATGGGGGTGACCGCCCAGCACATTCCCAGCTCACACCCATCCTGGGGTCTCGCTCACGGCATGATCATGGGGGTGACCGCCCGCACATTCCCAGCTCACACCCATCCTGGGGTCTCGGTGGCCACCTTAAAGTTCTACATTCTGCAGTCACTGGTTTGCAGTGGGAGCCTGGGGACGGTACCAAACCGCTCCAGTCCTCAACATTTCTAAAATGGGGCAGTTGTAGATTCACAGGGAACTGGCACAAAGTAGGTCTTCCTAAACTGCAAGGCCACACACCTGGCAGTTGCCTCCCAAACCCTCTATCAAGGCCATTCCCTGCAGACTGTCCTGCAGGGGAGACGTGAGTCCCTATAGGAGGCAGCATCAGAAGCACGGGGCTCAGCTCCTCACACGACCTGGCTCTTGCTTACTTGCAAAGCAGTGCCCTCGGGATTCATGAGGCTTTGCCCCCCAACTCAGGTTCCCCTCCGGTCGGTCTGGGGTGAGTCTGGGGTCTGCATTTATAACGGACACCCCGTGCGCTGCTGACCTGTAAGCATCCATTGGGCATCACACATGTAAACTGTGGAGCTGGCGAGCCCAGTTGCAAAGCCTGCTGACCGTCCCTGCGTTCCTGGGCTTGGCTCCTGGAAGCCTTAGCTTTCTCATCTGTAAAATGGGCATAGTAAGTGTGAGCTGCTCTGGAGGTACCTGCAATAATTCACATCAAGTTTGCAGCCCAGAAACCCGAGTTTCTGAGCTTCTCAAGCATGTTAACGATAATCACGACGGTGAGCAGTAAGCATAATAACCCAGTGGCCCTGGGTCAGGGCCTTGGCTCTCGGGGGTAGGCCTGTCTGAGCAGGGGATCAGCGTCGGTGGCTGCGAGGTGCTGTTTCAGAATCTAGCTTGAGCTTCAGGGAGCAAGTGGGAGAGGGTGGGGCTCCCACCCCACCCCCAGGGCTAAGCCCCGGTGGTCTCCAGGCCTTGCTTTTCTTCTGAGGGCTGCTGGGGGGGTCTGCCTGCCCACCCTTCCCTCTTCAGGCTGGGGCCCGCACCCTCCTCAAGCGCGTGGGTGCCTGCAGTCGCCCTCCTTCAGGTCCAGGCGATGCCCGGGCCCCCAGGGCAGACGCCCCCTCTGGGCTGCGCGGCTGTGACGGTTTTATGGAGGGCTCATGCTTCTCCATGAGGCCAGTCCTCTCTTGGAGGCAGTGTTGGTCCACCTTTCCCGGGCACGGCCCAGGACAGGCCCACCCCCAGCCTGGACCACACCAGGCTGTCAAGTGCTGCACGGCTGTGGTTGCTGGCCCTGGGGGACACAAACCCGGCGGGGGAGAGGCGAGACAGGGGAGCCTCCCTGCCCGGGACTCGGATCCTGACGCCCCCACCTGCTCGCACGGAGCTCTCGGGCTCCTTCAGTTGACGGCGCCCCAGTTCCCCGCTCCTGCACGGCTGGTCAGGGACCCAGGGCCAAAGCCTCCCAGGGCGGTTGGCTCAAGGAGCCGCCTTATCTGTGTTTCCAGTCTCCTCCTCCCCTGGGGGCCCAGGCCCCGCTGTGGTGCCCGTGGGAGGCGCAGGAGAGGGTGGCGGTGGATGTGTCAGGGCTCAGGACATGGCGGCTGGTCTCAGGCCTGGAAGGGTCCGCACAAGCCAGGGCTCCTCGCGCCACCTCCGTGCTCTGGAAAGGGTTTTACATGCCTGCAGACCACAGGTGGCACCAAGGCAGGGCGGAGACAGGATGATGCTCCGTGGGTGGAGCCCTTGCGCGTGGAGGGTGGAGTTGATGGGCGAGGGGAAACCCCAGCCCTGCGGCCCCGGCTCTCAGGCCTGGAGGAGCCTCCAGCTGTGCCCTGGGGAGGCGGCCAGGGCTTGGGGAAGCCTGTTCGAGGCTGTGCCATTCTCCCAGGGGGCTCGGGGCACCCCTCCCCGGTCCCCAGGGGCAACCGGACGGGGCCTGGGCTCCAGCCTGGAAGGGGCCGAGTGGGCAGGGGGCAGCCCGCGGCGGGGCCAGCGGTGCCCTCACTCCCCATCTCTCTCCTTCTCTGCAGCCCGGCCAGCGCCTGGCTCCCAGCCCCCACCTGGCTGTGTACACTGGAACCTGCGCACCCCCCTCTCCCTCCAGCCCCTTCTCCCAAAGCTGCCGCTCCCCAGGAAGGCCCTTCCGCTCGCCCAGCTGCTTCATCCGGCGGCCCAGCAGCACCGTCTGTCCCTCACCCATCAGCGTGGCCCTGGAGGGCTCCCCGGGGTCCGAGAGGAAGCCGGAGCCCGGCGTGTCCGGGGCGGTCGGCGGGGCCTCCATGGATCAACCCCGGCCCCGGGCCCAGCCCAAGGCGCGCGTGCGCCTGTCCCTCGGGCGGTTCCTGAGACGAGGCTGTTTGGCTTCCCCGGTCTTCGCCCGGCTCTCCCCAAAGTGTCCCGCTGTGTCCCACGGCAAGGTGCAGCCCCTGGGGGATGCCAGCCGGCAGCTGTCTCGACCGAGGTCCTGGAGAGCAGCCAAGTAAGGATGGAGGGGGTAGTGTGTGTGTGTGCACACGCGCTCATGGGGAGTGTGTGCACGCACATGGGGATTGTGTGTGTGTGCACTCAGGGATTGTGTGTGCACATGAATTGTGTGTGTGTGCACACAGGGATTGTGCGTGTGTGTACAGGAATGTGTGTGCACAGGGGAGTGTGTGTGTGCACACATGGGGAGTGTGTGTGTGCACATGGGATTGTGTGTGTGTACACATGAGGAGTGTGTGTGCACGGAGTTGTGTGTGTGCACACATGGTGAGTGTCTGTGTACACATGGGGATTGTGTGTGCACGTGGGGAGTGTGTGTGTGCACACAGGGGGAGGGCAGAGGAGTGTGTGTACACAGGGTGTGTGCATTGTTTTATATGGTGTGCACATGGGGATGCACATAGGAGGTGTGCACACGAGATGTGTGCATATGTGTGTGTGCACACGGGGATTGTGTGTGTGTGTGGCACGGGGATTGTGTATGTGCACAGGGCATGGGGAATGTGTAAAATGCACACGAGTGTATTGTGTGTGTGCACATGGGGATTGTGTGTGTGTGCACATGGGATTGTGTGCATGCACATGGGGAGTGTGTGTGTGTGCACACGGGATTGTGTATGCACATGGAGAGTGTGTGTGCACACGGGGTGTGTGTCCTTGTGTGTGCACACGGATTGTGTGCAGGGGATTGTGTGTACAGATGGGGGGATTGTGTGTGTGCTTTGTGTGCACGGGGATGTATGTGATGTGTGTGTGCATGGATTGTGCGTGTGTGTGCACATGGGGAGTGTGTGTGTGTGCACACATGGGGGTGGACAGGGGAGTGTGTGTGTACACATGGGGGTGTGAGTGTGTGTGTGCACACAGGTGTGTGTGCTGGTGGGGATGTGTGTGCACCAGGGGTTTGTGTCTGTGGTGTGGGGTGCAAGGGGGAGGGGGGGGTCTAGGGCCTGGGGGCTGGGCAGATGGAGGGGGAGAGTGCTGCGTGAGGAGGAGGATTCTGGGAAAGCAGACCCCATGGACAAACCTTTGACCTCCGGACCCTTTCCAGACTCAGCACTGTCCTCTGCTGTCCTTCTGAAGGAAAGGAAAGTGAAGTGACATGGAAGTAATTCAGCTGAGTCCGACTCTTTTCGTCCCCTTGGACTATACAGTCCATGGGGTTGTTTTTCTTTTCCATCTTTCTCCCTTTCTATTAACATGCTCTTCCAGGCTTCTCTGGTGGCTCAGTGGTAAAGAATCCACCTGCAATGCAGGAGACCCAGGTTCAATCCCTGGAGGAGGGAATGGCTACCCACTCCAGTATTCCAGCCTGGAGAATTCCATGGACTGAGGGACCTGGTGGGCTACAGTCCACGGGGTCGCAAAGAGTCAGACATGTCTTAGTAACTAAACAACAACGCAATCCTCTTCCACTCACCCTGCCCCACCTAAAATCTTGGCCTAATGAATTTGTTGCATTTTTAAAAGGTCAGGGAATTTCAGTGGCAGCGGTGGGACCCACAGGTGATGCTGGGCCCCAGCCCCCTGCTCTGCCTTGGGGGCCCTTCCCTCCCCCACCCCCTCCTGCACACATCTGCCCTGGGGGGCACTCAGGGGGGCTACAGGGTGCAGGCAGTGTGTGGCCTCCATTCAGGGCTGGCCCCTGTTATCCCCACTATGGGCGGCAAAGCAAGACGGACCTCTGAGAGGCCCTGCCCCGAGGCAGCTCTCTGGTCAAGAACAGGGGCTCCGGGGGTGCACTTGAGGGCTCCGGGCTCCTGGGCAGAAAGAAGAGTTACGGACAGTGCAGCACAAAGGCAGCCCCGCCTTTGTTTGGTCTTGGGGGAGACAGCGCAGAGCACCCCTCCACCCTCCGCCATGCTCCTGCGCTTTGGCCACGTGTGGTCTTGGAGACGGAGGCTCCATGCTGAGGTCGTAGGTTGCCATGGATACCCAAGTCTCCAGCCTTGGCTGCCCTGTGCATCTGGGGTGGGGGGGATCCAGGGGGAAAGAACTTGTCCGTTGATTCCTCCCGATGGGCTCTGCTGAGGGAACGCTCTAGTTTGTGGCCACGGCAGTCTTGGGGCTTTTGAAAACCTCTGTGCTCAGTGGCTATCACTTCATTAGAAGGCAATTTAAAGGGGCTGAGGCCTATGTCCTGGTATGTTCTATAGGAATATCTGGAATTCATCAAAACCAAAAAAACTGAAACCCCTTGAAAAGGGAAATAAAGCATTCTCTGAATTATCCTTCATTCAGCAGGAAAACAGAGCCTCCCTCAACACCCAGTGAAAGGGGTCCCCCTCCAGCCCCGAGCGGGTCACCGCACACACAGCTTCCAGAAAGGCGCCTGGGTCTGTGCCTCCTCGGGGGGTCGGGTGAGCCGGGTGTGGTGACCTTCCGTCTCCACACACCTGCTCTGCTCGTGTGTCTGAAGCTTTTTCCAGATCAAGATGGACGTGCCCATGGGGAGTGGGGCCTGTCTAATGGACGTGGAGGACCCGGGACCTGGAGCACGAGGTGACCAGGCCACAGAAAAGGAGGTCATCTGTCCGTGGGAGAGCCCGGCGGAGGGCCACGCTGGCTGAGCCTGGGGCCTTGGGCCAGGAAGTTGCTCCCACAGACTCGGCAGGATGGGGCCACGGGACCCGCTGGCTCTGGGACCAGAGTGCATGAGGATCACATGTGGGGGCCAGAGGGACAAGATGGGTGGACTCTGCAGAAGAGCGCCCCGGGTGGGTGCCCCCTGGCCAGCCCTTCCCTTGCCCCCATCTTTCCTCTTGTCATCAGAAGAAAGGCATGTGGACCAGAGGACTTGACTTGCTGCCTTAAAACCAATAAAAGGTTACCTTAAGTGTTTTGGGGTCGGAATGCTAGCGTACGTCTCGTTTTATAAGCTGTCTCTGAGTTCTTGCCTGCTAAGTCCCTCCAGTCGTGTCCGACTCTTTTGCGACCCCATGGACTGTAGCCCCCCAGGCTCCTCTGTCCAGGGGATTCTCCAGGCAAGACTACTGGAGTGGGTTGCCATGCTTTCCCTCCAGGGGATCTTCCTGATCCAGGGATCAAACCCCGGATCTCCCGCACCTTCTGCATTGACAGGTGGGTTCTTTACCTCCAGTGCCACCTGGGAGGCCCTTTAAGAGACCTTATTTATGCGATAAACTCAGGTCTTGGTTTTCTGCACCAAGGGAACTGAATCGCCTCCAAGAGCTCCCTGCATGTATAATTGGTTTGTGCGTGATGCTCTCATCAGCTGAGCTCCGCAGGGGGAGTTGGGGCTGGGCCATCACACAGGAAGAGAGGGCTGGGAAAGACATCCTCCTGGAGTGCCAGGCTTGCTCAGATCCACCCAGAAGCAGAGGGCAAGGTGGGATGAGATGGACCAGGGAACTGCTAGGGGAATTGCTGGAGAAGGGGATGGGGCTCTCAGACCACAGCGCAGGGCCGACCTTTGGGGAGGCGGGGGCGGGGGCCCCGGGGGCGGAGCAGCTCCAGGAACGTCTCGGCGAGTTTGCCAGGGTGTCCTTGCGCCTGTGTCTTTCGAGGGTGGCTGTGCATTTGGACCCCGCTGTAAAGGTGTTGGCTGGGAGCCTCCACGGGCAGCCTGACCATGGCGAGGACACGCTGGGGCCGCTCCCAGAGGTTTGCACCCCGGTCGCCCTTCCCTCCCAGCTCTTCTGCAGTTATGAACTCAGCACGCTGGACAGAGCGCCCCCACAGTGAGTCTCTGCAGGGCCCTGGGCAGCCGGCCGGGCCGTCTCACTTGGTGGAGGCCCTCTAGAGCGCTGGTTCTCAACCAGGGCCCACCTTTGTCACAGGGGACGTTGAGCAGTGTCCAGAGACATCTTCAGTTGCCATGGCTGGGGTGGGCCTGTGTCGGGGTGGGGTGGGGGGTTTCCTGAAATCCAGTAGGCAGAGACCAAAGTGAAAGTGAAAGTCGCTCAGTCACGTCCGACTCTTTGCGACCCCATGGACTGACTATACAGTCCATGGAATTCTCCAGGCCAGAATACTGGAGTGGGTAGCTGCTCCCTTCTCCAGCAGATCTTCCCAACCCAGGGATCGAACCGGGGTCTCCTGCACTGCAGGCGGATTCTTTACCAGCTGAACCACCAGGGGAGGTGCTGCGAAGTGAACCTACAATGTGGGGCCGCCCCCACCTGCTCCTTGACAGAGGGTGATGGGCTCTGAAGTCTCAGCCGCAGGAGGAACCCGGAACAGAGGTCATGGGTCACTGCCTGTGTGCTGGGCACGGCTGGTTCTGCCCAAACCCCTGAAGTGTTGCCCTAAAGGGTCCACTGGGATCATGCTTGAACTGGGCAGTGGGTTGAAATTAAGGCTTACGTGGGGAATAAGACATTTCTTAAAAGTTACCTGGAGACTTCCCTGGTGGACCAGAGGTTAAGGCTTTCCCTCCCAATGCAGGGGGCTCAGCTTCGATCCCTGGTCGGGGAGCGAGGATCCCACAGGCCTTGCAGCTCAAAAACCAAAACATGAAACAGAAACAATACTGTAACAAATTCAATAAAGACGATAAGAATGGTCACAGTAAAAAAAAAAAAAAACTTAGAAAAAAGATGCCTGGAAGTCCTCGTAGAAAAAAAGGTAAGTGGTTTGCCAAACCATTTATTATGTTCTTCACCTTTAATCCTCAGAATTCAAGAGCCTCTCACGTTTAACCTCAGACACTTTATTTAGCCCACAAACACGGGGGCTGAGCCATCGCTCTGCACACACCAGGAGACGAGTGTGTGTGTGGGGTAGCTGTGTCCCCCACACCTGGATCCCCTGACCTGCAGGGAAACTCAGAGGCTTCAGCTCTGAAATAGCATCTCATTTCAGATTCTACAGAGTCCCCTCTCTTGGGCTCACAGGAGTCCCTCAGGAAGGGGAAGGGAAACTTTCTCCCAGAGAGTGAGCAGTCAGCCACGTTTCTTGGAAGGTGAGCAGGCCAGTCCATTGAAATGGTCTTCCCCGGTGGCTCAGACAGTAAAGAATCTGCCTGCCATGCAAGACACCTGTGTTTGGTCCCTGGGTCAGAAAGATCCCCTGGAGGAGGACACAGCACCCCAGTCCTGTGTTCCTGCCTACAGAGTCCCACGGACAGAGGAGCCTGGCGGGCTGCAGTCCACGGGGTCACAGCTGGATGTGTTTCATTGAAAAACTGGTCTGAAAGGAGATGAAGCGCAAACACATCCTCCTGGCAGCCAGTGTGTCTGGAGACGAGGAGAATCTCAGCGCCAGGCTCGCACACTCGTGCCCCTGGGCGCCCGGGGTCCTGAAGAGAACCACACCAGCATCCAGTGATGGACGACGGACTCTGGTTGCCTGAGCTGAGCACGTGTGCGTGCCAAGTTGCTTCAGCTGCGTCCGGCTCTTTGTGACCCTAGGGACGGTCACCTCCAGGCCCCTGTTCTGTCTCCTGAGTTGGCAGGTCAGCCCTTTACCACTAGCACCGCCTGGGCAAGCCCTGCACCAGGGTAAGTGCAGTCACAGAGAACCCCAGGAGGAGGGAAGGCAGTGTCCACATGGGAAGGATTTCTGTCTCCACCACATGCTGTTCAAAGGCAGGGAAGGCCCAGGATGAATGGCCTCTGGGAAAGAGAGACCATTAAGGGACTGGTATGGCTTTGTGCCAGCCCAGAGGCGTTGGGGTCCTCAGGCGCCAACAGGCAGAGTGGAGTAGGGGCGAGGGGACACAGGTCTCAGGCTGCTCGGCCTCAGAGGCCCTGCCCTGCACTCTGGGGACGGTCCCCTCCTGAGGCTTCACCAGAAGGGGGAGTCCCAGGCTCACGGATCCCCAGAGAGGCAGCTTTTCCTCCTGGGGACTCGAGACTGGAGTGAGAAAGAAGCGGGCCAGGAGGAAGGTCCTCTCCTGGCTGGAAAGCCAGAGATGGGGGCGTGGGGAGAAGAAGGGACCGGGCCTCCCCCTGTGCTCAGCCCCAGAGCCCCCGGAGCCGCTGAGATGGCGGCCTGTGGGGGTCTCCTGGCTGCTGCGTCCTGGGGGTGACCGGGGGGGCCAGGCCGTTTCTAGTGGCTTTGGTGAGTGTTGAGACTCTGCAGCAAAACTCCCTCAGGAAGAAAGTTCCCTCCTCAGCCTGTGGACCATGGCCAAGAGAATCCCTCACTTGGAAGGTCATCTCTGCGTGTCCACCCCCGACTTCTGGATGCAAACTGATTAACTCATCTGTCCCTGCAGGGTGCCCAGATGGCACTGGTGATCAAGAACCCACCTGCCAATGCAGGAGAGGTGAGAGACGTGGGTTCGATCCTGGGTCGGGAAGATCCCCTGGAGAGGAAAGTGGCAGCCCACTCCAGGATTCTCGCCTGGAGAATCCTGTGGACAGAGGAGCCTGGTGGGCTACAGCCCATGGGGTCACAAGAGTCGGACATGACTGAGTGCACACACACGCCTTTCCCTGCTCAGGCTGAGCGGCTCGTCAGCTCCCCCATCGAGCAGGTGAGGCTGGAGGCTGGGCCAGGCAGAAGCACCTGGATGGAGTCTGATGCACAGGGCAGTTAGCGGAGTTGGGGCTCTTGGCATCTTTGTGTGGTTGCAGAAGACAGAAAGGTCTGGGTTCCTGGAGAACAGAGAAGCGAGGAGCTGCTTCCCTCCTTCTCTAGGGGTTTGGCCCTGAGGCTGCTGACGCCCCCACGCCCTCCCTGACAGTGAAGTTTGTCTGGAGACGTGATTGTGGTCCAAGCGTCACACCCATCAGGTCTCTGTGTGTCCGCCGCCAGGGCAGGTTGTCCTGACTGCAGAGAATGATTCAGGCCCCTCAGGTGCACCGGGACCCTTGTGACAGGAAGACCCACCCAGGAGAGGCTGGCTCCAGGGCTGCCGAAATAGAAGAAGCGGGTTCTGCCGATGACTGCTTAAAATTCATGTTGCCATGGCAGCATGGCATTAGGCCATGGGTGATCCGGCTGCAGGGAGCTTTCATCTCGGGGAAGGCAGGGTTTCTTTTGCTCTTGAGCTGGCTCCAAGGGGACACTGCCTTGGGGTCAAGCTTTGGCTTTGCTCCTGCGCCTGGGGATTGTCCCAGCAGTGGACAGCTGGGAACGGGAAGACAAAGAAGGAGGCTCTCAGAAGTCGGCTAAGCCCAGAGACTGCGATTCTGGTCGGGGGGAGTTGGCTTGAAGCCCTCCAGGCAAGAGATTTGAGTCTGAAGAGAGTGCAGATGCGTCTGCACTGCTCGGCTTGAGAGGGAAGCACCAATAAGAAGGTCAGAGCCAAGGAAGAGCGTGGTTTATCTCCAGATGTGGCCTGGCTCGGCTAGTCCTAACAACCTGAGTAATTTAAGGGTTCGCTGAACAGCCGTCATGAGGACTTACTGTGTGGTTGGCGCGGGAAGATGCATGAATGCCTCATGAGGCTTAAACCCTCAAGGGCTTGCTGGGTAGTCAGGTCACTAAAGACAGCGAAAGCGTTAGCTGCTCAGTCGTGTCCGACTCTGCGACCCCACGGACTGAGGCCCACCAGGCTCCTCTGTCCGTGGGATTTCCCAGGCAGGATACTGGAGTGGATATTGCCATTCCCTTCTCCAGGGATCTTCCTGACCCAGGGATTGAACCTGGGTCTCCTGCATTGCTGGCAGATTCTTTACAGTCTAACCCACCGGGGAAGGCCCAGGGCACTGAAACCTGCGTTAACATGGTGTACGCTGCTGTGTACAGACCAGATAGCTAGTGAGAGCCTGCTGCACACTGTGGTGACCTCGGTGGGAAGGAAATCCAAGAAAAGAGAGGAGACGTGCACAGCCGGTGCACTTGGTGTACGGCAGAAACAAACATGACATTGTAAAGCGACTCTACTCCAATAAAGATTTTTTTTTAAATGATGCAAAGCAGCATGTGATCAATTGCCTAGAGACTTCAGAGAAGGGAGAATCACTCCACGGGTGCCGTCGGGGTTTTCACAGGTGAGCCTAGGTTGAGCCTCAGTTGATGGGAGGAAGAGGAGGAGAGCATTTCAGTTGGAAGGACCACAGGGGCAAACGGGTGGCCGCGGGATAGAGGGGCAGCATCTGGGGATGACTAAGGGTCCGGTCCACGAGAGGGCCAGGAGGGGGTGATGCTGTGACACAGGCTGACCCCAGAGCTGCGCGCAGGAGGACGGGCGTAACCCGATGGACGACAGGGGGTCATAGAGCCTGAGCACGTCTGATCAGAGTCACACGTTGGAAGAATATGTCTGGGGGCAGAGTTTGGGATGACGGAGCCACAGTGAGCTTGTGAGACCTCCATAGGGCTCGAGGGGTAAGGGGACCGCGTGAGGCTGACAGCAAGGGGGCTCGAAGGGACAGAACGGCCAGAGGTCAAACAGGCCTGGACACGTCGAAAGGGGCCAGAAGAGGTTGGGGGCGAAGGCGGCTGAGACGGGGAGCCCAGTGCATCAGAGAGCGCAGCTGCCTTCCGACGGGCCAGGAGACCAAGAGGAGGAGGCGGGTGGGGGAGATAATGCACGACGCTGAGTCCAGAGATTCCCGAGGGGCACTAGCAGAGGGGCCGGGAGGGCCAGGTAGCCCTCGTGGGCATCCTTAGACACGGCAGGGGCACCGAAGACCTGGTGTTCGAGAGCCGATTGGCAGGCAGGGCAGGGGGAGATGGGAGGGAGGTTCAGGAGCAGAGCCCGGGGCGGGGGGAGTGAGTGAGGAGGAGCTGGAGGAGCGTGGGGGGCCGGCTGGGGACCACGGGTGCAGGCTGGCGGTGCCGGGACGGCTGTGAGCTGATGTCTTCTCTGGCAAACGCCTCAGCCCCACCACTTACTGTGTCTGTGTGTCCAACAGCGGGGGAGAAAGATGGCGGGGTGATCTGAGACAGTAGCTTGAAACACACACATTAGCCCACGTAAAGTAGAAAGCCGGGGGGATTTGCTGTCTGACACAGGAGCCCCCAGCTGCAGCTCTGTGACGACCTGTAGAGTGGGGTGGGGAGGGAGGTGGGCAGAGGCTTAGGAGCGGGGACACGAGTGTGCCCAGGCTGATTCATGGTGATGTGTGCAGATACCATCACAGTATTGGAAAGTGATTATTCTCCAGCTAAGAATAAAGTTAAACAAAACAAAATGTGTCCTTTGCTCCTGGAGGCTGACGCTACACATCTGGCCTCCTAAGTCACATTTCTGGTGACTTTCAACCCTTTGTTCTTTTCCCCAAGACATAGTTGAAATTCCCAGGTATTATTACTTCTATACAGTCATAGGAAAAACGCCCAGTCCTCAGACGGCACTTTCTTCCACCTTTCTCTTCACCCACCTGACTTGCACAGTGACGGGTTACTGTGGTCGCTCAGTCTTGCCCGACTCTGGGGCCCCGTGGATGGCAGGCGCCAGGCTTCCCTGTCCTGCACTCTGTCGCACAGTTTGCTCAAATCCATTTTTTAAATCCCATAGATGCCATGAATCATGGGACCAGTCAAGGCTGTCTCAGTGCTGGCTTCTGGGGAAATCAGAGCCACGGCTGCTGTAAAGACGCAGTGTGTCTGAGCCATACAGCGTGTGCTGTGTGAACAGAGAAAAAGGGAAGGGGATGAGCTGGCCCGTCAACAGCAACAACACTGCTGTGTTTCCTAAAAGCAGACCCTGAGATGAACACGTGCGTGCAGGTGGTACCTGATGGGAGCACTTCCAGGAGGGCCCGGTCAGGGATGGGGAGGCCGGGCGGGGAGGCGGGAGAAGCCACGCCAGAATGTGCTCTCGGGACACAGTCTCTGCCCACAGGGGAGTCTGGCGTGAAGCTGGCGTGTATGTTACGCCTCGGCACGTTTTCTATGCCTTTGAGTACAGTCTGCCCACCTGCCTCTCCCTTCCTGCACATTTGGGTGAAGCAGCTCCAGGACCTGAGAGGAGCCCTTCAGGGGCATCACAGGTGCTGGTGGTTAGGAGCAAAACCACACTGAGCCCGGAAGAGGAGCTGCAGAAACCGCCACAGGGTCCGCGGGGCCTCAGTGCTGCTCCAGGGCCCACGACCCACTGGTCGTTTCTGAGGAGCAAGCTGACGTGTGACGATGACACCTTTTATACACTTCAGCAACGTTAGTTTCTGCGTGTTAAGGATACATTACTTTAGAACTGGAATAAAGACTGAAGTAAAATGTTAAAACCATCTCGTCACCATTCTCCTCTGTCGATTAGCCTGTTTTCTTTCCCTCTTTGATAAAATCCCTTTAAAGAACATTTAAGAGAAATTTAAGATAAGTTTTATTTATCTTTCTTATTAAAAGTGGTACAGGGACTTCCCTGTGGTTCAGTGGTCACGGCTTTGTCTTCCAAAGCAGGGGTTGCAGGTTTGACTCCTGGTCAGGGTGTTAACATCCCACATGCCTCGAAGCCAAAAAACCAAAACATGAAACCGAAGCAATAATGTAACAAATTCAATACAAAGATTTTTAAATGGTCCACATTTTAAAAAGTCTCTAAAAATGTTTTCAAAAATAAAAGCACTACAGAAGTGCTACATGTTCATTGTAGAAAACGTAGAAAATACAGGTGAGAAAAAGAAGGCCATAAAAGCCCCCAGTCTCACCATAAAGATCCCCACTGTGATCACCTTCAGATATATTCTTTCATGAGTGCATGTCAAATTCAAATAAGACAGTACTGTAAATATCTGCTCTTTAAGATATTTAGGCAAACTTTTACATCTGAAAATTGTTTTAGATTTACAGAAATGTTGGAAAGTAGTATAGGGAATTCCCATACACCTTTCACCCAGTTTAATACTTGCTTTTTTCACTTAATTTGTCATGAACAATAAATGTTGTTCTCAACAATATTCATCTCAACATCATTTAAAATAATCAGATCGTGTTCAACTGTAAGGACATAGCATATTTATTTATGAAGGGATGGAGCCAAAGCAAAAAGAATACCCAGCTGTGGATGTGACTGGTGATAGAAGCAAGGTCCAATGCTGTAAAGAGCAATATTGCATAGGAACCTGGAATGTCAGGTCCATGAATCAAGGCAAATTGGAAGTGGTCAAACAAGAGATGGCAAGAGTGAATGTCAACATTGTAGGAATCAGAGAACTGAAATGGACTAGAAT
Source organism: Tragelaphus eurycerus (assembly GCA_935064755.1). Taxonomy (NCBI): domain Eukaryota; kingdom Metazoa; phylum Chordata; class Mammalia; order Artiodactyla; family Bovidae; genus Tragelaphus; species Tragelaphus eurycerus. The sequence continues at coordinate 592,161 of CAKXYN010000116.1, read as the reverse complement.
GGGTGAATTTAACTCAGATGACCATTATCTACTACTATGGGCAGGAATCCCTCAGAAGAAATGGAGTGGCCATCATGGTCAACAAAAGAGTCTGAAATGCAGTACTTGGATGCAATCTCAAAAACGACAGAATGATCTCTGTTCATTTCCAAGGCAAACCATTCAATGTCACAGCAATCCAAGTCTATGCCCCAACCAGTAACGCTGAAGAAGCTGAAGTTGAACAGTTCTATGAAGACCTACAAGACCTTTTAGAACTAACACCCAAAAAAGATGTCCTTTTCATTATAGGGGATTGGAATACAAAAGTAGGAAGTCAAGAAACATCTGGTGTAACAGGCAAATTCGGCCTTGGAATACGGAATGAAGCAGGGCAAAGACTAATAGAGTTTTGCCAAGGAAATGCACTGGTCATAGCAAATACCCTCTTCCAACAACACAAGAGAAGACTCTATACATGGACATCACCAGATGGTCAACACTGAAATCAGATTGATTATATTCTTTGCAGCCAAAGATGGAGAAGCTCTATATAGTCAGCAAAAACAAGACCAGGAGCTGACTGTGGCTCAGACCATGAACTCCTTATTGCCAAAGTCAGACTTACACTGAAGAAAGTAGGGAAAACCACTAGACCATTCAGGTATGACCTAAATCAAATCCCTTATGATTATACAGTGGAAGTGAGAAATAGATTTAAGGGCCTAGATCTGATAGATAGAGTGCCTGATGAACTATGGAATGAGGTTCGTGACATTGTACAGGAGACAGGGATCAAGACCATCCCCATGGAAAAGAAATGCAAAAAAGCAAAATGGCTGTCTGGGGAGGCCTTACAAATAGCTGTGAAAAGAAGAGAAGCAAAAAGCAAAGGAGAAAAGGAAAGATAAAAACATCTGAATGCAGAGTTCCAAAGAATAGCAAGAACAGATAAGAAAGCCTTCCTCAATGATCAATGCAAAGAAATAGAGGAAAACAACAGAATGGGAAAGACTAGAGATCTCTTCAAGAAAATCAGAGATACTAAAGGAACATTTCATGCAAAGATGGGCTCAATAAAGGACAGAAATGGTATGGACCTAACAGAATCAGAAGATATTAAGAACAGATGGCAAGAATACACAGAAGAACTGTACAAAAAAGAGCTTCACGACCCAGATAATCACGAAGGTATGATCACTGACCTAGAGCCAGACATCCTGGAATGTGAAGTCAAGTGGGCCTTAGAAAGCATCACTACGAACAAAGCTAGTGGAGGTGATAGAATTCCAGTTGAGCTATTCCAAATCCTGAAAGATGATGCTGTGAAAATGCTGCACTCAATATGCCAGCAAATCTGAAAAACTCAGCAGTGGCCACAGGACTGGAAAAGGTCAGTTTTCTTTCCAATTCCAAAGAAAGGCAATGCCAAAGAATGCTCAAACTACCACACAATTGCACTCATCTCACACGCTAGTAAAGTAATGCTCAAAATTCTCCAAACCAGGCTTCAGCAATATGTGAACCGTGAACTTCTTGATGTTCAAGCTGGTTTTAGAAAAGGCAGAGGAACCAGAGACCAAATTGCCAACATTCGTTGGATCACGGAAAAAGCAAGAGAGCTCCAGAAAAACATCTATTTCTGCTTTCTTGACTATGCCGAAGCCTTTGACTGTGTGGATCACAATAAATTATGGAAAATTCTGAAAGAGGTGGGAATACCAGACCACCTGACCTGCCTCTTGAGAAATTTGTATGCAGGTTAGGAAGCAACAGTTAGAACTGGACATGGAACAACAGACTGGGTCCAAAAAGGAAAAGGAGTACGTCAAGGCTGTATATTGTCACTCTGCTTATTTAACTTCTATGCAGGGTACATCATGAGAAACGCTGGACTGGAAGAAACACAAGTTGGAATCAAGATTGCTGGGAGAAATATCAATAACCTCAGATATGCAGATGACACCACCCTTATGGCAGAAAGGGAAGAGGAACTAAAAAGCTTCTTGATGAAAGTGAAAGTGGAGAGTGAAAAAGTTGGCTTAAAGCTCAACATTCAGAAAATGAAGATCACGGAATCTGGTCCCATCACTACATGGGAAATAGATGGGGAAACAGTGGAAACAGTGTCAGACTTTATTTTTCTGGGCTCCAAAATCACTGTAGATGGTGACTGCAGCCATGAAATTAAAAGACACTTACTCCTTGGAAGGAAAGTTATGACCAACCTAGATAGCATATTCAAAAGCAGAGACATTACTTTGCCAACAAAGGTTCGTCTAGTCAAGGCTATGGTTTTTCCTGTGGTCATGTATGGATGTGAGAGTTGGACTGTGAAGAAGGCTGAGTGCTGAAGAATTGATGCTTTTGAACTGTGGTGTTGGAGAAGACTCTTGAGAGTCCCTTGGACTCCTAGGAGATCCAACCAGTCCATTCTGAAGGAGATCAGCCCTGGGATTTCTTTGGAAGGAATGATGCTAAAGCTGAAACTCCAGTATTTTGGCCACCTCATGCGAAGAGTTGACTCATTGGAAAAGACTCTGGTGCTGGGAGGGATTGGGGGCAAGTGGAGAAGGGGATGACAGAGGATGAGATGGCTGGCTGGCATCACTGACTCGATGGATGTGAGTCTGGGTGACCTCCGGGAGTTGGTGATGGACAGGGAGGCCTGGTGTGCTGTGATTCATGGGGTCACAAAGAGTTGGACACGACTGAGCGACTGATCTGATCTGATATGATCTGAGCGTATTTATTGAACTAATCCTACTTAGTTGGATATTTGTGGTATTTCTAATTTCTCACTTTTACAGATGTTTATTACCACAAAAAACCCAATTCCTAGAAGTATTGCTTGAAAATGAGAGGAAAAATCTGAATGCTTTTGATACCTGTTGGTCACTTGGCTTCCAGGAATATGCCGTCAGCAGAATATGTGAGCCCCCGTTTCCCCTACTGTGGTATTACAATTTAAAAGTATATTTTTTAAAAACACCACTCACTTGCATGTTCATCGACTACTCAGGTATCTTCACAGAAACATTTAGCATGACGTTTAGAATTTAGAAAAGATTTAGAATAATGACCGAGCACCTGAGTCCTGCGGCCCTACCCAGAACACAGGCAGGTCCCACGTCCTGACTTGGTCTCTCACTGGCTGCCTGATGCTTTCCTGGGCTTCCAGGTGGCACAACTGGTGAAGAAGCCAGCTGCAGTGCCAGAGACACAGAGACACAGGTTCGATCGAGAAGACCCCCTGGAGGAGGGCCTGGCAACCCACTGCAGTGTTCCGGCCTGGAGAACCCCGTGGACTGAGGAGCCTGGTGGGCCACAGTCCACGGGGTTGCACAGAGTAGGCATGGCTGGGTGACTCGGCGTGTGCGCCTGATGCTTTTCAGCTGGGTGTTTTGTGTGGCTTCGTCTTCCCTTCGGGTCATCAGTAACTCCAGGTCCTGACGGCTCACAGTACCAAGTGCCGCACAGAAATCAGTGGGTGCTCAGTGTCCCCGCTGTGGTTCATAGACTGGTTTAAAGTTCCCTCATTTGGCGGAAGCGTCTGTATAGGGTAGGGAGCTCAGCCTGGTCCTCTGGGTCAACCTAGAGGTCGGATGGGGAGGGAGGGGGTTCAAGCGGGAGGGGACGTGTGTATCGATGGCTGACTCATGTGGATGTGTGGCAGAAACGAGCACAGTATTTTAAAGTAATTATCCTTCAGTTAAAAACAAATAAATTGCGAAGAGCTTCCCTCATTTTGGGTGGGTCAACTCAGAACTTCCCCAGGGGGATCAGCGCCAGGGGCCCAGCAGCTTCGTCAGCAACACACAGCTGATTGGTTTTCTCGGTTCTTATCTCACTTACCCCACGGCTTCATGGAACTTTCTGGAATCACCCCCGAATAAGTGACCTCCAATGTCTCAGGCTTTCTCTGGTGAAGGAGGGGCGGCGTTGATGATATATGGTGACCAAGGACACTCAGATCTGAAACAGGGTCTCAGAGAACAGTACTTACCCTAATACATCAAATGCATTCTGGTCTTTTTTCTTTTCTCTGTAATTCTGCTGGACCTGATCTGCTACATTGACTTGATGACCCACTCGTGGGTCTCAGCCTGCAGATGGAAAAACCGCCGTCCTGGAGGGTGGGCATTCCCAGAAGAGCTGGTCTTGATCAGAAAGGCAGTTTGATAGCTGACCTCTTCCTTGAGAGGCATAGTGAGCTGCTGAGGTCAGCCGGGGTGGCTTTTCACAGCCCGGGGATGCCTCCATTTCATCCGATTTCAAACCAACGCTTCTTGTCAAGGGGCTACTGCACTGGCCTCTGCTGACCACTCTGGCACGACGCCAGATGAAAACAATGCCCCCCTTCTCTCTGCAGTCCCTCGGGTCAGCTCCGAGAGGACCAGGGCTCCAAGTGAGGGTGGGGAGAGCAATTAGGGAGGAGGAGGAGGAGACACGAATTTTCAAAGGTCAGTTGGAGTATGATCAGCCAACGCTTGGAGGTTTATTCCAAAGGCCTTTCCTGATTAGAAAAACAACAATAAAAGAAAAAAAAAAGCCCCCAACCCACAAGTGGGGTAGGAAGTCGAAGAACACTTTAATTCATAAGGAAAAGGACTTGAATAATTGATGCTGCCTCCATGCCAAAGATAATTTCAGCTCGTGCTCTATCTCACAAAGACATTTAGCATTGATTGAGATCAAAGCCTCCAGAACCCCTGCTGCTGGGCTGAAAGGCAGAACTCGCAGTGGCCTTTCTCGGCTCTGATAATGTCGTCTTTATGTAGTTAATAAACTGCACACTTCAGTCAAACTATATCATTACAGAAGACTTAGGGAGCTAATAATTTAAAAGCAAAGAATTGCCTCTGTTCTTCACTTTGAACTAAACAACATTCTGTTGAATGAGGAGCACATCAAAGTCTTGTCACTATTACCAGCGTGGATCGAGCAAAAGGCCGCACAGAGTGGGTGCTTCAGTCATCAAGGAGAGGGAGGGGGAGAGAGAGAGGGAGAGAGAGAGAGGGAGGGAGGGAGGGAGAGGGAGAGAGGGAGAGGGGGGAGGGGGAGAGGGAGAGGGAGAGGGAGGCGTTGGCTGGTCCACCCAAAGGCAGTGCTGGGCGCGTTGTTACTCTTTTTCCTACTGTGCACGCATCAGGTGGTCTGCTCATCTGGTGGGCATCCTTGTTGCACAACGTACTTGAACGAGATCACAATGTCCGCTTTTCACCTTGGCCTCGTTCTGAACCTCATCTCAGTTACCTTCAGCCTGCCCACCCCTCTGGCCACTCCTGGCCTCCCAGGTTAGATCCCTGGGTCGGAAAGATCCACTGGAGGAGGAAACAGCAACTCACTCCAGTATCCTTGCCTGGAGAACCCCATGGACTGAGGAGCCTGGTGGGATGCAGTCCGTGGGGTTGCAAAGAGTCTTACACACACACACACACCGTCACATCTTTAATTTACTCTCTCATTTGATTCTTCTGACCATTCTGTGAGGTAGTGCCAATGTTTTATGAATCGAGATGCTGAGGCTTAGAGAGGTGATGACCCTTGTCTTGGAACCCACAGCTGGGAGTGGGATGCCCATGGGGCGTGTGTGGCAACGTCATATACAGGTATAAACATTTGGAGGGTCAAACAGCCGCCTACTTACAATGATTTAACTTAAGATTTCTCCATTGCAAGCTGGTGCAGAAGTGACACTCATTCAGTAGAAACTGTGCTTCGAGTCTGGAATTTGGATTTCTTCCTGGCCCACGACGCGTGGTCCGGTCTCCCCTCCTGCTGGGCACAGGCAGCCCTCGTGGTGCCCGGGCAGCCAGGGGGGCATGAGGGTAATGAGCTGACGCACTGATGGCCATCCCGGACCTAGACAGTCACCCTGGCCTCTCCTCTCAGCCCAGGGTCAGTTCAATAATTCACATGAGACACGCAACACTTCACTCTTAAACAGGCTTGTGGTTAGATGATTTTGCCCAACTGCCGGCTAACGAAGGTGTTCTGAGCACGTTTGAGGTGGGCTGGGCTAAGCCAGGATGCTTCCTGTTGTTTAGTCGCTAAGTTCTGTCCAACTCTTTGTGGCCCCTTGGACTGTGGCCTGCTGGGCTTCTCTGTCCACGGGGTTCCCCAGACGAGCATACCGGAGTGGGCTCCCATTTCCTTTCCAGGGGCTCTTCCCAACCCAGGTATCAAATCCATGTCTCCTGCATTGGCAGTGGATTCTTGGCCACTGAGCCACCTGAGAAGCCACGCTGTTTGGTAGCAGAGGTGTATTAAATGCGTTTTTGACGTAAGAGGTTTTCCGCTTACTCAGAGTTTGTTGGTCTGTAAACCAATAAGTCAAGGAAGACATGCCATGTGTTTCTCAACACTGGGAGCTGTCAGATAAGTGACTGCACTCCAAACAGTGGCACAGCTGATAAAAACACCATCACGGTGCAGGGATGGGTCCGAATGTGCCATTAAGTGGAAAAATGAGGTCACGAAGGTATATCCCACAGGTGTGCATGCGAACTTGTGTGTGTGGACAGTATCTCTTAAACATCAAGGGCTGTTTTGTATCTGCATTCCCTTTGCTGAGCCCCCTCCCCAGCCCACTATCTCCGAATTAAAGCTTGCCTCTTTGGCGCTCGTTGCCTCGGGGAGGGGATTTGGAAGAGAAAGCAGTGGAGAAGGAGTGATGTCAGGGTTTGGGCTTGAAAATCACCAAGTCTTCAGAGCGGAAATGAGGAGGCAGGACGTATGAACTCCACACCCCTCTCCCCACCCCACCCCAGAAAAACAGGTCCTCTGGGATTAAGGAAGGGACGGGATGGAGGGGAGGGGAGATGGAGCGAGGCTGAGGGGCTGGGGGTTCCTGAGATCAAATGCTGAGCTTGGCCCATCACTGGGCTGAACCTGCTGGGAGATGTGTGGAGGCTCCTCCAAAGGTTCTGAGAACCAAGAGCGTCTGAGGCTGTTGGTCAGAGCCCTTTGACCCCAGCGGGGTGCCACGTGGAGAGGACCCGAGACGGGCCCCAGCCCGCCCTGTGGCCCACCCAGCCTCTCCCTGGCCCTGGGGGCCTCGCAGGGCTTGCTGAGGGGCAGCACATGCGTCGAAGGCTGCCAAGACCTGCAGACCAGATGCCCGACCCCCAATTCCTCCCCTTCTCTTCTCCACCCGTGGTGAGAATTTGGCTGCTAATCCATGGGAAAGGAGGGGACTGAACGGATGGCAGTGAATTCCTGCCGGCGGGGGGTCGGGTTCGCGATGAGCTGAACTACAGGAAATCAACATCTCTTTCTTGCCCACCTGAAGCCGTGGACCCAGGGCTTATGGAGAGGAAAGCAGTACGACTCAGTGGTAATCGCTGAGCGATTTCTGTTTTCTTCTGGATGCTTTCCTGGTTTTTCACGTGCTTGGCGATAGAACACTCATTAATATTGAAATTAGAAAAAAAAAACTACGTGTTTCAGGTCCTCCTCCAACAGCAAGAACGAGAGTTCACCTTCGCCGAGGAGGCTTGGCGCGCCCGCCTACGTGCCATCCCATTCCTTGCTCACACCTTCTGCGGCCATGCCCTCAGAGCAGAACCCGGAGGCTCAGAGAGGTGATGCAGCTTGCCTGCAGCCACAGAAGGGCACTCGCCGCACAGATCTGACTCCGAGTCCTGGACTCTTTCCGCCTCACCCCATTGTCGACCAGACAAAGTTTTTTTTTTGTCCTTGTGAAATGCGAAGTTAGCCAGAGCATCTGGGCTGGGGCTAGATATTCCAAGAGAACACAGGTGCTGAGCCGGGCTGGCCTCGCCAGTAAACAGACGAGTCTGTACAAAGGGCGGGCCAGCGTGGGTCCCGGGACACAGCTGTCTGTACAGCGGGAAAGGAAGGCTTGCCATGATGAATTATACTGATGCAACAATGGGAGAACCGTTTCTGAAAGAATTGAACTGTTTTTATGAGACAAAGGCACATGAACCCCACCAACATTGATCCACTCGGTGTAATTTTTGAACCTTTTTCTAAGGTACGTCCTCACTGAAGCCTGACATAAATAGAGAGGCTCACACAGCGAACCAGGGTGCAGCCTGATGGATTTTCACAGGCGTTTCAGGACCCCCAGGAGCCCGCCGGGTACCCTCTTTCAGATTCCTTCTCCTCGACAAAGATAATAGCTCCCCTGACTTATAACACCTGAGTTGAGTTTTGCCTGATTTAAACTTTATGTGAATGGAACCTTTGGAACATTATATAAATGGATCATAAAGGATGTTTATGAGATTTACCTGTGATGTTATTCATCTTTTTTCAAGCTCTGTGACATACAATACCCACTGTGTGTGTGCTCAGTCGCCTCCGCTGTGTCCGACTCTTGGCGACCCCAAAGACTGCAGCCCGCCAGGCCCTTCTCTCCACGGGATTCTCCAGGCAAGAACACCGGAGTGGGTGGCTACTTTATCCACCGAATGACTATATTTATCAAATGTGAGTCTACACAGAAGGTCTTACCCATTCTCCTGCTGATGGGCGTTTGATTGTTTCTACTTTTTTTTCATGTTGTTTGGTGAATGTGTTTCTCTGGGGCAGATCCCCAGGAGTGGAATTGCTGGGTCACGGAGACTACGCATGCTCTGCTTTGGTAGATTCCACCAGACAACATTGCCAAGTGGCTGGACGAGGCTGCGTCGAGCTCCGAGTGTCTCAGAGACTCTCGTCCCGGCCTCTTTGCCAGCACTTGCTGCTTTCTGCTTCGGTGGGCATGCAGGGCTGTGTTGTTGCCTCACTGAAGCTGAGTACCTGAACGCCTCCTTGTGTGTTTATTGGCCATTTGGATATCCTTTTGTGGTGAAGACCTGTTCAAGTCTTTTGTAGAGATATAAAGAATAATCACTATAATTCTTTGTGGCATTTCTGATTCTGTTGGATTAATTGGACACGTGGCCTCCGTGGTATGATTTTTTTAAACTGCACGCTTTAAAAAATATTTATTTATCTGACTGCGCCTGGGTTTAGTTTTGACACACAAGATCTCCACTCTTCGTTGCAGTGTGCAGACTCTTAGCTATGGCATGTGGGATTTAGTTCTCTGACCAGGGATTGAACCCAGGCCCCCTGAACTGGAGTGTGGAGTGTTAGCCCCTGGAAAGTCCTTATGGTATGATTTTTTATGTTTCCTTACTGAAAACACATGTTCCAACTAGTCTTTTCACTGATGGTTGAGATATCTACATCACCCTTTCTTTTGAGGGAAGACCTGAACACGTAGGTGGAGAGGAGGATCTGACCGTTGCCTTGAAGTTGTGGGGAATGGGGGCGTGTCCAGATTGCCAGGGTCAGCTTGGTTTATGATAAAGGACCCAGGGAAGCTAGAGAGATGGCAGACACCTTAGCAGCCGCACGGCCACGGCCCACAAGGAACAAGAACCTCTCATCATAACAAGAGTTATGGTATTTCAACAGTCAGGCTTTTTCAGTAGGGCGGTTCAAGAGCTAGGTGGTCTCCATAGCAACGCCGGTCATTCCACTGAGAAACTTGGTCCTACGGCTGCCCTCGGAGCAGAAGGCATCTGTTACTGCCTGGCCCGTTTGTCCCTGCTGCTGCTGACAAAGCAGTGTCAGATTTCTTTCTTCCCGAGTCCCTGATGACGCCTCGTTAAGGCTTCTAAGTCTCAGGTCATCCGTTGCATCTCCAGTCTTCTCTCTGTTGTCTGTCAATGGTTTCCCCCTATTGATCATACTTCTCTCTCCTTCTCTACAAGCCTCATTTTCCAATGAGAGACTCTGATCAGAAGGCCATGGTGGGGCAGTCCTGATGAGCAGAGCTCTTCCACTAAACCAGAGAAACTGAGAACTTAGTGGGAACCACTGGGTGAGCCCTACTCTTCACTGTGGTCTTTGGCTCTAAAGACCAAGCCAACTTTCACCCACTTGGTGTACAGCATCTTTCTGAGGTTCCACTGTGAGAGCCTGAGAGATCAAGAGAGAGAAAGATTTCTGATCCTGTTATTATGGACCTGCTTTCAGCTCTGTTGTTGTTATTTAGTTGCTAAGTCATGTCTGACTCTCTGCAACTCCACGGACCGCAGCATGCCAGGCCTCCCTGTCCATCACCAACTCCTGGAGTTCACTCAAACTCATGTCCATCGAGTCAGTGATGCCATCCAGCCATCTCATCCTCTGTCATCCCCTTCTCCTCCTGCCCCCAATCCCTCCCAGAGGGAGTCTTCTCCAATGAGTCAACTCTTCACATGAGGTGGCCAGAGTACTGGAGTTTCAGCTTTAGCATCATTCCTTCCAAAGAAATCCCAGGGCTGATCTCCTTCAGAATGGACTGGTTGGATCTCCTTGCAGTCCAAGGGACTCTCAGGAGTCTTCTCAAACACCATAGTTCAAAAGCATCAATTCTTCAGCACTCAGCCTTCTTCACAGTCCAACTCTCACATCCGTGCATGACCACAGGAAAAACCATAGCCTTGACTAGACGAACCCTTGTTGGCAAAGTAATGTCTCTGCTTTTGAATATGCTATCTAGGTTGGTCATAACTTTCCTTCCAAGGAGTAAGTGTCTTTTAATTTCATGGCTGCAGTCATCATCTGTAGTGATTTTGGAGCCCAGAAAAATAAAGTCTGACACCGTTTCCACTGTTCCCCATCTATTTCCCATGAAGTGATGGGACCGGATGCCATGATCTTCGTTTTCTGAATGTTGAGCTTTAAGCTAACTTTTTCACTCTCCAGTTTCATCAAGAGGCTTTTTAGTTCCTCTTCACTTTCTGCCATAAGAGTGGTGTCATCTGCATATCTGAGGTTACTGATATTTCTCCCGGCAATCTTGATTCCAGCTTGTGCTTCTTCCAGTCCAGCGTTTCTCATGATGTACTCTGCATAGAAGTTAAATAAGCAGAGGGACAATATACAGCCTTGACGTACTCCTTTTCCTTTTTGGACCCAGTCTGTTGTTCCATGTCCAGTTCTAACTGTTGCTTCCTGACCTGCATACAGGTTTCTCAAGAGGCAGTTCAGGTGGTCTGCTATTTCCATCTCTTTCAGAATTTTCCACAGTTTCTTGTGATCCACACAGTCAAAGGCTTTGGCATAGTCAATAAAGCAGAAATAGATGTTTTTCTGGAACTCTCTTGCTTTTTCGATGATCCAGCGGATGTTGGCAATTTGGTCTCTGGTTCCTCTGCCTTTTCTAAAACCAGCTTGCACATCAGGAAGTTCATGGTTCACATATTGCTGAAGCCTGGCTTGGAGAATTTTGAGCATTACTTTACTAGCATGTGAGATGAGTGCAATTGTGCGGTAGTTTGAGCATTCTTTGGCATTGCCTTTCTTTGGGATTGGAATGAAAACTGACCTTTTCCAGTCCTGTGGCCACTGCTGAGTTTTCCAAATTTGCTGGCATATTGAGTGCAGCACTTTCACAGCATCATCTTTCAGGATTTGGAATAGCTCAACTGGAATTCCATTATCTCCACTAGCTTTGTTCGTAGTGATGCTTTCTAAGGCCCACTTGACTTCACATTCCAGGATGTCTGGCTCTAGGTCAGTGATCACACCATCGTGATTATCTGGGTCATGAAGCTCTTTTTTGTACAGTTCTTCTGTGTATTCTTGCCATCTCCTCTTAATATCTTCTGCTTCTGTTAGGTCCATACAATTTCTGTCCTTTATTGAGCCCATCTTTGCATGAAATGTTCCTTTGGTATCTGATTTTCTTGAAGAGATCCCTAGTCTTTCCCATTCTGTTGTTTTCCTCTATTTGTACATGTATATGTATAACTGAATCGCTTTGCTGTATACCTGCAGCCAACACGACACTGCAAATCAACCACACACCAATAAAAAAATAAAAATTAAATAAAAAAGCAACTATCACAAGGCCTAAGGAGGGAGACGACTTGAAGCACTAGGTCATGATCAGATTAGCAAGACTCTTCTGCGCCTGGAGGCTGAGGCCCTCTTTTGCATTAAAAAAAAATGAGAAAATCTAGTTAGATACTTGCTCAAGTCCCTTTGAGGAGGCTGTTCCGTGATGATTCAGACGGTTTTCAGAATGGATGATAATTTAGAGGGTTATACGGCTGATTTTATCATGTCTGGGACGAGAACACTCAAACTTTAGGTACTTGCTCCGCCCCCATGACGTCATCACTTGCCGGTGGGGGTCGGGCGGCAGGGCCCGGAAAGGACGCAGAGCAGCTGCCGTGGTGGTGGTGGTGGTGGTGGTGGTGGTGGTGGTGGTGGTGGTGGTGGTGGTGGTGGTGGTGGTGGTGCTGGTGGTGGTGGTGGTGGTGGTGGTGGTGGTGGTGGTGGTGGTGGTGGTGGTGGTGGTGGTGGTGGTGGTGGTGGTGGTGGTGGTGGTGGTGGTGATGATGGTGGTGGCGGCGTCTGGGGCACCCACCCAGAAACGAAAAGTGGAAGAAAAGAGCTGGGGGCCCCAGAAAAGCTGCCTTGGGGTTCTCCCCCAACAACTGAAATTCAGAGCGTGTCTGCATACACAGGGAGAGGAAAGGGTTCTGAGCGCTGGCCCCGGAAGCAGGGAAAAGCCAGCTCCCGGCAGGCTCACGGGGGCGCCGGGCGGCTCTGCCCAAGAGCTGTTTCCCGGACTCCCTCCTCCAAAAAGGAAATTGCAGGCTTGTTACGGCTTCGCTCAGGACCGGGGATTATGGAGCTTAAACTCTCTCCTTCAAGCCATGTTCAAGTTTTTGACTTAAAAGGGAAATGTTTCATTTTGGGCCAAACGCATCCTCCCCCTTCCCCCTTCCTGGACGGAGAACAAAGCAATTCAAATCAGAAAACAGAGGGGACTCCGCAAGCAGTGTCCACAGGGACCCGGCTCCCAACTGCATCCGACGGAATTTGATTGAAGTACAGCTGAACCCCTCCGCGTTTGTTCAAATGTCATTTCAATAGAAACGTTTCAAATCTCTGCCAAGGAGCTGCCCAGGGGGTGGCGGGCAGCTTGGGCCGGAGACCACAGGGGCGGACCCGGGAGAAACTGACTCAGCCCAGCTGGGGGGTGGGGGGGGACGTAGTGGGAAAGGGAGGGGGAGAGGGCGGAGGTGGACTTTCTGGGCCGCTCTCACACTACAGATGCAAGATGTAAACGAGACAAGGACGCCTGGATTTTGGCATCCTATTTTCCTTTTTTTTTTTTTTTTTTCCAGACGCAGATAAATGCAAAGCCTGGAAGGATTCATGATCGGAAGAGTGACGAGGCTGCAAGATCCATGGCACTCTTGAATGTGCCGCGCTTGTCTGTTTGGAAAGGGGACCATGTGTCTAGCTGGCCTGGGCTTTGTCAAGGCAACTGCACAGGATTTGGTTTGAGGTTGGGGCTGAGGAGGCGGGTCTTGATTTCCTTACCCTTCATGGTGAAGGTGGCCATGAGGTTAGTGATTCAATAGCCAAAACAGTCTTGAAAAGGAAGACCCAAGTTGGAAGACTCATACTTTTTCAACTTCAAAAAAGTCAGCTGTGGAAATCGAAGATGTATACAGAGCTACAGGCATCAGGACTGTGTGGTCCTAGTCAAGGATAGACCAGGGGTCCATGGACTAGAACTGAGAGTTGGAACAGGACCACAGCACTATATTTAATGTGAAAACCAAGGACTTTTGTACAGCACAGAGGACTCGGCTCAGTGTGCAGCGGCCTGGACGGGAGGGGAGTCTAGGGGAGAGTGGACACGTGTGTGTGTGGCTGAGTCCTTCGCTGCCCACCTGAAACTATCACAGCATTGTTAATTGGCTATATTCCAATGTAAAATAAAAAGTTTTTGAGAAGGAGTGAGAGCCTAGGAATAAATCCATATACTTACAATCAACTGATTTCAGACAAATATGTCAATTCAGTGGAGAATGAATACTTTTCAGCAAGCAGTGCCGGAACCATGGGACGTCCGCACAAAACATGATGAAGTTGGATCCCTACCTTATACCGCAGACGCAGACTACCTCAGTGCGGCCAAAGGCCTAAATGTGAGAGCTAAAGCTTTTAGAAGAAAACCTGGGTGTAAGTCTTCAGGGCCTTGACTTGGGCAATGGCTTTTTAGATATAACGCCAAAGGGAAAGCAACCTCTTGAAAAGTGATAAATTGAACTTCGTCAAAATTAAGCGCTGCAAAGGACATGATCAAGAAAGTGAAAAGACAACTCACAGAATGGGAGAAAATATTTGCAAATCTAATGTCTCATAAAGGCCTCATAGACAGGCAGCCTAATTTTAAAAATGGACACAGGGACTTCTCTGGAGGTCCAGTGGTTAAGCATCTGTCCGTTGATTCAGGGGACATGGGTTCGCTCCCTGGTCAGGAGGACCCCACTTGCCACGGAGCAGCTAAGCCCATTCACCCTGGAGCCGGTGCTTTGAGACAAGAAGCCACCGCAATGCAAAGCTGGTGCTGCAACTAGAGAGCAGCCCGCACGAAGCAACGAAGACCCAGCTCAGCCAAAAAGAAAGAATTATTTTAAAATGGACAAAGGATTTGAATAGACATTCTCCAGAGAAGATGTGCAAATAAGCAATAGGCATAAAATAAGCTTGACATCATTAACCTTTAGAGAAATGCAAGTCAAAAACCACAGTAAGGCATCACCTCACACCCACTAGGGCGGCTGTGATCAAAACATCAGCAACAGACGCTGGCAAAGGTGTGGACAGATTGGAAATCCCCTACATTGCCGAGGGGAATCTGAAGTTGTGTAGCCATTTCGGAAAACAGTTCAGTAATTCCTCAAAAAGTTAAATTTAGAGTTAGCCTATGACTCAGCAACTCCACTTTGAGGTCCATCCCAGGAGAACTGAAAACAAGTGTCTACACAAAAATTGTACATGACTGCTCAGAACAGGATTACTCACAGTGGTCAAAGAGGCAGGAAGAGCCCACGTGCCCATCAGCTGATGACAAGTTGTTCCTACAGGGGATATTTTTCAGCCACGTAAAGGAATGGAATACTGATACGTGGGGGAACACGCGTAAACTTTGAAAACGTTATGCTGCTGGAGAGAAGCCAGACACAGCAGGCCACGCTTTACGTGTGCCCTGCAGGTCCAGGGGGCCCTGCCGGTCAAGAACCCGCTGCTGGTGCAGGAGAACTAAGAGCCTCGGGTTCGATCCCTGGGTTGGGAAGATCCCCTGGAGAAGGAAATGGCAACCTGCTCCAGTATTCTTGCCTGGGAAATCCCAAGGACAGAGGCGCCTGGTGGGCTGCAGTCCATGGGGTCACAGAAAGGCAGACAGGAGTGAGCATGAACATGTCGAGAGCACTGAGCAGAGAGGGACCCACACTTCTGCCGCCTCCTCGCCTCCCTTGGAAACATTCAGATTACTTGCCAGATGGCTGGCTGCCGGCCCTGCTGCACTGGCTGCCTTGATGTCCCTGGACTTCCCCTCGAGATGTCCCCGCCACCTCCCCCTTAACCCCTGAGAGAGCCCTTGGCGGACTTGGAAACTGAGTCACACGGTCCCTTCCGGAAGCCTGCTCCTCCTCTCCCCGCCCCCCCCTCCCCGCCCCCGCCCTCCCCGCTCTGACCCGCAGGCTGGTTTTCATTCTCTGTCTCGCTCAAGCTGCGAGGGGTATGTCTTCCTAACACTTCTCGAAAATTAAAGTGAGACCCGCTTTCAAATGTTCTGTCTGTACTCACGGCCAGGAAGGCACGTCTGTCTCCAAAGAATTTGCATTTACAATTCCAAATATGCACTTGCGCTCGGGCGAAAGAATGTCTTCCTGCTTTCAAGCTGGGCTTGGCGTGACCTCTAGGTTTTAATATTTTCAACAAAAGTGTCATTGGACGATGTCACCGCATGCAGAAAGCGGGGGAGGGAGATGGTCCTTTTGCGGATGTGCCACCTGGCTCGAGAGTCAGCTGAGACCTGGCCCAGAGCTACCTACCTGGTTTTACCTTTTGCTCTCGCCCTTTATTTAATTTTAAAAACCTCCACGGAAACGTTATTGTTTCCATTTCTAGGTTTTAACTACTTGAGGGTCAACATGCATTTTCTAAAGACTGAAGTGTTGGCCAACGCTACGCAAGAGCATCAGGGCGGGCCTCCTTCCTCGGTCACCATCCCTCGCCTCCAGCCCTCGCCTCCAGCCCTCGCCCCCACGTGCCCTGTCCCCCGAGGCTAATCACAGCCACACTCCTGGGTCTAGATTTTGCCCACAGACTCACTGGAAAAACCCTGATGCTGGGAAAGATTGAGGGCTGGAGGAGAGGGGGGTGACAAAGGATGAGATGGTTGGATGGCATCACTGACTCAATGGACAGGAGTTTGAACAAACTCCAGGAGACTGTGAAGGACAGAGGAGCCTGACAGGCTGCAGCCCTGGGGTCGCAGAGTCGGATGCAACTTAGCGACTGAACAGCAACATCATCCAACAAGTCCTGTGAGAATCCAGCTGAGGGTGCTCTCTCTAGGGCTGCTCCAGAGGGTGATGAGCGGTAGGATTCTGGCTCAGCGTGGTGGGGTCTGGCCACCCCCGGTCAGGGAGCCCCGCTGGGTCTGCAGCAGGTGCAGCCCTGTGGGTGGCCAGGAGGAGGTGTCTTGTGCTTTAGAAGGTCCTGCTTCAGGGCCACAGTCTGAGCTCTGCCGTTCCTCCTCTCTGCACACAGAAGGCTCCGTTTTGACAAAGCAGTGGCGGGCACCCCACGACTCTGCCTGTCCATCACCCTGTCACAACAGTCAGTGCTGACCCGAGCTTCACCACCCAGCTCTGTGTGACTTAGACGTTGGCCCAACGGCGAGATTCCGCAGCTTCATTCAACAGCCCACCAGGCCGGGGGGCCCTGGATGGGCAGGTTTGCTCAGATGTGAGTGTCCCTGGCATCCAGAGCAGGTGTCTGACACCCTCACTCACCACCATCCCTGGAGGAGCCCCCTCGGGCTGGACGGAGCAGAGGCCGTCTCGCGAGCAGACTCGGGGGGCATCACCCCCGGCTGTGGTCTGGCTGGGCCGGGAGGACTTGGCTGACACTAGGGGGCTGTGACTCCAGGTCCATTTTCAAGGAGCACGTGTAGATTTTCACAACCCTTCCTGGATTCACTGGGGTCACCCCCAGAGCTGACCCTTTTCCCATCTACGCCTCGGAAAACAGGCTCAGATCCGCCAAGCGCTTCATCAGCCCCACAAAACCGGAGGTCTCGGAGCAGGCCGATCTGAGGCCCTCCAAGTTCTGCTCCAGGCTGCCCCCCTGCAGCACCTGTCCAAACAGACACGACCCCTAAGGGGCAGAGGACACACACAGCCAACCATCATCACATGCTTTCAACTCCTGAAAGCCTTTCCACTTCCACCTCTGTTACCTCGTCTCCTGCTCCCGGGAGGTCTCGGAGCCTGTGGTTGGGGTGGACATGGGACCTGCATGGTCTCTCCTCCCTGCCGCCCTCAACCCCAAGGGACCCCCACCCACCGTGTCCCGCAGGCCACCTCCCGGGGTGTGTGAACGCCACCCTCCCCTGAGAAGCCCGCCTGGGCTCAGTCGCCTTTGCCGCCCCGTGAGCTGAGGGGACCCGCCTGGACCCGCCTGGGCCAGAGAGAACGTTGCTCAGAGGCCTGGAGTGGCGGGCATGAGGCCTGGACCCGCAGCTCCAGGACAGCTCCCGCCCTCCTATGTGTCCTGAACCCCAGGGGATGGAGGAAGCCCAGAAGTTCCATTTATCTAAAGAAAAAGCTTCCTGGAAAATTACCTTCTACTTCATCACCTGTTTCTCTCTCTCTTTTTTTTAACAATTGTAATAAAATATGCATAACATAAAATCGACCGTCTTAACCATTTTTAAGTTCAGTGGCGTGAAATGCGCTAACATTATCGGGCAGCCACGGCTGTTGCCCACTTCCGGAACTTTCTCATCTTCCCAAACTGAGACTCTGTCCCCAGTAAGCACCCACTACCCGCTCCCCCCAGGTCCTGACAGTCATTGTGCTACGTCTGTCCCTGTGAATGGGACGGAGCACCCAATCCCTGCTCCCCCCAGGTCCTGACGGTCACTGTGCTACGTCTGTCCCTGTGATCGGCACGGAGCACCCACTCCCTGCTCCCCCCAGGTCCTGATGGTCACTGTGCTACGTCTGTCCCTGTGAACAGGACGGAGCACCTCGCCTCAGTGCAGTAATCCTTCAGTGCCCTTGTTTGTTTATTTATTTTCTACTTTCTGGCCATGACCCGCAGCATGTGGGGTCTTAGCCCCTGCATTGGAAGCACAGACCCTTGACCACTGGACCTCCAGGGAAGCCCCCTGTGTATGTCCTTTTGTGACTGACTTTTTCATTCAGTGTAATGTCCTCAAAGTTCATGCTGTAGCATGTGGCCGAATTTCCTTCTTTTCAAAAGCTGAATAATATTCCAACGTGTATGTATGTATGTATGTGTGTGTGTACATGTGTATGTGTGTATAAATGTGTGTATGTGTGTGTGTATGTATGTATGTACGTATGTGTGTGTGTGTGTACACACTGTAATTTAAATGTTCATCTGGTGTCTGTTTCTTTTAAATCAAATGTCTTAAAATTACTTCCTGGTTAAACAGACTATTTATACCAAAATGCTGCTGCTGCTGCTAAGTCACTTCAGTCGTGTCCGACTCTGTGCGACCCCATAGACGGCAGCCCACCAGGCTCCCCTGTCCCTGGGATTCTCCAGGCCCTGATAAATAGGCCCAGGGGTCTGCAGACTTCTTAATGGGCCAGATAGTAAATATTTTAGGCTTTACAGGTGATTATGGTCTCTACTGTGGAGAAGGCAATGGCACCCCACTCCAGTATTCTTGCCTGGAAAATCCCATGGATGGAAGAGCCTGGAAGGCTGCAGTCCATGAGGTCGCTGAGAGTCGGACATGACTGAGCGACTTCACTTTCACTTTTCACTTTCATGCATTGGAGAAGGAAATGGCAACCCACTCCAGTGTTCTTGCCTGGAGAATCCCAGGGACAGGGGGAGCCTGGTGGGCTGCCGTCCATGGGGTCGCACAGAGTCGGACACGCCTGAAGCGACTCAGCAGGCATGGTCTCTACTGAGCCCTGGTGGCTCAGTTGTTAAAGAGTCTGCCTACAGTGAAGGAGACCCAGGTTCAATCCCTGGGTGGGGAAGATCCCCTGGAGAAGGAAATGGCAGCCCACTTCAGTGTTGTAGCTTGAGACATCTCATGGACAGGGGAGCCTGGTGGGCTATAGTCCATGGGGTCACAAAGACTCAGACAAGAATTACTGACTGAACCACCACCACCAGCATCAGAGTGATACAGTAACATGGTCACAATAAAGCCCATTTGGATGCTTAACTTGGTTTCACCAGTCTTGGCTGCCGTGAGAGCCAGCGCTTAATGGGGGGCGAGTCGCTCTTACCCTTGGCGGCCCTGCTGGGCTGTGTCCGGTGCTGTCTCCAGCTTCCTTCCCATGCTTCTCCACTGGGGGGGCTTAATGGAAGCCAGATCCAGGGTGGGGTTTGGTTAGGCTTGGGGGTCCAGGACTCAGAGTTTCTTGGTTTATCACTAAGCACAACCCCCAACGTGATGACAGACGAACACCCAGGGGTGGTGAGGAGGTCATGGTGACCCTGTCTAGACTCTGAACTTATTTTTAAGAGGCAATTTTGTTGGAACCGGGTCCCAGGCGGTTCTGTGTGTTCTGAGATGGCGCTAAAAGGATCTTCTGTAGGGGGGCAATGTCCTAGGTTTATGGTTTCCTGACTAATTCCACCATAAACTTAATTGCCTTTTCTTTGGCTTTGAAGCCCTAAGACTCCCCTTGGCACAGGACTCCCCACACACACCCAGGCTCCTGGCAGGAAGGACTGGCTAAAGAGCCAAGTGCCAGGGCTCCCTGACTCATTCTGCAAACGGTTACTTCTGCCTGGACCCTCCTTCTGCAGGAGGTGACGTCAGCGAGAAGCCACGTCGCCAACAGCTTGCCGAAGCCCTTGGAAGCAAGCTCCTGGGAGATGCTGCTTCCAGGCCCGGCTTGAGCACCAGGGAGTCCAGCTCACTGCCTCCCCCCATGAGCCGACCCCTCCATGATTTGGGAGCTCTGTCCAGCCTGCCGGGTCTAATCTGAGTGGTCTTAGCTCTCACTTCATTCTCACTACGGTAGAAGTCTGTGTCCATGTACCCATTCTACAGAGGAAAATACTGAGGCCAGGGTGAAAGTGAAGGATCTGAGTGAAGATTGGCCGGGAGGTGTTGAGCTAGAGCTCAAACTGAGGTCATCTGGCTCTCAATCAGGGTTTGTTCCATCACGTTGCGCACACCTGTGTTCATTACTTATGGCTGCCACGATAAATGATCTCCAGCCTGGTGGCTGAAAACAATAGGAATTTATTCTTTCTATAGTCCTGGAAGCCAGAAGTCTAAAGTCAAGGTGGTGGGTTCCTTCCAGAAGGAGAGTCTGTTCCTTGTCTTGCTCCAAGCGCCTGGCATTCAAGAGCCTGTGGGTGCCTCGCTTCGGTCTGTGTTTGTCTTCTCACGGGTCTTGGCATGACGCTCTTCTCTGGATAAAAAGGGAATGAGGTAGAGAGTTGGAGGCCTGGTGGCAAAGATAATCCAAGACAGAAGGAGGGTGTAGAGTCAGGGACTCCTTGGCTGAGTCCTGGGCACGTCTAAGCCTCCTTTGTCACCTATGACTTGGGGCTTGTTGACCACACCCCACGGGGTTCTCTAAGAACTAATTGTATGCACAGCGCTCAGCCCCAGGCCTGGCACCAAGGAAGAGCCCGGAGGAACATGGAAGAAACAGGATTGATAAGGAGGCTCCCATCTCGCTGCGGATAAAACCAAAGGTTTTTGTGACAAGGCCTTGCCTGCTGCGGGTCTCACCCTTTCCGGTCTCCCTTCTGCCCGCTCCCCGCTCTGCTCTGGGCATCTCGGCTGCTGCGCTGTCCCCTGTCCCCTGCTGCCCCTGCGTCTGCTCAGGGACTTTGCAGCTCTAGCGACTTTTGCCTGGCTTGATTCTGCTCCCTCTTCAAATGTCATCTGATCTGAGACCTGTCCAGGTGTCCTATTTAAAATCCTACCCGATCAGTCCAGTTCCACCCGGGGTCCTCCTTTGTGTCCTAGGTTCTGCCCTTCTGCCCCCGTGGACTGCGGTCTTTTTTCTTGGCGCTTATCACTCTTGTTGTCATTGTTCAGCTGCTAAGTCGTGTCCGACTCTGCGATGTCATGGACTGCAGCACGCCAGCTTTCCCTGTCCTTCACTATTTCCTGGAGTTTTCTCAAACTCATGTCCGTTGAGTTGGTTCAGTTCAGTTCAGTCGCTCAGTCGTGTCTGACTCTTTGTGACCCCATGCACTGCAGCACGCCAGGCCTCCCTGTCCATCACCAACTTCCAGAGTTCACCCAGACTCATGTCCATTGAGTAGGTGATGCCATCCAACCATCTCATCCTCTGTCGTCCCCTTCTCCTCCTGCACTCAATCTTTCCCAGCATCAGGGTCTTTTCAAATGAGTCAGCTCTTCGCATCAGGTGGCCAAAGTATTGGATTTTCAGCTTTAGCATCAGTCCTTCCATTGAGTTGGTGGTGCTATCCATACAGTCAAAGCTGTGGTTTTTCCAGTGGTCATGTACCAATGTGAGAGCTGGACCATAAAGACGGCTGAGCGCTGAAGAGTTGATGCTTTCAAATTGTGATGCTGGAGAAGACTCTTGAGAGTCCCTCGGACTGCAAGGAGATCCAACCAGTCACTCCTAAAGGAAATCAACCCCGAATATTCATTGGAAGGACTGATGCTGAAGCTGAAGTTCCAATGCTTTAGCCACCTGATGCGGAGAAATGACTCATTAGAAAAACCCTGATGCTGAAAGATTAAGGGCAGGAGGAACAGAGGGTGACAGAGGATGAGATGGTTGGACAGCATCACCAACGCGTTGGACAGCTTATCACTAACTGATGTGGTAAATACTCTTGATCCTTGAACAGTGCGGGATTGCGGGGTGCCACTGTACTTAACTTTACAGTCAAAGCACTATAACCAGGTTCCATATTAGAGGATTTGACCAAGTGCAATTGTATCTCACCGCAGGACTTACGGGAAAAGTATCTGCTTACAGGTGGACACGCACAGTTCAAGCCTGGGTTGTTCAAGGGTCGACTGCACTTACTGATCTGATCATTTGTTTGTGTCTTCTTCCAGCTGAGTAGAAATCTTTAAGGCCTTGTTTTGTTCATTTCAAATCCTTAGTGTCCGTGACAGTGGCCGGCAGGCAGTAACTCTCCGCACGTGTGTTACGTTCATGCATGAAGTCCGCCCGGCGGCCCTGGCTGGCAGAGCGGCTCACGTGTGCAGTCTCGCCCCGTCAGCCACCTTCTGACCTTGCACGTCTACCACCTGCACCTGGGGCTACACTCTGCGCCTCAGCTCACTTTACTTTTACAGGTGGAGAAACAGGCTCAGAGAGGCTAAGTCAGCGGCCTAAGATCACACAGCTCATCGGCAGGGACGTGGAATTCATACCCCTGTCTGCCTCCTCTCCCCTCCTACGCTGGGGTCTCCCTCAGCTTCTGACTCTAGAGGCGGAAAATGAGGAAAGATGGAATCTGCCCCCATCGGGGGGCTCCCTGGGAAACTCTGCAACCTCGGCTCCCAGAAGAGGGTCCTGGCCTCCGGAATTCTTGGCAAGAGGCAGGAGATGTGCCTGGACCCTCTGTCACTGACCTTGAAGGAGCTTCTTCAGAAACTCTTTTAATCTAAACTCCCCCGGCAGCTTCCAGCCACCCGCATCTGAAGTCGTGTCAGCAGAGCCCGCTCAGGCCTGGAGTTCTTTCCGGAGTTCCTGACCCCGCAGCCTCCAGCACCGCTCTCTGCTGCTCCCCCTTCTGTGGTGACGGGGGGGGGGGGCCGTGTCGAGGAGGGTGGGGCGGAGGAGGGCAGGGACCAGGCTTCGGCCTCCGCCTCCCCACGGGCCGAGGAGCTGCTGTCCTCTGCCGCTTTGTGTCAGAAAGTCCACCTCCAGGAAGCGCTGCAGAAGCTGCCGTGAAGAGCCGGGGGTGCCCAGGGGCTGTCTGGGGTCAGGGGCCCCGCTTGGGGCCGAGCACCTTCTAGTCGGCCACCGCCTGGTCAGGCCACGGGACCCCGCACCCTGGGTCTCCAAGTCCACTCTGCACGGCTCCATTCCTGCCATGGCATCTCCATCAAGACTGAATTGAAAATGTGTGTGGAGCCAACGTACAGCCTGTTTGGGGCCCTGGGCCCTCTGAGCCCATCTGGGTGTCCCTCCCATCTTCCTTGCCCATCCGTGGGGGGTCAAGGCCTAGCTCAGAGCTCAGAACCATCCTGAGGTCTTCCCAGCTTAACCTACTCCAGACTTTGACACCGATTAAAATTCACGGGGGCTTCCCACCACCTTCACCACCGAGTGACCCTCTACAATGCCAGCCGGGGGTCCTACTGCCCAGCTCAGGCCTTAACTGTCCACCTGGAAACAGCGTCACACCGTGTAAGTGAAGGGCTCCGTCCTATGAGAAGACCTCTGCCCTGTGGACGCCACTTAAAAGTTCAAATTGTCACCAGTGAGTCTGACCGACTTGTTGCAGTTCGAGGGTCTAACAACCCCCAACTCCAGTACTCTTGCCTGGAAAATCCCACAGATGGAGGAGCCTGGTGGGCTGCAGTCCATGGGGTCGCTAGGAGTCGGACATGACTGAGCGACTTCACTTTCACTTTTCACTTTCATGCATTAGAGAAGGAAATGGCAACCCACTCCAGTGTTCTTGCCTGGAGAATCCCAGGGACAAGGAAGCCTGGTGGGCTGCCGTTTATGGGGTCACACAGAGTCGGACACGACTGAAGTGACTTAGCATAGCATAGCATAGAGAGACTCGCAGGACTCAGAAAGACGATGTACTTAGTAGACCACTGGTCTATCGTAGAAGGATATGATGTAGGCACAGACGGATGCAAGAGACGCAGGGTGCAGGGTATGGGGAAAGCTTTCGTTCCCACTTCAGTGAGAGTCTACTCACGTCTCCACCTGTTCACCAACCAGCTCCCCAAACCTGCCCCTTTGGGGTTTTTATGGAGGTTGCATTACCTAGGCATGCTTGCTCAGTCAGTAAGTCATGTTGGAATCTTCGAGACCCCACGGACTGTAGCTTGCCAGACTCCTCTGCCCGTGGAGTTTCCCAGGCAGGAATACTGGAGCAGGCTGCACTTGCATTACCTGGGCAGGAGTGGCTGAATCACTGATCAGCCCTCCAGCCCCTCTCCTCCTGGTGTAGGAGCATGGGATGCACCCTGCTGGTTCTCCAGGCAGCGAGCCCCCATCCTTCGGGTGCAAGTCCAAAGTCATTTCATTAACACAGCGAAAGACACCTTGGTTGCGCTATTAGGAAATCGAGAGAGTTTTAGGAGATCTGTGCCAGGCGCAGGACAAAGACCGAACGTGCGTTTCTGATTATGAATCACAGTATCACACGGCTCAATCAGACCCCTTCACAGTGCCCGCCCCGTGGGGCCCAGGGTCTCTGTGGAGCAAAGACCTGTGGGAGGGCTTGCTCCTGGCTCAGGATAAGCCCGAGGTCTGCGGGCTCCTGGATCCCCAGCCTCATCTCTCCAGCCCATCTCTGCTCTTTCGGATCTCTGTGGTCTGGCTTTCTCTGTCTTCTTTCTGCTGCCCCTCTCTGGGCTGGGGAACAGGGTTCCCTCAACACTTGAGTCCTTCCCAGAAGCACGGAATGGAGCCTAGTTGGAAGTAAGTTGCTGATGAGGTCATTTGTAAAGACGCAGCCATGCTGGGTCAGGAGGGCCCAGGGTCCCGTGTGGCTGTGTCCTTACGAGAAGAGACCCAGAAACACACAGAGAAGAAGCCCAGGAAGATGGAGGCAGAGACGGGGTCATGCAATACGGGCCAGGGGCCTTCCCGTCTTCCTGCCACCCCAAGAAGTTAGGATATGGGCAAGGGTGTCTCCTCCCCTCCAGCCTGGCCCTGCCGACACCTCAAGTTTGAACTTCAGGCCCCAGAATGGATTTCTGGGATTTTCAGCCATCAATTGTGGTGGGCACGGCTTTTCCCCTTCCACATCAGACCTCACTTTCCAGCCTACTCACATCAGGTGAGCGCACCTGCCGAGCAGCCTGTGGCCACGTGGTTCCCAGGGCGCTTCGTCCTGCGACCCTGCTTTGATCTCCCCTTTCTGCCTCCCCCATCCTCGCTGTCCTGGGCTGGAACTTTGCCATTAAAGCATCAGCACTTCTCCTTTGGGTTCGTGCTCAGTTTTCCAGAGGGCGCAGTCTAAACAGTGGTCAAATAGGATTCTTGCCTGGGAAATCCCATGGACAGAGGAGCTTGGTGGACTCCAGTCCTTGAGACAGAAAAAAAGCCGGACACGACTTCATGACTACACGACAACAGCAAAACCTACTTTTCCCCCGGCTCCCTGCTTCCAGAGTCACAGGCCACAGGGGCGTGTCAAAGAGTGAGCACTTCTGGAGGAAAAAGGAGTCTGTCTTGAGAAGGACATACTGTGTGACGTCTCTTATATGCAGAATGTAAAAAGAAAGGATAAAAATGAGCTTATTGACAAAACAGAAACAAATTTACAGTTTAGAGAAGGAAATGGTTGGTGAGTTGGGAAAAGGATGAAGGGAAGGGCTAGTTAGGGAGTTTGGGATGGACATGGACACATGGCTATATTTAACGTGGATAACCAGCAAGGACCTTCTGTACAGCACAGAGGACTCTGCTCAGTGTTGCCTGGCAGCCTGGGTGGGAAGGGAGCCTGGGGGAGAATGGATACATGGGTACGTACGGCTGAGTCACTTCACTGTCCCCCTGAAACTATCACAACAGTGTTAATTGGGTATACCCCAATACAAAATAAAAAGTTTAAACAAATCTGCCCACCCAGCAGGCTAACATTTATTGAAAACATCCTCTGTTGTAAACATGATTCTAAATGTCACATGCTGAAATTCCCACACCCACCCTTGGCGGGGGTCTTAGTATCATTCTGCCTTACACTCAGGGACGTAACTCGTCTAAGACAGCACAGCGAGCCATCAGAGAAGCCTGCACTCGGATCCAGGAAGCCTGGCCCCAGAGCGTGGTCATGGTCGGAATGCAGCACAGGCTCCCGCCTTCACTCAGGACTGCCTTTGGTTTTGGATGCTGGATTAAAAAAAAAAAAATCACACCACCTGTGGATATCAGCTGAGCTGGTTCTACCAAGAGTTTACCCTGATTTCCTGCAGAGATGCTGTTGGAACCAGCAGGGAGCCTTCTGCCTCAGTCTGCTCAGAGACCCACCCCAACTCTCTACGAGCTCACAGCTTCGTCCTGTAATAATGTTTGCACGAAAGGAGAGGAGGAGAAAAGGGGGGGAAAGTTGTCTTTATTTTAAAAAAAGCAGCGTCCTCGTTGCAAGAGCAGGAACCCTGGACAGATATTCAGCGGTACTTTCCGTTCTTAGCTGTGGCTCCCACACTGGAAGAGAGCGTCTCTTACTACGTCGTCATCATCAGTTGCTCTGCGACTCTGCGGCTTCTAAACAGGGGGATGGCCGAGAAGCAAGCAAGAAGAGGCTGCCACTACCATGCGACGTGGTCCCTCAGCTTCTGGAAGTGGGGCTGCCACGTACAGTTGCACAGGTTGCACACTGCACAACTGTTGGGGTGGCCATTCCCACGGTTGCCCATTGCACGGTTGCCCTGAGCGGGAACCATGCAATCCAGCAACCACAATGCTGAGGTTTGGGTGGGGTGGGTGAGGGTAATTGCAGGGCTATAATCATTCTAAATACAATCTGGCTTATCTGAGTGCCTCAGGGTGTAGTCCATGCCATATCACAAAGCACCAGGAAGGTCTGACACTGGCGCCTGGAAGCCTGCCCGGTCTGAGGCGAGGCCCGAGCTCCAGCGGGAGTGTCTGCAGTGGCATCGCCCTGACAACCTGGCCCTCAGTGCCTACTTGCTCCCAGGGTCCCGCGGCCTCTGTCAGCAGGTTGGGCCGGATCTCTCTTTGTTGTTGGGGCGAGGCTGCCCGGTGCCCTGATGGAGCTTTAGCAAGTCTTTGGTCCTCAGATACAACAAAACTGCCCCCAGACGTTACCAGGAGTTTCTTGGGGAACAAAAGTGCCTGGGATTTGCAGAGCCGTGCTTTCGAAGTTAACTCAGTGTGGTCGAGGTGGTAGCTACTGGCACTTGGAATAGGACTAGTCCAAACTGAGGTGCCCTCATTCACAAGCGATTTCAAAGAGTACAAAGCAAAAAAAAAAAAAAAAAAGAGTGCCAAAGTTCTCAGTAACAATTTTACAGCATTGATTACACACGAGCACGATAACCTTCTGGATCTATAGGGCTAATTAAAATATGACATCCATTTCCTCTATTTCTTTTTTTAAAATGTGACCCCTAGAAAACTTAAAATGACCCATGAGTCTTTTTGTAACTTTTAGTCGGAAGGTAATTGCTTTACAGTGTTGTGTAATTTCTGCCCTACAACAACGCGAGTCAGCTGTAGGGATACTTGTGCCCCCTCGCTCTTGAGCCTCCCTCCCACCTGCCCATCCCATCCCGCTGGGACCAGTGAGTCTTGAATGCCGCTTCTGCTGGGGAGCGCGAGGTCAGCTCCTCTTTTCCAGGGTCTTCCCCCCAGTGGCTCAGTGGTAGAGAAGCCACCTGTCAATGCAGGAGACTGGGGTTCAGTCCCTGGGTCGGGAAGATCTCCTGGAGAAGGAAATGGCAACCTGATCCGGTATTCTTGCAGGGAGAATCCCACGGACAGAGGAGCCTGGTGGGCTACGGTCCAGAGGGTCTTGAAGAGTCGGACACAACTGAGCTCCACACCCTCTGTTACTGGGGCTCCAGGGACATCAGCAGTGACCATGCCAGGCTTGCCTCGGTCCTGCCCCTGCCACCCTCATCCCCATCTGATCACGTCAGGCCCACCCCGCTTAGAAACACCCTGTGCCAGAAGCTTCACGCTGTCACCAGCTCCGGGAAGAAGGGCCTAACAGGCCTGCTCCTCCACACCTGCTGGGCAGGCAGGGACCCCGCCCCCGACCAGCGTCTGCATTCCCGTGTTCCCCGTCACGGGTTCTACCGTGCTGCCATTCTGGACCCATTCCACTGATTCCATAGCCCTTTTCCTCCTGCCGTCTTCCAGGTACATTGCTCTGATCCTGTTTTCCCCCATTTAAGAACCTTCTGTGGCTGCCTCACCGTTCCGCAGACACCCAGACCCCTTAGCTGAGTGGTCACAGCCTGTTGCGAGCTGGCTGCAATCCGCCTCAGGGGCTGGGACTTTCCTTCCTGTTCCAGACAAACGGGTGTATTTCCTCTCAGGTCCCCAGCCCTTGGCATCATCCCCTCTGTCAAAGCCTGTTCGTCTTTAAGACCCTTTCCAATCCCTCCTCCTCTGAGAAGCCTTCCTTGTGTACACCATCCACGGTCACTGACCGTGTCTGCACTGAGCACTTGGGAACAGTCATCTGCCTATCCTGGGGATGTTCTGGTATCTGGAATTCTTTAGTGACTATATCACTCCCTGGATCTCCCTGAGTTTAGATCGCTTCGGTCCTGTCCAACTCTTTGTGACCCCGTGGACTGTAGCCCGCCAGGCTCCTCTGTCTGTGGGGTTCTCTAGCAAGGATACTGGAGTGGGCTGCCATTTCCTTCTCCCGGGGATCTTCCTGACCCAGGGGTTGACCAGCGTCTCTTGCGTCTCCTGCATTGGCAGGCATGTTCGTTCCCACCATCACCACCTGGGAAGTCCCTCTTTAAGCATAGAGTTTGTAAATTTTGTGGACAAGCCTTCTCGGAATAGACTCATGAGAATAACTAGTCCCAGGATCTTAAAATGAGAGTTCTCTCTCGCGCATTGGAGATGCTGGGGATCATGTCTAAGCCTCTCTCTCTTTCCTAAAACCCCAACCCTGTGCAAGACACATCTGAGGATTCACACATGCTGGTTGGAGAATAAGGCCCCCATTCAGAAGGACAAATCAGGACTTTCCTGGTGGTATAGTGGTTAAGAATCCGCCTGCCAGCATAGGGAACGCAGGTTCGATCCCTGGTCCAGGAAGATCCCGCGTGCGTACTGCAACTAGAGAAAGTCTGTGCACAGCCATAAAGACCCAGCGCTGTCAAAAATAAATAAAGAATTTAAAAATAAGAAGAGCAAATCAAACGGGAGGTGGGGGTCAGGCAGGAGAGAACCTGCGAGGTGTTTTGGGGGCACGCATTGCCACCTGTGTGCTATGACTCAGGTACCCGTGGGTACTTGCCCAGCCCTGGAGCTCTCCTCTGAGAGGGGAAAGGTCAGGGGCATTGCCGGAGGGGAGTCCCCTGTTCTCTGGCAGAACATCTGAGGCTCCATCTCCCCAGCTGTCTCCTAGGTTAGTGGCTTCCTAGGAAGTGGCAAATCTCTCCTCCAGCTGCCTTATGGATCAATATTTGCGCTGGTGGATTATGGCAATTACACAGGGTGGTGGGGCCCGTTTCTCTGCCTCCCGCGGTGCCGGGCCCTGCAGACGGGGCTGTAAACTTGACTTAGGGAGACGGGCTGCCGGGCAGGACGGTCCTTCTAAACAGCGTGCTCCATGTCCAGTCGGCCCGCCTGCCAGGGGGTTGCTGCCCCTCCGTCTGTGTGGTTGGTTTGGCTCTGATGGCCCTGCCCTCTTCCTCCCAACAGCCTGAGCAGTGAGCAGGCTCTCACCATCTGGCCCTGACCATTTGCCCTAAAGTCATCCCTTTCCTTTGACTTCATTCCCAGAGCAGGGTGAGAGGGCCATAGCTGGGTCCGCCCGGGCCTTCCCTGGGGCCAGTCTGGCCTGAGAAGGGGCAGAGCAGACACAGCGCCTGCCCAGCGGCCGTGCCCACCCACCCTCTCAGCCCGCGCCTGTTCTCGAGCGGCCGGTAGGTGGCTCTGTGAGCGCTGCTCACTCTGCAGGAACCTGAGCTCCGGCATCCGCCCACTCGGCCTGGCACACCGGGCCCCCAGGATGCTCTGGCAGCTCCTCAGATGGTGTCTTCCTGGCAGGAGGCGGCAGCGGGCATTTTAGGGGCTTGCAGAAGCCTGGGAGGGCCAGACCACGTGTGCTGTGTTGGAGGGCCCGGGGAGAGTGCAGGTTTGTGCAGAGCCGGGCAGTGGCCTCTGCATGCTCACTCTTGTCTGACTCTTTGCAAGCCCCTGGGCTCCTCTGTCCATGGGATTATCCAGGCAAGAATACTGGAGTGGGTTGCCATTTTCTCCTCCAGGGGATCGTCCTGATCCAGGGATTGAACCTGTATCTCTTGCATTGACAGGCGGGTTCTTTACCAGTTGAGTCACTGGGGAAGGAAGTGGGGGAGGCTCTGTAACAGGGATTAATCACACAACCCCTGGAGGAAGGGGTGGTCTGGGTTTGCATCCTAGCTTGAACTCCTACGAGCTGTGCGGCTTTACTCTCTGTCTCCATGGGTTAATCTGTAAACTGAAGACGCGATACCTCACAGCGTCCTTAAGAGCCCACATGAACAGGGCCCGCCACGTAGTAAGCACTCAGTGAATCTCAGCCCTTTCTTATTAAATGGAAAAGGCAGGCTGCAGAGGCCGGTGCGAACTTATCCACCGCCCCTGCCCCCATTCCCATGAAAGACAAGAAGAGGAAGCCAGGAAAACAGGGCAGCGGATAGGAAGGACTCTTCCTTCTGTTGTACAGAAGCTGATACCAGCAGGGATTGGATGTAGTCTCCATGGTAAAGGAAGCCTCGCTTGGAGACGGGAAAGAGCACTTGGGAGCCTGGGGCCAGGGTAACCTAAACCAGCAGAGCCTGTAGACAGGCACCGAGGGGCCTCCCAGGGGCTGGTGCATGCCAGGACAGCTACCCTACGGCGTCACAGAGGACCAAGGTGCCCAGGGGTGGGATGGCGGGTGGCTGCGCACCGCCAAAGAAGGAAAGGCACAGGTAAGCCCTGTTTCCCAGGGTGGAGTAGGATGGGCCTTTCCTGGGAAGATGCTAGAACCATCTGGGGTGGAGGCCCAAGGGGGTGGCTTGGTGAGGAGCAGGGGCCCTCGGTCAGACCCTAATTCCTTGCTGGTCAGTGCTCACGGGCAGCACATTAACCGCTCCAGTTCCTGCTGTGTGCCACAGGAGGGTCTAAGGACCAGTGAGGTCACCCACGTGAGGATGTGTGCTTCAGTGAGAGGAAGGAAAAGCCAAATGTTGTCATAAAGAACACATTATCCCGGACAGATTTAATTTCACTCATCTTCCCTTTCAGGGAAAATCATGGCAGGTTGGGCATACCAGAGGAATCCCATCTCTTTGCTAAACTGAGGCTCAGACAAAAGTAACTTGTCCAAGGTCATAAGCTCATGAAAGGCCAAGCTGGGGTCTGGTCTCCTGATTTGAAGTCAAGAGCTTTTAAAAATTGTTATTACTCTTCATCCTAACATCAAGATTTAATCAGTAACAGCATTTCTACAAATGGTTTTTGAAGGTAGGTACTTCTAGAAACAGGGTTTATAGCTAATTAAACTTGGGAAATGCTGAGTTAGAAAAATTTACATTGGATTTTTTTTTTTTTTTTAACCATGGGACTTCTCAGAGCCTTCGCTATGTCTACACACTTTGAGAATCTCCTAGAGGCCAGTATAGTGAAAAGCATTTCTCAAAGGAATGCACAAACCTACCTTTGTTTTCTCGGACCGTCTCCTGGAGGTTATTCATGGAGTACGCAGTTGACTCTTGAACACGGCAGGTGTGAGGGGGTGCTGACCCACCACACAGCTGAAAATCTGAGTGTTTATAATTCCGCTTCCCTATCTGTGCCTGCTCTGTGTCTATGGCTCCTCCACACCCCAGAGTCCTCCCATCCTCAGATCCAACCAACCATGAATCATGTAATACTGTAACGTTCACTATTGAAAATAGACTCCTTCTAGAAGTGGGTCCATGCAGCTCAAACCCATGATGTTCAAGGGTCAAGTGGTTGGGCTGCCTGTGTGTGTGTGTGTACATTATGTATAAATGCTCTTGATTTGGAGACGTCTGTGGAGTAGTTGAGTATGGATAGTTACTAGCTCTCTGATCATGCTATGCGATCAAGTTTACAAATAAGCTCGACGTATGGCCTTTAATCCACGTTGATGAATGTATGTATACATCTGTTTAGTGAGAAGGGCCCGCAGCAGAAGACAGCAGTCCTGCCTGCACGGTGGGATTGCTAGCTATTTTCACTTCCTTCTTATGCTTATCTGCACTTTGTAAATGTTCTGCAACGAGCGCGTG